>CM021246.1:11958703-12558703 GCA_010577795.1 Isatis tinctoria | reverse complement strand
ATTGACTGAAACGGGAAGGCTACGAGTTTTTCCGTTCATCCGCTTCGTCCGCTTCGCTTTAGTGTCTTGTCTGAGTATAGTTCTCCATGGGATTTCGTGCCATGCTTGCTATATCAAAGGAGTGGCTTCATTTCATTTTTTCACACTTCTCTTCTCTTCTCAAAAATTTTCTAAGTCTCTCCTTCGATAATAATTTTTTTTCTTTAGCAATGGCTGGTGAAGGAGGTTCTTCTTTCGAACTTAACCTTGATGCCATAATGAATAATCAGTTTGACTTCGATTTTATGTCCGCGGAGGATGATGCAGTACTTGTAGAAGATCTGCTGGCGGCTGGAGAAGATGCCATTCCGCAAGCAGCGTACGGACCCGAAGGTGTCCCGCAGTGGGAGGCCGGTCCTAGAAATGCTCAAGGAACGCTTGGTTTTGCTAATGTTCCTCAATGGGAGTCCGGAACGGCGGCTGGGAATGATGGTCTACCCGAGACGGCGGCTGGGAATGAAGGCATTCCCGAGATGGCGGCTGGGAATGAGACCAGACCCGAGCCGGCGGCCGGGAGGTCGACGAGTAGGGCGTTTGGTTCGGAGAGGGCGTCTGGCTCTAAGAATGCTCCCAAGAGGGCGGCTGGCGTAGTAGCCGTTTCAAGATGGGCGCTCAGCTCCGGAGGTGTCTTAGAGAGGGCGTCCGGCTCTTCTCGAGTTGAAGCTGACGGCGTCTCGCCGAGGACGAGCATAGCACGTGGCGTCTGGACTCCCCCCCAACAGGTTGAGGACAACGGTGGGTGGCGTGCATGGCCATCCCGATCCTTGGTCCCTTCCGAACGTCGTCGTGTTTGGCCTGAGAGCGGTGACGACGCGGCCACATCCCGGGAAGAAGTTAGATCGGATCACCGGGAGGTGCCTATCTTCGTGCATCCGGACGTGAAGTCCGAGTGTCGTTCTCCCGGAGAGGCTAAAGCCTATTGGGGTGAAGACATTTTTGCTTGGCGGTTTAAGAAGCCTGGACCGTCTACGAGTTATAGATCGATAGCCGAGACATTCAGGCATGGTCCTACTTTGAGCGATCGGGATTCGCTAGCCGAGCTTGAGATACGATTTCCGGATTCCGACAAGATTAAGTTCCGTCTCCCGAAGGATGGGGATAGGATGAACAAGGCGCCAGATGGCTATTTTGCCATGTACGAGTCGATGTTCTACGAAGCCTTCCTCTGGTTCCCGATCCCGGGAGCCATTTTTGATTTTCTCGATTTATATGGGGTTGCGATCTCTCAACTTACCCCTGGCGCATGAGGATTTTGATGGGACTTGTGTCCGTTGTGCCGAATGTGGGATCAAGTTGGAGGGTGATCTGATTCGGAATTTCTTTTCGATGAGGAAGGTTTCCAATTCGGATTTCTTCTGCTCAATCAACGTTCGGAGGAACGTGAAGCGTTTCTACTCCGGGCTTCGACAGCATTGCAAAGCTTCGCGGCTCGAGTTTTTCTACGTGAAACGCAGCCCGCTCACGGTCGGTTCTGACTTCGGCGGCTCGGTTAGGACCGAGTGGAGTTTGCCACGTAAGCGTTTTGTCTTTTTGTGAATTTTTTCCTATAAGTAGTCCTTGCTCATTTGTTTCATTCTTCACAACTTCATTTCTCACAGCTTTTCTTCTTTTCTCTCTCTAGGTCGTGATCCCTTTGTTCCCAGGATTTCCGGGTTTGAGGATATCGTTACAGAAGTTGATAAGAAGAAATCGATTGGGAGTGTCCTGACCTTTGGCGCCGCTTTCTTGACGCAAGAGATATTTTAGAAGTGCCCCTCTCAAAGGTCCCGACTTCATCGACCCGCTGGCGACGTACCCCGGAATGGAGGGTGTTTGGAACTATCGCAAGCAGAAGTACGGCGAGGCTGGACCGTCCGGAGAGGCAGTCGAGTTTGACCCGGCGTCCGGCTTTGTTCTTCCGCCCGGACCTGATTTCCATGGCGCGCCCGAGGAACAGATTGCTGCTCCTCAGAGTTCGGCTTGTGCCGTCGCTGTGGATAAGGGGAAGGGAGCTTCCAACAGCCCTGGCCGTCTGAGGAAGGGAAAGTGGCTCGGACGGCCGAGGCGTCCGATCATGGTCTTCTCTTCGATGCCCGCAAGGCGGCGGGAGGCGATCCAGCTGAGTCCGTTAAGGTTGTGGACTACTTTGGAGCGCTGGCTCCGGCCCCAGCTGCGCCGTTCGATCGTTCAGCGGCTTACGGAGATCTGTCCTCCATCTTATGACGGTAATTCTTTTTTCCTTTATTCGTTTGGACGCAGTTTGGTCTTTGCTGATATTTGCTTTTCTTTGATTCAGATCGCCACCCGAGCTCATGCAACCCAGGTTGCCTTGGAAGCTTCGGAGAGAGAGTCCCGGAAGAAGGACAAGAAGATCAAGGCCTTGGAAGTGAAGCTTCGGAACGTGAGAGGCGATCTCAGAAGGAGATTAAGAAAGTGCTCGCGGAAGCTGAGCGAAATTGGAGCTGGCTCTTAAGAATGTCGCTGGGACTTGGTGGAGAAGTACGTCTTCGCATCGAGGGAGCCAAGGCTGCTCTCGTGCCAATGCGTCAGGCGAAATATGGCGAGACTGCCTTGTCTTAGGTCAGCTCTAACCTCGACCTAGTCCGGGACATTAAGTCCGGGAAGTCGAAGGTTGAGGGGGAAGAGGGAGAGCTGGAGGCGGAATTGGAGCGGCTCAAAGGAGGTTGGACCGTTCCTATGATCGGGCTGCTGCCGTTCTCGAGAGCCACTTGGTATACTCTCCCGTTTCTCCGTACCAGTCTCCGGACGCCGAGGCTTTGGACTATGGAGCTCCTACCCCTCTCGTCGAATATGACTAGGCTTTGGCCTTGTGTTTTCTTTTTCTGCCTTAGTTGTATTCGGGTCTTTTGACCCTTTTTATTGTATTTGCTTTGTTAACCGAACTCATATCTCCTTTCATGGAGATTTTTATCTATCAGCTTTTGCCTTAGATGTTATGGACTTCTTTGCTTGCTTGCTTTGCTTTTATAGCCTTGATAAAGGAGAAGATGGGCGGCCGGTATGTCTCTCTTCCGAGAGGGCGGCTGGCCCATTTTATAGAATGAAGGGCGGCTGGCCCGTCTCTCTACGGGCGGCTGACCGGTTTTGTGGAGTAAAGGGCGGCTGGCCCGTCTCTCTACGGAGGACGGGCGGCTAGCCCGTTTTGTGGAGTAAAGGGCGGCTGGCCCGTCTCTCTACGGAGGACGGGCGGCTGGCCCGTTTTGTGGAGTAAAGGGCGGCTGGCCCGTCTCTCTACGGAGGACGGGCGGCTAGCCCATTTTGTGGAGTAAAGGGCGGCTGGCCCGTCTCTCTACGGAGGACGGGCGGCTGGCCCGTTTTGATATTGCGTTGGAGTGTTGTTCCGGACACTCGAACTTTTAGACCATTTTGTATTTTGCGAATGTTCCTGGGTTTAATGCAGTCTTTTGTTGTCGTAGGGGACCGAGCTTGTTCGAATCCTTCTTTCGACTGAACGCTTTTAAGATCTCGCATCAGAGCCGGTTTGATACTGCGTTCTCGAGATGTCTTTGACCAGTGTTCCCGTGTCAGGCGCTTTACTGGGTTTAAAGAGTTTACTTTGTGTCCTGTACTATGCAAAGTGTTGGTGAAAGTAAACTAATCAGAACATCGTCTCGAGCGCTTCCTGCAGGATCGCGGGATACAGGTTACGCCCTTCGGATGTTAATCCGGAAATTTGTATAGCGCGCTAGTTTTATCCTCTGCGGGATGTTGAAAGAACCATGGTTTTAAAAAGATAGTCTTGTTGTGGCCAGCAACAGACGGATTTGTTGGTGATGACTTAAGTATTCGGGAGAAGTATCTTGATTGGTGGTCTTGGATGAGTTACGAGATGCTAAGCCTCGATGTTCATCTGATTTGTAAGTTGAAGATGTTTTATGAGATACTGAGTCTCAATGTTCATTTTCCTCGGGTTTTTCTGGATCCATTTGGTTTCTGGATCAAGTTTCGAGATGCTAAGTCTCGATGTTTGTCAGAATGGTGTTTCCGGGAAACTTTTTCAAGCTTTGGATGTGTTATGAGATGCTAAGTCCCAATGTCCATCTCCTTGAAATTTTTGCGAAAATTTGGGAGTATGTATATATGGACCCACTCCCCTCTTTTTTAAAGAGAGGGGCAACTGAACTCGTTTTTTAAGCGAGCTGCCTACGTACCCTTCGTGAAAAGGGATCAAGTCATCCGTAGTTCCGTTCTTTTTTTTTTTTTTTTTTTTTTTGGTAGGAAGATGGTTAGGTCTCGGCCGTGGAACCGTTATTTGTAGCTTCGACGGTTTCTGAGGCAGTTTTCGTCTCTTCTTCGTTTGTTTCAGTGGGCGGAACCTCCGTTTTCTCGAACTGTTCGGTCATGCTTACTTTCTTTCCTAATTCGGGGACTTTGTCTTCATTCTTCCTCTTCGGGTTCCCTCTCTGCGGGATGGTCGGATTCCGGAGCTTGTGCTCTGCCAGAAAACAGATCCGAGCCTCCTTCTGATTTCCCCAAATGGTCTTGATTCCGTTTGGTGTCGAGAACTTCAGGCAAAGATGGTAAGTCGATGGGATAGCTCGCATTGAATTGATCCAGGGAGTCCCCATTATCACGTTATAAATTACGGGGTGGTTTGCCACCGCGAAGTTAACGATTTTCGTGATTCCACCGGCACGAACCGGGAGCTGGATTGTTCCATCCGTCATTGTGACTTCGCCAGAGAATCCGGTCAGCGATCTCGGACTGGGCGTTATCTTTGACGGATCCACTTTCATTCTTTGAAGTGTCTCTCGAAAAATGACGTCCACCGAACTTCCGGTGTCGATCAAGACTCGTGAGACGTCATGGTCGTTGATATCCAACTCTACCACCAATGGATCATCGTGAGGTTGGTCAAGGCCTTCAGCGTCTTTTTCGTGAAAAGCGATCCGATCGTCGTTTTCAGTGATCGGTTCCCGTGGTTTTGACTCCTTGTCTCCTCTTCTCAGAAACGCTTTTATGGAGGCCACTGTGTCTCGGCAGTATTGCGATCCTCCGATGATCATGTGGATTCTCCTGCGGTTGGCAGCGGAGTCGTCTCCATTTGGTCTCCTTCCTCATTTGGGTGTGTCCT
This sequence comes from Isatis tinctoria, assembly GCA_010577795.1. Classification (NCBI taxonomy): domain Eukaryota; kingdom Viridiplantae; phylum Streptophyta; class Magnoliopsida; order Brassicales; family Brassicaceae; genus Isatis; species Isatis tinctoria. Next base: position 12,553,590 of record CM021246.1, on the reverse strand, counting down.
CGTCGGGCCTTTCGGGACGTTCCTGGTTAGGTCGTCCGTCCGGGGCGCCAGCATCTTCTTCGATAGCTCCGAGACTCTCGAGGGTCACTCCGTTTCCGAGCTCCCCGGCTAACAGTTTTGCCGCGAGCCTCCTTCCGACGGTCCTGCAGTTTTCGGTTGAGTGGCCTTTTGTCTTGTGGAAGGTACAGAAGGCGTTTTCATCGAATCCTGGTCGAGTCCATGTATTCCACGGTCCCTTGTTGCGCTCATTATGCGGTCTCTCCGTGTTTATCTGGTAGTTATGCGCTCCGCCCGGGTTGGGTTCTTCATCTCGGCTGGTTCGCCTACTTCTTCTCTCGTTTGGAAAGCTAGAAGGTTGCACCGTGCCTTTGGCGACCAATTTTGAGGATTGGTGCTTTCCGGCTGGGACCCTCATGTCTTCCTCGTAGATGACGAAGTTGGAAGCGCGGTGGAGAGCATCTTGAATGGTGACTGGTGGGTTCACGGTAATCTCCTTTCGGAAGTTCGAAGTCTTCAGCAAGGACTTCTTCAGGGCGTTGATCGCAGCACTGTTGCTCAGTCCGTCAATTTTCGAGACGATCACCTTAAACCTTTCGATGAAATCTCGGAGGCTTTCTTCGGGTTCCTGCGACAGCGAGTAAAGATCCGCGTCGGATGTCGACTGTCTTATGAACAGCGAGTAATGTTTCAAGAAGGCTGTCGACAACTGCTCGAAACCGTCATTGAATCTCTCCCTAGCCTCGAGAACCACGACAGGGCTGATCCTTTCAGATGCTCCACGAAGAGGAGGCAGAATCCCGCGTCCCTCTCTTCGGGTTTGAACCTAGCACGTCCCATAGCGATGCGGAAGGCTGTCATGTGGGCCTTCGGATCAGTTGTCCCGTCGTAGAAGGGAATTCGGATTTTGCCCGGGTCAGAGAGTCTGACGCTGGTGATCCTCGAAGTGAACGGGATCTTCTGCGTTTCCTCCAGGACACGGTCAATTTCCGGGGCCGCACTTGTCGCTTTATGGACTTGCGACCTTACCTCCTTCATCTGACTTGTCGTGAGTTCCAGGCGGGCACGGAGCTCATCCAGCTCGTCCCTTCGGCTAGCGGATTGATTAGCTCTGGCCTCTCGTTCCTCCTTTTCCTGCTCTTCGATCCAGCGGAGCTCTTCTTCGTCCGCGTTCAGATCTCCAGCCTCGTCGTCAGTTTCGTTTTCGGCTCTGTTCGTGACGTCTCTCGAGTTCTCGCCGTTGGTCACCGTGGAAGTTGGCCGTTCGGCTGTTCGCCCAGTGGTTCTCTTCCGGTACAGCGGGGGTGGTGCTGATAGCTCTTTCCTTGTTCCGACGGGGGTTTGTTCGTCTGGATTCTGACGGCCCGTGGGGTCTGCTCGCGGGGTGAAGACAAGGCGTCTTACTCCTAACGTCCGGGGGAGGTGTGCTGGTTCTTGGGAAGCCGCTCTTTCTCGTGCGGCCGCTCTTTCTTGCCTGTTCTGCCGCTCCGCGATTTCGGCTACCATGTTCCGCAGTTCGGTGATTGCTGCGTTTCCGGGCGGTGTTGGCCGTTTCCGTGATGATCGGATCTTGGAGTGGCATTCCGTATCTGGCGAGGGCCCTGGGGGAAGTCCCGGGATTTCCGACTGCTCCGTTGGTGGATGTCCCGGCGGCAGTTGTTCCAGTTCCGGCCGCCGATGTGCTAATGGCGGGAAGTCCCATTCCGGCTGCTGCTGCTCGGTCGGTTGGTTGGTGATGTCGTCAGTTCTCTCTGGTCATTGTCTTCGTTCGGTATCCTTTTCGTTCTTAGGGTTAAGAATATTTCTCGTCCCCACAGACGGCGCCAAACTGTGAGAGCCGAAACTCACACTGTCAAAACTTATATTTAATGGGGGCTCGAAAATTCTATTTATAAAGAACTAAAGGACCGAAAATGCAAAAAGATGAAAAGGGAGATTTTATTGATATTTTCCAAAAGTACAAGGGAAATTAGCAAAAGCTGAATAGTCTTAAATTGCTAAAACTCCTAATACTCGGATCTGGGATGGATTTAACCTTTACATGAGCGTACATATATATACTGGCAATCCTAGGAGGCTAAGACTTCAGATTTCCGATGTGGGACCTTGTCCTTCGCTCCCAGCCGCCGACTTAAGCTTTTTGGGCCCGATTTCCGGCCCGAGAGTCTTCCGTGATCCGTCCGCGCGTTCTGACCCAAATCCGGCCCGCCGATGAATAGTGATCCGTGCGCGCGTTCTGACCCAAATCCGGCCCGCCGATGAATAGTGATCCGTGAATAGTAATCCGAATCTCGGTTTAAGCTCAATTCGATCTTTCGGTTAACCTTGTCTCGGGATGAATAGTGTTTTTAACGGTTTTTCCCACGTGAATAGTGTTCCGAGCGTTTTATGACTTCCGAGATTTGAACCGCCCGTTTTTTTATTTGAACTTCCAGCCGCCGGTTTCAGTCTTGATGGCCAGCCGCCGATTCTTTGGCTTGTATGCTCGGCGACTGGTCCACGGCTGGCTGGACGTTCGTCACGGTCTTTCGGGGAACGTTTATGGACGTCTTTGGAGTCAGAACATGCAAACGGATGATCTCTGGGTCGGGCATTGAGTTACGTTTGACGGTCGGTCGACTGGACGATGTTCGGATGAGGAGTCTCGACTTGAGAAATGATCGTGGACATGTGATGAAGACCCGGCGGCTGGGCCTCATCCCAGCCGCCGGCCACGGACGAAGGGAGATCCGGCGGCTGGCCTCATCCCAGTCGCCGGCCACGGACGAAGGGAGATCCGGCGGCTGGCCTCATCCCAGCCGCCGGCCACGGACGAAGGGAGATCCGGCGGCTGGCCTCATCCCAGCCGCCGGCCACGGACGAGGGGAGATCGGCGGCTGGCCTCATCCCAGCCGCCGGCCACGGACGAGGGGAGATCCGGCGGCTGGCACTTGTCCCAGCCGCCGACCACGGACGTTGAGGACCCGGCGGCTGGCACTTGTCCCGGCCGCCGGCCACGGACGTTGAAGACTCGGCGGCTGGCACTTGTCCCAGCCGCCGGTTGACGTCCTGGACGGATCGTGGGCAGTTTGCCTTAGCTCGTCCGTTCCACGTTCGGGATAAGTTCCATTTGATCCTGTCCTTGACTTCTCGTTCCGTCAATCTTCGAGGAGGGGATTTCGACCCCAACAGTCGTGCCACTAACTCGGCTAATTCCTTAGTTCGCCGATCGCTGAGATGATCGCTGAGATATCATGGGCCAGACTGCATTGGCTGGTGTTGCCTATTTCCGTTATGACCAGATCGTCAACCGGCATCCGAACCTGGTTAGCGTGGAAGAGGTTCCGGCTCCGGTTGCACCCGTCGCGGCCGTTCCTGCGGTGGTTCCTCCGGCCGGCTGATCGTTAGTGCTGTCGATTCTTCCTGCGGTGGTCATGATCTTCTTTCTCGTGTCCTCTCGTTCTTTGGGTTAAAAATATTTCTCGTCCCCACAGACGGCGCCAAACTGTGAGAGCCAAAGCTCACACTGTCAAAACTTATATTTTATGAGGGCTCGAAAATTCTATTTTAAAAGAACTCAAGGACCGAAAATGTAAAAAGAGATATTTTATTGATATTTTTCGGAGTACAAGAATAATTAGCAAAAACTGAAAAGTCTTATATTGCTAAAGCTCTTAATACTCGGATTTGAGATGCATTTAACCCTTACACAAGCATACATATATATACTAATGATCCTAGGGTGCTAAGACTACATATTTTCGATGTGGGACCTCGTTAATTTTTCCAGCCGCCGACCTAATCTTTTGGGCCCGAAATCTTAAAAAATCCACCTGCATGTCCTGATCCGAGTTTTGCCCAATTTTTTATTAATGAACAGTAACCAATGAATAGTAATCCGAATCTCGGTTAAGCTTAATTCGATTTTGCGGCTAACTTCGTCCCAAGATGAATAGTATTTTTGACGGTTTTTCCTGTGTAAATAGTGTTTCGTGAACAGTATTTTAACGGTTTTTCCGTGCGAATAGTGTTTCGTGAACGGTATTTTAACGGTTTTCCCGCGCGAATGGTGTTCCGAACATTTTACGACTTTGGAAGCCGAGCCGCCCATTTCCCTCGATTCTTCAGCCGCCGGTTCGGTGTTCACGTTCAACTGCCGGTTTGGTGTTGATGTGCATGGGCGGCTGGACACGGGCTGCTGGTCATCGGTCGTGGGCGGCTGTCCGACGATCGTGGGCGGCTGGCCAAAGATCGTGGGCATTTCGGGATCAGAACGTGCAGATGCCTAGTTTTGGATCGTTCTGAGCTCATAGTTATGCTCGAAGGACGGTTGGCTGGACATCATCCGGATAACGAGTCTTGACTGAGAGATGATCGTGGGCGGCTGGCGACGATGGATCTCGGGTGGCCGGTTTTAGCCCAGCCGCCGGATCATGCCGGACAGACCACGGGCGGCTGGCCTTGTCCCAGCCACCGGGCCATGCTCGGACAGACCACGGGCGGCTGGCCTTGTCCCAGCCGCCGGGCCATGCTCGGACAAACCACGGGCGGCTGGCCTTGTCCCAGCCGCCGGGCCTTGCTCGGACAGACCACGGTCGGCTGACCTTGTCCCAGCCGCCGGGCCTTGCTCGGACAGACCGCGGGCGGCTGGCCTTATCCCAGCCGCCGGGCTATGCTCGGACAGACCGCGGGCAGCTGGCCTTGTCCCAGCCGCCGGGCCATGCTCGGACAGGTCCTGGCCAGCCGCCGGACCATGCTTAGATGGACCCCGGGCGGCTGGCCTTAGCTCGTCCGGTCCGTGCTCCGGATAAATTCCATTTGATTTTGACTTTGAGTTCCCGTTCCGTCAATTTCCGAGGATGGGGATTTTGACCCCAACAGACCCGTGGCTAATCGCAACCGCTCCACAGAAGGGAATAACTCTAGATTAAGTTTAACGGCAAACTTCATTCCATCTTCAGAAACCATATAAATATTCTTCCCGGCAAACTTTTTCAGTCAATTCGCCTCACAAAAAATATTGTGGAAGGAACTGCGTATAAATATTGTACCAAGGTCATGAGTGTTATCTAATAATTTATTACTACAAATTATAAATCAACAAAAAATATTTAATACAAAGGACAATCATGAGGCGGGACTCACCATTATGCTTTTCTTCAGCTTATCAGCTGTGATAGTAAGAGTAACAAATCTTGCTTCATCTTCTGCCATAAATTCAATTTAACTAATTATGTGAGCGCACATAATATGTCTTCCTGGTTACTTTATAAGATGTTTACCCATTGTCTTTATAAGATTTTATGTCTTCCTGGGTATTACCGCTATTTGGACGGTATCTGTAGACATGGAGCCTCCAACATCCATAGTACTCAAAAACTAACAGATCACCATCTTCAAACGAATTATCCTCAGCAAATCTTTTCCATCCAGTGGTTAGCTTTCTGCTTGCAAGATCTACTGCCCAGATAAGATCAGGTTTAACGCCACAACTCATAACAACATAACCGTATTTGTTGTTTCCTTGTAAAAGTCTACTGAGCAGCATCTTTGGAATTTTCTGGAAAAAAAAATGTTGGGGTCAAAATCCCCTCCTCGGAGATTGAAAGAACGAGAACTCAAGATCAAGATCAAAAGGATCCGTCCGAGCGTGATCCGGCGGCTGGGACAAGGCCAGCCGCCCATCATCCTTTGATCAATGCACGGCGCCTTGCTCCGTTCAAAGATCAGGTGCCTGGCTCCGTGCAAAGATCGGGCGCCTAGCTCCGTGCAAAGATCGGGCGCCCGGGATCCGTCCGAGTGTGATCCGGCGGCTGGGACAAGGCCAGCCGCCCATCATCCTTCGATCAATGCACGGCGCCTGGTTCTGTGCAAATATCGGGCGTCTGGCTCCGTGCAAAGATCGGGCGCCTGGCTCCGTGCAAAGATCGGGCGCCCGGGATCCGCCCGAGTGTGATCCGGCGGCTGGCCATCACTACGAAAACCGGCGGCTGGAAGTTCAAACAAAAAACGGGCGGCTCAAATCTCAAGAGTCGTAAAACGTTCGGAATACTATTCACGCGGGAAAAACCGTTAAAACATTATTCATCCCGAGACAAAGTTAACCGAAAAATCGAATTAAGTCTAAACCGAGATTTGGATCACTATTCATCGGCGGGCCGGATTTGGGTTAGAACGCGCAGACGGATCACGGAAGACTCTCGGGCCGGATATCGGGAAAAGCTTAGGTCGGCGGCTGGGAAGGAAGGACAAAGTCCCACATCGAAAATCTGAAGTCTTAGCACCCTAGGATTGTTAGTATATATATCTCTTTTTGCATTTTCGGTCCTTTAGTTCTTTAAAATAGAATTTTCGAGCCCCCATAAAATATAAGTTTTGACAGTGTGAGTTTCGGCTCTCACAGTTTGGCGTCATCTGTGGGGACGAGAAATATTCTTAACTCTTAGAACGAGAGGATACGGAAAGAAGACGATGACCAGAAGAACCGACGACGCAAGCAACCAGCCGGCCGGAGGAGCTCTCGGAGGAGTAATCAATACCGGAGCGACTAGAGCCGGGACAACCATCGCTCCGCTGACTGGAGCCAGAATGACCGGAGTCGGGACAACAGCAGCAGGAGCAATCATAACGGGAGCAACTAATGCCGGAGCGACGATCGTCGGAATCAACCACTCTGAAGACGACCCGCTCATCAGCGGCCTTTCAATCGAAGACCACGGGATGCAAAGAGTTCTAGTCGACGCGGGAAGTTCGGTCCACGTCGTATTCCGGGAAACCCTTCGGAGGATGAACATTGGGACCTGGCATCTCACGACCCATCCAAAACCGTTGATTGGTTTCACCAGAAAGACGCCGATGACAATCGGAACAGTCCAACTCCCCGTAATAACAAAGGAAACGAAGAAAGACGTGGAGTTCTCAGTAGCGAACCACCGAAAATTTATGACCCGATGAATGACAAAAACATCCTCCCGACCAAAATGACTGCCGTCGGAGCGATGATCGCCGGGACAACCGGAAAAACCAACATGGAAGAAGACGTGACGACAACGGACGAGCTGAAGATCAAACTGGCCGCGATCCCAGAGCGACAAGACCAACAAGACGAATCGGCGACTCAACAGTTGCAAACTGTCCAAGACGAAAGCCGAGCTAGGAACGTCTCACCAGATGGAAGCTTAAGGCAAGGACCATGAACAATCGGTGCAAGACGTCTCAAATTCTCGCCCCAGGCGGCAACACCGGGAAGGCAAAACACGAAGGAACAAACCCCAGCCAGGACAAGAAATGGCTCATTTCGGGACGCCGCCGCGACAACCGAAGAATGCCATAAGGCAAACAATCGAGCAGCCCGATTTGACGGTAGCCAGAGAAGGAAATGGAGGAACCACCGCATATGGAGCCAGCCAAGATACAAACGAGACGGATGGTGAAGCAGAGAACGCGACATCAATTCCCGAACAAAGAAGATGATGGATGCGGACCTAGAACGGCAAACTGGACAAGCAAAGGCGAACGGATCGGTGGCCCAAGAATTGACGTTGATCCGAGATGAAAATCGAACCAGGAGCATCCCTTCGAGAGCAGACTTAAGACAAGACTGCAGGATCATTGAAGCGAAGCCTCTCCGGTTATCACTGCCATTCAAAACGCGCGAGGAACTTAACCCAATCAAGCGAAGCTCGATTGGGACAAGAGTGGAACCGTTCAAATCTTCGCTGCTGCAACGGAAGAGTGCCGCAGAGCAAACGGCTGGGCGGCCAACATGGATCGTGGATGAAGAAATCGAGAGTCGAACTAGAGCACATGGAAACGGAACCTGCCGAGATAGAGTTTGGACCCGAAACAAGAGGAGAACTCCCCATTCAAGCTGAGAAACCCCCAATGAAGATATTTGGACTCTATCCCGAGGCCTGAGCGAAAGTTTGCGAAATTTCGGCAAACGTTTCGAGTCGGTCTCGTCAAAGATCATCCGGAATCATCAACCAATCAAGACGCGAACTCTGGACGAACATCGGGACTCAGCATCTCGGAACCCGTTCAGATAAGCAGTCAAGTATCCCAGCTGATCACTGGGGCTTAGCACCTCAACACCCATTGAAGGCTCAAAGCATTTCTTGAGGATGTCGATCCGGATGAACATCGAGACTTAGCATCTCGTAACCCACCCGGATAGACAAGCAAAGAAAAGGTCCAGGAAAAACCCGAGAGGATGAGCATTGGGACTTAGCATCTCATAATCCATCCAGAACTCAAACGACTCCCCGAGAATATGGATCAAAAAGAAAATCCTAATAAACATCGAAACTTAGTATCTCGCGATCCATCCGGATAGACGAGCAAAGAAGAGTTCGCGAAACAATTCGAAAAGATGAACACCGGGACATGGCTTCTCGCAAAACATCTGCTCAATCATCAATCCGGGCAAGAACCTGCAGCTCACTCGAGTCTCTTATTAAAAAGCGACAGAGTCAAAAACTCCTAATGAAAATCGAGACTTAGTTTCTCGAAACCTATCTGGAATACATCACTCAAGTCCCTTCTTAAGGAAAATCAAGAACTCCGGATGAGAACAGAGACTTAGTATCTGAGAACCACTCAAGTTTCTTCCAAAAGGACGACGAAAATCGTGGACTCCGGATGAGCACCACGACTTAGCATCTCGCGACCCATACGAGACCATCCACCTGAAACAAAAACATTAAAAGAATCTTTCGAGTTTTCCCACTCAACTCTTCTCAAGCAAAATCGTCTGTTGCTGGCCACAACGAGATTCCTTTGCTGCGGAAAGCCGCCCCTTGGCATACTTTAAATATCCGCCTCTTGGCATACTTATCACCGTCTGTTGCTGATCACAACGGGACGATTTTTAAACCATGGTTCTTTAAACATCCCGCAGCGGATAATAATAGCGCGCTATACAAATTTTCGGACGACATCAGAAGGGCGTGACCTGCCAATCCGCAATCCTGACGGGAAGCGTCCAGACGATGTTCTTTTAAGTTTATCTTCAGGAGCATCTCGCATAGGCAAATAGTGCGAGGTGTAAACCGTGAAATAGGCTTGTAAACCCAGTAAAACGCCTGACATGGAACACTGGTCTTGAACATCTCCGAACGCAGTATCAAACCGGCCCTGATGCGAGATCCTAAAAGAGTTCGGTCGAAAGAGGGTTTCAAACGAGCTCAGATCCCCGCGACAACAAAAACATGCATTAAACCCAGGAAATATCCACAACGGGACCCTGGTCAGAAGTTCGAGTGTCCGGAAAAACACTCCGACATGAAATACTAATCAACTCAAAACCAAACGAGCCAAACCTTTACTCTACGAAACGGGCCAGCCACCCATCCTCCTTAGAGAGATGGGCCAGCCGCCCTTCACTCTACGAAACGGGCCAACCGCCCATCCTCCTTATAGAGATGGGCCAGCCGCCCTTCAATCAAAACGAAACGGGCCAGCCGCCCATCCTCCTTAGAGAGATGGGCCAGCTGCCCTTCACTCTACGGTACGGGCCAGCCGCCTATCCTCCTTAGGGAGATGGGCATGCCGCCCTCTTTTCCTCAATCAAGATCTTCGGCCCGAAGACAAGCGTTTGCTCGGGCTTAAAAGCAAAGCAGTTACTTAAATAAAGGATAGCTTAAAAACATGCTCTTATTAAAATCTCGAAACAAAATCAGCCCAAGCCGGGAATCCGGCCGGGTATAACAAAAAGCCCAAACAAAACTATTAAGAAGTCCGAAGTAGTCAAGAAACAGAGGACGAAGCATGGAATAGATCAAGAATCCAGCAAAGTCGAGAAAGGATTCAGCGATCCCAACACTGAACAAGCGCTAAACCCAGAAAGTATCCGGGACGGTACACTGGTTCCTGAAGATCGGAGTGCTCGGAAAGCATCCATATCGTGACTCAAGTCAACAAAACATTCAAGACAACAAGTCGTCAAAAACAAAGACAATCAAAAGACGAATCCATAAAAGAACAAAGCTTCAACAAGTACAAACAAACGTCTAAACGATCCAAATCAGAGACGCAACAATGCAAACAATTCCCTAAGCGGAATCGCTATAACGACCATGGAGAGGATCAGAGTCAGTACCGGCAGCATCTGTCGCTACTCAACATCAGCTGGGTCCTCACCAGATCCGCACTCCGATAACTTACCAAGAAACAAGAGAGAAGACCAAGCTCCCAGCGATGGGACAACCCGCTGACAAAAGTCCATGTTACCACTTCGTTCCTTGAACAAAGCGACAGCACTATTGCTCTCGAGCTGATCAATCAAAAGCAAGTTCTGGAAGAGCATCGTCAAAGTAGCCTCGGTGACCTTCCCATCGGACTAGCCACCAAGAGCAGTTGAAGCCTCCTCAAAGCAAACGTGCGGGAAAAACCGTTAAAAACATTATTCATCCCGAGACAAAGTTAACCGAAAAATCGAATTAAGTCTAAACCGAGATTCGGATTACTATTCGTCGGATTACTATTCACCGGTTTACTATTCACGGATCACTATTCATCGGCGGGCCGGATTTGGGTCAGAACGCGCAGACGGTTCACGGAAGACTCTCAGGCCGGATATCAGGAAAAGCTTAGGTCGGCGGCTGGGAAGGAAGGACAAAGTCCCACATCGAAAATCTAAAGTCTTAGCACCCTAGGATTGTCAGTATATATATGTACGCTCATGTAAGGGTTAAACCCATCCCAAATCCGAGTATTAGGAGTTTTAGCAATATAAGACTTTTCAGCTTTTGCTATTTATTCGTGTACTTTCGGAAATCATCAATAAAATATCTCTTTTTGCATTTTCGGTCCTTTAGTTCTTTAAAATAGAATTTTCGAGCCCCCATAAAATATAAGTTTTGACAATGTGAGTTTCGGCTCTCACAAAAAACATTAAGAAGAACAAATGGTAATATAAGACATTTCTATTTCAAAAGTTGTATACTTTATTTTGCTCAAAAACATCAATTCGAATAGTGACACTAACCTGTCTTCTTCAGAAACGTCAGTGTGAGTAATGTTGACAATGGTGACTCCTGGTCCAGTTTCCTCAAAGCGAGCTTCACCTGAAATGTCAAAGCACAAAAAAAAAGCCAATACATGAACCACAGTCACACTTGGAAATCAGAGTCGGAATGACAACAAGCAAACAATTGTCTTCCTATGAACAAAACCTAGAATCAATAAGCAAAATACAAAGACTCTACCACAGAATATTTCGTCTTCCTCTGAACAAAACCTAAAATCGAAAAAGACTCCACCACATAACATTTCATCATTCAAAAAGAGAGAAAGATGATTAAGGGTTTGAGAGAGAGAGAGAGAGAGAGAGAGAGAGAGAGATGTACTGTAGTGCGTAACGAAGAATTTGAGAGAAACGAGGGAAGTCGCGAGAGGATCTTAACACTAATACAAAAAAAAGTCGCGAGAGGAGGAGAAGTCGACAAAGTACAAATTTTAAAAATCCAAAAAAGTTTCTATTTAACTTATGTTCTACTGATTTATTTTCTACTTGGATATTTTTCTCTCTTTCGCTCTTCTCAACTAAATCCTTTTATTTTTCAAATTGAAGATGTCAGTGAAAAAAAAATTGATCAATTTCCATCAAAAACTAAGGTAACAATAACAATAACAATTATTTTTTATTATCATAAATTTACTATTTCACATTAATTTTTTGTTCATATTCTTAGGAAGCAACATACACGATGTTGAGGATGGTGTAGAAAAAGAGACAATTAAAACTTCAAAATTTTCAAAGTGGATGGAAATGAATAGTTCTGCTGCTGATGACTTATTTTACCTGAAACTTAAATTTAAACAACAACAAATATTTTACCAGTTTGGAGGACATACAACGGTTTATGGAATTGTGTATGTAACTTTTTGAGATGCATACTGTGCTCTTTTTCTTTAAACTATATTTTACATTCGTATTACTTTATTTAAGTGCATACCGATTGTAATAAAAAAATTTACCTAATCTATTAACAATTTTTTAATTTACATCTTTTTATCCAACTATAAAATAAAAGGTTTAAAATTAAATAGCTGATATCCATGTATAATATAATTATATTTTTGATTTATCTACTAACAAATTAAAATTTGAAATCTTTATCTAATTATATTGATAATATTTTTATTAGAATAGCCGATGCCCGTGGCACAGACCATAATACTAGTTGGTTATAATATAAAAACGTGTTTACCGAGTAAAATTCATTCTAAGTTAAAGTTTGCGTGATTAGGGTGTCTCGTACCGTTTTCCCAGAATTAAACAGAAACCACTTAAACATGAGATCTATGTGGGCTTCAAGTTATGAAACAGAGCAGCCCATCGTGTGTCATCGTCTCTTTTATTGTACTCCATATACACATTTGGGCTCGGTGGTCTTCCTTTTAACGGCCCTGATAATCTCAGCCGTTCGTTTAAGTCTAACTGTCCCGAAACAACAGGGCTTCTGTAAGCTAATACGAGTCTTTCTTGGACACTTTGATCCAACGGTCCGGATAGGTTCATTCTCCGGTTGGTTATAAACGTCATTTTCTCTTGAATTCCGTGTTTTAGATCCAACGGTCCAGATTTCGCGATCCTCTTTTTCTTTATCACAGGTAATCTCTCCACTTGTAGCACAACCTTTCCATCATTGGCGTTACTATTTCCTGAAAGTTTTCAACTAACATTCTTACTTCTTAAGTCTTAACATAAAATAAAAGTTTTACCTAATACCACATTACAATAAACGGTAAATTTTTAGAAACAAATTACTTTACAAGTTCCTCCTCCTACTTTTTTTTTATCAACACACAAGTTCCTCCTACCTATTCACATGTGAATCTACAATTTTTGAACTTATTGCTTCATTCATTAAATCATGAATGCAGTTTGGTTCTTGTACCAGAACAAGATAATAGGTTGCTTGTAATTATCATCCATATAGCAAATCCATTATATCTACAATACATATAGTGGTTGCTTCATTAGTTCATTCATATTCGTCTGTTATAATCACTTCAGTTTTATATTTATTGTTGCTTTCTTAGCCTGAAGCGCATAAAAAATAACAAAATCTAATGTATAAACCCAAAACCGAATAGTATATAAATTCTTATGTGAAGCATGATAGTTTCTTTACCCATTTTCCATAACAATATATATTAGTTTTGTTGTAGTTATCTATATAACAACTCTGGTCGCAAAAAGTCGTGATTAGGTGCATTATCTTGACCTTACCAGTCACAAACGCTCCGCCACGGCTGGCAGGTGGTGGGGACTGCTTCTCCTTCAACGGTTCAACCACAGCGGTTCCTCCAATAGAAAGCCACTTGTTGAAGCGGTTACCAATACGTTTGGTCGCATTTATGAGGACAGATCTGAGTTTGGCTGAGGTAGCGTGACGGTGATAGAAGCTAAGTCCTTGCGTTTCTCTTTTTGAAAGCCTGATAATCTCTAGGCGGTGTTCGGCTACATTAATGCCATGTTGCCGGAGAAGCTTGTGGTTGAAATGAGCGATGTCTTCAATCCGGAGGTTCTTCTGGGCGAAGATGAGTCCGTACTCGTAGCTTAGGGTTGGGTCAAGGTCGGTTTTGGATAGCCACGAGAACCAATCCATCTTGTTTGTGTGACTGATCTATATGGGAGTTTGGAGACTATATATAAAGTAAATTAAAAGATGATATTATTAATCGAAAAGAAAACGAAGCTTTGATTATTTTTGCAGAAAAATGAATTTAGAGGGTATTTTATATTAAATACGAGGGACACACAGATGATGGGAGACAGATAAAGCAATCTGTAGTGGTTGAGACTTTTGAAAGTTTTTATTTCTATTTTTCAAGCACTCCACTTTTCAATGATTTTCGGAAAACAAACGTGTGATATTGAAAATGTTTCACATCACAGTTTGAGAACATAGTATTTTTTTTCTTCTTCAAATTTGATTTTGATTTATAAAGATCAGGTTACAAGGACTGTCTTTTGATGTTGGGCATGGTGCTGAATTTAATTCACATAAGCGTTTCTCATGTTACAGTTAGTTTAGAAATTTTTATTTTATTTTTGTTTTCTTATACAGCATTGTTTCTATAAGTCTTAACCATGAAGTCTCACAAGTTATAATCTATTTTTTTTTTTTGATTCACAAGTTAAAACCTACATCTGTATTATATATTTCTCAATAATGATTAGTGATTTGGCCATTTGATCAGCATCGGACTAACTGGCTAAGGACTAAAATTTGGCACAAATATGAAAATTTTATTTTATTTATTGTTGTGGAACCATCTATTTCCTGTTGTCAAAAAAAAGAAAAAAAAAACAACTATATCCTATTGGTACTTTGGCAGTCAACGGCCCGCAAGTTTTCTATTGCTCCCTCCCAATTGAACAAAAATTATCAAAGACTTTTACCTTAAAAATCCGATATAACTCCCACAAGATGGACCACAATATTTAAACAAATCAACAAATTAATTTGGTAGAGCAGATGCACAGTAGTCAATGCTCCACTCCCCAATTTAGTGGCCGAAAGTGATCTATTAAAGTCGGTAGCCCCAAGTGGTACCTGTCTTTAACCCAACCTCTACCTATATATAATACTCTCTCTCTCTCTTGATTTGGTGACTATATTTCGTATTAGTCTCCGCCTTTCACATGCTTGTCTTTTTTTGTTGGCTTCTCTACAGTTAGTTTAAAGAAATGGCTTGCATAAGAAAATGACAGTGCAAAAGTTCGAAATTTGCTTGAGTTATCCAAAACCGAAACTTGAATACTTTCATACTAGATTTTGACATAGGCGAAATCTGGGACTAGGATATTAGATAAACTGATTAAGGCTGCAAATGGTTGGTTATATAGCATAACAAAATTAAAAAGAATTGACAATTACTTGTGCACCATTTACAAAATTTTTGTTTATAAAATAACTAGATTAGGATACGCGGGTGAAGAAAGATATTTGAAATCTAAAATTGATAACTCGCATAACATATTTATTTTATCTTAGATTAAAATTTGCGTTAAAGTATTCAAAAACTATATTTTATAACTTGTAGTTGATAAATTTGAGAAACCTGTAGAAATAATTTTTCTAAATAAACAAAAAGATCCTAAAAATATATTTGAAATATTATATTACTTCTTGACCAACAAACATATTATATTACTTAGTTAATATTTTAATGAATTAAATATAGAAAATTTTCAAATTTGTTAATCTTAAAAATGAAAACAGTTTTACGTTATAATGTAAATTTGTTCATACATACATACACAATAATATTGTTATTAAGTAATTATTATATACTTTTATCTTAAAATGATTTCTTACATGTGCCAAAATTTCATAGATAGATTTAACACATGTTACGTTTATATTTATTAAACCTTTTGAACATCAAAATTTATTCAATAAGATAAGATATTGTGATATGCAATGCTTGAGATGTGGGGCAGAAGAGGAATCAATTAATCATGTACTATTTGAATGTCCACCGGCGGTCCAAACGTGGGCCCTCTCAATGGTACCGACGAACCAGGTCGTGTTTCCGGGGCAATCGATCTTCGCGAATATGGATTTCCTATTTTGGAGACTACCACAGGGTATTAGAAATTGTGAGAGCCGAAACTCACACTGTCAAAACTTATATTTAATGGGGGCTCGAAAATTCTATTTATAAAGAACTAAAGGACCGAAAATGCAAAAAGATGAAAAAGGGAGATTTTATTGATATTTTCCGAAAGTACAAAGGAAATTAGCAAAAGCTGAATAGTCTTAAATTGCTAAAACTCCTAATACTCGGATCTGGGATGGATTTAACCTTTACATGAGCGTACATATATATACTGACAATCCTAGGAGGCTAAGACTTCAGATTTCCGATGTGGGACCTTGTCCTTCGCTCCCAGCCGCCGACTTAAGCTTTTTGGGCCCGATTTCCGGCCCGAGAGTCTTCCGTGATCCATCTGCGCATTCTGACCCAAATCTGGCCCGCCGGTGAATAGTGATCCGTGAATAGTAAACCGGTGAATAGTAATCCGAATCTCGGTTTATGCTTAATTCGATTTTTCGGTTAACTTTGTCTCGGGATGAATAGTGTTTTTAACGGTTTTTCCCGCGTGAATAGTGTTCCGAGCGTTTTATGACTTCCGAGATTTGAACCGCCCGTTTTTTATTTGAACTTCCAGCCGCCGGTTTCAGTATTGATGGCCAGCCGCCGGTTCCTTTGGCTCGTATGCTCGGCGACTGGTCCACGGCTGGCTGGACGTTCGTCTCGGTCTTTCGGGGAACGTTTATGGACGTCTTTGGGGTCAGAACATGCAAACGGATGATCTCCGGGTCGGTCCGGGCATTGGGTTACGTTTGACGGTCGGTCGACTGGACGATGTTCGGATGAGGAGTCTCGACTCGAGAAATGATCGTGGACATGTGATGAAGACCCGGCGGCTGGGATAAGTGCCAGCCGCCGGCCACGGACGAGGGGAGATCCGGCGGCTGGCCTCATCCCAGCCGCCGGCCACGGACGAGGGGAGATCCGGCGGCTGGCCTCATCCCAGCCGCCGGCCACGGACGAGGGGAGATCCGGCGGCTGGCTTCATCCCAGCCGCCGGCCACGGACGAGGGGAGATCCGGCGGCTGGCCTCATCCCAGCCGCCGGCCACGGACGAGGGGAGATCCGGCGGCTGGCTTCATCCCAGCCGCCGGCCACGGAAGGGAGATCCGGCGGCTGGCTTCATCCTCCCAGCCGCCGTCCACGGACGAAGGGAGATCCGGCGGCTGGCTTCATCCCAGCCGCCGGCCACGGACGAGGGGAGATCCGGCGGCTGGCACTTGTCCCAGCCGCCGGCCGTTGGTGAAAGAGGACCCGGCGGCCAGCCATGTCTCAGCCGCCGGTTGGCTTCCTTGGACGGATCGTGGGCAGTTTGCCTTAGCTCGTTCGTTCCATGTTCGGGATAGGTTTCATTTGGTCTTGTCCGTCCCGTGTTCGGATGAAGAAGGCCCGGCGGCTGGCACTCATCCCAGCCGCCGGCCTTGGGTGGAGAAGACCCGGCGGCTGGCACTCATCCCAGCCGCCGGTTCGTGCCTTGGACGGGTCGTGGGCAGTTTGCCTTAGCTTGCCCGTTCCATGTTCGTGATTTGATCTCGACCTTGACTTCTCGTTCCGTCAATCTTCGAGGAGGGGATTTCGACCCCAACAGTTAGCCCCCCAGCTCTTCGTTCTCGTAGTCCAGGACGATGAGCTTTAAGCTGAGGTTTTATCGGGATTGATTGAAACGGGAAGGCAATGGGTTTTTCCGTACGTCCGTTCATCCGCTTCTCTTTGATGTCTTGTCAGAGTATTGTTCATCATAGAAGTTCGTGCCACGTTTGATATATCAAAGGAGTGGCTTCATTCATTCTTCACATCCCCTTCTCAAGTTTTTTCTTCAAGTCTTTTCTTTGAAAATCTTTTTCTTTAGCAATGGCTGGTGAAGGAGGTTCTCCTTTCGGTCTCAACTTTGATGCAATAATGAACAATCAGTTCGAGTTTGATTTTATGTCCGGGGATCAGGATATGATACTTGTGGAAGACCTGCTGGCCGATGGAGAAGATGCCATTCCACGAGCAGCGCACGGTCCCGAAGGCGTTCCTCAGTGGGAGGCCGGTCCTAGCTATGCTCAAGGAGCGCTCGGTTTTGCGAATGTTCCTCGATGGGAGCCCGAGCCGGCGGCCGGGAGTGATATCAGACCCGAGCCGGCGGCCGGGAATGTAATTAGACCCGAGCCGGCGGCCGGGAATGAGGTCAGGCCCGAGCCGGCGGCCGGGAATGAGGTCAGGACCGAGCCGGCGGCCGGGAGTTCTACGAGTAGGACGTCTGGTTCGAGGAGGGCGGCTGGCTCTAAGAACGCTTCCAGGAGGGCGGCTGGCACAGTAGCCGTATCAAGATGGGTGCTTGGCTCTGGAGGTGCCTTAGAGAGGACGTCCGCTGCTCCTCACGTCGGAATTGATGGCGTTTCACCGAGGACGAGTATAGCACGTGGCGTTTGGACTCCTCCTCAACATGTCGAGGACAACGGTGGGTGGCGCGCATGGCCGTCCCGATCTCTGGTCCCTTCCGAGAGTCATCGTGTTTGGCCAGAGATAGGTAATGACTCGGCCATGTCCGGGGAAGAAATCAGATCGGATCACCCGGAGGTGCCTATCTTCGTGCATCCGGACGTGAAGTCCGAATGTCGCTCTCCTGGTGAGGCTAAAGCCTATTGGGGCGAAGATATTTTCGCTTGGCGGTTTAAGAAGCCTGGACCGTCTACGAGTTATAGATCGATAGCTGAGACATTCAAGCATGGTCCTACTTTGAGCGATCGGGACTCGCTGTCCGAGCTTAGATACGATTTCCGGATTCCGGACAAGATTAAGTTCCGTCTCCCGAAGGATGGGGATAGGATGAACAAGGCACCAGATGGCTATTTTGCCATGTACGAGTCGATGTTCTACGAAGCCTTCCTCTGGTTCCCGATCCCGGGAGCCGTTTTTGATTTTCTCGATTTATATGGGGTTGCGATCTCTCAACTTACCCCTGGCGCCATGAGGATTTTGATGGGACTTGTAGTCCGTTGTGCCGAATGTGGGATCAAGTTGGAGGGTGATCTGATTCGGAATTTCTTTTCGATGAGGAAGGTTTCCAATTCGGATTTCTTCTGCTCAATCAACGTTCGGAGGAACGTGAAGCGTTTCTACACCGGGCTCCGACAGCATTGCAAAGCTTCGCGGCTTGAGTTTTTCTATGTGAAACGCAGCCCGCTTACGGTCGGTTCTGACTTCGGCGGCTCAGTTAGGACCGAGTGGAGTTTGCCACGTAAGTGTTTCGTCTTTTTGTGAATTTTTTTCCTATAAGTAGTCCTTGTTCATTTGTTTCATTCTTCATTTCTCACAGCTTTTCTTCTTTTCGCTCTCTAGGTCGTGATCCCTTTGTTCCCAGGATTTCCGGGTTTGAGGATATCGTTACAGAAGTTGATAAGAAGAAAATCGATTGGGAGTGTCCCGACCTTTGGCGCCGTTTTCTTGACGCAAGAGATATTTTAGAAGGACGTGCCCCTCTCAAAGGTCCCGACTTCATTGACCCGCCGGCGACGTACCCCGGAATGGCGGGTGTTTGGAACTATCGCAAGCAGAAGTACGGTGAGGCCGGACCGTCCGGAGAGGCGGTCGAGTTTGACCCGGCGGCCGGCTTTGTTCTTCCGCCCGGACCCGACTTCCATGGCGTGCCCGGGGAACAGATTGCTGCTCCTCAGAGTTCAGCTTGTGCCGTCGCTGTGGACAAAGGGAAGGGAGCTTCCAACAGCCCGGACCGTTCGAGGAAGGGCAAAGTGGCTCGGACGGCCGAGGCGTCCGATCATGGTCTTCTCTTCGATGCTCGCAAGGCGGCGGGAGGCGATCCGGCTGAATCCGTTAAGGTTGTGGATTACTTTGGAGCGTTGGCTCCGCCCCAGCTGTGCCGTTCGATCGTTCGGCGGCTTATGGAGATCTGTCCTCCGGTCTTATGATGGTAACTCCTTTTTCCGTTAGATTCGTTTGGACGCAGTTTGGTCTTTGCTGATATTTGCTTTTCTTTGATTCAGATCGCCACCCGAGCTCATGCAACCCAGGTTGCCTTGGAAGCTTCGGAGAGAGAGTCCCGGAAGAAGGACAAGAAGATCAAGGCTTTAGAAGTGAAGCTTCGGAACGTGGAGAGGCGATCTCAGAAGGAGATTAAGAAAGTGCTCGCGGAAGCTGAGCGGAAATTGGAGCTGGCTCTTAAGAAATGTCGCTGGGACTTGGTGGAGAAGTATCGTCTCCGCATCGAAGGTGCTAAAGCTGCCCTTGCGCCGATGCGTCAGGCGAAGTATGGTGAGACTGCCTTGACCGAGGTCAGCTCGAACCTTGATCTAATCCGGGATATTAAGTCCGGGAAGTCCAAGGTCGAGGTGGAAGAAGGAGAGCTGAAGGCGTCATTAGAGCAGCTCAACGGAGGAGGTTGGGCCGGTTCTTATGATCGGGCTGCTGCCGTTCTCGAGAGCCACTTGGTGTGCTCTCCTGTTTCTCCGTACCAATCTCCGAATGCCGAAGATTTGGATTATGCAGCTCCTACTCCTCTTGCTGAATATGATTAGGCTTTTGGCCTTGTATTATCTGTTTCTGTTGTATCCGGGTCTTTTGACCTTTTTCATTGTATTTGCTTTGTTGTCTGAACTTGGTCACTCATATCTCCTTTCAAGGGGATTTATTATCTATTTGTTTTTGCTTTAGATGTTATGGACTTCTTTGCTTGCTTGCTTCGCTTTTATAGCCTTGATAAAGGAGAAGGCGGCCGGTATGTCTCTCTTCCAAGAGGGCGGCTGGCCCATTTTATAGAATGAAGGGCGGCTGGCCCGTCTCTCTACGGAGGACGGGCGGCTGACCGGTTTTGTGGAGTAAAGGGCGGCTGGCCCGTCTCTCTACGGAGGACGGGCGGCTGGCCCGTTTTGTAGAGTGAAGGCGGCTGGCCCGTTTTGTAGCTGATTGATATTGCGTTGGAGTGTTGTTCCGGACACTCGAACTTTTAGACCAGTTTGTATTTTGCGAATATTCCTGGGTTTAATGCAGTCTTTTGTTGTCGTAGGGGACCGAGCTTGTTCGAATCCCTCTTTCGACTGAACGCTTTTAAGATCTCACATCAGAGCCGTTTGATATTGCGTTCTCGAGATGTCTTTGACCAGTGTTCCCGTGTCAGGCGCTTTACTGGTTTTAAGAGTTTACTTTGTGTCCTGTACTATGCAAAGTGTTGGTGAAAGTAAACTAATCAGAACATCGTCTCGAGCGCTTCCTGCAGGATCGCGGGATACAGGTTACGCCCTTCGGATGTTAATCCGGAAATTTGTATAGCGCGCTAGTTTTATCCTCTGTGGGATGTTGAAAGAACCATGGTTTAAAAAGATAGTCTTGTTGTGGCCAGCAACAGACGGATTTGTTGGAGAGGACTTAAGTGTTCGGGAGAAGTATCTTGATTGGTTGATGGTCTTTGGATGAGATGCTAATCCTCGATGTTCATCTGATTTTAAGTTCGAGTTGAAGATGTTTTATGAGATACTAAGTCTCAATGTTCATTTTCCTTGGGGTTTTCTGGATCCATTCGGTTTCTAGATCAAGTTTCAAGATGCTAAGTCTCGATGTTTGTCAGAACGGTGTTTTCAGGAAACTTTTTCAAGCTTTGGATGTGTTATGAGATGCTAAGTCCCAATGTCCATCTTCTTGAAATTTTTGCGAAAATTTGGGAGTGTGTATATACGGACCCACTCCCCCCCTTTTTTAAGGAGAGGGGCAACTGAACTCGTTTTTTAAGCGAGCTGCCTACGTACCCTTCGTGAAAAGGGATCAAGTCACCCGTAGTTCCGTTTTTTTTTTTTTTTTTTTTTTTTTTTTTTTTTTTTGTGGCGGGAAGACGGTTAAGTCTTGGTAATGGAGTTGTCCGTCACAGCTCCGGCAGTTTCTGCGGTCTTTTCGGCCGTTTTTGTCTTCTCTTGGTCGATTTCAGTCTCCGTGGGCGGAACCTCCGTTTTTTCGAACTTTTCGGTTCTGCTCACTTTCTTTCCCAGTTCGGAGACTTTGTCTTCGTTCTTCCTCTTCGGGTTATCTCTTTGCGGGTTGGTCGGATTCCGGAGCTTGTGTTCCGCCAGAAAACAGATCCGAGCCTCCTTCTGATTTCCCCAAACGGTCTTGATTCCGTTTGGTGTCGGGAACTTCAGGCAGAGATGGTAAGTTGACGGGATTGCTCGCATTGAATTGATCCAGGGAGTTCCCATTATCACATTATAAATCGCGGGGTGGTTTGCCACCGCGAAGTTAACGATTTTCGTGATTCCGCCGGCACGAACTGGGAGCTGGATTGTTCCATCCGTCATTGTGACTTCGCCAGAGAATCCGGTCAGCGACCTCGGATTCGGCTTTATCATCGACGGGTCCACCTTCATCCTTTGAAGTGTCTCTCGAAAAATGACGTCCACCGAACTTCCGGTGTCGATCAAGACTCGGGAGACGTCGTGGTCGTTTATGTCCAACTCCACTACTAAAGGATCGTCGTGAGGTTGGTCGAGGCCTTCGGCGTCTTTCTCGTGGAAGGCGATCCGGTCATCGTTTTCGGTGATCGGTTCCCGCGGGTTTGACTCCTTATCTCCTCTTCTCAGAAACGCCTTTATGGAGGCCACTGTATCTCGGCAGTATTGTGATCCTCCGATGATCATGTGGATTCTCCTGCGGTTGGCGGCGGAGTCGTCTCCGTTTGGTCTCCTTCCTCGTTTGGGGGTATCCTCGTTGGGCCTTTCGGGACGTTCCTGGTTAGGTCGTCCGTCTGGGGCGCCAGCATCTTCTTCGATAGCTCCGAGACTTTCGAGGGTCACTCCGTTTCCGAGCTCCCCGGCTAACAGCTTTGCCGCGAGCCTCCTTCCGACGGTCCTGCAGTTTTCGGTCGAGTGGCCTTTTGTCTTGTGGAAGGTACAGAAGGCGTTCTCGTCGAATCCTGGTCGAGTCCATGTATTCCATGGTCCCTTGCTGCGCTCATTATACGGTCTCTCCGTGTTTATCTGGTAGTTATGCGCTCCGCCCGGGTTGGGTTCTTCATCTCGGTTGGTTCGCCTACTTCTTCTCTCGTTTGGAAAGTTAGAAGGTTGCACCGTGCCTTTGGCGACCGATTTTGACGATTGGTGCTTTCCGGCTGGGACCCTCATGTCTTCCTCGTAGATGACGAAGTTGGAAGCACGGTGGAGAGCATCTTGAATGGTGATTGGCGGGTTCACGGTAATTTCCTTTCGGAAGTTCGAAGTCTTCAGAAGGACTTCTTTAGGGCGTTGATCGCGGCACTGTTGCTTAGTCCGTCAATTTTTGAGACTATCACCTTAAACCTTTCGATGAAATCTCGGAGGCTTTCTTCGGGTTCCTGCGACAGCGAGTAAAGATCTGCGTCGGACGTTGACTGTCTTATGAACAGCGAGTAATGTTTCAAGAAGGCTGCCGACAATTGTTCGAAACCATCGATTGAATCTCTGTCTAGCCTCGAGAACCATGACAAGGCTGATCCTTTCAGATGTTCCACGAAGAGGAGGCAGAATCCCGCGTCCCTCTCTTCGGGTCTGAATCTAGCCCGTCCCATAGCAATGTGGAAGGCTGTCATGTGGGCCTTCGGATCAGTCGTCCGTCGTAGAAGGGAATTCGGATTTTTCCCGGGTCAGAGAGTCTGACGCTAGTGATCCTTGAAGTGAACGGGATCTTTTGCGTTTCCTCTAGGACACGGTCGATTTCCGGGGCCGCACTTGTCGCTTTATGGACCTGCGACCTTACCTCCTTCATCTGACTCGTGGTGAGTTCTAGGCGGGCACGGAGCTCATCCAGCTCGTCCCTTCGGCTAGCGGATCGATTAGCTCTGGCCTCTCGTTCCTCCTTCTCCTGCTCTTCGATCCAGCGGAGCTCTTCTTCGTCCGCGTTCAGATCTCCAGCTTCGTCGTCAGTTTCGTTTTCGGCTCTGTTCGTGGTGTCTCTCGGGTTTTCACCGTTAGTCACCGTGGAAGTCGGCCGTTCAACGGTTCGTCCAGTGGCGCTTTTCCGGTACAGCGGGGGTGGTGCTGACGGTTCTCTCCTTGTTCCGACCGGGGTCTGTTCGTCGGGATTCTGACGGCCCGAGGGATCCGCTCGCGGGGTGAAGATAGGGCGTCTTACTCCTAGAGTCCGAGGGGCGTGTGCTGGTTCCTGGGAAGCCGCTCTTTCTCGTGCGGCTGCTCTCTCTTGCCTGTTTTGCCGCTCCGTGATTTCGGCTACCATGTTCCGCAGTTCGGTGATCGCTGCATTCTCCGGGGCGGTGTTGGCTGTTTCCGTGATGACTGGATCTTCGAGTGGCATTCCGTATCTGGCGAGGGCCCTGGGCGAAGTCCCGGGATTTCCGACTGCTCCGTCGGTGGATGTCCCGGCGGCAGTTGTTCCGGTTCTGGCCGCCGATGTGCTAA
The DNA here is from genome assembly GCA_010577795.1 of Isatis tinctoria. Classification (NCBI taxonomy): domain Eukaryota; kingdom Viridiplantae; phylum Streptophyta; class Magnoliopsida; order Brassicales; family Brassicaceae; genus Isatis; species Isatis tinctoria. The sequence goes on along the minus strand of CM021246.1, from coordinate 12,529,624 downwards.
TGGCGGGAAGTCCCATTCCGGCTGCTGCTCCGGTCGGTTGGTTGGTGATGTCGTCAGTTCTTCTAGTCATTGTCTTCGTTCGGTATCCTTTTCGTTCTTAGGGTTAAGAATATTTCTCGTCCCCACAGACGGCGCCAAACTGTGAGAGCCGAAACTCACACTGTCAAAACTTATATTTAATGGGGGCTCGAAAATTCTATTTATAAAGAACTAAAGGACCGAAAATGCAAAAAGATGAAAAAGGGAGATTTTATTGATATTTTCCGAAAGTACAAAGGAAATTAGCAAAAGCTGAATAGTCTTAAATTGCTAAAACTCCTAATACTCGGATCTGGGATGGATTTAACCTTTACATGAGCGTACATATATATACTGACAATCCTAGGAGGCTAAGACTTCAGATTTCCGATGTGGGACCTTGTCCTTCGCTCCCAGCCGCCGACTTAAGCTTTTTGGGCCCGATTTCCGGCCCGAGAGTCTTCCGTGATCCATCTGCGCATTCTGACCCAAATCTGGCCCGCCGGTGAATAGTGATCGGTGAATAGTAATCCGAATCTCGGTTTATGCTTAATTCGATTTTTCGGTTAACTTTGTCTCGGGATGAATAGTGTTTTTAACGGTTTTTCCCGCGTGAATAGTGTTCCGAGCGTTTTGACTTCCGAGATTTGAACCGCCCGTTTTTTATTTGAACTTCCAGCCGCCGTTTCAGTATTGATGGCCAGCCGCCGTTTCCTTTGGCTCGTATGCTCGGCGACTGGTCCACGGCTGGCTGGACGTTCGTCTCGGTCTTTCGGGGAATGTTTATGGACGTCTTTGGGGTCAGAACATGCAACGGATGATCTCCGGGTCGGTCCGGGCATTGGGTTACGTTTGACGGTCGGTCGACTGGACGATGTTCGGATGAGAGTCTCGACTCGAGAAATGATCGTGGACATGTGATGAAGACCCGGCGGCTGGGATAAGTGCCAGCCGCCGGCCACGGACGAGGGGAGATCCGGCGGCTGGCCTCATCCCAGCCGTTCCATGGACGGATCGTGGGCAGTTTGCCTTAGCTCGTTCGTTCCATGTTCGGGATAGGTTTCATTTGGTCTTGTCCGTCCCGTGTTCGGATGAAGAAGGCCCGGCGGCTGGCACTCATCCCAGCCGCCGGCCTTGGGTGGAGAAGACCCGGCGGCTGGCACTCATCCCAGCCGCCGGTTCGTGCCTTGGACGGGTCGTGGGCAGTTTGCCTTAGCTTGCCCGTTCCATGTTCGTGATTTGATCTCGACCTTGACTTCTCGTTCCGTCAATCTTCGAGGAGGGGATTTCGACCCCAACAGAAATACCTATTTTCCTTGGATTATTTGATACATTTGGAAAAGTAGAAATGATTTTGTGTTTTCTAATAAGGATCAGAGTCCACCAGATATTTTGGCACTGGCAACAACAGAAGGTTTTATATGGCAAGAGGCGAATAGGCGTGACGAGGGGATAGGGAGGAGAGTTGATGCTCAGTCGTGGATTGGTGAAACTATGGTAGAGTTGGAGTTCCCTAGGGCTTGGTGGTGTTTTGTGGATGGCGCTTGGAAAGCATCAGATATTTATTCTAGACAGGGATGATATTGTAAAGGGATTGGGGAAGCAGATCAGATGCTGGGAATACGTAATATACGGTGTAGTCCTCACCTTTACACGCGGAATTTGAAGCTTTAATTTGGGCAATGGAATGTATGTGTACACTTCAACGTACTCCACTGGTTTTTGCGACTGACTGCTCAGACTTGGTTAAGATAGTGTCTTCTCCATTGGAGTGGCCGATATTTTCTATTCATTTAGAAGAATTCCAGTATTGGAAGGAGCGCCTGGAGAATTTTCAGCTCAAATTTATATCTCGGACAAAAAATGGAAAAGCAGACAAATTGGCGAGAAGTGCACGTAGTCATCCTGCAGAATTGGTCTACATTGATTCAGTTCCGCCACGATGGCTTACTCTTGATGTTTAGTTTATTTTAGTTCTTTTGTTGACAAAAAAAAAAAAAAGATAAGATATTTGATTTTCTTTTTTTCTTTTATGAATTTGGAAAACTAAAGTATTAAGTGTTTTATATTTTTTATCTTATAAAAATAATAATTATATTTTTTACTTAATATTAATTAGGAAAATAAATTATAGGTGCCAAAATCTTATCAAATTGCAATATATGTGGCGGTTATGTTTGTTACTATTTTCGAGAAACTAAAATTTATATAATAAATTTCATTTTTTCAAATTATAAAAACGCAAATATTATTTTGTTTGTCAATGAAAACTCATTGTATTTTTAATTTATTCAATTACAAAAAAAATTACATTAAAATCTGATTGACTCACTTAACATATATCATAATCATGTTAATTAGTAAATTTAAATATTTTCTCTTTAACGTATTAGTAAACCTCATTTTCTTTAATCTTTTTTTTTTCTTATTCTTTTGATTTAAGAAAAAATTAACAATAAGACATTTAAAATGTAATAATTAGTAATTATATTCAACAGGAATTCCTTGAAATTCGGCCACAGTCTATAAAAAACTGATTTTAATTTTATAATTTATAAAACATATTGTTTTTCTTTCTTGGGGGAATTTCAAAAATGCACTTTATTTGGTACACTTTTTCAGTTTTGCACTTCTAAAAAAGACATTTTCATTTTTACACTTTTTTATAAAGCTTTATAAACTCTTAAATTTTTTAGGGCAAATCTTCCATTAGGGTTTACAATTCAGAGTTTAAAGTTTTAGGGTTTATGATTTAGGGTTTAGGGTTTACGATTTAGGGTTTAGGGTATAGATTCACAAATCTTGAAGATTTAGGGTTTAGGGTTTAGATTCACAAACCCTAAATCCTAATCGTCTATTTCCTAAACCCTAAACCCTAAACCCTAATTTGTAAACCCTAAACCATAAACCCTAAACCCTAAATACTAAACCCTAATTCGTAAACCCTAAACCCGAAAACCTAAACCCTAAACCCTAAACCCTAATGTAATACCCTGATCAAAAAAAATAAAATAATAATAATAATAAAAATAAATGAATATTATCATTTTTGGAGCAAGGAGTTGTGGCAAGAATAATTCTGAAAGAAATAGGAAAACAGTTTCTAAAATTCCGGGCTTCTTCACAGTGGTAGTCAAGACCTATATGGTGCTATTTAAAAACGATTCAGGCAAAGAAAAATTCTCCTGTGAGAATTAAAAATCGGACAAAATGGCATGACGAAGATGGACGGTTTGGAGTAGAAAATTCATAAATCGAGATTTGCGCATCAAAAAATTCTGAAACTTTTTTGGAGCACAAAGGACATCAGCAGGAACATTCAGAATTAAACAGATCAATTTTGTGTTTTGTTTTGATTCCAGGGGAACAGAGGAACAAATTAGAAGCCAAGAGTGTGAAGGATATTTTCATTGGCTACTCTAGTTCACAGAATGGCTACAAATGCTATGTTCCCGAAACAAAGAGGGTCTTTGTATCAAGAGATGTGAAGTTTGTGGAAAACAAGGGCTACTATGAAGATAAAAACTGGGAGGACTTAAAAGACCTAACCCACTCTACCAGAGATCGTACTACGAGTCTTAGGTTTCTCTTGAAAAGTCTCAGCTGTACCACTTCACCATCTCAAGGAACTCAACAACAGTCTACTCGTCAGTCCGTTGAAGAGAACCCTGAAGACTCTCAACCACAAAATGCTGAGGAAACCAGTGATCCAGTTGACAATGTGACTGCTGATCCAGCAGAAGACGATCTGAATGAGATGGAGGATGAGGGATCCTCTGAGCAAGGGGGAGTGTTAACACCTCCAAATGAAATTGTGCCACTCAGGAGGAGCCAAAGGATAAGAAAGCCATCCAAGTTGGTTAACACCCAGATTTACTACAATCATCAAGCAGTGGCTCATCTTACTCAAGTAGTGTGCTCGTTAGCTCAATCCACTCCAGAACATCAAGTGTTCATCAGCCAGCTTGATCAAGAAAAGGTTCCTAGCACCTATGAAGAGGCAAAGGAACATAAAGTATGGAGAGACGCCGTGGGAGATGAAACTGAGGCTATGGAAAGGAACCACACCTTTTATGAAGCCGATTTACCTAAGGGCAAGAAGACTGTCAGCTCCAAGTGGGTCTTCACCATCAAATATAGAAGTAATGGCGAGATAGAACGGTACAAAGCGAGGCTAGTTGCTAGAGGCTTCACTCAAACATATGGAGAAGATTACCGAGATACATTCGCTCCTTTTGCAAAGCTCCATACGGTTCGAGTTGTTCTATCTCTAGCCACCAACTTGGAATGGGAATTATGACAAATGGATGTCAAGAATGCGTTCCTTCAGGGGGAGCTTGAGGAAGAAGTATACATGACACCACCCCTTGGCTTAGAAGACATTGTCCAACCCGGAAAGGTGCTCAGACTTCGGAAAGCTATCTACGGACTGAAACAGTCTCCTAGGGCTTGGTACAGAAAGCTCAGCATTACTCACCTTGATCGTGGCTTCAGAAGATCAGAAGCAGATCATGCCCTCTTCACTTTGCAAAGCCAAGCAGGTATTATAGTCATTGGTATTATAGTCATTCTCATCTACGTGGATGATATCATCATCTCTGGGAATGACAAGGTTGGTATTCAAGACACAAAAACTTACTTAAAATATGTTTTTGATATCAAGGATCTAGGTGAACTTAAGTATTTCCTTGGGATAGAAGTGTGTAGATCAAAGGAAGGTCTCTTGTTATCTCAAAGGAAATACATACTTGATCTTTTGAGTGAAACATGTAAACTTGATGCAAAACCAGCCAGGACCCCTCCTGAGGATGCATATAAAGTGTTGGGATTTGTTCAGGTTTTAATCGAATTAAAACAGCCCTAACAACAATCCTAAACCACGGATCTTGTGCCAATTGAATCTACGATGAATATATGTCAAATCTCGAACATACCTGAAGATTTGCAGCGGAAGAAGAACAGGTAATCGAGATTAGGAAGCGCCTCAAGTGCTGCGCCTCTACAGAAGTCCACACGCACACAAACTGGACGGCGGGATGCTAGTACCGGAGCGAACGATTCGCCTTCGGGTTTTCTGAAACGTTTTCTCTGTTTTCTCAAGCTTCCAAGAGCTTTTATGGTGTATAAACTCGAGCAGCCCTCATATCATATATATAGGCTGGAGTTGCCGACAGGTGTCGATCGACACCCACCATTGGTGTCGATCGACACCTTGCCGACAGGTCCTCGCAGAAAGTCAAGGATCTTCTAGAAGACGATCCTGAGTGGTGTCGATCGATACCAACCATTGGTGTCGATCGACACCTTCACAGAAAATCGATATCGACGTATATCTTATATACGTTGATCATAATCATTACTCTAATGATCAAAACCCAATTATAATATCCAGTTTGCTTAGGTGTGTGACCCTATAGGATCATATGATAATGGTAATGAGTTCATAACTCATAAGTTATAAGCGGCTTCTAGCAAAACATTATAACCGTCCAATATCATATGATAGTCTTATCTCGACATCACGACTTTACTAGAATAAATACAAGTCTGATTTCAGGACATTCCCTTCAATCTCCCACTTGTACTGGAATCAACTATTCCCATAATCCCTTTGTCTCTATATCTCGATCTGTCATAAGGCAAGAACTTGTCATCCTTAATCAACCAAACCATGTTTATCGAACTCCGATTTATACTGATAAAAGACAAACGATTGACATTCAATCCTTTTTGAGCGCGGTGTCACGGCCCAATTTTAGCCCAAAGTTTACTTGATGGATTGGGCCGGACCAAGGGAGTTTTCTAGAAGCTTGTAGATTAACCTAGAGTTGTGTAGAGAAGTGTAGAGAAGTGTGGAATAATCTAGAGAGTTAATATTAGCCGTTAGATCGAATTAATCTCCACCGTTGATTTGTGGAGGCACTTGTATAAATAGGAGTGAACCCCTCATTTGTAAATCCATCCAGACATTTGCAATATACAAGTCTTCTTCTCTAAGTTCTCGAGAGTTTCCCTCTTTAGGACTAAGGTCCGAGTTGAGATAGGCTGACTTAGGTATCCGTAAGGGGCGGAAAGCACCTAAGGCCGCGCGGTTCGATTCAAGAGGAATCAGTCCGTGACAAGTGGTATCAGAGCGAAGTTATTGATCGAGGGATTGTGGGAAGAACGATGGCAGGATCACACGATGACAACATCCCGACTGTCACCGAGGAGCGCGGAAGGGAGTCCGGATCTGGTCAGGTGCAGAGGCGCCGTGACAAGAGCGTTTCTCGGGAGATGCTGAATCTGGCTGTTGGGGAGTTGGAGGAACGTGTGGAACGACTCGAACACAACTCGCTGTCGCTGGAGGAACACGTGATGACGGAGTTGGAAGACATTAAGAAGAATGTCGCTGACACCGACTCACGGTTCGTTCAGTTGGAGGAGTTAGTTCGATCCATCCGAGAGGAGCTCATTCCAAGCCTACGTGATGAGATCATGGGCAGGCTGGAAGGTATGGAGGCGGACATCACTCTATGCAGAAGGGCTGCGGCCAACGGCGGTCAAGGCGGACCGATAGGTGTTGGCAAGATTGATGTCCCGAAACCAACGAAGTTTAATGGAGCTCGCGATGCTAAGGAAGTTGATAACTTCTTATGGCAGTTGGAGCACTACTTCGATAACGTCAATATGACGGATGAAATGACCAAAGTCAAGATGGCTACAGCGTACTTGACTGACACGGCGATGTTGTGGTGGCGAAGGAAGCTCGCCGACATCGAGAGGGGTACCGTGCAGGTCGAAACTTGGGAAGAGTTCAAGAGAGAACTCAAGCGGCAGTTCTATCCAGAGAATGTCGTGTATGAAGCCCGGAGGAAGCTGAGAGAGCTTCGGCAAAAAGGTACGGTTCGCGACTATGTTAAGGAATTCACTAACATTATGCTGCAAATTCCTAGCATGTCCAACGAGGATCTTGTCTTCCATTTCACCGATGGATTACAAAACTGGGCCAAGCAAGAGCTACAACGGAGGAATGTTCAGACTCTTGACGAAGCAGTGGCGGTAGCCGAGTCGTTGCTAGATTTCCGCGCCCAAAGTTCGACCGAGTCTCATAAGAAGAAAGATAAGGAGAAGGTCGGTGCTAAGGGTGGGGGAGAGAAGCGCGACAACCGACCACGATCCAGTGGAAGTGACAAGTCCTCAAGGCGTGATGATTATGAGGCGAAAAAGAAGTCCTTCGTACCTAAAGGCGGATGCTTTGTGTGCAAGGGACCGCATCAAATGAAGGAATGTCCGAAGCTGGGTTCACTCTCAGCGATCGTCGAACAACACGATGCTGAGCAAGAAGAAGAAATAGCTGCGAAGATGGGGTCCTTACAACTCCTAAATGCGCTGAAAGCTAATCCGGAAGCCAAAACGTCGAGTAAGGGATTGATGTACGTGGAGGCTCGGATCAACGGGAAAACAGCCCGAGCAATGGTGGATACGGGAGCCACACATAACTTCATCGCTGATGATGAAGCTAAGAGACTTGGGCTGCGATGGAACAAGCGGGAGGGCTGGATGAAGACGATCAACACCAAAGCCCAACCGGTTCAAGGGTCGGCTCGAGGAGTAGAGGTGAAGCTGGGCAAATGGGTTGGTCCAGTGAACTTCTCGGTAGTGCCGATGGATGATTTCAAAGTTGTCCTAGGGCAGGACTTCATGAGGCAGGTTCATGCTATACCAATACCGGCATTAGACACGGTTTGCATCCTTGAGAAGGGTTCTCAATGCATGATTCCGACCGTGGGTGAGGATTATGATGGGCCGAAACAGTTGTCGGCCATACAGCTTAGCAGGGGCGTAAAGAAGGGAGAACCAACGTTCTTGGCTGTGATGAAGGTGGATGGCGAGGAAAAAGGCGTTAAGCCTATTCCCCCAGAGATTGAAGCCGTCCTTGAAGAACATAAAGATGTGATGCCTGCTAAGTTGCCCGACAAGCTTCCACCTAGGAGGGAGGTGGATCATCGGATTGAGTTGGAGCCGGGTGCTAAACCCCCAGCAATGGCACCTTATCGCATGGCTCCCTCCGAACTTGAAGAATTGAGGAAACAGCTCGATGAGTTGCTAGCTACAGGGAAGCTTAGACCATCGAAAGCTCCTTATGGTGCTCCGGTGCTGTTTCAAAAGAAACAAGATGGCTCGCTGCGGATGTGTGTGGACTACCGAGCACTCAATAAGGTAACCATCAAGAACCGCTACCCAATTCCTTTGATTGCTGATCTGTTTGATAGGCTGGGTGGGGCAAAGGTATACACCAAGATGGACTTGCAGAAGGGGTATTACCAGGTCCGGATTGCCGAAGGTGATGAGCCAAAGACCGCCTGCATCACCCGATACGGATCTTTCGAATGGTTGGTAATGCCCTTCGGTCTCACAAACGCCCCAGCCACGTTCTGCACCCTGATGAATCAGATCTTGCAACCTTACTTGGATCGGTTCGTGGTAGCTTACTTGGATGACATTGTCATCTATAGTAATTCGATGGCCGAGCATGTCGAGCACCTGCGGACAGTCTTCAAGGTGCTGCGGGAACATGAACTGTTCGTGAAAAGAGAAAAATGCACTTTTGCCACCGAAGAAGTCCAGTTCTTGGGGCATGTTATTGGACATGGACGCCTTAAGATGGACGAACCGAAGGTGAAGGCGATTAAGGAGTGGGAGGCTCCGACGAAGGTGACCGAGCTTAGGTCGTTTCTTGGCCTTGTGAACTATTATCGCCGGTTCATCGAGGGATATTCGAAGAAGGCTGCGCCCTTGACCGATCTGCTGAAGAAAAAGCAAACGTGGGAATGGTCGGAGCGTTGCCAAGAAGCCTTTGAGGAGTTGAAGGCTGCGGTGAGTTCAGAACCTGTTCTGGCCTTACCTAACTTCCAGTTGCCTTTCGAATTACACACGGATGCCTCTGATTTTGCGATCGGAGGGGTGTTGATGCAAGAAGGTCATCCGATTGCCTTCGAGAGCCGGAAGTTGAATGAGACGGAACGGCGGTACACGGTCCAGGAGAAGGAAATGACTGCCATAGTCCATTGTCTGCGAGTGTGGAGACATTACCTACTGGGATCACACTTTGTGGTGAAGACAGACAATGTGGCCACGAGTTATTTTCAGACTCAAAAGAAGCTGTCGCCAAAACAGGCTCGTTGGCAAGATTTCCTGGCCGAGTTCGACTACACGCTGGAGTACAAGCCAGGAAAGGCAAATGTGGTGGCTGATGCGCTGAGTAGAAAGGCAGAACTGGCGGCGATAAGTATGGCCGAAGGAAGTATCTTGGGGCGGATTCGTGAAGGTTTAGAACGGGATCCGGTCGCTCAAGAACTGATGAAGCTGGCCAGAGAAGGAAAAACCCACCGGTTTTGGGTGGAAGACGGACTACTCTTCACTAAAGGTCGGAGGATCTATGTGCCAAAGTGGGAGAGTCTCCGTCGAGACATAATCCGGGAGTGCCATGACACTCGATGGGCTGGACATCCGGGGCAAAAGCGGACGTTAGCGCTTGTTGAGGCCGCTTACTTTTGGCCACGGATGCGAGACACGGTTGAACTATACGTGAAGACTTGTCTTGTTTGCCAACAGGACAAGATAGAGAACAAGCAGTCAGCAGGTTTGCTGGAACCTTTGACAATTCCGGAACGACCGTGGGAGTCCGTTTCCTTGGATTTCATAAGTGCCTTGCCGAAGTCTGAAGGGTTTGGGTCCATTCTGGTGATCGTGGACCGATTCTCTAAGTATGGGACGTTCGTGCCTTGTAGTCGGGACTGCACGGCGGAAGAGGCGGCAAGAGCATTCTTCAAGAATGTGGTGAAGTATTGGGGATTACCGAAGAACATTGTGAGTGACCGGGATCCCCGCTTTACTGGGCGGTTGTGGACCGAGCTATTCAAGATGCTCGGAACAGATTTAAGCTTCTCGACAAGCTTTCACCCCCAGACAGATGGACAGACGGAAAGAGTAAACTCACTGCTGGAGTGCTATCTTCGACACTTTGTGAGTGCAAACCAGAAGGATTGGGCTAAGTTGCTGGACATTGCCCAGTTCTCGTATAACTTGCAGAGGAATGAGTCGACTGGACGGAGTCCCTTTGAACTAGCGACGGGGCAACAACCTTTGACCCCGAACACCTTGGTGAATCCAGTTACTGAAGGGAAGAGTCCGGGAGCGTTAAAGATGGCTAAAGGATGGGAGGAGCATACTGACCTGGCGCGGGTTTGCTTGGAAAAGTCCCGGAAGCGGATGAAGAAGTGGGCGGATGAAAAGAGACGCCCTTCTGAGTATTCGGTGGGAGACTTAGTCTTTGTGAAGCTTCTTCCTCAACAGTTTAAGGCGTTTCGGAGCTTACACAAAGGCTTAGTCCGGAGATATGAAGGACCGTTCGAAGTGACTGCGAAGGTCGGGAAGGTATCCTACCGACTGGAGTTGCCGGATGCACTTAAGATCCACCCGGTGTTTCATGTAAGCATGTTGAAACCTTACCACCGGGACGAGGAGGATCAAAGCCGGGGAATATCGAACCGAGCACCGCCTGTTGTGACCAAGTCACATGATAAAGAGATTGGAGAAGTGCTCGGAAGGAAGGAAGTAAGGAAGCGAGGCGTGCCGCGACAAACTCAGTTTCTGATCAAGTGGAAGGGATTGCCAGAGTCCGAAGCAACATGGGAACCAGAAGAAGATCTGTGGCAGTTCCGCGAGAAGCTGAAGGAGTACTCGGCGACGAGGACGTCTCCGCAATAGGTGGGGGAGGATGTCACGGCCCAATTTTAGCCCAAAGTTTACTTGATGGATTGGGCCGGACCAAGGGAGTTTTCTAGAAGCTTGTAGATTAACCTAGAGTTGTGTAGAGAAGTGTAGAGAAGTGTGGAATAATCTAGAGAGTTAATATTAGCCGTTAGATCGAATTAATCTCCACCGTTGATTTGTGGAGGCACTTGTATAAATAGGGGTGAACCCCTCATTTGTAAATCCATCCAGACATTTGCAATATACAAGTCTTCTTCTCTAAGTTCTCGAGAGTTTCCCTCTTTAGGACTAAGGTCCGAGTTGAGATAGGCTGACTTAGGTATCCGTAAGGGGCGGAAAGCACCTAAGGCCGCGCGGTTCGATTCAAGAGGAATCAGTCCGTGACAGCGGCCACGCATTTCCAGTATCAAATCTTCGATAGGCCCAGAGATATTTATCTCCCGTTATATGGGAGGGACAAATTCCATCTTGTTCCATCCCTGTTTCCTACACACTTCATAATATGCCCAATCAATGCCTTTATAGCCACCAGTTACGGCTGACGTTTGACAGAGTCAAAGCATACCAATTCATATGTAAGAAAACATGATGAACTCAGGTCAAAGGACTATACTCTTTAGTCGTAATGAGAAACTCTTATGACACTCATATAACAATCTTGTAGAGTTCTCATTAGCGGGTCATGTTCGATCATGTGTTCTCTAACACATATCTATGTGATTGACTTTAATACTCCTATTAATGACTCCATGAAACTTAGTCATCAGTCACCTCACATACTAGTCTCGCGCGGTTATCAATGTCCAACTTTGATAACCTCGACTATGGACACAAATAATTTATGTCATCTATCACTTATAGAGTCTCATGATCAAATCACGTATTTGATGATCTATAAGAATGCCATAAATTACTTTTGGACAATTATTTAATAACACCATTAAATAATACTGAAACAATTTCATTAAATAAAACATAACCAAATGTATGTTTACATGAACATCAAAACATAAATATGATAACTCCCACTAAAACAAGATTACTGCTTAAGGAATCTAATGCCTATAGCAGCTGCATGACTCTCATGCTTCGGTCGTGGGAGTGGCTTAGTCAACGGGTCAGCAACGTTCTCGTCTGTCGGAACTCTGCTGATCTTGACGTCACCTCTCTCAATGATATCACGAATCAGATGATATCTCCTCTCAATGTGTTTGGATTTCTGATGTGATCTGGGCTCCTTAGCCTGAGCTATGGCTCCATTGTTGTCACAAAACAATGCCACAGGCTCAGAAATGCTAGGAATCACACCAAGCTCAGTAATGAACTTCCTGATCCAAACAGCCTCCTTCGCCGCTTCAGAAGCAGCGATGTATTCAGCCTTGGTCGTTGAGTCCGCCACGGTGCTCTGCTTGGAACTCTTCCAACTAACTGCACCTCCATTCAGACAGAAGACGTAACCAGACTGAGATCGGAAATCGTCTCTATCTGTCTGAAAGCTGGCGTCCGTATAACCACTCACTACAAGCTCATCACTTCCTCCGTACACTAAGAACTTATCCTTGGTATTTCTCAAATACTTCAGGATTGTCTTGACGGCAGTCCAGTGACTCTCACCGGGATCTGATTGGTATCGACTCGTCATGCTTAAAGCACAAGCAACATCTGGACGAGTACAAAGCATGGCATACATAATAGATCCTACTGCAGAAGCAAAAGGAATCCTACTCATGCGCTCTCGCTCAGCAGGTGTCGAAGGACACTGCTTCTTGCTGAGAGTAATGCCATGAGACATCGGAAGCAAGCCCTTCTTGGAATCATGCATGTTGAACCTGTGTAGAACCTTATCGATATAAGTGTCCTGACACAGTCCAATCAGCCTCTTTGATCTATCTCTATAGATCCTTATTCCAAGAATATAGGCGGCTTCACCCATGTCTTTCATCGAGAAACAACTTCCGAGCCAGTCCTTTACTGACTGAAGTAACGGAATATCATCTCCTATGAGAAGTATGTCGTCTACATACAATACGAGAAATGCAACTGCGCTCCCACTAGTCTTCTTGTAAACGCAAGGTTCCTCTTCGTTTCTGATGAAGTTAAACTTTTTAACTGCTTCATCAAAACGTAGGTTCCAACTCCGAGATGCTTGCTTCAATCCATAAATGGATTTATGAAGCTTGCATACTTCCCAGCAGCATTAGGATCAATGAAACCCGGAGGTTGTGTCATGTACACATCCTCCTCCAGAATCCCGTTAAGGAAAGCTGTTTTCACATCCATTTGCCAAATCTCATAATCATAATGAGCGGCTGTTGCTAGGAGAATCCGAATAGATTTAAGCATAGCGACTGGGGAATAGGTTTCATCATAGTCAACACCTTGAACTTGTTTGAAACCTTTTGCCACCAACCTAGCTTTGTAAATCTGAACGTTTCCATCCACATCGATCTTCTTCTTGAAGACCCATTTACACTCAATGGCTTTTACACCATCAGGTAAATCACCCAAAGTCCATACTTGGTTTTGTGACATGGAACCGATTTCGGATTCAGCGGCTTTAAACCACTTTTCGGAGTCAGGGCCCATCATTGCTTCTTCGAAAGTCGCAGGTTCGTCACTGTCAATGATCAAGAGATCATGACAATTAGTCACAAGAAATCCATATCTCTCGGGCTCTTGACGAATCCTTTCGGATCTGCGAACTTCTGGCATCATAGGTTCGGACTCTACAACTCTTTGTAGATCCAGTCGCTGCTCTTCCTCGACAGGTTGAGCAGGCTCCTGTGATTCTCGAACTTCTTCGAGTTGTACTTTACTCCCACTGTTCTTCTTGGAAAGAAATTCTCTCTCAAGAAAAACACAGTTCTTAGCAACAAACACTTTGTTCTCAGAACGGTTGTAAAAGTAGTAAGCCTTGGTTTCCTTAGGATAACCAACGAAGTAGCACTTATCAGATTTGGGTTCAAGCTTATCAGATATCAACCGCTTGACATAAGCTTCACAACCCCAAATTTTAAGAAAAGACAAACTTGGAACTTTTCCAGTCCACATCTCATATGGTGTCTTCTCGACTGATTTTGATGGAACTCTGTTTAGCGTAAACGCAGACGTTTCTAGAGCGTATCCCCAAAAGGATAATGGAAGATCTACTTGACTCATCATCGATCGAACCATATCTAATAAAGTCCGATTCCTCCTTTCAGACACACCATTCCACTGAGGTGTTCCAGGAGGAGTGAGTTGTGAAACAATTCCACAATTACTCAGATGATCACTGAACTCTTGGCTTAAGTACTCACCTCCACGATCTGATCGAAGAGCTTTGATACTTTTACCAAGTTGGTTCTGTACTTCATTTTGGAACTCCTTGAACTTTTCAAAGGATTCCGATTTATGTCTCATTAAATAGACATAACCATATCTACTGAAGTCATCAGTAAACGTGATGAAGTACTGAAAGTTTCCTCTAGCACTAACACTCATTGGACCACATACATCGGTATGTATTAGTCCCAATAGGTCACCGGCCCTTTCATTAAACTTGTTGAAAGGAGCCTTTGTCATTTTGCCCAATAAGCAGGATTCACACTTCTCAAATGATTCAAAATCAAATGAGTCCAAAAGTCCATCATTATGAAGCTTTTGAATCCTTTTCTCATTGATGTGGCCCAAACGACAATGCCAGAGAAACGTAGGGTTCGAGTCATTGGTTCTTAACCGTTTAGTACTTATGTTATAGACAGGCAAAGATTGGTTAAGAATATAAAGTCCATTCTCTAATGGAGCGCTACCATAAAACATTTCATTACGATCAAAAGAACAACACTTGTTTTTAATCGAAAAATGAAAGTCTTCTAAATCCAAAACAGGAATAGAAATGATGTTTCTGCTTATAGCAGGTACATAGTAGCAATTATTCAATTCTAAAACCAAGCCTGACGGCAAAGACAAATGATAAGTTCCTACGGCCAATGCAGCAACTCTTGCTCCATTCCCAACGCGTAGGTCCACTTGTCCCTTCTCCAGCGTTCTACTGTTGCTTAGACCCTGCATATTTGTACAAATATGAGCGCCACAGCCGGTATCTAATACCCAAGACTTAGAACCTGAAGTAGTAACATTTACTTCTATAACATAGATACCTGAAGAAGTCGTCTCATACGTCTTCTTCGAGTTCTTTAGATCTCCAAGATACTCTTTGCAATTTCTCTTCCAATGCCCAGACTTATTGCAGTAATGGCATTTATCAGCATCAGTAGGGCCGCGTTTGGGTTTGGAAGAAGCCTCAGGCTTATCCTGATTCTCAATCTGGAATGCCTTAGCTTTTCCTTTACCCTTAGCATGTTTCTTAAACTTTTTACCCCCTTGCACCAAAAGTACATTAGGGGTGCCCTTTTTGATGTTTGGCTCAGCTGTCTTGAGCATGCCATGCAGTTCCGTCAAAGTCTTTGTCATGTTGTTCATGTTATAGTTCATGATAAACTGATCAAAGCTTGACGGCAACGACTGCAAAATGATGTCCGTAGCCAACTCTTGGCTAAGGGGACAATCCAGTTTTGCCAAGTTATCAATATAACCCATCATCTTAATGACATGTGGGCTAACTGGACCATCCTTTGGTAGCCTGCACTCAATGAGAGACTTAACCGTCTGGTATCTCTCAGTTCGTGCTTGCTCCTGAAACATCCCTTTCAGGCTAGTGATCATCTCAACAGGTGACGCCACGTTCTCGTATTGCTTCTGCAAGTCCGAGTTCATGGTAGCCAGCATGAGACAACTCACATCGACCTCATCATTGGAATGCTTCTCCCAAGCATTCCTTTCAGCGTGTCCGGCATTGGATTTCGGTTTCTCAGGGAGAACCTTCTCAAGGACATATTCCTTTTTCTCCTGCTTGAGAACAATTCTCAAGTTCCGATACCATTCAAGGAAGTTCGATCCATTAAGCTTGTCCTTCTCAAGGACGGATCGAAGTGAGAATGTGTTTCTGTGAGGGGAGCTAGCCATAGCTGAAAAACACAAAATGAGAGTTTAGTTTCGATGTTCAAGTAATGAGAAATCTTAACAATTAAGAAACTCACATTATATTCAAAACAATTTTCCTCAATTGAATATAATGATCCAAGATCCATATTTCACAAAATTTTGAGTGAGCTTTGGCCCATCGCCCAAACTTTTAGCTATTTAGGTAAGCAACACTTTGCTAATTATATCATATATAATTCTTGTCTCGGATTAATATCTTATATCAAATCCGATCCTATATCTCTGAGCCCAAAACTATTTTGATAGCCCATTTAAGCAAACCAATCTTTTAAGTCCGTAGTAACGATTACAACCTGCCTCACTCATGTAATTGCGGACACCCTGCTTTGGCAGACCCATCACACAATGAAACGAGCCTTGACAGTTGACAAGATTGGGAAGATATTAAAAGCTTAATATTTTGTTTGAGGAACTGAACTTTAAATCTAGTTTATATCAATTATATATCCTAGATATTTCAACTTGTTTTAAACCTTTAAAAAATTTTAAGTTAAACAAGGTAGGAACGCAAATTCTGAAGTGGTGTCGATCGACACCAGATCAGTGTCGATCGACACAACTAGTTTGTGTTGACCGACAGATTCCGATCCGGTTCAATCGCGATAAACCATTTAACCGATTAAACCGATCGAATCAATTTGCAAATAACCGACCGGTGTCGATCGACACTACATTAGTGTCGGTCGACACCAACCAAATCGGTTCAATGAACGATAACCGATTTACCGTTTGAACTGATCGCGATTACCCGGTTCAATCCAATTGAACCAAACGCGATGAACCGATTGGTGTCGATCGACACTACTTTAGTGTCGGTCGACACCAGTGGTTTGAGGAAACACGATCTTCGATCGTGACCTTAAAGTTCACGCGAAAACCTGATTGGTGTCGATCGACACACACATGGTGTCGATCGACACCCGTTTCGCACAAGCCCTAGAAGGAACGATTTATGCAGCAAAAACGATTTTTGAACATAACAAATCTAGCATGCAATCCTATATATCATATATATCACGATTTGAATTCAACTAATTCAATTTCATGCTTCAGATTCAATAAAACAAAGTTTTCACGCGAAAACCGTAGTGGTGTCGATCGACACCGGATTGGTGTCGGTCGACACCGAAGAACCCATAACGGCGTTCTTCTTCAAAACGATTTTAACAGGTGGATCTTTAACAAAATTCAACAGATTCAATAGAAACACACCGCTCTGATACCACTGTTGGGATTTGTTCAGGTTTTAATCGAATTAAAACAGCCCTAACAACAATCCTAAACCACGGATCTTGTGCCAATTGAATCTACGATGAATATATGTCAAATCTCGAACATACCTGAAGATTTGCAGCGGAAGAAGAACAGGTAATCGAGATTAGGAAGCGCCTCAAGTGCTGCGCCTCTACAGAAGTCCACACGCACACAAACTGGACGGCGGGATGCTAGTACCGGAGCGAACGATTCGCCTTCGGGTTTTCTGAAACGTTTTCTCTGTTTTCTCAAGCTTCCAAGAGCTTCTATGGTGTATAAACTCGAGCAGCCCTCATATCATATATATAGGCTGGAGTTGCCGACAGGTGTCGATCGACACCCACCATTGGTGTCGATCGACACCTTGCCGACAGGTCCTCGCAGAAAGTCAAGGATCTTCTAGAAGACGATCCTGAGTGGTGTCGATCGATACCAACCATTGGTGTCGATCGACACCTTCACAGAAAATCGATATCGACGTATATCTTATATACGTTGATCATAATCATTACTCTAATGATCAAAACCCAATTTATAATATCCAGTTTGCTTAGGTGTGTGACCCTATAGGATCATATGATAATGGTAATGAGTTCATAACTCATAAGTTATAAGCGGCTTCTAGCAAAACATTATAACCGTCCAATATCATATGATAGTCTTATCTCGACATCACGACTTTACTAGAATAAATACAAGTCTGATTTCAGGACATTCCCTTCATAAAGCTCACCAACAGGGGGAGAATGAAGAGGACAACAAGGCGTTTAATGACACTAAACTCTACCGCAGGATGGTTGGTAAGCTCATATACCTCACTCTTACCAGGCCTGACTTATGTTTTGCTGTGAATCAGGTGAGCCAACATATGCAAGCCCCCAAGATGTCTCATTGGAAGATGGTTGAGCATATTCTAAGATACCTCAAAGGATCTTCAGAAAGTGGTCTATGGATGGGATGCAATGGGAGTTCAGACATTGTTGGTTATTGTGATGCGTACTGGGCTGGAGATTGTGAGGATAGAAGATCAACCACATGCTATTGCACCTTCATTGGAGGGAATCACCAATACGTCTGAAGTAGGATTCACCCTTCTTTCACTTACTTGAGTTTGAATTTTGAATTAAACAGGCTGTATCCCACTATTGTGGATATGTGTACTTACTAGTCCAGTTTATATATATGTATCTCTGTATTATCAAAAGATAAGAAATGAGAAGTTTCTCTTTCTCTCTCTATTCTCTCCAATCTCTCCAATCTCTTTCTTGTTCTTCATCAACTCCTCTCTAAATCTTTGAATCTCCCTTAATTCCGCAAATATTCTCACATGTAGAAGGACAATAACACATCGTTAAATTGTTAACGTAGATTAGAGAGCTGCATGATGAAGGACCATTTAGTCTTTCGGACAAAATGAATGTTGGGGTCGAAATCCCCTCCTCGAAGATTGACGGAACGAGAAGTCAAGGTCGTGATCAAATGGAACTTATCCCGAACATGTAACGGACGAGCTAAGGCAAACTGCCCACGACCCGTCCAAGACATGAACCGGCGGCTGGGATAAGGCCAGCCGCCGGGTCTTCTTGGTTCCGCGGCCGGCGGCTGGGATGAGGCCAGCCGCCGGGTCTTCCTTCATCCACGGCCGGCGGCTGGGATGAGGCCAGCCGCCGGGTCTTCTTCATCCACGGCCGGCGGCTGGGATGAGGCCAGCCGCCGGGTCTTCCTTCACCCACGGCCAGCGGCTGGTATGAGGCCAGCCGCCGGGTCTTCTTGATCCATCAACCGGCGGCTGGGATAAGGCCAGCCGCCGGGTCCTCTTGATCCATCAACCGGCGGCTGGGATAAGGCCAGCCGTCGGGTCTTCATGATATACCAACCGGCGGCTGGGATAAGGCCAGCCGCCGGGTCTTCATCTTATACTCACGATCATTTCTCAGTCAAGTCTCATTATCCGAACATCGTCCAGTCGACCGACCTCAAACATAACTCTAAGCCCGAACCGACTCGAATACTATCCGTTTGCATGTCCTGACTCCAAAAACGTCCATAAACATTCCCCGAAAGACCGTGACGAACGTTCAGCCGTCCATGGACCATTCGCCGAGCACACGAGCCAAAGGAACCGGCGGCTGGCCATCAATACCGAAACCGGCGGCTGGAAGTTCAAACAAAAACGGGCGGTTCAAATCTCATAAGTCGTAAAACGCTCAGAACACTGTTCACGCGGGAAAAACCCATGAAAAACACTATTCATCCCGAGACAAAGTTAACCGAAAAATCGAATTGAGCCTAAACCGAGATTCGGATTACTATTCATCGGATTACTATTCATCGGATTACTATTCACGGTTCACTATTCATCGGCGGGCCGGATTTGGGTCAGAATGCGCGGATGGATCACGGAAGACTCTCGGGCCGGATATCGGGCCCAAAAAGCTTAGGTCGGCGGCTGGGAAGGAAAGACAAGGTCCCACATCGGAAATCTGAAGTCTTAGCCTACTAGGATTGTCAGTATATATATGTACGCTCATGTAAGGGTTAGATCCATCCCAAATCCGAGTATTAGGATTTTTAGCAATTTAAGACTATTCAGCTTTTGTTAATTTCCCTTGTACTTTCGGAAAATATCAATAAAACCCTCTCTTTTGCATTTTCGGTCCTTTAGTTCTTTATAAATAGAATTTTCGAGCCCCCACTAAATTTAAGTTTTGACAGTGTGAGTTTCGGCTCTCACAGTTTGGCACCGTATGTGGGGACGAGAAATATTCTTAACCCTAAGAATGATAAGGATACGAAACGAAGACGATGACCAGAAGAACCGACGATATCACCAACCAACCGGCCGCAGCCGCCACGGGAACGACCGGAACCGGAATTCCAGCCATCAGCACAATCGGCGGCCGGGACCGGAGCAACTGCCCGCCGGGACATCCGCCGACGGAGCGATCGGGATAACCGAGACCTCCTCCAGTGCACTCACCCGATTCGGAATGCCGATCGAGGACCCGATCATCACGGAAACGGCCAACACCGCCCCAGAGATCGCGGCGATCACCGAGCTGAGGAACATGGTAGCCGAAATCGCAGAACGACAAAACAGACAAGAAAGATCGGCCGCGCAGGAAAGAGCAGCTTCCCAGGAGCTGATGCGTGGCCCCCGCGCTTTCGAAGCAAGACGCCTTATCTTCACCCCGCGAGCGGATCCCCCGGGCCGTCAGAATCCCGATGAGCAGATCCCAATCGGAACAAGGAGAGAACCATCGGCACCACCTCCGCCGCACCGGAAGAGCGCCGGTAGGCGAACCGCCGAACGGCCAACTTCCACGGTGACCAACGTTGAAAACCCGAGAGACACCGCAAACGGAGACACCAGGGAGGAAAGCGAAACCGACGACGAAGTTGGAGGTCTGAACGCGGACGAGGAAGAGCTCCGATGGATCGAAGAGCAGGAAAAGGTGGAACGAGAGGCCCGAGCTAACCGATCCGCTAGCCGAAGGGACGAGTTGGACGAGCTCCGTGCCCGTTTGGAACTCAACACAAGTCAGATGAAGGAGGTAAGGTCGCAAGTCCATAAAGCGACAAGTGCAGCCCCGGAAATCGACCGCGTCTTAGAGGAAACGCAAGAGATCCCGTTCACTTCAAGGATCACAAGCGTTAGACTTTCTGACCCGGGAAAAATCCGAATCCCTTTTTACGACGGGACGACCGATCCAAAGGCCCACATGACAGCCTTCCACATCGCTATAGGACGGGCTAGATTCAAACCCGAAGAAAGAGACGCCGGATTCTGCCTCCTCTTCGTGGAACATCTGAAAGGATCAGCCCTGTCGTGGTTCTCGAGGCTAGAAAGAGACTCGATCGACGGTTTCGACCGATTGTCGGCAGCTTTTCTGAAGCATTACTCACTGTTCATAAGACAGTCAACATCCGACGCGGACCTCTACTCACTGTCGCAGGGGCCCGAAGAAAGCCTTCGAGATTTCATCGAAAGATTTAAGGTGATTGTCTCGATGATTGACGGCCTAAGCAACAGTGCCGCAATCAATGCCCTGAAGAAGTCCTTGCTGAAGACCTCAAGCTTCCGAAAGGAAATTACCGTGAATCCGCTGGTAACCATTCAAGATGCTCTCCACCGCACTTCCAACTTCGTAATCTACGAGGAAGAAATGGGGTCCCGGCCGGAAAGCACCAATCCTCGAAATTGGTCGCCAAAGGCATGGTGCAACCTCCTAACGTTCCAAACGAGAGAAGAAGTAGGCGGATCAGCCGAGACGAAGAACCCAACCCGGGTGGAGCGCATAACTACCAAATAAACACGGAGAGACCATCTGACGGGCGCAACGAAGGGCCGTGGAATACGTGGACTCGACCAGGATTCGACGAGAACGCCTTCTGTACCTTCCACAAGACAAAAGGCCACTCAACCGAAAACTGCAGGACCGTCGGAAGAAGGCTCGCGGCAAAGCTGTTAGCCGGGGAACTCGGGAACGGAGTAACTCTCGAGAGTCTCGGAGCTATTGAAGAAGACGTTGGCACCCCGGATGGACGACCTAACCAGGAATGTCCCGAAAGGCCCGACGAGGATACCCCTAAACGGGGAAGGAGACCGAACGGAGACGACTCCGCCGCCAATCGCAGGAGAATCCACATGATCATCGGAGGATCTCAGTACTGTCGAGACACAGTGGCCTCGATAAAGGCGTTCTTGAGAAGAGGAGACAAGGAGTCGAACCCGCGGGAGCCGATCACCGAAAACGACGACCGGATCGCTTTCCACGAAAAAGACGCTGAAGGCCTTGACCAACCTCACGAGGACCCATTGGTGGTAGAACTGGACATCAACGACCATGACGTCTCCCGGGTCTTGATCGACACCGGAAGTTCGGTGGACGTCATTTTTCGGGAGACACTTCAAAGGATGAAAGTCGATCCGTCAATGATAAAGCCCAATCCGAGGTCGCTCACCGGGTTCTCTGGCGAAGTCACAATGACGAACGGAACAATCCAGCTTCTGGTTCGTGCCGGTGGAATCACGAAAATCGTTAACTTCGCGGTGGCAAACCACCCCGCAATCTATAACGTGATAATGGGAACTCCCTGGATCAATTCAATGCGAGCGATCCCATCAACATACCATCTCTGCCTGAAGTTCCCGACACCAAACGGAATCAAGACCATTTGGGGAAATCAGAAGGAGGCTCGGATCTGTTTTCTGGTGGAACACAAGCTCCGGAATCCGACCATCCCACGGAGAGAGAACCCGAAGAGGAAGAATGAAGACGAAGTCCCTGAACTGGGAAAGAAAGTAAGCAGAACCGAACAGTTCGAGAAAACAGAGGTTCCGCCCACGGAAACAAACCAAGAAGAGACGAAAACTGCCGAGGAAAAGACTTCAGGAACCGTCGAAGCTACAACCGACGATTCCATGACCAAGACTTAACCGTCTTCTTACCACAAAAAAAAAAAAAAACGGAACTACGGGTGACTTGATCCCTTTTCGCGAAGGGTACGTAGGCAGCTCGCTTAAAAAACGAGTTCAGTTGCCCCTCTCCTTAAAAAAATGGGGGGAGTGGGTCCGTATATACATACTCCCAAATTTTCGCAAACAAATCAAGGAGATGGACATTGGGACTTAGCATCTCATAACACATCCAAAATTTGAAAAAGTTTCCGAAAACACCATTCCGACAGACATCGAGACTCAGCATCTTGAAACTTGATCTGGAAAACCCGAGGAAAATGAACATTGAGACTTAGTGTCTCATAACACATCTTTAACTCAAACTTAAAATCGGATAAATATCGAGACTTAGCATCTCGTAACTTATCCACGACCACCAACCGATCAAAGATATTTCTCAACATCCCGCAGAGGATAAGACTAGCGCGCTATACAAATTTCCGGATTAACATCTGAAGGGCGTAACCTGCATCCCGCGATCCTGCAGGAAGCGCTCGAGACGATGTTCTAATTAGTTTACTTTCACTAGCGCTTCGCATAGGCAAATAGTGCGAAACATAGGACACAAAGTAAACTCTCTAAACCCAGTAAAGCGCCTGACATGGAACACTGGTCAAAGACATCTCGAGAACGCAGTATCAAACCGGCTCTGATGCAAGATCTTAAAAGCGTTCAGTCGAAAGAGGGATCTGAACAAACTTGGTCCCCTGCGACAACAAAAGACTGCATTAAACCCAGGAAATACTCGCAAGGATGACCTGGTCTAAAGTTCGAGTGTCCGGAATAATACCCCAACGCAATATCAATTAGCTCCGAAACGGGCCAGCCGCCCGACCTCCATAGAGAGACGGGCCAGCTGCCCTTCACCCTACAAAACGGGCCAGCCGCCCGTCCTCCGTAGAGAGACGGGCAGCCGCCTTTCACCCTACAAAACGGGCCAGCCGCCCGTCCTCCGTAGAGAGACGGGCCAGCCGCCCTTCATTCTACAAAATGGGCCAGCCGCCCATCCTCCGTAGAGAGACGGGCCAGCCGTCCTTCGTTCCGCAAAATGGGCCAGCCGCCCGGACAACGGGCAAGCCGCCCTTCACTCTACAAAATTGGCCAGCCGCCCTCTTGGAAGAGAGACATACCGGCCGCCCATCTTCTCCTTTATCAAGGCTATAAAAGCAGAGCAAGCAAAGAAGTCCATAACAACTAAAGACAAAAGAAGATGGATAATAAATCTCCATGAAAGGAGATATAAGAGACCAAGTTCGTTTGACAAAGCCAATACAATAAGGGTCGAAAGACCCGAACATAACGGAAACAGAAAATACAAGGCCAAAGCCTAATCATACTCGACAAGAGGAGTAGGAGCTCCGTAGTCCAAAGCCTCAGCATCCGGGGACTGGCACGGAGAAACGGGAGAGCATACCAAGTAGCTGTCGAGAACGGCAGCAGCCCGATCGTAGGAGCCGGCCCAACCTCCTCCTTTGAGCCGCTCTAATGATGCCTCCAGCTCTCCTTCTTCCTCCTCGACCTTGGACTTCCCGGACTTAATGTCCCGGACTAGATCAAGGTTCGAGCTGACCTCAGTCAAGGCAGTCTCACCATATTTCGCCTGACGCATCGGCGTGAGAGCAGCTTTAGCACCCTAAATTCGGAGACGGTACTTCTCCACCAACTGCCAGCGGCATTTCTTAATTGCCAGCTCCATCTTCCGCTCAGCCTTCGCGAGCGCCTTCTTGAGCTCCTTCTGCGATCTCTTCTCTGCATTTCGAAGCTTGACTTCTAGAGCCTTGATCTTTTTGTCCTTTTTCCGGGACTCCTTCTCCGAGGCCTCTAAGGCAACCTGGGTCGCATGAGCTCGAGTGGCGACCTGAATCAGAGAAAAGCAAATATCAGCAAAGACCAAACTGCGTCAAAACAAATCTAAAGGAAGAAAGAGTTACCATCATAAGGCCAGAGGATAAGTCTCCGTAAGCCACCGAACGATCGAACGGAACAGCGGAGGCCAGAGCCAACGCTCCGAAGTAGTCCACGACCTTCACGGACTCAGCTCGATCTCCCCCCGCCGCCTTGCGAGCGTCAAAAAGGAGACCAGGGTCGGATGCCTAGACTGTCCGAGCCACTTTGCCCTTCCTCGGACGATCCGGGCTGTTGGAAGCTCCCTTCCCTTTATCCGCCACAGCAGCGCAACCAGAGCCCTGGGGAGCGACTATCTGTCCCTCAGGCAAGCCATCACCTTGGAAATCGGACCTGGACGGTAGAACAAAACCGGCCGCCAGGTCGAACTCAGCCGCCTCTCCAGACGGTTTGGCTTCACCATACTTTTGCTGGCGATACTTCTAAAAACCCTCCATGCCGGGGTATGTCGCCATTGGATCAACAAAGTCAGGACCCTTCGGAGGAGCGCGCCCTTCTAAAATATCTTTCGAGTCCAGAAAACGGCGCCAGAGATCATGACACTCCCAATCGATCTTCTTCTTGTCAACTTCTACAACGATGTCCTCAAATCCGGAAACTCTAGGAGCAAAGGGATCACAAACTAAAAGAAGAGAAGAAAAGTTGTGAGAAATGAAGTTATGAAGAATGAAACAAAGGAATGAAGGCTATTTATAGAGAAAATTCACAAAAAGACGAAACGCTTATGTGGCAAACTCCACTCGGTCCTAACCGAGCCGCCGAAGTCGGAACCAACCGTGAGCGGGCTGCGCTTCACATAGAAAAACTGATCCCGCGAAGCTTTACAGTTACTCCGAAGGCCGGTATAGAAATGCTTCACATGCTTCCGAATGTTGACCGAGCAGAAGAAATCCGATTTAGAAATTTTCCTCAACGAAAAGAAATTCCGTACAAGATCACCCTCCAACTTGATCCCGCATTCAGCACAACGGACCACGAGTCCCATCAAAATCCTCATAGCGGATGGGGCAAGTTGAGAGATTGCAACCCCATATAACTCGAGAAATTCGAAGATAGCTCCTAGGATCGGGAACCAGAGGAAAGCTTCGTAAAACATCGACTCGTACATGGCGAAATATCCCTCTGGCGCCTTGTTCATCCTATCCCCATCTTTTGGGAGACAGAACTTAATCTTGTCTGAAATCCGGAAGTCGTATCTGAGCTCGGCCAGTGAGTCCCGATCGCTCATAGTGGGTCCATGCTTGAATCCATCGGATATCGATCTGTATCTATAAGACGGTCCAGGCTTCTTAAACCGCCAAGCAAAAATATCTTCACCCCAATAGGCTTTAGCTTCTCCGGGAGAACGACACTCGGACTTCACGTCTGGGTGCACAAAGATAGGCACCTTCGGGTGATCCGATCTGACTTCTTCCCCAGACATGGCCGAGTCGTCACCTGTCTCTGGCCAAACACGATGATGCTCGGAAGCGACCAGAGATTGGTACAGCCATGCACGCCATCCGCCGTTGTCCTCAACATGTTGAGGAGGAGTCCAAGCGCCACGTGCTATACTCGTCCTCGGCGAGACGCTGTCATTTTCAACTCGAGAAGAACCGGACGCCCTCTCTAAGACACCGCCAGAGCCAAGCGCCCATCTTGATACGGCTGCTATGCCAGCTGCCCTCTTGCATTCTTAGAGCCAGCCGCCCTCTTCGAACCAGATGCTCTACTCGTCGAACTCCCGGCCGCCGGCTCGGGTTTGATCTCAGTCCCAGCCGCCGTCTCGGGAATGCTTTCATTCCCAGCCGCCGTCTCGGGTATGTCCTCATTCCCAGCCACCGTTTTGGGCGCCCATTGAGGAACATTAGCAAAACCGAGCGCTCCTTCAGTATTACTAGGACCAGCCGCCCACTGAGGAACACCTTCGGGACCGGACGCCGCTTGTGGAATGGCATTTTCTCCAGCCGCCAACAGATCTTCCACAAGTACCGCATCCTGCTCCACGCGAACTCAAACTGATCGTTCATGATTGCATCGAAGTTGAGTTCGAAAGGAGAACCTCCTTCACCAGCCATCGCTAAAGAAAGGATTTTCAAAGGAGAGACTTGAAGAAGAAAGCTTGAAAAAAGAAGGGAGTATGAAAAAATGGATGAAGCCAGTCCTTTGATATAGCAAACATGGCACGAATTTCCATGATGGACTATGCTCTGACAAGACACTAAAGAGAAGCAGACGAACGGACGAACGGAAAAACTCATTGCCGTCCCGTTTCAGTCAATCCCGATATAGCTCTCAGCTCGAAGCTCCTTGCTCCAAACCACGAAAGCAAAGAGCTGGGGGGCTAACTGTTGGGGTCGAAATCCCCTCATCGAAGATTGACGGAACGAGAAGTCAAGGTCGTGATCAAATGGAACTTATCCCGAACATGGAACGGACGAGCTAAGGCAAACTGCCCACAATCCGTCCAAGACATGAACCGGCGGCTGGGATAAGGCCAGCCGCCGCGTCTTCCTTCATCCACGGCCGGCGGCTGGCGGGGTCTTCTTGGTTCCGCTGCCGGCGGCTGGGAAGAGGCCAGCCGCCGGGTCTTCCTTCATCCACCGCCGGCGGCTGGGATGAGGCCAGCCGCCGGGTCTTCCTTCACCCATGGCCAGCCGCCGGTTAGGAACTCTGATAAAGCATCCTCTTGATCCATCAACCGGCGGCTGGGATAAGGCCAGCCGCCGGGTCTTCATCTTATACTCACGATCATTTCTCAGTCAAGTCTCATTATCCGAACATCGTCCAGTCGACCGACCGTCAAACATAACTCTAAGCCCGAACCGACTCGAAGACTATCCGTTTGCATGTCCTGACTCCAAAAACGTCCATAAACATTCCCCGAAAGACCGTGACGAACGTTCAGCCGTCCATGGACCAGTCGCCGAGCACACGAGCCAAAGGAACCGGCGGCTGGCCATCAATACCGAAACCGGCGGCTGGAAGTTCAAACAAAAACGGGCGGTTCAAATCTCAGAAGTCGTAAAACGCTCGGAACACTGTTCACGCGGGAAAAACCGTTGAAAACACTATTCATCCCGAGACAAAGTTAACCGAAAAATTGAATTGAGCCTAAACCGTGATTCGGATTACTATTCAAAATTCACTATTCATCGACGGGCCGGATTTGGGTCAGAATGTGCGGATGGATCACGGAAGACTCTCGGGCAGGATATCGGGCCCAAAAAGCTTAGGTCGGCGGCTGGGAAGGAAAGACAAGGTCCCACATCGGAAATCTGAAGTCTTAGCCTCCTAGGATTGTCAGTATATATATGTACGCTCATGTAAGGGTTAGATCCATCCCAAATCCGAGTATTAGGAGTTTTAGCAAATTAAGACTATTCAGCTTTTGTTAATTTCCCTTGTACTTTCGGAAAATATCTGTGAGAGCCGAAACTCACACTGTCAAAACTTATATTTAATGGGGGCTCGAAAATTCTATTTATAAAGAACTAAAGGACCGAAAATGCAAAAAGATGAAAAGGGAGATTTTATTGATATTTTCCGAAAGTACAAGGGAAATTAGCAAAAGCTGAATAGTCTTAAATTGCTAAAACTCCTAATACTCGGATCTGGGATGGATTTAACCTTTACATGAGCGTACATATATATACTGGCAATCCTAGGAGGCTAAGACTTCAGATTTCCGATGTGGGACCTTGTCTTTCGCTCCCAGCCGCCGACTTAAGCTTTTTGGGCCCGATTTCCGGCCCGAGAGTCTTCCGTGATCCGTCCGCGCGTTCTGACCCAAATCCGGCCCGCCGATGAATAGTAATCCGTGAATAGTAATCCGATGAATAGTAATCCGAATCTCGGTTTAAGCTCAATTCGATCTTTCGGTCAACCTTGTCTCGGGATGAATAGTGTTTTTAGCGGTTTTTCCCGCGTGAACAGTGTTCCGAGCGTTTTATGACTTCCGAGATTTGAACCACCCGTTTATTTGAACTTCCAGCCGCCGGTTCCTTTGGCTTGTATGCTCGGCGACTGGTCCACGGCTGGCTGGACGTTCGTCACGGTCTTTCGGGGAACGTTTATGGATGTATATGGTGTCAGAACATGCAAACGGATGATCTCCGGGTCGGTCCGGGCATTGAGTTACGTTTTGACGGTCGGTCGACTGGACGATGTTCGGATGAGGAATCTCGACTTGAGAAATGATCGTGGACATGTGATGAAGACCCGGCGGCTGGGACAAGTGCCAGCCGCCGGCCACGGGCGAGGGGAGATCCGGCGGCTGGCCTCATCCCAGCCGCCGGCCACGGACGAGGGGAGACCCGACGGCTGGCTTCATCCCAGCCGCCGGCCACGGACGAATGGAGATCCGGCGGCTGGCCTCATCCCAGCCGCCGGCCACGGACGAAGGGAGATCCGGCGGCTGGCCTCATCCCAGCCGCCGGCCACGGACGAAGGGAGATCCGGCGGCTGGCACTTGTCCCAGCCGCCGGCCGTTGGTGAAAGAGGATCCGGCGGCTGGCCATGTCCCAGCCGCCGGTTGACTTCCTGGACGGATCGTGGGCAGTTTGCCTTAGCTCGTCCGTTCCACGTTCGGGATAAGTTTCATTTGGTCTTGTCCTTGACTTCTCGTTCCGTCAATCTTCGAGGAGGGGATTTTGACCCCAACAGTTAGCCCCCCAGCTCTTCGTTCTCATAGTTCAGGACGAGGAGCTTTAAGCTGAGGTTTTATCGGGATTGATCGAAACGGGAAAATTTCCTTTTTTCTTTCCTTCTTTTTTTTTTTTTTTTTTTTGTAAAGAAAAAATTTCCTTTTCGTATGAAAGACTCGTGGGCGGTCGGCTCGGAATTGGAAAGACTCAATTCCTTTTCAAACTAGGACTTGAACCGTCCGACTATATATATGGATCCTTCCTTCTTCTTTTTCCTCACGAGTTCTTTCTCTTGTCGAGTGCACTTTCCGTTTCTTAAGATAATGGCTAGGCAATCTTTTCGCGAGAGGAGGCAGATGGAGAAGAAGAGTGAGGCGAATAAACTCGGGAAGGGTTCTAAGGATAAGACGGCGGCCGGTCCTTCAGGATCGGGATTGACGGACGGTAGTCAAGCCGTCCCTCCACCCGAATGGCCTGCGGATAAGTTGGCGGTATCCACCGTTGCGGTCACTCCTCTGAAGAAGGAGGCTATTCTTTAACGAAGTATCGCGAGGCGTTTGCCCAAGGATAAAGCGGCGGCTGGCGGGATCACCTACGGTCTGAGTGATGAAGACAACCGGTTGCGCCAAAAGCAGGCGGATTGCCTTGCTGACCCCGGAGTGAAAAACTCTCCTCCCGAGGCTCGGCGCACAGGTCCTTCGCCAGGGCTTGCTTTTCCTGAGGCTGTTTGTAAAAATCGTCGTCAGTCCGCTAGGAGTTTTTCAGTGATCACGGATGCTAGTTTTAGGTTTCCTTCTTGTGATAGTCTGGATGAGCCTGAGAAGTACGAGGATATGGCCTTGAGCGAGATGAAGGTTTATCCATTCTTGCCTTTTCTCTTTCTTCTCCTCTCTTTTTTTTTTTTTTTTTTTTTATACTGACTCTTCCCTGTTATTATTTCAGTTCATGTCTTCCGTGAACAAGTGTATCAGCACGTATGATGCTTCTGTCCGTGGAATCCGCAAGCGTGCTGAGGAAGCTCGGGATGATGCTCGGCTGGTGAGGAGGAAACTTAACGAACTTGAAGCGACGTCTTCGCATCGGGTCAAATTGCTCGAGAAAGAGCTTGCTTCGTTACGTGCGGAAAGATCAGTGGCGTTGCAGTTTGAGACCCGTCAAAAGGCCAAGGATGCGCGTCATGCTAAGGAAGTACAGGCTTTGAAGGATCAGATGGTCAGTGTAAACGCGGCGCGCAATTCGAAGGTGCAACGGGCTTACGCGGATGGCCGCAAGGCTTCCGTTGCCAAATTCCGCGATTTCTTGGATGCGCTGAAAGAAGAAATTGGATCTTTGTCTGAGGCAAGGAATCAGGACGTAGATTTGGCTCAGATAGAGAGTAATGTTGAACTTGTCGCTTTGCTTCAGGGGACTGATCCTCCCAGCTTGGACGAGGAGAAGGTGAAATTGTCCACATGGATGAACGAGTTCGATAAATCTGCAGTTCGGTTTAATGATGTGATTGCTCGAATCCGTGGGAAGATTGATTCTCAGTTATGTCCAGCCCGCAAGGATGACAATGCTTCAGTACCCGAGGGAAGATCCGTTGAAGAGGAGGCTACTTCTCTCGGGGTGGTTGACCTATCGGGATCGAACGAGTCTGTTCCCGGAATCTCTGATATTGCTATTGCCCAGGCGTTTGGTTCTGATTCTTAACCATGCGGTGGTTTTTCTTTCTAGCTATTTTTTGAGTTTTTGGCTTTATAGATTTATGCTATGTACGGCCTGATTTTTGGTCTGGACCGATTCTTTTGTTTTGAGACTTCAATAAAACAAGCTTTCGAGATTTGTCTCTTGCCATACGCTGTTTCTTTGTACAAGGATCCTGATTGAATGATCGTGGGCGGCTGGGTTTAGTCCGAGACGAACCCGGCCGTCGTGTATTGATTTGGAGAGGATGCTGTATTGATATCGGGCGGCTGTCATGTCCCGGCCGCCGGATTATGTTGGCTGATCCTGGGCGGCTGGCATGTCCCGGCCGCCGGATTATGTTGATTGATCCCGGGCGGCCGGCGTGTGCCAGCCGCCGGATTATGTTGATCGATCCCGGGCGGCCGGCATGTCCGAGCCGCCGGGTTATGCTTTTTTGGAGCGGGCTGCTGGCCATTTATTTGAAGAGATCGGGCGGCCCGTTTATCCGACTGGATCGGGCGCTCGACCTTCCTTGTATTGGTTTGGTTTTGCTTGCTTAGGTTAGTCGGGTTGATCGGGGCGCTGTTCCGGGCGCTCGGACCTGATTGTTCGGGAGGAGCGAGTTTCCCTTGAGTTATTCGACCAGCGGAGTTAGCCGCTGGGCTTGGAGTTTGGGTTAGTTGCTAGTTTCGGACGAGTTTATGATCTCGTACCAGGGCCGGTTTGGTACCTCGTCGTGAGATGTCTAAGACCAGCGTTCCAAGTTGGCGTTTACTGGGTTTAAGGAGTTCATTTAGTGGTTTATGCTTTGCATTTTCTACCTATGCGGGGCGCTTAGTGGAAATGAACTCAATAGAACATCGTCTGAGACGTTTCCTGCCAGGATCGCGGAATGTCAGGTTACGCCTTTCGGATGTTAGTCCGGAAATTTGTATAGCGCGCTACGTTTTATCCGCTTTGGGATGTAAGGGGAACCATGGTTAAAAAGATCGTCCCGTTGTGATCAGCAACGGACGGTGGCATGCTTGCTAAAAGGCAGGTTTTATGTATGCCAAGGGGCGATTTTTGAAGTGATGTCGGCCGCCAGTTCATATCTCGGACGGGCCGGATGTTGCTCGGTGAAGACCCGGCGGCTGGCCTTATCCCAGCCGCCGGACGTTGCATGGTAAAGATCCGGGGGCTGGCCTTATCCCAGCCGCCGGTTCATGTCGCGGGCAGTTTTTCTGAGTCCATTCGCTTTCCGGGTCAAGTTTCGGTATGCTAAGTTCCGATGTTTGCCGGGATGATATTCTCGGGGAACTTTTCAAGCTATGGATGTGTTATGAGATGCTAAGTCCCAACGTTCATCCTCTTGATTTGCTTCCGAAAATTTGGGAGTATGTATATACGGACCCATTCCCCCCTTGAAAATTATGAAATATAAATAGCTGAACTCGTCGGAAGGCGAGCTGCCTACGTACCCTGAATGTAGGGATCAAGCCGGTTCGTAGTTCTATTTTACAACGTCTAGTGGTAATACTTCTTTAGGTGCATTGCGTTCCATGTCCTTGGGACTGGCTTCCCTTCTTTGTTTTCTAGCTCGTACGCTCCTGGACGGACCACCTTTGCTACTTTGTACGGTCCTTCCCATTTCGCACCTAATTTCCCTGCATTCGGCTCCGCGGTGTTCTGGAAAACTTTGCGGAGGACGAGGTCTCCTTCCTTGAATTTGCGGTGGCGCACGTTTGAGTTGTAGTATTTGGCCGCTGCTTGTTGATAGTTTTGGATGCGGATGAGCGCTTGATCCCGTCTTTCGTTTATTAGGTCCAGTTCGTCTAACATCATCAGATGATTAAGGCCTTCCTGTCCGGGCAAGAGCCTTCGTCTGACGCCGGGAAAGTCTACTTCTGACGGTATAACGCATTCGGCACCGTAGACCAGTGCGAATGGCGTTTCTCCGGTTGCGCGTCTTGGAGTTGTCCGATGGGACCAGAGCACCCCTTCGAGTTCGTCCGCCCATCGGCCTTTCTTCTCGTCAAGACGCTTTTTGAGTCCGTCAACGATAGTCTTGTTGGCTGCTTCGGCCTGGCCATTACCCTGCGGATAACATGGCGTTGACTTGCTCAGGCGTATCTTCCACTTTTCGCAAAATCCTTCGAAGCGGGTGGAAATGAATTGAGAACCATTGTCCGTGACGATCTCGTAAGGGACTCCGTGCCGGCATATGATGTTTTTCCAGACGAAATGCTCCACTTGGGCGTCCTTGATACTGGCGTAAAAGTCCGCTTCGACCCATTTTGAGAAGTAATCTGTTAGGACAAGTAGGAACCTTTTCTGCTTTGAGTTATGCATTGGCCCCACGATATCCATCGACCACCTCATGAACGGGTACGGCGCAGAAATTGACGAGAGCAGTTCTGCGGGCTGATGGATCACTGGTGCGTGCCTCTGGCATTTCTCGCACTTGAGGGAGAACTTCTCGCAATCTTTTATCATGGTTGGCCAATAGTGTCCATGCCGCTTGATTTTGATTGCGAGAGCTCTTCCTCCGGAGTGATTTCCGCACGATCCACTATGGACTTCTTCCATAATTCGTCTTGCCTCTTCTTTTTCCACGCAGACCATTAATGGTCCGGAGATCCTCCATTTGTAGATGTTGCCGTCGAGGAGAACGAAGCGGGCCGCTTGGGCCTTTAGTTTTCGTGCAGCCCATTTGTCCGCCGGGACTTCCCCGTCCATGTGTATGTTCGTATCGGAGCCATCCATCCGCGATCGCAGCCATATTCTTCCGTTGGACCAGTTGCTAACTCTTCTTCCGGAGGCTCTTCTTCGTCTTCTCCTTCCGGGAGTTGTATATGGTTGATGACTTGTGGTGGATCGATGCTTGGTTGTTCTATGAATTCGACGGGAATGATTCGACTTTCTCCCGGGGCAGACGTTGATGCTAGGGCCGCCAATGCATCGGCCGGGGCGTTTTCTCCTCGCGGGATTCTTGTGAGTTCGAATTTTTTGAATTGTTTTGCGAGCTCCCGAACAATTTTGAGATATGCTTCCATCCGGTCGTCTTTTGCTTCATAGTCTCCGCTGAATTGATTTGCCACCAGCTGAGAATCGCAAAATGCTTGCAGATTTTGGATTTTGAGTCCGAGGGCGAGTTTCAGTCCAGCGATCAAGGCTTCGTACTCCGCTTCGTTGTTGGAAGCGTTGAAGAGCAACCTGAACGACTGTTCTAAGATTTCCCCAGTTGGTGACGTTAACCGCACCCCGACTCCCGAACCTTGCTTTGACGAAGACCCGTCTGCGTGGAGAACCCACGTCGAGTTTGACGTCGGCTCACTAACGCCTGTGGTCGGGAGCTCAATCAAAAAATCTGCAAGGACCTGTGATTTGGCGCATGTTCTACTTCGGTACTCGATACCGTACTCGCTTAATTCTACCGCCCATTTTGCCAGACGTCCCGATTGACTGGGACTGTGCAGGATCGTTCTGAGAGGAAAAAACCGTGAGTAAAATGATCGTGTGCGACTGGAAATAAGGCCGTAATTTCCGTGCGCACATCACCACTGCCAAGGCCGCCTTCTCCATCAGCGGGTATCGGGTTTCTGCGTCCGCCAGGGTCTGGCTCACATAGAAGACCGGTTTTTGCTCGTTGTGATCTTCTCTGACCAGCACCCCGCTTACCGCCGTCGATGATACCGCTGTATACAGAAAAAGGGGCTCTCCTTCGACCGGCTTCGAAAGTACGGGCGGGCTTGCTAGGTATTTCTTTAGTTCTTGGAACGCCTGTTCACACTTCTCTGTCCACTCAAACTTTTTGTTTCCCCTGAGTGTGTCGTAGAAAGGCAAACATTTGTCCGTTGACCTCGAGATGAACCGATTTAGCGCCGCGACCCGTCCGGTCAATCTTTGGATTTCTCTCTTGGTTTTTGGTGAGGCCATCTCTATCAAAGCGTTAATTTGCTTCGGGTTTGCTTCTATCCCTCGATGAGTTACCAGATACCCGAGGAATTCACCGGATGCTACTCCGAATCTGCACTTTGCCGGGTTTAATTTCATGTCGTGCCGGTTGAGTTGTTCAAAGCATTCCCGCAAGTGTTTGACGTGGTCTTTCTCCTTCAATGACTTGACCAACATATCGTCGATGTAGACTTCCATCGTTCTTCCGAGTTGTTCGGCGAACATTTTGTTGATGAGCCTTTGGTATGTAGCGCCGGCATTCTTTAACCCGAATGGCATCACCTTATAACAGTATATTCCGCGATCTGTGATGAACGCAGTCTTGTCTCGATCGTCGGGGTTCATCATGATTTGGTTGTATCCGGAGAAAGCGTCCATGAACGATAGCAGCTTGTTCCCTGCCGTCGCTTCGACTAATCGATCGATGTGCGGAAGGGGGAAGCTGTCTTTTGGGCACGCTTTATTCAGGTCCGTGAAATCGACGCAAACTCGCCATTTTCCATTCTTCTTCTTTACCACCACCGGATTTGCTAACCAGTCGGGATATTTCACTTCCGTGATTGATCCGACTTTGAGCAATCTTTCTACTTCATCGTTCACCGCCTGGGCGCGTTCTGGACTGAGTTTCCGCCTTTTCTGCTTCACCGGTTTGAACGTCGGGTCTACGTTGAGTTCGTGGCTTGTGATGCCAATGTCGATCCCAGGCATATCTTCTGCTGCCCATGCGAACGATCCGGCGTTCTCCTTTAACAAGGTGATTAACTCACTCTTGATCGGCTCCTCCAAATTTGCTCCGATCTCTGTACATCGCTCGGGATTCTTTTCGTCTATGTTGACCGAAATCACTGGCTCACACGGGGGATCCTTCCCCGTTTCCCGGGATTCTTCAATTTGTAACTTTTGCTCGAGTTTCGCCAGCTGCCGCTCTTCTTTTCCTCTTTCGGACTGCGGCTGACGGCTGAGGTCGGTTACTGGTTTCCTCAATCTGTGTTCGGTTAGGAAACAAGCTCGAGAGTCTTTCTGCCGTCCCCAGATTGTTTCCACTCCGGTTGGAGTTGGGAATTTCAGGCATAGGTGGTAAGTTGACGGGATCGCCTTCATTGAGTTTAGCCACGGTGTTCCTACGATTGCGTCGCAGATTCGCGGGCAATCGATCACCGAGAACTTCGTGTCTTTCTCCACTCCTTTCGCCTTTACGGGGAGTTGGATCGTCCCTATTGTCAT
Organism: Isatis tinctoria; assembly: GCA_010577795.1. Taxonomy (NCBI): domain Eukaryota; kingdom Viridiplantae; phylum Streptophyta; class Magnoliopsida; order Brassicales; family Brassicaceae; genus Isatis; species Isatis tinctoria. Next base: position 12,493,729 of record CM021246.1, on the reverse strand, counting down.
TGTCGTTTTTCCGGAGAAAGCAGTCAACGGTTTCGGATGGGTTATGAGATGCCGGGTCTCAATGTTCATCTTCCGAAGGGTTTCCAGGAATATGACGTTCACCGTTCCTCCAGTGTCTACTAAGACTCTCGGTATCTCGTATCCTCCAATTGAAAGACCGATCACGAGCAGATCGTTATGCGGATGGTTTATTTCAGCGGCTTCTTCCTCTCGGAAAGTCATCGTTCGGCCGCGGCTGCCATCCATCGTTTCTTCGGTCATTGTCTTCGTTCCGAATCCTTTTCGTTCTTAGGGTTAAAAATATTTCTCGTCCCCACAGACGGCGCCAAACTGTGAGAGCCGAAACTCACACTGTCAAAACTTATATTTAATGGGGGCTCGAAAATTCTATTTATAAAGAACTAAAGGACCGAAAATGCAAAAAGATGAAAAGAGAGATTTTATTGATATTTTCCGAAAGTACAGGGGAAATTAGCAAAAGCTGAATAGTCTTAAATTGCTAAAACTCCTAATACTCGGATCTGGGATGGATTTAACCTTTACATGAGCGTACATATATATACTGGCAATCCTAAGAGGCTAAGACTTCAGATTTCCGATGTGGGACCTTGTCCTTCGCTCCCAGCCGCCGACTTAAGCTTTTTGGGCCCGATTTCCGGCCCGAGAGTCTTCCGTGATCCGTCCGCGCGTTCTGACCCAAATCCGGCCCGCCGATGAATAGTGATCCGTGAATAGTAACCCCGATGAATAGTAATCCGAATCTCGGTTTAAGCTCAATTCGATCTTTCGGTTAACCTTGTCTCGGGATGAATAGTGTTTTTAGCGGTTTTTCCCGCGTGAACAGTGTTCCGAGCGTTTTATGACTTCCGAGATTTGAACCGCCCGTTTATTTGAACTTCCAGCCGCCGGTTTCAGTATTGATGGCCAGCCGCCGGTTCCTTTGGCTTGTATGCTCGGCGACTGGTCCACGGCTGGCTGGACGTTCGTCACGGTCTTTCGGGGAACGTTTATGGATGTCTATGGAGTCAGAACATGCAAACGGATGATCTCCGGGTCGGTCCGGGCATTGAGTTACGTTTTGACGGTCGGTCGACTGGACGATGTTTGGATGAGGAATCTCGACTTGAGAAATGATCGTGGACATGTGATGAAGACCCGGCGGCTGGGACAAGTGCCAGCCGCCGGCCACGGACGAGGGGAGATCCGGCGGCTGGCCTCATCCCAATCCGCCGGCCACGGACGAGGGGAGACCCGGCGGCTGGCTTCATCCCAGCCGCCGGCCACGGACGAAGGGAGATCCGGCGGCTGGCCTCATCCCAGCCGCCGGCCACGGACGAAGGGAGATCCGGCGGCTGGCCTCATCCCAGCCGCCGGCCACGGACGAAGGGAGATCCGGCGGCTGGCTTCATCCCAGCCGCCGGCCACGGACGAAGGGAGATCCGGCGGCTGGCCTCATCCCAGCCGCCGGCCACGGACGAAGGGAGATCCGGCGGCTGGCACTTGTCCCAGCCGCCGGCCGTTGGTGAAAGAGGATCCGGCGGCTGGCCATGTCCTAGCCGCCGGTTGACTTCCTGGACGGATCGTGGGCAGTTTGCCTTAGCTCGTCCGTTCCACGTTCGGGATAAGTTTCATTTGGTCTTGTCCTTGACTTCTCGTTCCGTCAATCTTCGAGGAGGGGATTTTGACCTCAACAATATCAATAAAAACCTCTCTTTTGCATTTTCGGTCCTTTAGTTCTTTATAAATAGAACTTTCGAGCCCCCACTAAATATAAGTTTTGACAGTGTGAGTTTCGGCTCTCACAATGAATAGAGTGACTGATATGCTCAAATTTACCCTTTGAACTACTCTCTCAAATTAAGAGATCGATTGCTGTACTTAGGGGTCGAATTCCACAGAGACTCAAGATCACATAATAGATTATCAGTTTTCGAATTAAGCTAAACGAGAATGAATGTAATGAAAACAGTGCAGTAAAATCGGTTGTAAATAAGATGGGAGAAACGTCAGGCTCAGGGAATTCTTAGGAAATCAGGAATGCAAGCTAATCAGTCAATCAGGATTCTGCTATGTTCTAGAACTCGAAACACAATATTCAAATCAATCAACTCTCGTTGCAGAGATTTCTATGTCTAGATCCTAGAATTCCAAATCTCTTTGCAAATTCAAAGGCTCAGACATGCATTAAATTCAAGTTCGATATGTTCACAAAATACCTAAACCAAATCTCTTTGCAAATAGTTATTTTGCTCATCTAAGGTTCTTTCTAGCTAATTAACCAACTTTCGTTGCGAGAATCAACCTATGATCAATAATCTAACTCGTCAGTTAAGATCAAGCATTAATCACAACCTAGATGAAGAACTAGTGTTCCAGAATCCTTAACTATCCAATCAACTTAGCAATCCATGAAATCCCTAATGAGAAACCCTAAACCTAACTAGCAAACTACTCAGACATAGAGATTGAAACAATAAACATGTTTGAATAAGATTGCATAAAAGAAATAAGAAAAGAGATTAAAGGAGTTCTGAATCTTCTCTGAAGGAGTCTGAATTCTTCTCTCCAAAGCTCTAGCTTAGAATAATAGATTGGTCTAAACAATGACCTTAAAAACCCATAAAAATAGTCTAAAAATATGGAAAACACGTTTGGCACTTAATTGTAAATATTAGGAGCTTCAGGGATCTAATTGCAACTCTGCAAAGCCTGGAAAACGCGTCTCCAAATTGCCGTCAGGAATTGGTGTCGACCGACACCAGTGGTGGTGTCGATCGACACCATCTCTAAAATTTGCCTCCGAGGTGAAATCTTCAGCACAGCTTCTTGCTTAACTCTAGAATGATCCATAGTCTCCAAATAAGCTTCAAACATACCTAAACCTGCAAATGATCCTAAAAGACTCCAAAAACACTAAAAAGACTCTATATATACAACTTATATCATGGCTAAAAACACTAAAAACCATGATATATCAACTCCCCCAGACTTAGCTTTTGCTTGCCCTCAAGCAAAACAAAAGACTATACCTGTGAAAGAGGTTTGAAAACATAAAAACTCACTTATCCTTTAGAACACTGAATCAACCAAGACCCGAGTAAAGCCACATCAAACAGTACCAACTTTAGTTAGAACCTCTATTAATTTTCCGCAGATTTATTAGTCATCCAGATTCCAACCCACAACCCATATGAGTAATCTAAAATCCCCATTGCTGACCTTATTTAAGTTTTTAGTGCAGTCTCATCGAGGTAATATCGATCTAAGGACACATGGACTCTTACTTACTCAAGAACCTGAATTTGTGGACAGCCTGCTTCTAGTTTCCTTTCTCCCTCTTTTCTCGCTTTCAATCAGTCGATTTTTCCCTACTAGGGTATCATTATTTTTTTATCGACTCACTGTTCTCTTTCTTTCTTTTTTCTTCTAGAAGTATCGAATGATTCAACTTCTCAAATTAAATCTTTTCAAAGCAATGACTCTTTTTCATTCTTTTTTTTAGAGACAATGAAGGGAAGAGAGAGGGAAACCATAATCACAGACTAATCCTATCATACCTAAGCAAGGAATCTGATTCAAAGTATACCAAGCCCCAAGATGAGAAAAATTAAGTTCATTATCTCTAGGCCAGCTCTGGATCATCTAAACACTCAAATAATATGAGGATATTGGTAGATCAGTTTACCTTTGGAATTTCTTTTTGGTAGAATCTGCTGTCAATGGCTGTAGGAATGGTCACTAAAGTGGTAGTTAAAACAGTTTGTTCCAAGAAAAGCTCATAGTTCTCAACTAAATTTTGACTCAATAAACCAATTTTTGACACAACTTGACTCCAAAACAAAATAAAGAAAAATACATTAGTATTTTCCTCCCCTAGACTTAAGTAACACTGTCCCCAGTGTTGTCAAGCCATAGGATTGGAGAAAAACCAAAGTAAAAGCAAATGAACAAGAAAATTTGAAAATACGTACCTGCTCGGGTGGTGTCGGTCGACACTGGTGGTGGGTGTCGATCGACACCAATTTTTTTTTTCTTTTTGACACAAGAAAAACAAAACTAAAAATTAGCAAAAAACAAACGAAATTCAAAGAAAATCCTACCTAAAAGTGGGTTGCCTCCCACTAAGCGCTTATTTTCAGTCATTAGCTTGACTATGTTGGGGCTTAGGCATCAGATGGATCAGAGAGTGGCACTGAATGCCTCTGGGAAGAGTATCTCATCATCCAAGGTGGTGTGTAGGTAGTTTGTACATGAGACTGACCAAGGAATGAAGGAACAACAGCAGGGTGGGACATATGTTTGGGAGGTAGACTTCTTTTTTCCTGCAGAATCATCAAAAGAAGAAACAAGCGCTCTACGATAATCTCGTGGCTTGATTAACTGTGAGACAGCTTTTGCACTTTTAAAATTCTTAATGATGATATCAGGCGGCTTAGAATTAGGAACAGGAAGTGCATCCCTTTGCTCTACTGGAGGTGAGTGAGGTTTGAGATGTAGAGATTTCTGTATAGTCTGGGTTGTAGGCGTCTCTTAGTTGGTCTGGGGAGGGTGTCGACCGACACCAAAAGTGGTGTCGACCGACACTGAACCTGCAGCACGAATTTCTGCACTTTTTCTGCAATTCAGCTCTGCAATCCTTGTCTCCATCACAAAAATGTCATCCTCCATCAACTTGTATTTAACTGGACCCTCATCTTCGAGCCTAGTTCTGAAGAGATGATCTCCACTCCAATCCTCAAGCCCAACAGCTTTCTTAGAAGTCTCAACTAATTCCTCTTGAACAACCAGCTTGTTCACTTGCTCAGTAGCCTCCAGCTCCTTGACATACCCAGCAGTAATGTCATCTGACTCCTCATCCATAGCAACCTCTATAGAAAAGGTTTGACCATCAATGGTTGGTTTTCTCCTCAGCTTATCCATATCAAAGTTCATGACCTTGTCACCCAAATCAAGCTCTATCTGCCCTTCTCTGACATCAATAATAGCACCTGTTGTAGCTAAGAATGATCTTCCGAGAAGAAGAGGATACTGAGGTTCTTCACCATATTTTAAAACCACAAAGTCTGTGGGGATAGTGCATCCTGAAATCTGAAGTGGAACATCCTCTAAGAGACCTTCTGGAATCCTCTTGGAACGATCAGCAAGGATAAGATAAATCCTTGTAGGCTTGAAGTCAGTCAACCCAAGTCTTACAGCAACAGAATATGGCATTAGGTTAATGCTTGAGCCAAGGTCACATAGAGAGTGAGGAAAACTTTCTGTTGAGATGTAGCAATCTAGCACAAAACTCCCTGTGTCAGATAACTTCTTTGGAATCATACTCTGAATCATAGCACTGAACTGTTCAGACACTCTCACCTTTTTCTCTTTCCTTGATACTGTCTTTTTCAAGAGGATTGCACTAATGTCCTTTGTGAGTAAAGCTGCTTTCTCAGGACTTACACCATTCACAACCATCCTCTTAACATACCTCTTAATTGGAGGTGAAAGCTTGATTGCATCAACCAATGGTATCTCAATCAGCACCTTGTCCATTATTGCCCTGCATCTGGCCTCTTCCACCTCTTGTTTAGACAGTTTCGGCTTCGGGTAAGGTATCTTAGGTTTGTAGACCCTCTCTTCAATGGGTGATGGGGTTTTGGGATGATCAGCACGCTCTTCTGACGGCAATTGAAAAATACACGATTCGTGTCGATCGACACCCCCATCTGGTGTCGATCGACACCCGAAATTTTTGTTGAAGTGCATCGATTTTTTTCCGCCAGAACCCGAGAAATCGCAATTTTCTTCTGGTGTCGATCGACACTCCTCCTGGGTGTCGACCGACACTGCTTTGGTGTCGACCGGGTTGATCGACAAACGTCCGTCACGGCTCGAAATTTTGAGATTTTGGGGTGGTGTCGACCGACACCCATCATTGGTGTCGATCGACACCAAGTCTGTGACTCCAAAATCTGCATCAAACACAGCAGAACCCACGAATTTTTCTTCTTCCCTCACCATGATGGCATTAACATGATGTCTTGGATTGATATCAGTCTTTCCAGGAAGAAATCCTTCTTGCCTTTTTATGGAATCTGCAGTTTGAGCAACCTGAATATCCAGCTTCTTAACATGAGCACCCAAAGACTCAATTTTCCCATTCAGATCAGTATACAAAGCATCCATCTTCCCATTAAAGCTCACAGTCATCTTTGTCTGGCCTTCCAATACCTGTTCTAGCATTGACTCCATCTTGTTATTCTACTCAGGAGGTTTTTGGTAGGATGAAGAACCATAAGTTCTTGTGAAAATGTTGTTCTGAGAAGGTCTTTGGTGAGTAGAACCATAACCTTGCTGATTTCCAAACCTTTGTCCCTGAAACCCAATTTCATTGATGTAATTCACATCTTTTTCCTCTGATTCAAAGGATTCAACTTCTGCAGCAAATTGAACTTGCTTCTTGCCCACAAGGAGATTGTGGACAGAATCTAATTTGGCTTTAACCTCAGCAATCTGACCTCCATCTATGTTTTCAGCTGATTTCTTCCTCTCAAAATCTGTATTTTTGGTACTGTTGCTAGACACCAAGTTCTCAATGAGCTTTTTGGCTTCTGCTGGACTCCTAGTATTGAAGTTTCCTTCACTTGCAGCATCCAAAGCCATCTGATATCTCCAATTAATTCCTCTGAAGAAAATACCCAGCAGCTGAATATCACTAAACTCATGATGGGGACAGTCCCTCTGATATGATCTGAACCTCAACCAAGCAACCTTTAATGCTTCAGTAGTTCCTTGAGAGAATTCAGAGATTTTTGTTCTCAGCTCTTCTGACCTTGCATCATCAAAGAAGTTGTTGAGGAAGGCATTCTTGGTATCATACCAGGTGGTTAGAGAACCTGGTTGCTCATTCTTCAGCCAATAAGCTGCATCCCCAGCAAAAGAGTATGAGAAGAGCTTGCACAGCAGATAATCCTCTGAGACTCCATTGAGCTTAGTGCTAGTCACCAAGTCTTCAAATTTTTCGATATGGTCCATTGGATGTTCATGAGGAAGACCATGAAAGGGATGCTGACCCACAAGAGTGAAGTAGACAGGCTTCAGCTCAAAGTCGTTCCTTTGGAATGGAGGAGGACGGATTGCAGACCTGTTCTCATAGAAAAGATCAGGCTTGTTGAAATCAGCAAGGGTCCTCCCGCTAGCTTGAGCAACGATTTCTTGGACTATATTTCCCTGATCATCAATTTGTTCACCGTTTTCGTTGTAGGCATGACCCTCTTGGTCTCGTAAGACTCCAGCAGCATCAGGTCGAACGATAATTCTCCGATTCATGTCTGCTGATCTCTTTGCCTTAAGGTTCGTGTGTTCTAAATCTCTCAACTCCTGATTCGTAAGATTCAAAAGATGAGCCTCTTTGTTGCTTCTGGTAAAGCGAGAATGCATACACCTGAAACACAAGAGAAGAGAAAGAACGGATTTAAATAAACAAGAAATAAAATGTTTAGACTAAATTCTATTCCAAATCTAATGGTGAATTCAATGAGTCCCCGACAACGGCGCCAAAATTTGATATGCTCAAATTTACCCTTTGAACTACTCTCTCAAATTAAGAGATCGATTACAGTACTTAGGGGTCGAATTCCACAGAGACTCAAGATCACATAATAGATTATCAGTTTTCGAATTAAGCTAAACGAGAATGAATGTAATGAAAATAGTGCAGTAAAATCGGTTGTAAATAAGATGGGAGAAACGTCAGGCTCAGGGAATTCTCAGGAAATCAGGAATGCAAGCTAATCAGTCAATCAGGATTCTGCTATGTTCTAGAACTCGAAACACAATATTCAAATCAATCAACTCTTGTTGCAGAGATTTCTATGTCTAGATCCTAGAATTCCAAATCTCTTTGCAAATTCAAAGGCTCAGACATGCATTAAATTCAAGTTCGATATGTTCACAAAATATCTAAACCAAATCTCTTTGCGAATAGTTATTTTGCTCATCTAAGGTTCTTTTAGCTAATTAACCAACTTTTGTTGCGAGAATCAACCTATGATCGATAATCTAACTCGTCAGTTAAGATCAAGCATTAATCACAACCTAGATGAAGAACTAGTGTTCCAGAATCCTTAACTATCCAATCAACTTAGAAATCCATGAAATCCCTAATGAGAAACCCTAAACCTAACTAGTAAACTACTCAGACATAGAGATTGAAACAATAAACATGTTTGAATATGATTGCATAAAAGAAATAAGAAGCTCCCAAGTTTGAAAAATTCAGTTGAATTGTTTTCCACATTATCGCAGAAGCTCCCAAATTTGAAAAACGCCAATGTCCAAGTTTTTGGTTCCTCCTTCATCACATCCTCGTACAGAGCAGTATCATATTCCCTCAGCTTTTTGAGATTCTCACGGTAGTCAGTTGGGTTATAGCTCCGAGCAATGTTCCACACCAAAGGCTTCAACAAGTCTTTCTTTGCATGGTTTTTCTTCAAGTTCCCCACAATGTGTTTGACACACATTCTATGCTCCACGTTTGGCAACTCAGCTTTAACTTCACTAATTAGTCCCTTAAAATACAAAATACAAGTTGTTAGATAAGTGATAAATGGAGAAACTAATTAAAACAAGAGATCAAAGATGTATAACTAACTTTTGATCTGTCAGAAATAATGACATAGCCGCTGCCATCTTAAAGCTCTAAGTCAGCTTTGATTAGCTTGATAAACCATAACCAAGTGTCTCCAGTCTCAGCCTGTGCCACAGCCCAAGCAACTGGATAGATCTGATTATTAGCATCATGACCAACCGCGGCAAGTAAAACCCCCCCAACCTTTAAAAAAGTTCCATCTAGGCCAATGATTGGCCGACAAGAACTCTTCCACCAGTTTCTCAGCTTCTCAAAACACACACAAAACCGATCAAAAACACCCAGTTTCTTGGCATTTTGATATGTTTCAACAATGGCAGTTGATCCCTTGTGCTTCTTGCGTATCTCTTCAGCATATCCATGAATATGAGTAAACTGTTCCTCATACTCTTTCTCAATCCACTTAAGAGCTAGCAATCGTCCGTTCTGACATTGATCGATCGTGCTCGCTATTTCCCAATTATCTTTGATAAGATATTGGATATCTTTAGGCATTAACTTAGGATTTTGCCTCAGTTTATCTAAGAACAATTTTGCAATGACAGGACCCTTGAGCATAGCGCATTTCCCATTAGACATACAACTGTGATATCCACACTTAGTCTTCACAACCCATTTCTGTGTCACCTTATCATAAGAGCAATATAGCTTCCATTTGCACTTCTTGTCTGCGCCACATTTATATCCTAGCTTTAAATTATCCCTTCTGTCTTGCTTGATGTTCATTGATTTGTCCAAAGCATACTCCAAAACCGCTTCCTTAAACTCATAGCCTGTAAAGAAAGTAGCCCCCCAGATCCAATTTATCACCCTTTCTCTTTTTTATCCGCCTATTTGTCAACACCAAATCATCCTCTTCCGCACTATCCGATGAGTCAGGCATTATACTAGTCAAGACCACTTCCTCATCAACAAAGTTATCCACGGCATCATCAATCTCTACCTCATATCTTTCAGCTATATCCTCTTCGTCTTCTAAAATCTTACCTTTCTTACTCTTTCTCGGATTCTGATCTTCCTCATTCTCTGCAGCATCCTTTTCACTTTCATCTCCGCTCATATCATCTGCCCTCTCACTTTCCTTCTCACTTTCTTTCTCACTTTCCTTCTCACTTACCTTCTCATTTTGCTTCTCAGTGTTTTCACTTTGCTTCTTGTGTTGAATGAAGACATCAACTTCACCTCCCAACATAGCTTCTTCACACATTCGCAAAAGTCCTGCATCAGAGCTGAGATAAACAATACTCTTCACTGAATCCATATCTTCATGTCGGAGCTTGTACCAAACTTGTTCCACGGATTCGCCACCTAATGCATGCTTCTCACAAAACTCATCAAAAACACCCCAGGTCATGTAATCAGGATCAATGAGTATGTCCTCCTCGAAAGCTCCTCCACTGTATTTGAACTTTGCATCCGCAAACTCCATATATCCTCCATAATATATGGTCACTTTGAAAGTGTCACTGTAAAACAAAGGCAAAAAAAATCAATCCCATTACACAAATGAACAAACATAATGAGGAAATTATCATGGAATCGAGCGATTATGAACAAACACAATGAACGATGCAGAGAAAATCGATGAACCCATCAAAATGAACCCAGCAAAATGAACAAACAGAATGAGCGATGCAGAGAAAATCAAGAAGAAACTCAACATATCAAAATCCCTAAATAATGAAATATCAAGCAAAATCAAGACTAACAAACCCAGAAATCGAAGCACATACCTCATCGATGAACCCAGATCGATTCCCAATTTCGAATTTTAATCCCAAATCGATTTTGAAATTTGTTAGGTATGTGTCGGATGGGTGAGGGAGAAAGAGAAGATCGGGTGGGTGAGGGAGAAAAAAAAAAAGAGATAAAGAAGGTCTGGTTTTAGAGATAATCGGGTTTTAAGGCTGGGCAATCAGTTTTTCCAAAACGTGATTTTATGATTTGATCGCAAATTAGAGATTCTAATCCGATATGGGGAATTAGACAGAAATAAATAACATTGTGGGATTATAGGCAGATGTTAAAAGTCTGGGTGAATTTAGACGGAACAAGTATTGTTCAGGGGAAATAAGGCGGGCATCCCAATAGAGATTAAAGGAGTTCTAAATCTTCTCTGAAGGAGTCTGAATTCTTCTCTCCAAAGCTCTAGCTTAGAATAATAGATTGGTCTAAACAATGACCTTAAAAACCCATAAAAATAGTCTAAAAATATGGAAAACACGTTTGGCACTTAATTGTAAATATTAGGAGCTTCAGGGATCTGTTTGCAACTCTGCAAAGCCTGGAAAATGCGTTTCGAAATTGCCGTCAGGAATTGGTGTCGACCGACACCAGGGGTGGTGTCGATCGACACCATCTCTAAAATTTGCCTCCGAGGTGAAATCTTGAGCACAGCTTCTTGCTTAACTCTAGAATGATCCATAGTCTCCAAATAAGTTTCAAGCATACCTAAACCTGCAAATGACTCTAAAAGACTCCAAAAACACTAAAAAGACTCTATATACACAACTTATATCATGGCTAAAAACACTAAAAACTATGATATATCAGTGACACCAAACAGTTTCACATGAATACACATCACCATATATATCATTCTTATCTACAAACATTTAATCGTTCGACACTATCAATTTACTTGTAGATTAAAAAGAAGAAGAAAAGCTTAGTTAGAAATGTGCGGTCGTATGGAATTTCAGGAGGATTTGGTTTTTCTGATTACCTTCCATTACACTTACCTATTTGGCTTATTAAGATGGAGATTAACATCATCTAAACAAAACTCATTAAGACGTTGTTCATGCTAAATCATAAACTAATCAAAAGTCCGAAGATCCTTCACAGCCACTTTACCGGCAATGCAGAACAAATAAAGTTTGTTCTCCACAAACAGCATCTCATAAGATTCTCCTAATGCCTTTGATCCTCTAAAAAATAAATAAGAGAAAACCTGTCTGGGAAATAAAGAACAAACTTAAAAAAAAAAAAGAGATGTGCGGTTAGCTTTACATGAAAACATAAGGTTATTGTGTCTCAACTATTAAAATACATTTAACAGATTTCCACAACTCAAATCTCTTCAAATTAAAGCTCGAAGAGGAAAAAAGAGCTGAGTACAAACCTGCTTTCTTTTCCTCATCGGTTATCACATCAAAGCACCTTTAACCTCACCATATTATAATCAAGTGCTCGCATTCTTGTCTTTTTTTTTCTTTCTAAATTTAAAGAAAAAGAGTAAACCCCAACCTCTGCAGTGCATATAGATCATTTAAAAAGATGAAGACAAAGCGCATGTTATTACATTCATCTTACCAATTAGAAGCGTGTGTTGTTTCCCTATGTATTTTTTTTTTTTTTAACCGAGGAGCGAGTGAGAAGATCTAATTAGGATGTGCATCTCCAATAGTAATGCATTTTCCATATTTTTCTCCATTTCTCACTCCATTTTCCTCCAATAGTACTGTATTTTCCACTCTAAAATAGAATAAAAAAAAAAGAGATTACTCCATTCTGGAGTGGAAATAAAATAGCCCTTTCAAGGGGGGATTTAGAAAAAGTAGCATCAAATCAGAGATTTAGCATTCTGGGTTGGAATAAGGACATCCTCGTATTGATTCTTTTGTGCTTCGGATAATAAGGACAGTCTTTCAGACTCTCATAAAACTTGATCCAACATGATGAGGAGATTATGGTGTCAGTTAAAATTAAACTCCAGAAGAAAATAACCAAAGAAAGGAGGTTTACCTGATTGTTCTTTGGTCGTATTGTGTGCAAATACTTTCTCTGGGAATAGTTTGTAAATGCTCTCTTTTGAAAACTCGAACTTCTCCTTTAACACATAGCGTAGAGCTTAATTTAAGACTGGAACAATCTGATAGAGTTCAACTGTATATTCCGATTAAACTCTACCAAGAACAGAGTAACCTCTTGAATCTCTCACGAGATCAAGCCCAAGTTCTGCAACAAACGTAACCTCTTGAATCTCAGAGAGAAACAAGCCCAAAGGAATCAATTCCCAAATTTCCCGATACCTAATCTCTACTTCCCCAATTGCATTATATAGTACTTATTACATTTGGGCTTCGAGATTACAATAACAGGCCCAATAGCTAATTAGGCCCAATGACGTTTGAAGGAGTTTCCCGCCTCACTTCCTTCTCTTCTTCCTCACATATGCTCTTATCAATACCCCGCACGCGCAGAACCAGCTTGCCCTCAAGCTGAATGGATAGAGCTGTTACATCAAAACGAAAACTGAAATGCCAAGACTTGAAGCGTGATTGAGGCAACCGAATGAGCAAGACGCCAGCAACTTGTTCCAACAAAAGTGCCAAAACGGAAGCTTGATTTAATTGTTTAAATCGCCACTTATGCTTCACTTGGAACTTGCCTTCCTTGTTCTGTCCCAGCCACTCTCTTCTATATGCAATCACATAAGCAGAGTACATAATCTGATTGTGTCCGTGAGTAACAGTTGCGTCTCGTAAATCCTTAAAACGGAACTTCTCGTTGAGCTCGTAACTTCTCGTATATGACTGCAACTCCAAACAAAACCACTGCCATAGAACTCTTTTCCGCATCTTGTTCTGTTCAGTCCTATCCGTAATATTCCCTGCTCTCTTTTGCTGCTTCGCCACTCTAGCCTTTTCTTGTCCTTCAACTCTTTCTTTCCCCTTGCCTGCGTTCTTCTCGTGCCTCTTCTTGGCTTTGGGGATGCTTTGCGTTAGTAACTTTGGGTCATCATGAACCTTGAGACCAGCTGCTCTGCTTGAAGCTGCTTGCCATGAGTGCTTCTTTGCAACTACGTGACCTTTTTCGGGATCCTTCTTGGCAGCCCCTAACTTCAAAGCCCTTCCAAGCTCGTTAGTCTTAGATAGCCCCCGTTTCTTTTTATCTTTTTCAACCTCATCTATCTTCACATAACCAAATGTAAGATCCTTAGCAGCCTCTTCCACATCCAACTTACTCTCTGCGGACTTATTTTCCTCCACATTCTCCTCAAAACCGGAGTCACTCCTTCTCTTAGTGGGCACAATTTTCATCCTTCTTTCATGGCATCTTGGTCTAACTGAACCTCTACGACCACCTTTAAGCTCATCAATCGTGCGGTAGAAACGTTGTCTCAGCTCCGCATACGTAACGGAATCAACCTTACGAAAACCAGCAGTCTTAAGCCACACGCTTGTATTTGTCCTGACTTGCTGAGTAAACTTTTCCTTGTTCCACGTGGTGAATATTATCTTGCTTCCTGTTCCATGTGGAAAGACGTGTTGTAGACAATCCCAAGCATCCGTGGCCCAGATCTCATTAAGCACGATGAGGCATTGAGTCCTTTTGTTAGGAATAGCATGCTTAGTACGTAGCAAGATGTGTTGGTTCCTTGCTTTGAACTTGAATTGCCAAGTTTTGACGAACATTTTCTGCTTGTTTCTGAGTTTGTGCCTTTTCTTCCACTTCCCAGAAATTGACTTCTGCCTGGTTGTTGTTTTAGTTCTATGCAGCAGCAGCTCCACCAGCAGCTCACGATCGTGTACACTAAGCTCGATCCGTGACGTCTTTCTCTTCACCTTTTGCTTGTGCTTACCCTTGCGCTTCAACCACTTGTCAATCGTCTTTAAAACGCTTTTATGTCTCGTCATCTTGACATTCTCTTTCCATCTCTGCCTCTTTCTCTTCTTCTTTAGTTGTTGTGCACCCAAAGGTATTTGATCGAACACCTGGTAGACACATTCATTCACTTCCCTTTCTGAAAGTGCGTCTCGGTTCTGCTCTTGCACACTTTTTTGCGTTGTGTCAGTCCACCCAAACAACTCTTCACAACCCATAGAAGGAGGCTCAGAACCAAGTAGAGGAATCTTCAGAGATCCTCCGACATGGCAAGCGGTTGGTGATAGTGCATGAAGATCTTCAAAGATCAATTCCTCACCACGATTTGCAACATTCACAATACCAGATTCCTCAGACCTACTACTACGGCAAGGTTCCAAGGTCGAATCAAGTACCTGATACGGTTGATGAACTCGCGAAGGATCTCGCAGTAACGCAAGAAGCTCATCAAATTTGGAATCCATCTGCTCTTTCCGCAACTGGTGTGCTTGCTCCACCGGAGAATCTTTAAAGCTAGGTTCCTCCGGCTTCGTTACTTCTTCTACGCTTTTGCCGAACCGTTGGAGCAATCTTCTTTTGAGATCTTCCCAGCTACTAAACACAGAACGTGAAAGTTCTTCACAATACCATGTGTGAGCAGCACCCTCGATGAAACCGTGTGCGAACTGATGAGTTTCGAAATCGGAGAATCCATGAGTAGAAACGAAGTCCTCGATCCAAGATAGCCAACTCTCCAGATCTTCACCATAGAAGAGCGGAATCTCGATCAGATCCTCCTCCGCCGTCTCGGAATTGCTCGCGATTGTTCGATCCGATCGCTCACGACGCACCATTTTGATAGAGTTCAACTGTATATTCCGATTAAACTCTACCAAGAACAGAGTAACCTCTTGAATCTCTCACGAGATCAAGCCCAAGTTCTGCAACAAACGTAACCTCTTGAATCTCAGAGAGAAACAAGCCCAAAGGAATCAATTCCCAAATTTCCCGATACCTAATCTCTACTTCCCCAATTGCATTATATAGTACTTATTACATTTGGGCTTCGAGATTACAATAACAGGCCCAATAGCTAATTAGGCCCAATGACGTTTGAAGGAGTTTCCCGCCTCACTTCCTTCTCTTCTTCCTCACATATGCTCTTATCACAATCATCATAGCATACTTGCACATTATGGCAGAATGAAATCACTATTGCTGGCATCAAATTTGTACTGACACATAAGCAAATGCATCGTCGGTAACTATAGGGAAGATAGAAGAATAAAAATATGGTTACACTAACTTAATCTTCTTAACATGAATAATTGTGTTATGAAGGAGGATTATAGTTCTTCCAATTATTCAAGAAAACATAACGATATCTTTATTTGGCAATATATATTTGACTGTGAATGTGTTATTTCATTGGATCCATTTAGTCAGAGTCTCAAAGATATCTATCATACCTTGTCAAGAAGATGGTTTGTGATTGTAGCTTCCATAGAAGGGATGTCTTTTGACTTATGATAACACCACCCTCTGTTTCTGCTATTATTTAACAGCTAGACGTCAATAGCGAATCTTTCTTATATGGTTTCTTTTTTTTTGAGAAACCGATATGAAACTGATGGAGAAGGAGGCTACGGCAGTGAGAAACATCGTTTAGAAGCAGACGAAGCTAGACAACGGACTTTAAACAGAAATTCAGAGTAACGGTCAAAGAAATTGGAGAAGATCAGAGGAACCGGATCGCATGCTTATCAATGAATCGCCATGAAATGTCCATTGAAATCTATTAATTGTAGTTGTTGAGTGCTCAAAGATGGTGAGGAAGGTCTTACGGTGTAAAGGGGTCAACTCTTCTACTTTCTCTCTGTAACTGAAGGTTAAAGAAGACGGAAATGTCGAAGAGACGACTACTTAATTTAGAACTCGTCAATGGGCCCAGATTGGGCTTGGTACTGAGTTTTGTTTGAAATCTAATATTTGGGTTGCACATACAGAAATATAGATTAAAGTAAAATCGAGAAATTTTTAAAAAATATCTGTGGAAGTCCTTTTGGTCTAGTGGTTTGATTAAAAGTTCATTAATGCTTTTATATGAAAAACTCTAAGTTTCGATTCCCAAAAAATGCATGATTCATGCAGATTAAAAAAAAAAAGACAAGATTACAAGATCAGCGTGGTGCAGAAAAATCCGTCAGACATGTATTTTTATAAGGCAAGTTCAAGTGGAGAGAAAAGCCTCCTTCTATTAGTATAGATCTTCCAAATCCATTTGAGCATATCTTCATCTCTTCACGAAAGAGGTTGTCAGTTTCTGATTATCTCACATCTTTTAATAATTTCTCAAATTCATTATTAGTAACAATACCTAACAACAAAGTTCGTCACCGAACCTTTTAATGAAGGATCAGACTTTTCAAATAAAGGTTCCAAGAAGCTCTAACACTAATCCAGTAAAATATAAACCATCAAAATACATTATCTATTAACCCAAGATCCCAAACTGTAATAAAACAATGTCTCTAGGTCATCTTCTACCGTAAACTGCATATGGAAAACTGATGTGCATGAAAAAACAGCAAAATCACAATTTAAAACTTTTACATTATCTTAGTGAACTCAGGTTCGGTGGTGCAAAAGCTATGCCTCAAGCTTATAAGCAAAACCAGTAGATCAGTGCTTGACAAACAAACCTTATTATGAAGGATCAATTCTTTGCCAGAAAATCGGCATACATTATCTATCAACTCTAGATGACAAAATACATTCTCTAGTTCATCCATAACTCCTAAGCGATAAACTGCATATATGTACACAATTTACAAGATGAGGGTAATAAAAAGGAAAGCTTGTAGATTTCAGTTCATCTTAGTTGAACTCACGCGGGCCAGGTTCTCTGCAATAGCATCTCTGATCCTCCTTGACTCAATATAAGCTTCTCCTTCAGACCTCCTCGTCTCCTCCTCATCTTCTTCATCTTTCTTCATCTCACAATTATCACCAGCAACACAATTCACAGATTCATTATCTCCAGAATTCACAAGAAAATTATGCAACAAGCAGCCCGTAGTTACCACAAACGGCAGAAACTCGACAGTCTCCGGTTTCCATTTCCGGTCAAGAATCCTCCACCGAGCTCGAACCTTAGCAAACACAATGTCAACACTACGCAATGCAGTATGAACCACATTGTTGAATTCTCCACAGGAAGATCCGAAACTGTCTTCTTCTTCCTCGTTTGAAGAAGACGATCTATAAGGAGTCACAAGCCATGGCAATAACGGAAGACAAGAACCTCCAAGAATGTAATGAGGCACCGATACTCCATTCCCAAGTTTGCAAGGAGCTACATTCAAGAATTCCTCTGCAATCGAGAAAAGCTTCGTTTGCCGGAAAATAGCTTCTGGTTTCATCGTGCTTGGCCATCCAGCTGAGATATCTACGAATCTGCCATTGGAATCAACCAATGCTTGAACAATGAGTGACCCTTTTGACCCGAGAAGCTTCCCATCTACATCGAATCTCCCGAATCCCAACACACCACAGCAATTCGGGAGCAATCGAGGTGAATAGTCAGGTGTGATATCATCGAGCTGCCCTAATTTCTCGTTTATGAGCTTACATATGGTGAAGAAAGCGCGGGAGGCTTCGGCAACGGAATCGAAACCGAATCGGGGAACGAGGGACTTGTAGGAAGCGTTGTGAGCGAGACGGAAGATTGTAGCGGCGAGGGAGAATGATGAAGGAAGCGAAGGAGAATCTGAAGAGGAAAGGACGGAGAGGAGTTTGTAGAAAGTGGGTTTCGACATCCGGAAACAAATATGCCAGCGACGATCGTCGCTTTCTGCGGCGGAGGTTAAGAAGCGGTGGAACCACGAGGAAGTGGAGGTGGAGTTTGAAGGCGTGATTGGGAGAGATGAGAGGAGGGATTCAAGGCGGAGAAATTGAGATGGAGGGAGGAAGAGATCGTTGGTTTGGAGAAAGGAACGGGTCACGGCGGCGGCGGAAGAGATGCTGCGAAGCAGTGGTTCGTTTAGACGGATTTGGTCGGATATATTTGTTGGGTTTCTATCGGATTTACGTTTTTTGGAATGATTCACAACGGTTGTAAGCAACGCATGACTTTCACTTGCAGTGGATTTCACGGTGGCGGACGAGTTTCCGGCGCCGGCGACCATTGCTTTTCCAAACCAGTCAGATGGGATCCAAAGGGATCAAAATCTATGATGGTGTCAGACGCTGAAAGCATATTCTAAAATGGTGTTGGTATTTTTGGATTTCTTTTTCTTGAAAAGTCAATTTTGTCCGCCATGTGTTTTAATATTTATAATTAAAATCTATTCGATTTTAGTAAACCAAACCAAGAACCAAAAATATTTTCAAACCAAACGGTTTTCTTACTATAATTATCCGAGTTGGTAATATTAGGACAAGTAGAACTACTGGAGTTGGTAATAGTAGAGACAAGTATAACTACTCGTATTAGGATAAGTAGAACTACTTGAGTTAGTAATAGTAGAACAACTAAAACTACTTGGACTGGCACTATTAGGACAAGTAGAACTACTCGAATGTTAATAGTAAGATAACTAGAACTACTAGTATCTTATTATATAGAGTTGTGTTTCAAAGTTGATATTCAACAAGATCGTGCCATTTAACATCTTTTTATTTTGGGATTTTGACATGTGTCAAATAGTGAAATTTTTTTTAATTATATTTCAAAATAAAGTTTTCAAGCCAAAAAAATTGTAAAAAAGAAGAAATTATGATTTTTGAGCAAAAAGAAAAAGACATAGGAAAATATTTATTATGCAATTAAGTAAAAAAATACTAGAATAAATAGCTATAATGAAATCTTTGAATTAAAAAGGAAACTATACGAAAATATTCTTTGTTAGGTTAATTTTTAAGATAACTAAAGAAAATATAGATTTATAACATCTTATTGAAAAAGAAAATTATTTTCGTCTTTCAACCTAGAAAGGAAATATAATCAGTAAAAATGATAGATAAAGAAAAAGATTATTACTTTTTAAAAAAGCTTGCAAATATTTATAATTCTATATAAAGAACTTAGCTCTTTCATAATTTGTATGATCACAAAATATGTTGAGTAAGTCGATCAAATTTGACCGGTAATAATTTTATATATGTATCTTATTATATAAAGTTTGGTTTCAAAATTACTAATTAACAAAGCAAAAAAAAAAACAAGAAAAAAATTATGAAGCAAAAAAAGAATTGTAGAAAAAAGAAAATTTGATTGTGCAAAATAAATTTAAAATATTTCATATATGCGGGTTTTAATCTCAAAAAATTTAGATAATTTTTTTATCGATAAAGAGAAAAATAAAATTATATTTCAAATATTTCATAATATGCGGATTTTAATCTCAAAAGATTTAGATTTTAAATTCTCGATAATCAAATTTTAATTTTAAAATCTAAATATATAAATTATATTATGCGGGTTATCAATTTTTTAAAATTGGAATTGTATTTTTTCTAAGGAGTTGTACTCTTGAAATTTTTTTAATTTTAATCAGTTCTATCATTCTTTGTTTAATCTCAAAAGATTTGGTGTTGTTTTTTTGTGAACGGTGTCCCTATTCTCTACTCCATAAGAGAATATGCCCTCCTCTATGGGTTGTTTTGCCGCAATTGTACCAGTTGTACGGAAGAGCATGAAAGCTTCCGTCATTGCAGAGACCTGGTCCCCGCTCAAACCATCTTGGCCCATCTTCGATTCTCCGGGTTTTTTTGTCGGATCTAATTGTCTTTTGCTCCCTCATGTATAATTGAAACTAAGGCCTTGGAACTTTAAACTATTGAAGCGAAATTGTTTTGTGTGGTTGCGATTGATGAATGCGGAGGAGACGATGTTAGGAACATAGTTAGGCTTTTCCATAAATCAAAACTTCACATTTGTACGTTTTAGGAATGTCTTCCCCAGTATGTTTAACATACTTTCCTAAATTTAAGTTTTTGTTTAATCACCAAACAATTTCTTTAAAATATTATTTACATGTTGTAGGAAGATTTTCATAAATATGTGTAATGACTTCCTAAATTTAAGTGTTCTCTAAATAGGTACAACAATTATCATCTATACATTTTATGATGAATTAATTGACATTTATCATATATGCAGTTTAAGAAAGCTCTTCTAAATGTATATAATGGTGTAAACTGTTGTGAATCGAATGAATTCTGTGTATTATTAAGGAGGACCAAATGTCTCTTTATATAGTGATTACACAAAGAATAGAAAAAGAAATAATCATTTTACTACTCCTACAAGAATAAGGAAAACATCTACTAATCTTCTGGTCTTCGGGCCAGAACGGACACGGACTCTCTATGACTGGGCTGGTTATGGAGATCCAACCTCAATGGATTATAACATAAACTTATTTATTTTATATTTTTTTAAAATAATCATATGTATAAGTTTAGAAAAGCTTTCCTAAATGTGTAAAACTACTTCATAAGTTATTAAAACAACAGAACTTTTAAAATTTTCAGGAAAGCTTTCCTTACAGATAAGCTTTTTAAATTTGTATTTGATAAACTAGTAATTAACATATAATTTAGGATAGTGGTCATAAATTTATATGAATCTTTCCTAAAAATTCATAAAGCTTCATAAATTATAAAACTAACATTTCTAAATATCTAATAATAGTCATACAAATTGTAGTAAGATCTTTTTATAATGTCTTTCTCAATCTTTGAATTTTTTTTTTGAAAACAATAGAACAACATAAATTTAAGAAGGTCTATAACGAGTATTGAGAGTCTGAAGTTTCTATAAAGGTTCTTATTTATGAATAACATAGATTAATGATGATCTTCCTAAATGTGTCTAAGTCATGTTTGCAACTTTGAGTCTTGTTTTAGTGTTGTTTTTATGTTTTAAGGAAACAATAACACCGATTTAGGAAGGTCTTCTTAAATGGTTACATATTCAAGAATTAATACATTTCAAAGAGTTGGTACATATTATCCAGAAACTTGTAACACTCGTCTCCTCGACACTCGAGAACGGCGTGCCACTAACTACGACACATACGTCAAATACCCCACTCTACAGTGTCTCATAACCCAACTACCTCAATGCTATATGTACATGATAAAATACGGAGAAAACGTAAAAATCCCAAAGAAGCACCGTATCGTCAAAGTGTAAAATACTTGTCCGTCTCAGCTGAAAAACTGGAAATGGAGGAAGGAGGGGTGAGTAACAGGGGAGTCACTCAGTGAGGTATGGGATGCTAATCACAGAAAACGTAAATCTGACCATAGCACGCCATACATAGGAAATAGACTAAACATGCACAATCACGGTACCTAAACTACCCAAAGAACAATCAACGGTGTCCTACGACCAGAGCTCGTGGCCAGTCTTATGGGATAGTGCCCAACTACACCGCCTGTAGACGATTTATCGAATTGATCGGGGTACCGAACAACCGGTCGACTAAGCTGTCGTACCCCGCCTCAAACAACACGCGACGCAAGTACATAGATAACGTCTCTGTACCCCCGCAATCCCTAACGACCCACATGGTCAACTAATCCTAGCTCTAACATGAATAAAATAATCAATTAACAATTTAATGCACAATCAAAGGGTTGAATTATCTATTATTCCTAATTTCGATTTACAAACAATCCTAAAAAGACTCTAGCATAGAAACGGAACACATTTAATACTAAATCCTATTTACGGCGCTTTTTGATGAAAAGTACGATATTCTGCGGAAAGCCCTCACCTTAGCAAAAATGGAGTATATCTGCTTCCTATGCACTCCAGATGCTTAAACAGACGCTGAATCTGAAATCATGACGAAATTTCGAGTGAGAAAGGCTTTCGAACGGCAAAAAACGGTTAACGGGTCAAACCGGTCAAAGTCAACGGTCAATGGTCAGAAAGTCAACGGTTAACGGTCAACCCAGTCAAAGTCAACGGTCTGACCAGGTCAAAATCAAACCGCGACTAAACCGGATTAAACCGGATCGAACCAGACTAAACCGGACTCAATTGATTTTAACCAGAAATTGAACCAAGCCGAAATTGAATTGAATTAAACCGAACGAACCAAAATTGAACCGGCCGATTAAGCCAAACTGGACTCAAACTGGCGGGAGATCGCCGGCGAGTCTCCGGTGACCAGCGACGGCGAGTCGCAGCGGTTTCCGGCGACCGGCGGCGGCGCGTCCGGCGGCTCGGCGACGCGTGAACAGTGTGCACGGATCTTCCATCGGCGATTGCGGGCTCGTCCTGTGGCGCTTCGGCACGATCTTGGTGTCTACGGACTCGTCTCGTCGTGCTGAATCCGGTGGTGGCCTTGGATTTTCGAGAAACGGAATGGTTAGAGAGTTATGATCGATTTACGATCCGGCCAATTAGAAGCAAATCGGAAAACGGTTTTTCCGGTATACCTGAGCCGGATGACGGTGGAGGAGAGAGCAACTGAGCTTCTTCTTCTTCTACTACTTCTTCCTCTCTTCCTCTTCTTCTTCTTCTTCCTCTTCTCTCTCTCTCTCTCTCTCTCTCTCTTTCTTTCTTTCTCTCTCTCTTTCTTTCTTTCTCTCTCGGTGGATGATGAGGGGGGGGGGGGGGGGAAGGAATCAATCAATTATTTTTGGAGAACAAGTGGGTGGTGGGGATTGGTTGGTGGATGGGGTCGTTACAAAACTATTCCTCGAAAATTATTGTAAAATATATATATAATCGTTCTTTTTTTTTTTACAACAACTTTCTTTGATTTCAAGAAACAAGATCATTGATTCAGGAAAAAAAATATAGATTTAGGAAGGTCTTCCTAAATGTGTCTTTGAGTCATATTAATAACCGTTGAGTTATGTTAGCAACTTTGTGGCTTGTTTTTTTTTTTTAAACAATTTATTTCAATGAAACTGGTTTGAAACCGATTACATCATAGAAGAAATTCAACAATTTCATATTAGAAAAAAGAGAAACTAATGGTCTTTCCACACCAATAATAAAGGGAAAATCCTTTGATGACACATTAGCAATACCACATCAGTCTTGATTCGCGACACAAGGTAAACTTAGACGTTCCCGTATCCACAATAGCAGTCGGACTTCTAATACCTTTACGATAAGGTGGCAACTCATAATTTAGATAGAAATTCTTCTTTGGATTCACCAGATCTAAAAACTTCGGCACTAAAAACAAAAACAAAAACCCCCAGAAATACTTGATAAAAAGATCAGAAATCAGTAACTGAAAAGCGAAAACCTTTTGCGATTATTGCTGAGAACCGTTGCTGCAACACCCCATCAGATATGCCGATACAAGAAGACCAACTTCTGATTCTTTCAATCAATCGATCTTTAATAAAGAACACCAAGCCATGAAGGATGTAGCCGGAAATCGTCGGAACAATATCACTCCAGATCCGACAAAATCAGAACCAAAATCGAAAAAACTACTCTCAACATAGATCGAAATCTATGAATAAAAAGAAAAAATAAAGGAAGGCACAACGCCGGGGCTTGTAAGCCACCGGACGTTGGCCGAAAAAAGCAAATGAAAAAAAAGTTCTGAAAGTTGGCGGCCGCCTAGGGTTTCAGAAGAGAGAAAGAAAACCCTTTGTGGCTTGTTTTTGTATTGTTTTTTATGTTTTAAGTAAACAATAACACATATTTATGAAGACCTTCATTAGTGGTTACAGAATCAAAGCATCATACGAGAGGATAAAGCCCTAAAGAACTCTTCTTCTTCACCAAGAAGACAATATGGCGAACTGAATCCAATAACAAACCAGCTTTGTTCCTGTTTTTCAATTTTATTAATTGATAAGATCCAAAAACCAAATAGCCACATGTCTCAGAAGAACAGAGATATAATCGTTCTCTTTTTTTTGAGAAAGATATATATCGGAAAAAATAAAACAAACAGATCAAAGCCTCAATATTTTGGTCTTTGTAGCAGCAGCAACCTTTCTTCCATTGGACAGTAGAGGTCGAGCCACAAGATGCGTTCATGCGCATCATTGACCCCATTTTGACTTCAAACATCACAGTGACGCAACCAAAAACCAAAAACAAAAGAAAATCAACAAACTTTCTTCAACCAAAAAGATTTTTCCAAATCCCAAGTCAAAAATCTGGAAACCCTAAAAGCAGGGGAAGAGCTGGAAAGACGAATCGAAGGTTAAATCAACGTGAATTGGGCAAGCGACATTATAAATTTAAATCGATGGCACGTAATTAGAAATTCGTTGATGAATTTCGGCGAGAGACGCCGAAGAAAGAGAGAGATTAGGCGTCGTGGATTTTTTAGGTCTTTTTTGTTTGTTATGTTTGAGAAAGATGAGCATAATAGCCTTGTATCCCTTTTATGAAACATTTTTGTCATTTTATCCTTCCCAAACTATTTTGGTCACAAAAGCTACAAAGTGTGCTATTTGAGGGTATACCTCTAAAAATAACGATGTACTAAATTATTTAGTTACATTTATTATTTGATTCGATAATTTGTTATATATACTTTATTTTTATTTTATTTTTAACTAATTAGGAAAGTGGAACTGGTGATGTACTAAATAATTTTTAATTTAAGTTTTATCTTATAGTTTTTTTTCACAATAATTGGTGTACTAAATCATTTCATTATATTTATTAGAGAAATACCCTAAACTAAACCATTTCCAAGTTTTTGTGACAAAAATGAACCAATAAGGGAATTATGACAAAAATGTTTCATTAATGATGGCAAATTGACAATCTTACCCTTCTTTTTTATTCCCTTCAAACGACCAAAGAAAAAAAATGAAACCACCTGATTTCAATCTCTCCGACGAATCTCTCTCTCTCCTTCGTAATCTCAGATCTGCCGAAGCAGCTCCATTACCATCATCAGTAAAAAAACCTCCATCAATACCATATCTTCAACACTGAAGGTGACATCTCGCTTTCTCTCTTTATTTTCAATCATCGTATATCGGATTTCGCCACCGTAATCAGAGATGCCAAGAGACGAAAGAAGAAAGGATTAGGAGGGGATGAATTCTCCGATCGTAAGGGATGCTTTCCATCAGAATCTGATAGTCCACAAAGATTGAAGTCTGGGAATATGTTGATATCTGATTATGGAGTGCTTAAGATTGCAGATTTTGGTCAGGTGATGATTATGATAATGATGCTTGTGAAGTTTTCCACTAGCTATTTCCTTCTGATTATGATTATTAGATTTCGATTAGCTAAGAGAGAATCAACACCATTTTAATGGTTCTCTGTTCTTAGACAACTGCATATTTTATTAGTTTTCTATTCTCTTCTCTTCTCTGAGACGTTTGTGTTTTGAAATGATTTCGAGCAGAACTTCCTTTATGCTGAGTATATTATTTCCACTTGAAAGCTTGTTATGTGCTATTATTGATTTAGATTTTTTGTTGTTGTCAATAAAAGCTAGGCTTTATAAGCCATCTAAATCATGTAACTGTTGTATATTATGCTTTGCTCTTGTATACAATTGAGTTTTGGTTAGTTTGAAGCTGTAATAACGTATCAAGAGTGAATCTGACTCTAGGATTATCACTCAATTGTCTTTTTGTTTATTCGCTAGGTTTCAGATATTAACATCAGATGGACGGAAGCAGACGTTATAGTGGTTCAGTGGCAACGCCTCTTCATTTATACGACAATTGAAATTAGGAAGATTTTCTTCACATTTAGGAAGGCTTTCATAAACTTTATAGATAGAAAAGTTTCTATCTATTTATACAATTGTGAGAAATAATGACTGATCATGAAATGCATTTTTACAAAACTGATATTATGAAGCTTCATTGAATTCTTAGGAGAGATTATTACAAATTTAGGAAGACCATTCTAAATTGTATATTAATTATCAGTTGATCAAATAGAAATTGTATGAAAGACTTTTTAAAATATTTAGGAAGTAATTCTGTACATTTAGGAAAGCTTTCCTACATATGAATTTAGGAATGTCATCCTAAATTGGAAGACAATCCTAAATTGTAATTAAACTTTTTAATGATAAAAAAAATTCAGGAAGTTTTTCTAGAATATTGGGAAAGGCTTCCTAAAACTCTAGAAGTTTTAAAAAGACATTTTAGAATATTGAGAAAGACATTATAAACTTTTAGGAAGATCTTACTAATTTTTTTAAATAACTAGTTGATTAAATAAAAATTTAGAAAGCTCTTTTAAAAAGTCATTCTTATAAATTGAGAATTATAAACGTTTAGGAAGATCTTACTAAAATTTGTATGAGTATTTTTAGATATCTAGAAATGTTAGTTTTGGAATTTATGAAACTTTCTTGAATCTGTAGGAAAATTAATATAAATTTGGGAAGACCATCCTAAATTATATGTTAATTATTATTTTATTAAAGAAAATTTAGGAAGTGTTTCTAAACTTTTAGGAATGCTTTCCTGAACTTTTTAAAAGTTTTTCTATTGTTTTAACAAGACATTTTTAAAGATTGAGAAAGACATTATAATTTTTAAGGAAGATCTTACTAAAAATTGTATGAGTATTTTTAGATATCTAGAATGTGAGTTTGGAATTTATGAAGTTTTCTTGACGGATTTAAAAATAATTTTCAAGAGTTTAGAAAGCCCTTCCTAAAAACAGATTATTAACTTTATTTATTTGGATTTAATCTTGATTATGACTTATGAGTTTCTGGATAATATGTACTAACTCTTTCAAATATACTAAGTCTTAAATATGTAACCATTTAGGAAAACCTTCTTAAATCTGAGTTGTTGTTTCCTTAAAACATAAAACAACACAAAAAGAAGATTTAAAGTTGCTAACATGACTCAAAGTTTGCTAAAAATGATTCAAAAGTTACTAACATGACTCAAAGACACATTTAGAAAGACCTTCCTAAATCTATGTTATTGTTTCCTGAAATCACAGAAGACTGTTTATTATATATATTCATAATATACAATAATAATCTTGCTCATATGGTCATAAGAAAACCATCCGATTTGTTACACATATAACAACACAAGAGCAACGAAATTTGAAGATTCTCAAGCATCCTCGAGAGTGTAACTTCCACTCTAATGTACAACAACTTTTTGAATTAGCTCTTTTCCAATCTTGAATTTCAAAGGTGACATTTTAATCGTTCCGGGAGATGAATCACCCATTTCCGCACCTGAAAACATCACAAAAATTGAAGAAACCAGTTTTAGTAAGGGCTTCCTAAATAAAAACAATACCTTCCTAAACCTTTTCTAAAATACGAGTCTAGTAACACCTTGATAAATACAAACATAGGAATCCTAAAGAAACCTATAAAGAGAAGAGAGAGTAAGAGTAAAAAAGGATTTGTCTTTGTTGTATTCATCATCATCAGATAACTGTTCATATATAAAATAAAAAAGACAAATCAGAATCATATAGAGTCCAACTACATGTAACAGTATTGTTAAACGAGAAATTCGAATGTATGTTACTACGATTTCTATTCTACAAGTATAGTCCTATTGTCTCAAATGTATAACAACACTTCATGTGATATTATGTTTGTCTATTTTATTCACACAGCGAGACGAGTTTTGAACATGAATCAGAAGAATCAAGCTTACTCGTTTCAAGAGAATGACTCTGTCTTGCAATCCTTCCCCTGCACACTCGTTCTCATGAGAGTAAGAAGAAGCAGCTCTGATTCCTCCCTCCTCAATGTCATCAAAGAGCGTACTTCTTCCACCATGAGACTCCCTGAAAAAAATAGACCATGAGGATCGACAAAGTAAATAACTCAAAGCAATTAATCAGTGAAGCGAAAAGCTTAATCTAAACACCATGACTCCTTAGCAAGTACGAAACTTTAGATGCTACATCTACCCGAAATTATCGACATCTATATCCATAGATTCTTCAAATCCACAACATGAACCCTAATCTACAAATTACGGAGCTCATGAAAACATATACATCAGACTCGCTAGCTAGATCATTCTATTTCCAAAGAAAATTGAATAGAGATCGATTGGAAAGGAAAAAAAACTGGAGATTGGATTTGATGGATCTAACCTTCTAGCTAGTATTCATCGATCAATTGACTTATCGATATAGTTCTCGATTTCGCTTCAGATGATACAGATATCGGTCCGTCGTCGTATCGAAAACACTAAACTATCATCGACGGTGAAACTTCCTTTGTCGTCACCATCATCTCGGAATTCAGATAAGTTTCTGGCAACGGCGGAAGACGGCTAGGTATCCTGCAACAGCTTCGAAAAGAGAAAACGGTAAGAAATCGTCGGAGAGAATTTTTGTTTTCGGAGAGAAGTCGCGTATGATGTTAACAAGGTTAAGGTTGTCAATTTCCCCTGATTAATGAAATATTTTGGTCCAAAATGAATTCCTAGTTCATTTTGGTCAGAAAAAGTTGTATATGGTTTATTATTGAGATTTGCCCTATTTATTATTATGGGAATATATATATATATATATATATATATATTATATAATATCATACGATTTCGTTTATTTGTTTTATAGATTAAATAATTTAGTAAAAATTAATAGTAGTTATGAAATTGTTAATAATTTTAAAACATTGTAACAGTTTAAAAATATTTATATAAGATCATATTGTAATTAAAAAAGGAAAATTACATTCTTATTTAAAATAAAAAAGATATTGAAAAAATATTATGAATTAATTAGTTAGAAATTGATTTGACGCTATTATCCTTCATGAATTTGAAAATTTTCATTAAGTTGTAATGGGAAATGTTGTAAATAACACGTTAAGAAAATGGTAGTTCCATATAATCATTATGAATTAATAGAATAGATTATAAACAGTTGGGATTCTTCCAGTTTGTTTCCTAATACATTTTATACCAAAATAAATATTTTTATTTTAAAATATATAAAATATAGATTTCTCCAATCCACAAGATACTTATTTTTAGATCATTTGGTGCATATGAAAGACAAAAAATGCAAATTTTTTAAATGGAAAGGAGATATAACCACTTGACAACCTTTAACTTTTTTTTTAGAAGTAGAAAATTGTAAAATCGCAAACCAAAAAGAATGTGAAGAAGAAGTGGAAGACCCTGTGCGTCAAGGCATCATGAGACTCCTCCACTCTCCCCCTGCAACCCCCTTATTTCAGAAATGCCAGATCGATGCCTCTTGGGGTGATCATGGGATAGTTAGTAGATTGGCGGTGATGTGACCCCCGGATGGAAGACACACAGGCCGATGGTAGAGGTTGAGAAGCTGGTCGTACAGCTCTTTCTTTCAACCGGATGGATGGAAGGTGGAAGCGAAGTGATGAGATGGAACCTTCAAGTGGTTGTAGAACTCTGCTTGAATGGTCAAATGAATGATCGTGTGGGAAGTGCTGGTGGATAGATGGTCGCCACAAAACCAGTGGAAAAAATTTGTTGACTTTCTAGACAAAATCCGATTTTGAAAAGAAAAAATAAGACAAGAGAAAAATCTTTAAGAAAATACAAATACTCAGTTACTTTATTGATAGGTTGAAAAAGATACATGGCTGAGGAGAATTAATATAGAGTCCTTGCAACTTTTCCCTTGTAAGAGTATTTGAAACAGAATACAATAAATAAAATACAAAAAATCGGAAATGGCATAACAAGTTGCCTTACTCTAAGATTTGAAATAAACACAAAGAGAAAAACAAGAAAACAGCATTAGTCCACAATAATCCGAATTGACTAGCTTACCTTCGTTGGTCTCGGAATTGATGGTGTGAATGTGGGCAAGTTTGTGGCCGGATGCATCGCAAGAAGGCTGCTGATGAAATGGTAAGTCCCATTGGCATGGGCTCCTTCTCTTATGGTTTGGTTTTGAAGTCTCTTTGGCCTGGTTCATTATTGTATTCCAATTGGTGCTGGTCCGGTTTCAATGTCATCGTTGTCCAGCTTAATTTGGTGCACCAATGATTTTTGATTGTGGCCGTAATAATAGTTAGTCCATTGAAAAACTTGTACATTTATTAAACTCTAGGTTGGTAAGCAAAGTCTTAAATTCTTCGGTCAAAGCTCTGGTGCCTCATCTGGTCTGTGGTGGCCCTCGCCTGACCAGAATGGAATTTGGCCGGTAGTGGGTCATATCATCTTCTCCCTCTTGTGAAGGTTCTGACCTCATAACTGTATAACCTGCAGCATAGGGAAGTAAGTCAGAAACATTGAATGTTGATGGAATTTTGAACTCACTTGGGAGGCCAATCTGATAGGCATTGTCGTTTATCTTTTTGATGACTTGGAATGGTCCGATTCCTCTTGGTGCCAGCTTAGACTTTCGTTTTTGTGGAAATCGATTAGTCCTCATATGCACACAAACCCAATCACCTGGTTTGAAGTGTACTTCATTGCGGTGTTGTTTGTCTGCTTCCTCCTTAGTCTGTTCATTCCCCTTCCCGTTGTTCTCCGTGACATTCTCGTACAACCCGTTTGATGATTTTGGCCTTGGCTACTCCATCATGGCTGACTTGATCGTTCTGAGACAGGGGCGTGAAATCTAATCAAGTCTTAATGATTCATTAATAAAATTCATAATAAAGTAATTTTGTTTTTTGAAGGATCTTTTTGTACAATAATTGAATAATATAAAAATATTAAAATATGAGTAGTGATATAGCTATAAGTTTTATCCATGTATTAAGAATTGTATATATAATTAATATTTGTTTTTTATTATGATGCTCTTAAATTTTATATTGTACATATTAACGATTATTGGCCAAATTTTTTTACGTGCGTCTAGGTGGGACAAAACCCATTGTATAAAAAGATATGCAGACTTATTATAGATACTGTAATATATTTGACCATATAATTTATCTATAATATAATGAGGAACTTTCTCTCCCCTTAAAGCCTCCATGTCACCTATTAAGTTTCGACATGTGTCCTGTATAATATTTCTCATTGGCAGTTTCCTACTTCAAATAAATCTCTAAATTAGGCCTAAGTACCCGAAAAAACAATAAGCATAAGTAACAAGAAAAAGCTCAAATTCCTGAACGACTTACCTTCTATCATCCCGCTCACTAAACTTATCCGCCCCCTATATCCTCCGGAGGAATAGTCAGTCCATTCAACCTCGTAACCACCGGTATGAATGTCAATAACACATCTCCAATCAAAGCTTTAGCCCATCAAAATCCATTAAGTCCTCTCCAATCAACTTTTCCAAACCGTTTTCAAACACCGATATATAAATACCTAATCTCCCATGACTTCGAACTCAACCATATCCCACATGAAAACTTATGATGGAGTCGACTTCGTAGTTATTCCGGCCGTGGCTGACAATGGGTGTGTTATGCTTCTTTCTGAAGAAGGATCCGACACTTCTGCCTGTGTAATTGATGAACCTCCAATCGCTTCTTACGAAGGTTCGAGTTGAGGAGACCCATATTAACAACCTATATGACAGGTGTGAAGGTCAAATCCAAGAGTTCTTTGAAGGATAAAGGAACTCCTGGAATCCTCAAAATAGTAAGAATATATATCATCTTTGCCTTATTTACTTTTTGACGAATTGGTGAATACTCGTAGTGAAAATTAATGATTTTCTAACCATTTTCTCATATATTCTTTTGAAACACTTGTGAATAGTTTCAGAACTAAGAAAATTTCTTATCTTCTTTACATTGGTCTGATTGGTGAACAAAAGCGGAATGGTTAAAATTAGTCGTTAGTGAATAGTGAAAAATTGTAAGCGAAAGATGTTAGTGAATAATATTCAATGTTCAACCGTTTTCATGTTTCTTAACAATTTTGAGTAACAATTTTGATGATTGGTAACAATTTAGTTACTTTTTTTCTTACCGCTTTATTTGTTGTTACCAATCAAACCCATGTATGTTTCCTTTGAGCCTCTTGAATAAGTATCTGCTTAACCGGATCTTTGAAAAAATCTTACAGATGAAAAAGAAGCTTATCATCAAACCAAATGATCAGAAATTAGATTCAAAGCATGAAGTGCAGCTTCGGGCCGGACATCATATCTACATCTACGCATTTACAGCGGGTCATAATGTTATTCAGATTTATGATCAATGATTTTTCTCCTTGGTAAGCAAAAATATACCAAATAAGGATCACATAAGTTTCTTTTATTCTGTTTGACCAACAAACAGGTTTTTAATGTTTGTCATTGTGGTGAAAGTTGTCAGAAAAAATATATTGTATTGTAAAACTTTAATGTTTAGATTTAGTGTTATGATTTTCAAATTCTTTGTTTTGGTGTTTTGTTATTTTAGATTTGAGGGTTTGGATTTAGTGCTTTTGGTTTTCAAGTTCTTTTATTCCAATTTCTAAGTTTATCAATTCGTTTTTATTTCTTTTAACTGTTTTGAAGCGGATCTGTAAGGCGAGCTCCATAGTGTGTCAAGGCACAAGGCGCAAAGCTCTTACCATCTCGCCATGGAGTGCCATGCGCTTTTTAAAACCAAGGTTTTACTGCAACGACTTTTATTGTGAACACCTAGGACCCCTGCTATATGTGAAGAGGAGCCGAAGAAATCAGCTGTCTCGACATGTGCTCATCAACAAACATCTCCAGAAAGATAGTTAACCATTAAGCTGCTTTTTCTTGGTTTAAGGTGTCTGGTCTTGTAGGTTCACAGACTTCCTTTTAATATGAGTAACAAACATGATATGAAGTGAGTTGAGAAGATCTCACAAGGAACTTGTGAAAAATACTATCTTGACGAAAGATAAATTATGGGCTTTAAGGAAGGTTACATCTTTATGATTTCTTTCTTGTTTCAACTCTCTGTTTTTTTTTCCTCATTGTAGATACCGACTTCATTCTGATTGCAGGACTAACTCAGTAAAGATTTCCTCAGAAGAGGTAAACAATAGGCTAGGCTCAAGAGTGTGATGGTTTCTGGCATCAAACCATCTACTGATGGGCAGGTGAGGCATAATTGTCACTTTTTTGCTCGTGTCCATAACTTTGTAAGAAATGATAAGGCATACATTTGTCGTTGTATATAACGTGACATTTCATCTGGTTTACTAATTAACCAGTTTTTGCGCTCTTTTCTTTCAGACTAATAAAGTGACATTTGACATAATCGCTGAGATAATTCTTCAAGCTACCTTTTTGGTTAACTATGTGTTTTCATTTATCTAAGTGCCATGAACTGATATGGTGAACGGGGTTGAAGTTGCAATTTTTACGTTGGGACACAAATTTATAGATAATTTTAAGCAAGAAATAAATAAAATATTATTGAAAACAGCCTTTGAGTCCACCTTCTAAGTAAGTTCTTCACAAATTTGTTCATTTTCAAGCACAGAATAAAATTCAGAAGAAGGAGAATTAAACTTATCCTCACAAGATGTCATGCACTGAAATAGATCTTCTTCATTCTCATCAAAGATTGGCAAAACATCTAAGAATTCTTCCTTCTCTTCAGGGATGCTATCAGCTTCTTCATCAAACACAATAGGCACGTCCTCTAGCTCATTGAGGTCCTGGCTGTTGAATTCTCTTGAGTTGGATACTCTGTCTTGACACAAACAAGATGGATCAGCAATATTCTCCAAAACAGAGAATCCAGAGATACCTTTGGGATTTTGCTGATGAGTAATGAATGGTCAGCTACAGGTGCACATGTGGTTGTGCTCTTCTTTTGTTTCACAATCACGGTCTTAAGGGTTATCATCAATTCCTGCTCAAAGCTTTCACAAAACCCTTGGCTATCAAACAGGTTTTGAAGCCTCCTTTGTCCACCATGGTTGTGATCTTGATCTGCTTCTTCTCTGGACGTTTTGTATTGGTCTTTGCCTCTACATTTGGGCTTCTCATGTGTCCTCCTTAGGAATGGCTCTTCCTGCACAAAACCAAACTTGTCAAAAGCAAACTGTTTCTTTTCTTATTTCTAAAAATTGGTTGCTCACTATCAAACAAGGTTTTATAAGAGGATTTTAAAACGCCTTTGTGTGAGATCTTCTGTTGGCTAGATTTCTTTTGAAGACCAAACATCTTGTCCCTGCAAACACTAACAAATACGATTATAAGCAAAATCTTTCTTCAGAAGCGTTTTCAGGAAGCCTTTCCTAAATCAAAATTGTTTCTTCTGAAACTGTTTCTCTCTTTGTGTTTATCACTCAATGATCTCTCAAAGGTTCTAAGGGAACCAAACCCGATCAAACCCAATGAATCAACCCAATCAACAAATGGATTTGAAGAAGAAAGATAGACATATTGCAAGATTTTTGTCGCTAGTTGATTGACCAAGCCGTCCTTTTATATATCGATTTTCTCTTTTTTTCTGTTTTTTTTGGATTGATTTCTTTTTTTGCTTTTCCTTTTTTTTTGATCTAGGATTGAGGCTTGCTCAACTAGCAAACAGATAGACAAAAAAGAAATCGATTGAATAAAGAAAAGAAATTTGATGGAAGATGAGAAAGATGGAATTAGAAATGATATCATTCCTTCAAGTGTGCTCTGATACCAAATGATACAATTTTCCCAAGGAATTGCACTCAAAGGATGGATTGATAGATAGATATGCCTTCAACCACGAGCTACTAGCCTGGGTTAAAGTGATGTGGATCGAATGGTCTCACAAGGGGTGCAGAATTGCCCTTGATATTCCAACTCCAACTATCCTAGGATATGACTCACCTAGACAATAGAAGAAGGTTTGTTGATTGGATATGACACACCAAGCAACAGGTTTGTTCAACGAAGAACATATGAGAATCTCTCTCAAAGGGAGTTTTCGAAAACGAAAATAAGTTTGATAAAAAGTTGATTATTTGATACAATGATTTTCGAGATACATATAGCAAGATTGTTTGGGTTTCTCGAAAATAGGATAAAACTTGAATGAAAATTAAGACTTGACTCTTCAGCTGAAAGAAATGACCCTTGACCTTCGAAATCCCTTTTGTTTGTGAATTTGATCTGTCGTTAGGAAGGGGTTCCTAAATCCTTGTTCTAGCTTCAGACCTTCCTGAATCTGAACACTTCCTTCCTGAATCTGGTACTTGTGAGGATCTTCTTGAATCCGAACAGTAGCTTCTAGAATTGGGCCTTGATCAACAAATGGGTGATTTGGAAGTAATCCAATTGCCTCATTAAAAACCTTCTTTGGAAAACCCATTGGGACAAAACCAAAGGAAGGGAAAAAGAGCACAAATGGATTACTTGCTCATTTGCTGATTTCCTTGGACTTGATTGAGAACCATAGGTTGATTGAGAACCAAAGGTGTTGATTTGATTGGCATCACAAACGTTCGTGTAGTCCTTCCAGAACTTGAGCATCAGCTTCCGAATTCGTGTAGGCCTTCCGGAATCAGAACAATAGCTTCCCAATTTCTGTAGGCCTTCTCGAATCTGAGCAATAGCTTCCTCAAAACGAGTTGTAAACCCTTCTTATTCAGGCTTCTTGGCCTTAGAGTCAGCTGTTGGCTTTGCTTCCAGTTTCTTATCCTTGATGCTTTCCATGATTGTATCACCATGACTGAACTTAGGAAAGAGATCTTGAACAACTGCTTCTGTGTCGACGTAGGGTGTCTCTACCTCCTTCGTCCCTTCTGCAATAATCAAACTTTGTATCCATCGGGCCAACACATTCAAATAACACGAAAATTGTGGACAATGCAATGTGATTATACAGTCATCTACATTCTTGTCCACTCGAGAAAACGTAGTTATACTTACATATTACAAATTGACCATGTCCATATCCATATATTCATGTCCATAGATTTCCAGTCAACCAACTCAACACAATCACAAAAACAAGACTTATGCGGACAAGGAATTATGGGGAATGCATGAATGGTTGTCCGTGTCCACTTCTTTTTGATTCGAAGATGGGAATGCATGAATTGTTGTCCGTTTCCACGGCTGTTGTGTCCACTTATTTTTTCTTCGAGGAGGAAGAATTCGCGCATGAATGGTTGTTCGTGTCCACGGTTGTTGTATCCACTTCTTTTTGCTTTGGAGAGGGGAATGCATAAATTGTTGTCCGTGTCCACGATTGTGGTGTCCATTTTTTTTTCTTCGAGGAGGGAGAATCCGCGGTTGTTCGTGTCAACGGTTGTTATGTCCACTTCTTTTTGCTTCGGAGAGGGGAGTGCATGAATTGTTGTCAGTGTCCACGAGTGTTGTGTCCACTTCTTTTTTGCTTCGAGTAGGGGGAATCCGCGCATGAATCGTTGTAGGTGTCCACGACTGTTGTGTCCACTTCTTTTTCCTTCAATAAGGGGGAATGCATGAATGGTTGTCCGTGTCCACGACTGTTGTGTCCACTAATTTTATTCAAAAAATACCTAAAATATATCAAAGTGGATATCAAAATATAGCAAAAAACTATTTTTCTTATTATAAAATAAAAAATAGTTTATGTTTCTTCAAATGTGTGAAATTATCAAATCAATAAAGAATGGAAGAAATGATAGAGTATCTAAAAAAATGAGAAAGAAAAAAGAAAAATAGGGAAACAAACAAAACGTCAATGATGTAAACGCTTCAAAAAAACAAAAAAAAAGAAAAAA
The DNA here is from genome assembly GCA_010577795.1 of Isatis tinctoria. Lineage (NCBI taxonomy): Eukaryota > Viridiplantae > Streptophyta > Magnoliopsida > Brassicales > Brassicaceae > Isatis > Isatis tinctoria. The sequence continues at coordinate 12,456,963 of CM021246.1, read as the reverse complement.
GTAACCAAGCAACAAGGGATAACAACGTCTTTTCAACATGAAAAATGCACCTCAAGTCAGAATTGCGTTTTTTGTAACAAAAGTGCCCAAAAGTCACTCTAAGCGTAAAATTGTCAAAAATTAAAACCCAAATACATATGTGCGTCCGCGGAGGGAAAACGATGAGTAGTGTAATTAATTAACTGCATTATTCCAAAATGCCAAACGGTTAGAGCATGCATGTGAGTTGCTCATAATGGTGCCAAATAATAAAAGTGATCCTCTCCTGTCTCACACTCTAAGTGACTTTCTAATTTTTTAATATTTTGTTCTTTTGTCAAATCACAAATTAATTATTAATTTCATATATAAAAATAAATATATGACTTTATTATTTAAGGTTTTGTGCGTAACAGATTGTATGATCACTACGATGTTGTGTTGGTGCCCACTTTCTTTGTTCTTAGTAGGAGCAATATATGAAGCTCCAACATATAAATATCAAACGAATCTATACACGTTTTAAGGTGTCGACAAAACAAAATATTATTGCAAGTTTTGTAACCATATAAAACAATTCAAAATATGATGAGAATTGAGTCCACGAGTCATGGAGAGGTAGGCGATGCGACTCCTAACATTTCACGAGCTCCAAAGAGCAACGAGCCAAAATACATAAGTTTCTGATTTTACTCCTTAGTATTTGATACGAAATGGTCCTCGCATTAAATTGCATCTAACTAACTTATCACTTCGTTTGGTAGTTTAGTGTACCTTGCAATCCGTGGGCAAAATAGCCGGACACAAAAAACTGAACCGGAACCGAACCGAATCTAGAACCGACAAAATACCCGTACGGGTCTTAAACTCTTTTACCCGAAAGACCGGAACCCGAATAGAACCAAACTGAACCTGACATGACCCTGAGAACCGATTAGGTACCCGAGACCCGAAACAAAAACATACTTACAAAATTAAAGGTTTTCTTTTTTTTTTTACAATTCTTTGCTTTGAATGTTCTAAATTTTTAGACTCGAACCAACTCGGACCCCACTACAAAAAAGTCTACATTGATAGCACCTCGTAATAGCACGAATTCGAAATTGCTATCGAAGTTGAGCTTCTAATTTGGTTACCATATAATAGCATTTGATACACGCTAAGATAGAGTTATTCCGCCAAATACTTAGCCCAATTTCACGGGTTTTTATCACTTTACTCGATTTTCCCTCTCTCTCACCTTTATTCCACACTCTCTCTTTCACTTCACTCCTTTGTCGAAACCTAAAATCTCTTATACAAAAAAATCGCCGTCGCCACCCTCAGAAGTACCGCCGGACTTAATTCTGTCCGATTGGAGCTCCAATCGAAGGTGGTTTTCTTCCTCATATTTTACTTTGGTCTTGTACTGTGATTGTGTGATATAAGTTTCGATTGGAGTTCAATTCTGTTTATCTGTTTCTATTCACTCATGTAATTGTAACAATTCACAGTTTTTTTCGACATGCAAGAGAAGTTTTGATTTGGTCTCTCTGATTTGGTTTAGGTGCAGTCTTTGGTGTTTCTTCCTTCCTCAGCTCGAATCGAAGGCATGTATTTCTTCCTCAGCTCTATTTTGATTTTTGATTATTTTGATTTCGAAGCTTTTCTCTTCTTTGTGCATTCATTAAGGTCTTTGTGATTAGATTTATGATAGATTTTATTTCGAACATTGATGTAAGCCTAATGGGTTATGAATCTAAACTCTGTGCTAACTTGGTTTGTGATTTATAACTTGTCTTCTCATTACAAAACAAGAAGCACTTATCTTCTCATTAGTTTCAGGCATTTGAATGTAGTGTTTGGGTTAAATAACGTGTTGATGAACTAAAAATTCTATCTTCGATTAGATTCATAGCTAGTTATGGTATGAGATTTACAACTAATACCGTCATCTCTGTATGTACTTTTGATTTGGAAGTGTTGTCGAGTGCATTAATGGGAATTTGAAGCTTCTCTTTGGCTTATATCACAGGACATCTGGTTAGTACCTTCTTTTTTTCTGCCTCTTGCGACTTAGATATTTGTTAATTGCTCGATTAGATATTTATTAATTGGTCTGACTGTTGAATGATTTTGTGATGTCTACTATGCTTCCAATAACTCTTATACAGTTCTTATGGTACTAAATTTTACTGATGAACAATTTGATATGTTGCTGTGTTTTCGATAGAATTGTCTGCTTGTGGTTATAGTAATTGCTATGTGTGTTGCCATAGTTTACTGAATAATCTGGTTTAGATAATACTTTATACGTTTTTAGTTAATTATGTACGTGCTTCTGGTTTGATTTAATGTGACTGGTCTGGTATGAGTATTGAGTGCATTTTTGATGTGTAAGCTTTTTTAAATTAGAACCATAAATGGTGGATAAGGACTGGGTACATCTTTGCAGGTAAGATATTAAATTTTATACGGTAGGATTCATTAGGGGTTTGGAGAGTTCACTTTTTTTTTCCGCATCAATTATGCAATCAAAAGCTGATCCAGCTTATGAGAGAGGGGCCAAAGATTTTGTACGAGTAGTGTCTGCGTATTTAGGAGGTGTTGATATGATTATATGTCCTTGCATTGACTGCCGTAATATAGATCGTCACCCAGAAAGTGTTGTAGTTGATCAACTTGTTAGAAGGGGAATGAATGAGTGTTATAAGTCTCGGTCTGATTGGTATCATCATGGAGAATTGAAGCCAGGAGGTGAAAGTGACCGCAAATCAAAGCAGTGGAATGATGAGATTGTTGAGTTATATCAAGCTGCTGAATTAATGAACGACAATCTTGTTTGCGGAGTCAGTAAGCCTGACTCCGGTGAGATCGCAGAGGGTGAGGACAAGAAAGAAGATGAGTTCCTTGCAAAGCTTGCAGATGCCGAAACACCCTTGTATCCAAGTTGTGTGAACCATAGTAAGTTGTCGGCTGTTATATCCCTGTTCAGACTGAAGACACAGAATGGCTGCTCTGATAAGAGCTTCAATGATCTACTGGAGACGTTGCCGGAGATGTTACCAGAGGACAATGTGCTACACACATCACTATATGAGGTGAAGAAATTTCTGAAATCATTTGATATGGGTTGTCAAAAGATTTACCCATGTGTCAACGACTGTTGCCTATTCAGAAATAAGAACAAGAAGCTCGACAATTATCCTAAATGTAAAGCTTTTAGATGGAAAACTAACATGCACACTGGTGAAGTAAATAAAGGTGTGCCACAGAAAGTATTACGGTACTTTCTTATAATCCCACAGCTGAAGATAATGTTTAGGTCTGAGGAAATGGCTAAGGAACTAAGGTGGCACTCTAATAACAAAAGCAACGGCGGAAAACTCAGACATCCTACGGATTCAGTGACATGGGATCAGATGAATGACAAATACCCTTCCTTTGCAGCAGAAGAAAGAAACATGCGGCTTGGACTTTGCACAGATGAATTTAATCAATTCAACATGAAGAATACCAATTATAGTTGCTGGCCTGTTTTCTTAGTAAACTACAATCTACCGCCTGACTTATGCATGAAGAAGGAGAATATCATGCTTACATTGTTGATTCCAGGAACACACCAGCCTAGTAATAGCATTTATATCTACTTAGAACCGCTAATAGAGGATCTAAACCATCTGTGGAGCGATGGAGAGTTGACATATGATGCCTTTAGTAAATCTACTTTTACTCTTAAGGCAATGCTGCTTTGGTCGATTAGTGATTTCCCTGCCCATGGGAATCTTGCAGGCTGTAAGGTAAAGGGCCAAATGGGTGTCCTTTATGCGGTAGAAATACAGATAGTATTGGTTGAAGTTCAGCCGAAAACATGTCTATATGTGTCATAGGAAGGGTCTGCCACCAACACACAATTTCAGAGGAAAGAAGTCCAGGTTTGATGGAAAAGCAGAACATGGTAGAAAGGGGAGGATATTAACTAGTAAAGAAGTTTCTGAAAAACTCAGACATTTCAAAAATGAGTTCGAAAATCTGAAAAGATCTGGACGTAAGAGAAAACTGCCTGCGTGTAGTGCAATGGGGTCTGATATTGAGGATTCATCAAGTGATTCAGAAGAAGATGAATATGAGGAAGTGAAAGTAGATGAAGAGGAGTTATTAAGATGGAAGAAATGTCTATCTTTTTCAAGCTACCTTATTGGGAGGTATGTTCTACAGTTTGTGATTACATTGTTCTCATAATTTGTCTACGATACCTTGTTCTCATAAGATATGTTAGGAACTCCATGTGAAGCATAGCTTAGATGTAATGCATGTGGAGAGAAATGAGGCTGCAAGTATTGTATCTACTTTGATACATTGTGGGAAATCAAAGGATGGTTCAAACCCGTAAAGATCTGAAGGAACTTGGTATTAGAAAAGATTTACACCCTAAGACACAAGGAAAAGAACTTACCTCCCACCAGCTCGGTGGACTTTATCCAAGTCAGAGAAGAAACTCTTTTGTAGGAGACTTTTTAACTTCAAAGGACCTGATGGCTATTGTTCAAACATATCAAGAGGCGTTTCATTAGATGACTGTAAGGTATCAGGTCTGAAATCACACGATTATCACGTGATTATGCAATAACTGCTACCGACTGCACTTAGAGGTTTGTTACCAAAAGGTCCTAGGTTGGCAATTGTACGTTTATACGCATTCTTCAATCAATTGTGTCAGCGAGTAATTGATAGGGAGCAGATTCTAGTAATGGAAGACGAGATCGTTGAAACGCTTTGCATGTTTGAAAGATTCTTCCCGCCAAGTTTCTTAGATATCATGGTGCATTTGGTAGTACATCTGGTAAGAGAAGCTCGGCTAGGTGGGCCAGTCCATTTTAGATGGATGTACCCATTTGAGAGGTATAGTTTGATTTCTTATTTGGTTATATTTTTTTAAAAATTTAATGGATATCATGTTGAGAAATCCTGAAAAACTTTTGAATTTTCAGATATATGAAAGTTCTCAAAGACTTTGTGAGAAACCCTGTAAGACCAGAGGGGTATATTTCTGAGTCCTATCAAGATGAAGAGTGCATCCAGTTTTGTAATGAATTCTTGAAGAAGACTACAAATGTAGAAGAACAGCTAGATAGAAACACTGACTATGAGAACAGTTCTATACTTGAGGGTCGTCCAATATCCGCAGCGACTAAGATTACTCTTACTGAAGTGGAGAAGAAAATCGCCCATCTAACTGTCATTTAAAATATGGCTGTAGTGGATCCTTTTGTTGAGTAAGTTCCACATGTTTTGAAATTGCTTGCTATTTAATTTGTGTGAGGAGAAACGTATCTGATGAAGCCTCTTCTAGTGAGCACCTTCAGCATTTACAAGACTCAAATCCCAGATGTAGATGTGATGCATCACTGTTTTGGAGAATGCATACTGCATCTTGGCTAAAACAAGAGGCTAATTTTCAGATTTCTTATGTTTTTCTTAGTATGCATACTGATTTTTTTATTTGTATTTTTGGTAGATACCACTTGATTCAGACACACATGGAGAAACGCTTAAATGGTTGGCGTATGGTCCCCGTAGTCATGCTTGTTCATATACAGGATATATAGTGAATGGGTAACGGTTTCACACCAGATCAGTTGATAGGAAAAGTCAAAACAGTGGTTTTTTTATGAAGCTACAACAATGTGTAGGTCTAGTGCAAAAGTCACTTCACAAGTGGTTGATTTGGTCTCATACTACAGCAGAGTTATAGACATTATACTCTTGGATTATAATGTCTTTTATGTTCCTCTATTCTGGTGTCAGTGGACAGTACTGGGTAATAGAGTGAAGATAGAGGATGGTTTCACACTAGTTAACCTGAATCATAGTCAAATCTCTTTTTTAAGGGATCCATACATATTAGCCTCCAAAGCAAAACAAATGTTTTACTCAAGGGAAGATGAGTCATCTAGTTGGTATGTTGTTATGAAAGGACCTTCACGAAGATACAATCAGACAGAATTTGATGCTGGAATTGGGGAAATTGGGCCGTTGCCAGCAAATGTCGATATGGATGTTGAAATGGATGAAGCAGAAAATGCCTGATATGAGTGTGAAGGTATATGTGTTTGAAATATAGTTCTTCATCATTTTCATTATTGTTTTCGTTGCTCTGTATGATGTTTGATTGGTTTTGCCTTGTACTTGTTTTCTTGTTTTGTTTTGATTTATTGTTTGCTTTATACTTGTTTGCTTGTTTTTTTTATTGTCCATAAGCGCTAATATAACTTTTTGGTTGTGTCTTTTCATTTCAGTTGAATGAGGATGGGACGTGCAAAGAAACGTAGAGGAAGAAAACCAAAACAGAAAGAAGGCAGTGGTGACACATAATTTGTTTGGACACTTTACCCACAATCGGGGCAGGCTGTAAACGATGACCAGCCTGATGAGGATGAGCAGTCTTTACAACACGAGAAACCTGGAGAGGATGAACAGTCTTTACAGCACGAGAAACCTGGAGAGGATGACCAGTCGTTGAAAGACCAGTAGCATGAACCAGAGCCAGAACATGTCGAAAAAACAGAGAAGGGGCTGAATGAGGATGAACCTGAAGGTGAAGTTGAATTACGTAATGATCATGAAAGTGTAGCTGAACCTAAGCGAAAGAAACAGAGAGGACCAACAAGGATGAAAGACATAGCGAAGAATCCATAAACCAGAATACGAGTTGACTTCACAATCATGTGAGAACCATATGGTCCTGGCTCAGTTAAGTTGTCATCCTATCTAGGTCGTTTGGTGCGAGAACATGTTCCTATCACAGTTGATAGTTGGACAAAAATCACTGAAGATATGAAGACAGTTCTATGGATATCTATCCACGTGACAGTTTATTTACTTTAAAACAGTGTCAATTAATATAGTTAGTGTACATATTCAGAATGAAGAAGTAAGATGAGCTAATTTGTTTTCATCCGTAATTGAGTGCAGGCAAGATTTGAACTAGATGAAGAGTACCAAAAGAATGCAGTGCTTAAGCAGATGAGATGTTTGTGGACGTAATCAAAATCACGTTTGGTTAAGGAGATTATGCAAGCTAAGACTAACCAGCAACAGATGAATCTGCGACCTAAGAACGTGAATCCAGTTGAATGGCGTAAATTTGTGAAGCTCAAAACTAGCCTTGAATTTAAGGTATTTATTTTCAATTAAGTAAGTTTATCTGTGGGATAGTGGTAGCTTATGAGCGATAGCTATAAAGAAAGAAGGCGCAAACAGATTCCATACACTTGTAGTCGCAAAGGAATGGTTAGACTAGCTGAAGATATGGTAAGCATACCACAACTGTGTTTTTAATTCTCATTTGTTTAGAATTCGTATTTTTTTTCGAATGAAATGTTTTTGTTGTTTCTTAGAAAAATGATAGCTCAGACCCATCTGAAGTGTCAAGGCTCAACGTGTTGGTAAAGTCTCGTATCAAAAAAGATGGGACACCAGTGAATAACAGTGCAGCTGAAAAGATTGTGAGTTATAAATTTGCTTCTACTGATTTTGGTTTTGGTTTAAATTTTAAGTGATTTTGCTTTCCAATTGAAATTTATGATTCGCAGAAAAAAGCTGCTGAAATTGTTAATACTGGTAATCCATCACCTGCAACAAATGAAGGACAAGATACACTTAACCAACTTTTAGGACCTGATAATCCTGGTCGAATGAGGGCAATGGGCAGAAACATGAGTAAAACCAAATTAGCTTGTTTCCAAGTGAAGCACAAGTGTATGGCTGATATGCAAGAAAACCAAGTTCATGTAAAGAGAAAGGTCAATGAACTACAAGATGAGCTCGCCAGACTGAAGAAGCAGGTTAGACACTTCTCTATATGTACATTCAGAATGAAGAAGCAAGATGAGCTAATTTTTTTATTTATATGTTACAGAGACAAGAACCTGAAGTTGGTGAAAACTCAGCTACAAGAGTAAGTGATTTGTGTGGAATATATTCATGATTTCTTTATAACTTTACAGTCTAACATTTTGATACTATAATTATTTGGTAGAGCGTACAAAAGATCACAACCTAAGTGTGTCTTGATTGATTTGATTGGTGAGGATGCAAACGTGGCTGAGGGCCGTATCATTTCTTCGGATCCTGATGACGTGGTGAATGACAGTCGCTTAGGCCCTACTGATGTTAAAGTACTGGTTGACACTGCAACTGTACCAGAGGCATTCCTTTGGAGACCTGCGACTCAAATGTTCACACTTGAAGAAGCTGTTGGGCATATGATTGTGTGGCCTGCATCCAAGTGTATAAACCTAGAGGAGGGGCTCGAACAAGAGGACATTACACCACTAGTAAAGTTTATAATTAATTGTCACAGTAGTAACGTTTGTGAGAGCCAAAACTCACACTGTCGAAATTTATATTTTGCGGGGCTCCGAAAATTCAAATAAACAAGAACTAAAGGGTAAAAAGTAAAAAGATGAGAAAGATGATTTTATTAATAAAATCATCTAAGTACAAAAATATTCGAGAAAGCTTATTGTCTTATATCTCTAAGGCTCTTGCACTTGAGTTGGGATGCCTTGAAAGTGAATACAAAGGTGTCGATTTATATGAGAGAGTCTGAGGTCTCAAAGACTAATCTAAGCAATGTGAGACGTTGTAAAAATCCCTTCCCAGCCGCCAATAACCCTAATAGGCCGCCGACCTGTCGCTTCCATTACGGCCCATTTGTATTGTGTTGGCCCAGCTTGTCTTTTTAATCTTCTGGTCTGATTTTCTCTGGTAAAAGCCTTCTTCCGGTTTATTTTAATTGAACTCCTTGATGTTTTTCCACGTTCCAAACAGCAAGAAGTCCATCTTCAAATGGCGTGATGTTTCTCTGGGGATTATTGGGCCGAGGCCCAATAATCGGGAAATAGCTTCTACGACCGGTCCGAGAGGGTGGGGGCCGGCCGTAGCCCATGTCTTGGCTCGGTGAATGCTCCGGGCTGAGAAGATATGCTGAGATTCGTCTTGAGTGGTCGTTAGAGAGTTCAGTTCATCCGTCGGACCGGATGCCAAGAGCTTGGTCTGACGAGCATTTGGTCAGAGCGACTTGATCAGCTCCTGAACGGGTTTTTAAGATAAGTGAACAAATTTTCCTCGTTAAAACCTTTCCCTGAAAATCCTTTGGGATAAAACCAAGGATAAAGAAAGAGTACAAACGGTCACAACCCGTTTAGTTCATCTGTGACCGGAAGCCAAGAGCTTGACCCGGGAAGGCGTTTGGTCTTATTTCGTGGGCTTGCTGCCAGAGTATGAAATGACTAACCGTTGATTCAGCCTTTTGTCTCATCAATCTTCGAGGAGGGGATTTTGACCCCAACAGTTAACCCCCCAGCTCGTGGTCTTTGCTTGCATGGGCGAGGAGTGTTCGATGAGATGTTTGTCGGGATTGATAGACTAAAGGCATCTGCTCTTGAAATGCGTGTCTTCTTGAGGGCAGGTCGCCAAAAATTGTCGCGAATTTATTTTCTCCTCGGGCCTGAAACTTACAGGCGGCTGACTTGAAAGAAGATGAATTTTTCTTTAATTGCGTAGTGTTTGATGAAGGATGCCAGGCCCGATCTCTGAAAGAGATAGGCGACTGGTCCGTTTGCCTAGAGGCGATACTGATACTGGCCCAAGAGGCGATGTTGATATTGGCCCAAGAGGCGTTTGTTCTGTGTAGCTTGCCAAGAGGCGTTTGCGTTGTTTGTCGCTTGCCAAGAGGCGTTTGCGTTGTTTGTCGCTTGCCAATGGGCGTTTGCGTTGAGTCGGAGTGTTTTTCCGGACACTCGAACTTTTGACCAAGGTTTCTGGGTTTAATGTATGTTTTGGTGTCGAGGAGTTACACGTTTAAATTCCTCTCTGGACTGAACGCGTCTAGAATCTCGTATCAGAGCCGGTTTGGTACTGCATTCAGAGATGTCTAAGACCAGCTTTCCATGTCAGGCGTCTTACTAGGTTTACGAGCTTATTTCGCGGTTTACACCTCACACTATTTGCCTATGCGAAATGCTCCTGAAGATAAGGTTAAAAGAACATCGTCTTCGACGCTCCCTGCAGGATCGCGGGATGTCAGGTCACGCCATTCGGATGTTGTCTGGAGATTTATATAGCACGCTAAGTCTATCCACTGCGGGATGTTGAAAGAACCATGGTTTAAGTCACCTTGTTGTGATCAGCAACGGACGGTTGATACGTATGCCAAGAGACGATGTGTGCCGAGAGGCGATATGTGCCGAGAGGCGATATGTGCCGAGAGGCGATATGTGTCGAGAGGCGATATGTACCGAGAGGCGATATGTGCCGAGAGGCGATTTGTGCCGAGAGGCTATATGTGCCGAGAGGCGATTTGTGCCAAGAGGCGATATTTTATTTATTTATTGATAGCTGAACTCACGGGAAGGTGAGCTACCTACCAACCCCGACCGTGGGGATCAAGCCGATTTGTAGTTCTATTGTACGATTCTTCAGTGATAGTACTTCTTGAGATGCATTCCGTTCCACGTTCTTGGTACTGGTTTTCGTTCTTCGTTTTCTAGTTCGTATGCTCCTGGTCGGACCACCTTTGTCACCTTGAATGGTCCTTCCCATTTTGCTCCTAGCTTTCCTGCGTTTGGTTCCGTGGTATTCTGGAAGAATTTGCGGAGGACGAGATCACCTGCCTTGAATTTGCGTATCCGTACGTTCGAGTTGTAGTATCTTGCCGCTGCTTGCTGATAGTTCTAGATTCGGCTGAACACCGGGTCTCGTCTTTCGTTTATTAGATCCAATTCGTCCAACATCATTAAGTGGTTAAGACCTTGTCCGGGCAGGACTCCGGGAAAATCCACTTCTGCCGGGATTACACACTTGGTGCCGTAGACTAGCGTGAATGGTGTTTCTCCGGTTGCTCGTCTTGGGGTTGTGCGGTGAGACCATAAGACTCCTTCTAGTTCGTCGGCCCACCTCCCTTTCTTCTCTCTGAGGCGTTTCTTGAGCCCGTCTACGATGGTTTTGTTTGCTGGTTCGGCCTGGCCGTTCCCTTGCGGGTAACAGGGCATTGATTTGCTCAATCTTATTTTCCATTTTTCGCAGAACCCTTCAAAACGGGTGGAAATGAACTGGGAGCCGTTATCCGTGACGATCTCGTACGGAACTCCATGCCTGCATATGATGTTCTTCCAGACCAAATGTTCGACTTGAGCGTCTTTGATGCTTGCATAAGAATTTGCCTCGACCCACTTCGATAAATAGTCCGTTAGGACAAGGAGAAACCTTTTTTGCTTCGAGGCGTGCATTGGCCCGACGATGTGCATCGACCATCTCATGAACGGGTATGGCGTGAGAAATGATGAGAGTGTTTCCGCCGGTTGGTGGATGACCGGGGCATGTCTTTGGCATTTCTCACATTTGAGGGAGAACTTTTCGCAATCTTTCACCATCGTCAGCCAGAAATGCCCATGTCGTTTGATCTTGATTGCGAGCGCCCTTCCTCCAGAGTGATCTCAGCACGGTCCACTGTGGACTTCTTCCTTGATTTCTCTTGCTTCTTTCCCTTCCACGCAGGTCATCAATGGTCCGGATAGGCTCCACTTATAGACGTTGCTATCGAGGAGAACGAAGCGAGAGGCCTGAGCCTTTAACTTGCGTGCGGCCCTTTTCTCCGTTGGGACTTCTCCGTCAATGATGTATGCTCGTATCGGCGCCATCCAGCTGCGGTCACACCCGTACTCTTCCGTTGGGCCGATCGCCTGTTCTTCCTCCGGGGTTTTTCTTCGTCTTCGCCTTCATGTATAAGGTTAGCGACTTGTGGTGGGTCGATGCTCGGTTGCTCAATGAACTCCACGGGGATGACTCGTTTTTCCCCGGGGGGTGATGTTGATGCTAGGGCCGCCAATGCGTCGGCTTGAGTGTTATCTCCCCGAGGGATTCGGGTGAGTTGGAAACTTTCGAATTGCTTTGCTAGGTCTTGGACGATCTTGAGATAAGATTCCATTCGATCGTCTTTTGCTTTGTAATCTCCACTGAATTGGTTTGCCACCAGCTGAGAATCGCAAAACGCTTGAAGGTTTTGGATCTTGAGCCCAAGGGCGAGTTTTAACCCGGCAATCAAAGCTTCGTACTCTGCCTCGTTGTTTGAGGCGTTGAAGAGTAATCGAAATGATTGCTCCAGGATTTCTTCGGTGGGTGATGTTAGGCGTATCCCAACTCTCGAGCCTTGTTTTGACGATGATCCGTCTGCGTGAAGAGTCCAAATCGCATCCGGTGTTGATTCGTTTACGCCAGCCATTGGTAGTTCGATCAGGAAATCGGCTAGGACTTGGGATTTGGCACACGTCCTACTTCGGTATTCGATATCATATTCACTCAGCTCCACCGCCCATTTCTCCAGCCGTCCTGATTGACTAGGACTGTGCAAGAGCGTTCTGAGAGGGAAGGTAGTGAGTACGATGATCGTGTGTGATTTGAAATAAGGCCGTAGTTTTCGAGCTGACATCACTACTGCCAGGGCTGCTTTCTCCGTTAACGGGTACCAGCTTTCCGCGTCCGTCAAGGTTTGACTTACGTAGAAGACTGGTTTCTGCTCGTTACGATCTTACCTTACGATCACTCCGCTCACCGCCGTGGATGATACCGCCGTGTACAAGTATAGGGGTTCTCCTTCGATTGGCTTGGTTAGTATAGGTGGATTCGCCAGATATTTCTTCAACTCCTGGAAAGCTTGCTCTCATTTCTCTGTCCATTCGAACTTCTTGTTTCCTCTGAGAGTGTCGTAGAAGGGAAAACATTTATCCCTTGATCTCGAGATGAACCGGTTTAATGCCGCGACCCACCCTGTTCCTTTGGATCTCTCTTTTTGTCTTCGGTGAGGCAATCTCTATTAGGGCGTTGATCTGCCTCGGGTTTGCTTCTATTCCGCGGTGGGTCACGAGGTACCCGAGGAATTCTCCTGACGTACTTCGAACCTGCATTTGGCGGGGTTCAACTTCATGTTGTGTTGGTTGAGCTGTTCGAAACATTATCGCAGATGCTCCACGTGATCCTTTTCTTCTAAAGACTTCACCAGCATGTATTCGATTTATACTTCCATTGTCTTCTCGAGTTGCTCGGCGAACATCTTGTTGACGAGTCTTTGGTATGTCGCTCCGGCGTTCTTCAATCCGAATGGCATCACCTTGTAACAATATATTCCTCGATCCGTAATAAACGAGGTCTTGTCTCGGTCGTCGGGGTTCATCATGATTTGGTTGTAGCCGGAAAACGTCCATGAAGGATAACAGCTTATTTCCGGCTGTGGCTTCGACCAATCGATCTATGTGTGGTAGCGGAAAACTGTCCTTTGGACAAGCTTTGTTTAGATCTGTAAAATCAACGCAGACTCGCCATTTTCCGTTCTTCTTCTTTACTACCACCGGATTGGCTAGCCAACCGGGGTATTTTACTTCCATGATGGATCCGACCTTAAGCAATCTTTCCACTTCGTCGTTTACCGCTTGGGCGCGCTCCGGGCCTAGTTTTTGCCTCTTCTGCTTTATCGGTTTGAACGTTGGGTCCATGTTGAGTTCGTGGCTAGTGATGCCGATGTCGACTCCAGGCATATCTTCCGCCTTCCAGGCGAACGAGTTGGCGTTCTCCTTTAGGAGGATGATTAGCTCTGACTTGATCGGTTCTTCTAGATTCGCTCCAATTTCTGTGCATCGCTCCGGGCTTGTTTCTTCTATGTTGACTGAGATCACGGGCTCACACGGTGGATCTCGCCTGTTGTCATTCTTCCTTCGCCTTACCGGGTTTTCCTCGTTGATTTGTCTCGGTTACCGGCCTTCTTATCTTATGCTCTGTTAAGAAGCAAGTTCGGGAATCTCTCTGTCGTCCCCATATTGTCACCACTCCGGTTGAGGTCGGGAACTTCAGGCAGAGGTGGTAGGTGGACGGAATGGCTTTCATCGCGTTTAACCATGGCATTCATACAATTGTGTCGCAGATCCCGGGGCGATCGAGCACCGAGAATTTCGTGTCTTTCTCTACTCCTTTTGCTCTGACGGGGAGTTGGACTGTCCATATTGTCATTATCGTTTTTCCGGAAAAACCGGTTAGCGGTTTCAGGTGTGGCGTGAGATGCCACATTCCGGTTCCCATCCTTCGAAGGGTTTCGATGAATATGACGTTCACCGTTCCTCCAGTGTCGACCAAGACTTTCAGAACTTCGTATCCTCCGATCGAAAGGCTAATAACGATCAGGTCGTAATGCGGTTGATCGATCTCTGTGGCTTCTCCTTCTCGGAAAGTCATCGTCTGGCCGCGGTTTTCGCCTGTTGAGCTCCAGTCCATTGCTTCCGTTACACACGCTCCGACCGTGAACGTCCTAGCTGCTCCTCCGGTCGGCCGATTGCTCGCGTCGTCTATTCTTCTTTCGGCTGCCATGGTCTTCCGCTCAGTTTCCTGTTGTTCTTGAATAGAGAATATTTCTAATCCCCACAGACGGCGCCAAACTGTGAGAGCCGAAACTCACACTGTCGAAATTTATATTTTTGCGGGCTCCGAAAATTCTATTAAACAAGAACTAAAGGACAAAAAAGTAAAAAGATGATAAAGATGATTTTATTAAAATCATCTTTGTACAAAAATATTCGAGAAAGCTTATTGTCTTATATCTCGAAGGCTCTTGCACTTGAGTTGGGATGCTTTGAAAGTGAATACAAAGGTGTCTATTTATATGAGAGAGTCTGGGGTCCCAAAGACTAATCTAAGCAATGTGGGACGTTGTAAAAATCCCTTCCCAGCCGCCAATAACCCTAATAGGTCGCCGACCTGTCGCTTCCATTACAGCCCATTTGTCTTGTTTTGGCCCAGCTTGTCTTTTTAATCTTCTGGTCCGATTTTCTCTGGGTAAAAGCCTTCCTCTGGTTTATTTTAAGTGAACTCCTTTATCGGAACGTGAAGTCCATCTTCAAATGGCGTCATGTTTCTTCGGGAATTATTGGGCCGAAGCCCAATAATCGGGAAATAGCTTCTACGACCGGTCCGAGAGGGTGGAGGCCGGCCGTAGCCCAGTCTTGGCTCGGTGAATGCTCCGGGCTGAGAAGATATGCTGAGATACGTCTTGACAGGTCGCTAGAGAGTTCTGTTCATCCGTCGGACCGGATGCCAAGAGCTTGGTCCGACGAGCATTTGGTCAGAGCGACTTGATCAGCTCCTGAACGGGTTTTTAAGATAAGTGAACAAACTTGCCTCGTTAAAACCTTTCCCGGAAAACCCTTTGGGACAAAATCGAGGATAAGGAAAGAGTACAAACAGTCACAACCCGTTTAGTTCATCTGCGACCGGAAGCCAAGAACTTGACCCGGGCAGGCGTTTGGTCTTATTTTGTGGGCTTGCTGCCAGAGTATGAAATGTATAACCGTTGATTCGGCCTTTTGTCTCATCAATCTTCGTGTAGGGGATTTTGACCCCAACAACGTTTATGACTTGATAATGTAATGATGAGTTTGTGTTAATGTCTTTGACAGGGCCAAAGAACAAATTCATTGAACAAATGCAAACTACTTAATTTGGTTGGTGATGTAGTTGTTGCGGAAGGACGGTGGCACACACAAGATCAGAAAGCTTTGGTGAATGGCCTTCCACTCGGACCAAAGGCTGTTAAAGTGTTTGTTGATGTGGTGCATCAACCCAGTACCTTTATATGGAGGCCTACGATGGATGTCACATACCTTGAGGATTGTTTACTATCCTTTGTAGCATGGCCTGCCATCGAAGTTGTATTTGAAAACACCACGAAAACAACAGGTCAGAAATCTCCTACTCAGATTTTTGCGGCAAGTGATCATAGATCTAGAGAAAAACCAACATCATCAGGTTCTAAATCTCATATCGAGACATGTCCAGCACAATGTACCGAAATTGCCTCAACGGCTGATAAGTCTCCAACCAGAAAGACTTCCAGTCCAAAATCTACTACGATGGACACACAACTATCTACACAGTCCCCTCTTCGAAGATCTCCGATAAATAATTTGTTATAAAATAACTTATGGTTATATATGATTCACTTTGTAGCAAATCAATCAAATTGTCAATATGTCAGCGAAAATCAGGACTTATCAAGGAGAACATGAAGTGTAAGTTCATGGACATTAGTGGGCGAAAGAGGGTTGTTGCAGAAGGACGGGTGCATTCGGCTGACCCAGATCAGAAGGTACACTTTGTTCGCTTGGGTGCTAATGCTGTGCGAGTTTGGGTAGATAA
The DNA here is from genome assembly GCA_010577795.1 of Isatis tinctoria. NCBI lineage: Eukaryota > Viridiplantae > Streptophyta > Magnoliopsida > Brassicales > Brassicaceae > Isatis > Isatis tinctoria. Next base: position 12,440,763 of record CM021246.1, on the reverse strand, counting down.
AGTGAAGATAGATGATGCAGCTGTTTGGAGGCCATCTAATGAGATTGAGTTCATGAGAGACGCACTTGGCTCATCTATCGCATGGCCAATGGATAAATTGGTCATCTTTTGATTGTGAGAAACTAAGGTAAGTGTAACTAGTGTGATGATTGTGCATTGGATTTACATGTGCTTCTATTATTTCAAAACTTATGTACGACATTGTCCGTTTTATAGGAATGAAGCAACTTTGGTCCCGCTGGTTTTACTAAGTTTAAAACTAGCTAAAGAACTACTTATGACTTGTGTTATGCAATTTATTTTGGATTTAGAATTGTGTTATGTTTTATGTTTTGGATTTGGTCATTGTATCGTGCAATGTATTATGGATTTAGACATTTGTTATGTTATGTAATTTGGATTTCAGGTGTTATTTAACAGGTTATTATTAAAATAGATAGCACAATGAAAATATATATAATAGCAAAAAAGAAGAGATGTATTCTTATAGTATAGCGAGGACACGGTGCAAAGAAACAATATATTATAACAAAAATCGAAGCAATAATTAACTTACCTATTGAACTAAAAAAGTGCTATTGTATAAATTTTATTATAGCACGAAACATGACCTGTTAAATAAATATATTGCAGCATAAGCCGAAGTTATGGATGCATATATTACAGCAACATAGATTTTTTATTGTAAAGGGCCTTGGCCTGCATCAAGTTGAAAAACCACAGAATATATAAATAAATGTGAGAGCCGAAACTCACACTGTCGAAATTTATATTTTGCGGAGATCCGAAAATTCTAATAAACAAGAACTAAAGGGCAAAAAGTAAAAAGATGAGAAAAATGATTTTATTATTAATTCTCTAAGTACAAAAATATTCGAGAAAGCTTATTGTCTTATATCTCGAAAGCTCTTGCAATTGAGTTGGGATGCCTTGAAAGTGAATACAGGGGTATATATTTATACTGAAGAGTCTAGGTCTCAAAGACTGATCTAAGCAATGTGGTACGTTTTAAAATCTCCTTCCCAGCCGCCGACTTGACCTAGTGGGCCGCCGCCCGTCTGCTTCCATTACGGCCCGTTTGTCTTGTTTTGGCCCAGCTTGTCTTCTTGGTCTTTTGGTCCGATTTTCCATGGGTAAAGCCTTGCTTCCGGTTTATTTTAATTAAACTCCTTGATGTTTTTCCATGTTCTGAACAGCATGAAGTCCGTCTTCAAATGGCGTGATGTTTCTTCGGGAATTAACAGACCGGTTGAACTGGTTGTCATCGTTTCCGTCGTTCCGGGTACTTCGATCGACATCTCGAACCGCGGTTGTGCGACGGTGGAGTTCCCGGTTGCAGCCGTTCCGGTTCCGGCTGCTCCTGTAGCGACTGCTCCTGCTGCGGATGCTCCGGCCGCGGTTGCTCGTGCTCTAGCCGCTGCTCTGGATGGCTGGTTCCCGGTGTCGTCGGGTCTTCCTCCGGTTGCCATGGTCTCCTGCTGTTCTTGAATAAAGAATATTTCTCGTCCCCATAGACGACGCCAAACTGTGAGAGCCGAAACTCACACTGTCGAAATTTATATTTTGCGCGGATCCGAAAATTCTAATAAACAAGAACTAAAGGGCAAAAAAGTAAAAAGATGAGAAAGATGATTTTATTATTAATTCTCTAAGTACAAAAATATTCGCGAAAGCTTATTGTCTTATATCTCGAAAGCTCTTGCACTTGAGTTGGGATGCCTTGAAAGTGAATACATGGGTCTATATTTATACAGGATAGTCTAGGGTCTCGAAGACTGATCTAAGAAATGTGGGACGTTTTAAAATCTCCTTCCCAGCCGCCGACTTGAACTAGTGGGCCGCCGCCGTCTGCTTCCATTACGGCCCATTTGTCTTGTTTTGGCCCAGCTTGTCTTCCTGGTTTTCTAGTCCGATTTTCCCTGGGTAAAAGCCTTGCTTTCGGTTTATTTTAAGTAAACTCCTTGATGTTTTTCCATGTTCTAAACAGCATGAGGTCCGTCTTCAAATGGCGTGATGTTTCTTCGGAGCGGCTCGGTTAGCATCCGGATGGGTATAAGATAAGTGAACCGATTTTCCACGTTAAAACCTTTCCCGGAAAACCCTTTGGGACCAAACCAAGGATAAGGAAAAAGAGTACAAATGGTCACGGCCCAATTAATTCATCTGCCGGGCCGGGATCCAAGGGGATTTTGACCCCAACAGTTAGCCCCCCAACTGGTGGACCTTGTATGCACGGGCGATGAGCGTTATTGATGTATTTATCGGGATTGATGGGCCGAAAAGGCTTTTGCATGTAGCTTGGCGTTGAATGGCCGAGAATTGGCTGAAACAAATTTTCCATCTTGGGCTTCAAGTCCGCCGGCGATTGCTTGTGTTTGTGGGGGAGTTCCCTTTTCCTTCACAAGTGAGAAACTGGAAATTTTCTTTTTCCTGGTTGAGTTTTAGGATAAGGAAAAATTTCCCTTTTCTTATTGTGTTAGAAATTGTAAAGCTTCTTCTTGCTTTTATATTAAGAATTGGAAAACTCCTTTTCCTTTTTGCAGAGTTAGGAACAGGAAATTCTCCAATCCCTAATATGTCATGATTCAGGCTCCCTTGTCTCCTTTTCTGAGGAAAGCTTTGATTGAAGCCACCGTATCTTTGCAGTATTCGTATCTTTCGATGATCATGTGGATCCTTCTCTGTTTCCCGGTTTGGTCGTCTCCATTCGGCCTTCTCCCTCGTTTGGGTGCTTCCTCCGGAGGCTTCTCGGGATGCTCTTGTTTAGGTCATCCTTCCCGAGCTTCGTCGTCTTCTTTGGGATCTCCGAGGCTTTCCAAGGTTATGTCGTTCCCGAGTTCTCCATCAAGCAGCTTGGTCGCAAGTCTTCTTCCGGTCGTCCTACAATACTCGGTTGCGTGTCCCCTTGTTCGGTGGAAGGTACAGTAGGCATTCCTATCGTATCCAGCCCGAGTCCAGGTATTCGACGTCCCTCTGTTGCGTCCACCGAACGGTTGTCCCGTGTTTATCTGATAATTGTGCACTCCGCCGGCTTCTGGTTCCTCGTATCGGCCGCTCCACTTACTCCCTGTTTCCGTCGGGACGTTTGTGGGCTGTGCCGGGCTTTTCGATGGTTTTTGCGGTTGATGCCTTATGGCCAAGGCTTTCATGTCTTCTTCGTGGATTACGAAATTCGAGGCGCGGTGAAGAGCATCTTGGATGGTAACCGGGGGGTTGATAGTGATCTCTTTTCGGAAGCTGGAGGCGTACCACAAGGACTTCCTCAGGGCATTTATCGCGGCATTGTCACTTAGGCCGTCAATTCTTGACACGATCAACTTGAACCTTTCGATAAATTCTCTCAGGCTCTCCTCGGACCCTTGTAACAGTGAGTAGAGGTCCGAGTCGGACGTTGAGTGGCTTACGAAAAGCGAGTAATGCTTCAGGAAGGCCGCAGTCAGTTGCTCAAAGTTGTCGATCGAGTCTCTCTCTAATCGTGTGAATCACGATAGTGCCACTCCTTTCAAATGTTCAACGAACAAAAGACAGAAGCTAGCGTCTTTCTCTTCGGGTTTGAACTTGATCCAACTCGTTGCGATATGGAAGGCTGTCATATGCGCCTTCGGATCTGTCGTTCCCTTGTAGAACGTGATCTTGAGTTTTCCGGGGTCGGAGAGTCTCACGCTTGTGATTCTCGAAGTGAAGGGAATCTTCTGAGTTTCCTCCAAAACTCGGTCGATCTCGGGAGGCGAGTGGTCGCCTTGTGGAATTGATATCTCATTTCCCTTATTTGGCTCGTTGTGAGCTCTAGTTGGGCCCGCAGCTCGTCCATTTCGCTTCTTCGTTTAGCGGACCAGCTCGCTCGGCCAGCTCTTTCTCGTTCTTCGGCTCTTATTTGCTGATCCACCAGGAGTAGGTTCTCTTCCTCTTCGGTGAGATCCCTTTCTTCCTCGTCTGTCTCGCCTTCTTCGTGGCCACCTGCTTCCACCGTGACTTATCCATCGATTACTGTTGTGTCTGGCCGCTCGACTCTAGGTCTCTTCGCGCTCTTCCGATGTAACGGTGGCAGCTCCGACGGTTCCGTCCTGGTCCTGACGGGAGTTTGCTCGCCGAAACTTCACCTTCCGGAAGTGTTCGCAAGTGGCGAGAAGAGGAGGCGTCTCCTTCCGAGCGGCTGGGAGCCTTGGGCTAGTTCTCGGATGGCTGTTATCTCCTACGCTGTTGTCCTTTCTTATGTATCTTGTCGCTCCACTAGTCCCGAGATCATGTTCCTTAGATCGCCGATCGCGGTAATATCTCCCGTTAGACCGGTTAAACTGGTTGTCGTCGTTTCCGTCGTTCCGGGTACTTCGATCGGCATCCCGAACTGCGGTGGTGCGACGGTGGAGTTCCCGGTTGCAGCCGTTCCGGTTCCGGCTGCTCCTGTAGCGACTGCTCCTGCTGCGGATGCTCCGACAGCGGTTGCTCGTGCTCTAGCCGCTGCTCTGGATGGCTGGTTCCCGGTGTCATCGGGTCTTCCTCCGGTTGCCATGGTCTCCTGCTGTTCTTGAATAAAGAATATTTCTTGTCCCCATAGACGACGCCAAACTGTGAGAGCCGAAACTCACACTGTCGAAATTTATATTTTGCGCGGATCCGAAAATTCTAATAAACAAGAACTAAAGGGCAAAAAAGTAAAAAGATGAGAAAGATGATTTTATTATTAATTCTCTAAGTACAAAAATATTCGCGAAAGCTTATTGTCTTATATCTCGAAAGCTCTTGCACTTGAGTTGGGATGCCTTGAAAGTGAATACAGGGGTCTATATTTATACTGAAGAGTCTAGGGTCTCAAAGACTGATCTAAGCAATGTGGGACGTTTTAAAATCTCCTTCCCAGCCGCCGACTTGACCTAGTGGGCCGCCGCCCGTCTGCTTCCATTACGGCCCGTTTGTCTTCTTTTGGCCCAGCTTGTCTTCTTGGTCTTCTGGTCTGATTTTCCCTGGGTAAAGCCTTGCTTCCGGTTTATTTTAATTGAACTCCTTGATGTTTTTCCATGTTCTGAACAGCATGAAGTCCGTCTTCAAATGGCGTGATGTTTCTTCGGGAATTAACAGGCCGAGGCCCGTTAACCGGAAAGTGGCATTTAGGATCGGTCCGGGAAAGGTAAAAACGGGACCGACCCAAGTCTTGGCTTGGTGGATGCTCTGGGCTCGAGAAGATATGCAGAGACTCGTCTTGAGAAGGCCTGCAAAGAGTTCATCTGTTGGACCGAAGGCCGAGAGCTCGGTCCGTACTGGCATTTGGTCGGAGCGGCTCGATTATCTTCAAGATGGGTTTAAGATAAGTGAACCGATTTGCCTCGTTAAAACCTTTCCCGGAAAACCCTTTGAGACAAAACCAAGGGTAAGGAAAAAGAGTACAAATGGTCACGACCCGTTTAATTCATCTGCCAAGCCGGGATCCAAAGGTTCTTACCGGGCAGACGACTGGTCTCATTTCGTGGGCCTGCTGACTAGATATGAAATGTTTAACCGTTATTTCGTCTTTTTGCCTCATCAATCTACGAGGAGGGGATTTTGATCCCAACAATAAAAAATAAAAAATTATAGGTACTTGTCGAGCATATATTCCTCTTTACATTGTTATTTCTCTGCTAAATTATGATATTAAAAGGAATAAATTCTGAAACATCGTATCGAACGATGTCAATAAAGATAAAATAAATAAACGAGAACAAAGTTCTGCAAAAAGTGTCTGGTTGTTTTTATACGAGAACTGTGGACCATAGCTTTGGTCAACTCAAGATATGGGCCTTCTGGGCCTGCGTATAAACGAGGAGGCAAACAATAATATTGGCCTTAATAAAAAAGGAACCTATACTAGTTGCAAATAGGATAGTTCGATATTTGTATTTAAGGATCAATGTAACCAAACTCTACAATATCTTCTAGTTTACGGCAATAAGCATAAAGTCTCTAAGGATTCTTTTCTAAGTAAGTCATATGTGCTAAGAACAAGAACATCTAGAACACCTTTGTAATCTTTCTCTTAATAGTGGATCTTGCGGGAGACGGTTCCCACCCGAGACGTACTGGTTAGAGGCCAGGAACTCGGTTATCAATTCTCTTGTGTCAAGTTTAAACAGTCTTAGCAATCGGTTTAAACACTCAGAAGTGGTATCAGAGCAATCTAGGTATCAGATTGCTAGGAAGGGAGAAAGATCAGTGGAGTTTTTCAACGGGTTCATCTAAGAAGAAGGGTAAGGACGCTTATCTCTTTTCTTCAAGGCGTGCGTGATTGGTCTGTTGATATGTAATTGCCGTCAATTATCATCGTCAGCTTGTTCCCTTGATATATTGTCTAGTTTACCTGTTTCAAAGGAGTTGAAAGGTTAGACATGGTTTCAAGTACTGGAAAATTAAAAAAGATATCAAAACTTGATGTTGATAAGTTTGATGGCAAAGGAGATTTTGGTCTTTGCAAGGATAAGGTGATGTGTCAGTTGGAGCTTCTAGGCTTAGAAGCAGTTCTGGATGAAGGTTCATCATAAGGATCTAAATCTGACGATCAGGAGCAGGAGATGGAACAAAAACCGGATCCTAAATTTGCTCAAAAAGACAAACATGTTAAAAACCTTATTAACATGAATTTGAGTGACTTAATCTTAAGGAATGTATGGAAGGAAGCTAGTGCTCTCGATATTTGGAAGGCTCTTGAAAGGGATTATCAAACCAAGACACTTCCAAATCGGATATTCTTAAAACAAAGTTTTGCCAGTTTTAAGATGGAAGAGAGTAAAAGCATTGAGAAAAATTTGGACAACTTTCAAAAGTTGGCTGATGATCTTGGAAGTCTGAATATTCTAATAAGTGATGAAGATCAAGCTATTCAAATATTAACATGTTTACCATCACCTTATGAACAAACAGTTCATACTCTGAAGTATGTTAGTGGCAAAGATACATTGACAGTTGTGGCTGTTAGATCATCAGCATATGTAAAGGAGGCTGAGCTGAATGAGAAAAGTTTACTAGGCAAAAACAAGTCGCAAGGTGAAGGGTTATATGTTGAATCGAGGGGTATGTCATCCAAAAGATCTGATAAAGGGGAAAACAAATCAAGGAGAGGCAGATCTAAAAGAAAAAATAGAACTAAATCTAAATCAAAGTCAAACGATATCGGAAATGGATGGTGTTTCATATGTGGTAAAGAAGGGCATGGAAGAGAGACTAACCTGAAAAGCGTTATAAGAAGAATGGTGATTCAGCTAATATAGCAAGTGAGCCTTTTCAACCAGTGATACTTACGGTGAGCACTACTGTGAGAGCCGAAACTCACACTGTCAAAACTTATAATTTATGGGGGCTCAAAAATTCTATTTTAAAAGAAGTGAAGGACCGAAAATGCAAAAAGAGTACTTTATTGATGTGAGAGTCGAAACTAACACAATCAAAAACTTATATAAATGGGGGTTCGAAAATCCTATCTTATAAGAACTCGAGGACAGAAATTGAAAAGATGATTTTATTAAGTGGTTTATGCCAAAGTACAAGAAAACTCGCAAATGCTTAGTGTCTTATATTGCGAAAGCCCTTATACTCGGATTCTGAATGAATTTCAACCTAATACATACATGTCTATATATACTAGGCGACCTAAGGCGTCAAAAGTACTCATAGGCGATGTGGGACTTTGCTCCTTTCTCCATCCGCCGACCTTAGTTGGTTTGGGCTCGATCCACGGCCCAAGTCTTTTGCAGCCCGCCTCTTTGTCCAGCCTCGGTCCAATTTGACTCCGGTTCACCTAGTCTCGACTCTTTATTGAGATCGAATCCCTTCTTTGGTTTGATTGGTACGTGAATAATATTTCGAGCTAAGCGGTTTCGGGTCGGATCTTCGGATAAAAATTCAATCCGCCCATTTCTTGTCTGATCTCAGCCCGCCAGTTTCTTTTTTTGAAAACTTAGCCCGCCATTTTCTTAGTCCGCCCGTTTCTTTCTTTAAAACTCAGTCAGCCCATTTCCTCGTATAACTCAGTCCGCCCGTTTTCTCGTTGAAGTCCAGCCCGCCGGTTTTGCTCATTAGCTCAGCCCGCCCATTTCTTTTGGAAGTCCAGACCGCCCATCTCTTATGAAGAGAAACTGGCGGTCTGGCCATTCCTGAGAGAGAATCGGGTGGTCTGGCCGTGCTCGTAGAGAAACGGGCTGGCTGGATTGTGCATGGAGAGAAAAAAGGGCTGGCTGGATTGTGCATGGGGAGAAACGGGCTGGCTGGAGAGAAACTGGCTGGCTGGATGGCGCATGGAGAGAAACTGGCTGGCAGGCCGTGCTCGTAGAGAAACGGGCTGGCTGGATTGTGCATGGGGAGAAACGGGCTGGCTGGAGAGAAACTGGCTGGCTGGATGGCGCATGGAGAGAAACTGGCTGGCAGGCCGTGCTCGTAGAGAAACGGGCTGGCTGGATTGTGCATGGGGAGAAACGGGCTGGCTGGAGAGAAACTGGCTGGCTGGATGGCGCATGGAGTGAAACTGGCTGGCATGCCGTGCTCGTAGAGAAACGGGCTGGCTGGATTGTGCATGGGGAGAAACGGGCTGGCTGGATTGTGCGTGTTAAGTCTTCAGCCCGCCCAATTCTTTTGACGAAATCCAACCCGCCCAATTCTCTCAACTCGCCCAATTCTCTTTTGACGAGCCTCAGCCCGCCCAATTCTTTCTGATAAAATCCAACCCGCCCAATTCTCTCAACTCGCCCAATTCTCTTTGATGAAGCTTAGTCCGTCCATTTCCTCGGAAGAGAATATGGCGGGCTGGCTAAGGAGAGAATGTGGCGGTCTGGGATGTTCAAGGAGAGAATCTGGCGGCCTGGGATGTTTAATGAGAGAATCTGGCGGCCTGGGATGTTTAATGAGAGAATCCGGCGGTCTGGGATGTTTAAGGAGAGAATCCGGCGGCCTGGCTTGTCCTAGAGGAGAATGTGGCGGCCTGGGATGTTCAAGGAGAATGTGGCGGCCTGGGATGTTCAAGGAGAGAATCCGGCGGTCTGGGATGTTCAAGGAGAGAATCCGGCGGTCTGGGATGTTCAAGGAGAATGTGGCGGCCTGGGATGTTCAAGGAGAGAATCCGACGGCCTGGCTTGTCTTTTATAGTAACGTGATGTTCTTTAGTCCGTCAATCTCCGAGGAGTGGGTTTTAACCCCAACAGTTAGCCCCCCAGCTCATTGATTCCGCTTGCTGAAGTTAAGAGCTTTACGTAGAGCGTTTATCGGGATTGATGGACAAAGAGTTCGGATAGTATGCCTTGAGGCGAGTCGGCTGTGTGCAGAAAAAAAACTGGCGCCTTGGACAATAGGAAAAGGCGGTTTAGTTTTTTTTTTTTTTTTTTTTTTTTTTTTTTAATAGAGCCAAAGTCGGCTGCGTCGAGAAAGGATTTCCTTTTCGTGTCCGAGATTCCTGGAGTGTTTGGCTCGGGAATTGGAAACTCTTTCTTCTTTTTGGGTTAGGATAATGGAAAATCCAACTCCTTGTCAAGTCGGGATTTAGGACTGCTCTAATGTATATATACTCACCCCTTTTCCTCTTCTGTCCTCAAAGAGATTTTCGGGCGTTTGCTTTTTTCCAAGCTCTCCGAAAAATCCGTATTCCGTTCAGAGTTTTTCGATCATGGCCGGGTTAACGTTTCGTGAGAGGAAGGAGAAGGAAAAGCGTGAGAGGGAAGCGAGAGATAAAGGCGGGCTGACAGAGTCGATTTCGCTTGGGAAACCGGTTACTTGTCCTTCAGAGGCGAAATTATCCGAGGTCGGGTCGGCGATTCCACCTTTGGAGTGGCCTCTTAACAAACTGGCCCTGTCGACAGTTCTTGTTACTCCTTTGAGGAAAGAGACGATCATGGAGTCGAGAGGTAAAGCGACCCGTCCTTCCGAGGGTCAGTCGACGACTCGGAGAGTTGACTGTGGTTTGGTTAAAGAAGATTCTATGCTGCATAAGAAACAGGCGGACTGCCCTGCTGATGGCCGCGCGCAGACGGTCAGAGGTTCCTCCCTTGAGGTGAAGCTTCCCGAGAGTATGGCCGTAAATCTTTCTCAGGGAGTTGACTTCCCTGAAGCGGTGTGCGGTAATCGCCGACAATCCGCGAGGAGTTTCTCCACGATCGCGGATGCGGGTTTTAGGCTTCCGTCTTGGGATAGTTTGGAGGAATCCGAGAGATATGCGGACATGGCCCACTCCGGGATGAAGGTCTGACTTTGTTCCTTGAAAGAATTCGGCGGTTTGCTTTCTTTCTGTTTATTGATACTGCTTGTTTTTCCTTTTTTGCAGTTCATCTCTTCCGTCAACAAGTGTGTCAGCTCGTACGATGCTGCTATCCGTGGGATCCGCAAGCGTGCCGAAGATGATGCTAGGTCAGTCCGAAGAAAGCTCAACGACCTAGAAGCGTCAAGTTCGGGACGAGTCAAGTCGCTTGAGAAACAACTCTGTCAACAGCGAGTGGAAAAAGACAATGTGGTTCATGCGTCAGTTCGCCTAGAGGCCACCGTCAAGCGTCAGTCTGATGATCTTGCGGCCATGAAAAGTCAACTGAAGAGCCTCAGAGCCTCGAATGAAGCAAAGATGCAGCGTGCCTATGCAGACGGTCGGAAAGCCTCCGTCACTAAGCATCGTGCCTTTCTGGGCGAACTGAAGGAGTTGTTTGGATCTTTGTTCAAAGCGAGGACCCAAGAGGGCGATCTTGCTCAGGTGCAGGGTAATCTCGAACTCATTGCTTTGCTCCAGGGCAGCGATCCTCCGAATTTGGACGAGGAGAAGAAGACTCTGTCTGAGTATCAAATTGAGTTGGATGGAGCAGATGGTCAGTTCGATCAGGTAGCTGCTCGGATTCGAGAAAAGATTGATTCTGAGTTGATTCCACCTTCCAAGAGCAAGCCTGTTACAAGGTCGGAGGTCGAGCCATTGGAAGCGGCGGCTGCTGCGATCGGAGTGGTTGACCCGGCTGGATCCAATGATGGAGTTTCTGGGATCTCCGATCTTGCTGTTGTTAAGGCGTTTGGTCAGGATTCTTAGTTTTGTTGCTTGCGTTTTGCTTTAGTTTTTATCTTTGTTTGGCTTTTGCCTGGTTTTTCTTATGGTGTTCTGAACTGCCTTTGGTCCGGACTGGTTTTGTTTAAATATTTTCAATAAAAATGCTTTGATTATTTTGTTTGCCGTTTTATGGCTTGCTTTGATAAGGGCGCTGTGCCGGGCACTCTAATCAGTGTATACTAAGGGAAAATCTCCCTCTCGTATTGTTTGATCAGCGTAAAGTCGAATGCTGGGTTTAGAATTCGGTTGCTAGTTTAGCGAACGAGTTTATGACCTCATACCAGGGCCGGTTTGGTATTTCGTTTACGAGGTGTGTTATGACCAGTGTTCGCGTATGGTGTTTACTGGGTTTAGCGAGCTTATTTCGCGGTTGACGCCCCGTAATATTCCCAATTTACGAGACGCTCCTGAAGATAAGCTTAACAGAATATCGTCCTGACGCTTCCCGCATTCCCGATCAGGTTATGCCTCTCAGATATTATCCGGAAACTTATATAGCGCGCTACTTTTATCCACTCTGGGATGTTCGAAAGAACCATGGTTGATAAGTCGCCTTGTTGTGATCAGCAACAGACGGTGATAAGTATGCCAAGAGGCAAAAGTTTGTGTATGCCAAGTGGCGAAATTTTTGTGGGAGTATATGTGTATACGGACCCACTCCCCCCATAAAAAATTTAAAAAGGAAAGTAGCTGAACTTGCCGAAAGACAAGCTGCCTACGTACCCCAGAATTGGGGATCAAGCCAATTCGTAGTTCGTTTTTACAGTGATTCAGTTTATCTAGTGATAATATTTCTTCAGGTGCATTGCGTTCCAAGTCCTTGGTACGGGATTCCCTTCTTCGTTTTCTAGCTCATATGCCCCCGGGCGGACCACCTTCGTCACCTTGTACGGTCCTTCCCACTTAGCGCCCAGTTTCCCTGCGTTCGGCTCCGCGGTGTTCTGGAAAACTTTGCGGAGGACGAGGTCTCCTTCTTTAAACCTGCGGCTTCGTACGTTGGAGTTATAATACTTTGCGGCCGCTTGCTGGTAGTTTTGGATTCGGACAAGGGCTTGATCTCGCCTTTCGTTGATGAGGTCTAGCTCGTCGAGCATCATTAGATGGTTCAGGCCTTCTTGTCCGGAAAGGAGTCTTCGTCTGACTCCAGGAAAATCGACTTCATATGGGATGACGCATTCGGTGCCGTAGACTAGTGCAAACGGTGTTTCTCCCGTTGCGCGCCTCGGGGTTGTCTGGTGGGACCACAGGACCCCTTCAAGCTCATCCGCCCACCGTCCTTTCTTCTCTCCGAGGCTTTTCTTCAGTCCATCGACAATGGTCTTGTTTGCAGCTTCGGCTTGTCCGTTGCCTTGTGGGTAGCGTGGTGTCGACTTGCTCAGCCTAATTTTCCACTTTTCGCAGAATCCCTCAAATCGAGCGGAGATGAATTGGGAGCCGTTGTCGGTGACGATTTCATACGGAACTCCATGCCTGCATATGATGTTCTTCCATACGAAATGTTCCACTTGAGCGTCCTTGATGCTGGCGTACGAGTCTGCTTCAACCCACTTTGAGAAATAATCTGTCAAGACGAGTAGGAACCTCTTCTGCTTCGAGTTGTGCATTGGTCCCACGATGTCCATCGACCACCACATGAACGGATACAGCGCTGAGATGGACGAGAGTATTTCCACGGTTTGGTGGATTATTGGTGCATGCCGCTGACACTTTTCACACTTAAGGGAAAATTTTTCGCAATCTTTTATCATGGTCGGCCAATAGTGTCCGTGTCTCTTGATTTTGATCGCGAGAGCTCTTCCCCCGGAATGGTTTCCGCAGGATCCGCTGTGGACTTCTTCCATGATTCTTCTTGCTTCTTCGCCTTCTACGCATGTCATTAATGGTCCGAATAGCCTCTACTTGAATACGTTTCCGTCGAGCATGATGAAGCGGGCGGCCTGAGCTCTCAGCTTGCGTGCCGCCCATTTTTCCTTCGGAACTTCTCCATCTAGGATGTAGGCTCGTATTGGGGCCATCCATTTGCGGTCGCAGCCATACTCTTCTTGTGGTTCTGTTGCTAGTTCTTCTTCCGGAGGTTCTTCCTCTTCTTCGCCTTCCGGCTGTTGTATCAGGTTCGCGACTTGAGGTGGAGCGATGCTTGGCCGTTCGATGAACTCGACGGGGATGACTCGTCTTTCTCCCGGGGCTGATGTCGATGCCAGGGCGGCTAGTGCATCGGCTGGAGCATTTTCTCCTTGTGGGATCCTCGTGAGTTCGAACTCTTCGAATTGTTTCGCCAAGTCTTGGACAATTTTCAGATATGCTTCCATCCGGTCGTCCCTTGCTTCATATTCTCCATTGAATTGGTTCGCCACAAGCTGGGAATCGCAGTAAGCTTGGAGGTTTTGGATCTTGAGGCCAAGTGCCAGTCTCAGTCCTGCGATCAGGGCTTCGTATTCTGCTTCGTTGTTGGAGGCGATGAAGAGTAGTCGGAATGACTGCTCCAAGATTTCTCCTGCGGGTGATGTTAACCGCACCCCAACTCCAGAACCTTGTTTGGATGATGACCCATCTGCATGAAGCGTCCAAACTGAGTTTGGAGTTGGCTCCTCGACGCCTGTGGTTGGTAATTCGATCAAGAAGTCTGCTAGAACTTGAGATTTGGCGCACGTTCTACTCCGGTACTCGATATCGTACTCGCTTAGCTCAACCGCCCACTTTGCTAACCGTCCTGACTGACTTGGGCTGTGCAAGATCGTTCTGAGGAGGAAAGTTGTAAGTATGACGATTGTGTGTGATTGGAAGTATGGCCGCAACTTCCGAGCTGACATCACCACCGCCAATGCCGCTTTCTCCATTAACGGGTATCGAGTCTCTGCATCCGTCAAAGTCTGACTGACGTAGAAGATTGGTTTTTGCTCGTCGCGATCCTCTCTTATGAGTACTCCGCTTACTGCTGTCGACGAGACTGCTGTGTACAAGAACAAGGGTTCTCCTTCGATTGGTTTTGACAAGACGGGTGGACTTGCCAGGTACTTCTTCAATTCTTGGAAAGCTTTCTCGCACTTCTCTGTCCATTCGAACTTCTTGTTTCCCCTGAGGGTGTCGTAGAAAGGCAAGCATTTGTCCGTTGATCTTGAGATAAATCGGTTTAATGCCGCGACTCGTCCTGTCAATCTTTGGATCTCCCTTTTTGTTCTTGGCGAGGCCATCTCTATTAAGGCGTTGATTTGCTTTGGGTTTGCCTCTATCCCGCGATGCGTCACAAGGTAGCCGAGGAATTCTCCGGACGCCACCCCGAATCTGCATTTTGCCGGATTCAGCTTCATGTTGTGTCGGTTTAATTGCTCGAAACATTCCCGCAAGTGATTCACATGGTCTTTCTCTTCTAGGGACTTTACCAGCATATCGTCGATGTACACCTCCATCGTTCTTCCAAGCTGCTCAGCGAACATCTTGTTGACGAGTCTCTGATATGTTGCGCCAGCGTTCTTGAGTCCGAACAGCATCACTTTGTAGCAGTATATCCCGCGATCCGTGATGAACGCGGTCTTGTCTCGGTCGTATGGGCTCATCATGATTTGATTATATCCTGAGAATGCGTCCATGAAAGATAGCAATTTGTTCCCGGCCGTTGCTTCAACCAGTCGATCAATGTGCGGGAGCAGGAAACTATCCTTCGGGCATGCCTTATTCAGATCTGTGAAGTCGACGCAGACTCGCCACTTGCCGTTCTTTTTCTTCACTACCACCGGGTTGGCAAGCCAATCGGGGTACTTCACCTCCATGATGGATCCGACTTTGAGCAATCTCTCTACTTCATCGTTCACCGCTTGGGCGCGTTCTGAGCCGAGTTTTCGTCTCTTCTGCTTCACCGGCTTAAATGTCGGGTCTACGTTGAGTTCGTGGCTTGTTATTCCGATGTCAATCCCGGGCATGTCCTCCGCTGCCCATGCGAATGCGCTGGAGTTTTCCTTCAGGAGAGTGATCAACTCCGATTTTATTGGTTCTTCTAGGTTTGCTCCGATCTCCGTACACCGTTCCTGGTCTGCTTCGCTATGTTTACCGAAATCACCGGCTCGCATGGGGGATCTTTATCCATTTTCCTGGCTTCCTCCATTTGTAGCTTGTGCTCGAGTTTCGCGAGTTGTCGTTCCTCTTTTGTTTTATTCGATTTTGCCTGGGCATCGGATTCAGTCACCGGTTTTCTTAATCTGTGCTCTACTAGAAGACAAGCTCGTGAATCCCTTTGACGTCCCCATATTGTTTCAACTCCATTCGGGGTCGGAAACTTCAGGCAAAGGTGATAGGTTGACGGGATAGCTTTCATTGCGTTTAGCCACGGTGTCCCCACAATTGCGTCGCAAATCCGCTGGCTGTCTACCACCGAGAACTTCGTGTTTTTCTCCACTCCTTTTGCTTTGACGGGGAGTTCGACTGTACCTATCGTCATTGTCGTCTTTCCAGAGAAACCAGTCAACGGTTTTGGATGGGTTGTGAGATGCCAGGTCCCAGTGTTCATCCGCCGAAGGGTTTCAAGGAATATGATGTTCACTGTGCCTCCCGTGTCAACCAGAACTCTCGGTATGTCATGGCCTCCAATCGAAAGACTGATGATGAGTAGATCGTTGTGAGGATGGTCTATTTCGGCGGCTTCACCCTCTCGGAAAGTCATTGCTTGACCGCGGTTGCCACCCGTTAAACTCCAGTCCATTGCTTCTTCGGCCATCGTCTTCTTTCTCGTATCCTCTTGTTCTTAGGGTTTAGAATATTTCTCGTCCCCACAGACGGCGCCAAACTGTGAGAGTCGAAACTAACACAATCAAAAACTTATATAAATGGGGGTTCGAAAATCCTATCTTATAAGAACTCGAGGACCGAAATTGAAAAGATGATTTTATTAAGTGGTTTTTGCCAAAGTACAAGAAAACTCGCAAATGCTTAGTGTCTTATATTGCGAAAGCCCTTATACTCGGATTCTGAATGAATTTCAACCTAATACATACATGTCTATATATACTAGGCGACCTAAGGCGTCAAAAGTACTCATAGGCGATGTGGGACTTTGCTCCTTTCTCCATCCGCCGACCTTAGTTGGTTTGGGCTCGATCCACGGCCCAAGTCTTTTGCAGCCCGCCTCTTTGTCCAGCCTCGGTCCAATTTGACTCCGGTTCACCTAGTCTCGACTCTTTATTGAGATCGAATCCCTTCTTTGGTTTGATTGGTACGTGAATAATATTTCGAGCTAAGCGGTTTCGGGTCGGATCTTCGGATAAAAATTCAATCCGCCCATTTCTTGTCTGATCTCAGCCCGCCAGTTTCTTTTTTTGAAAACTTAGCCCGCCATTTTCTTAGTCCGCCCGTTTCTTTCTTTAAAACTCAGTCAGCCCATTTCCTCGTATAACTCAGTCCGCCCGTTTTCTCGTTGAAGTCCAGCCCACCGGTTTTGCTCATTAGCTCAGCTCGCCCGTTTCTTTTGGAAGTCCAGACCGCCCATCTCTTAAGAAGAGAAACTGACGGTCTGGCCATTCCTGAGAGAGAATCGGGTGGTCTGGCCGTGCTCGTAGAGAAACGGGCTGGCTGGATTGTGCATGGAGAGAAAAAAGGGCTGGCTGGATTGTGCATGGGGAGAAACGGGCTGGCTGGAGAGAAACTGGCTGGCTGGATGGCGCATGGAGAGAAACTGGCTGGCAGGCCGTGCTCGTAGAGAAACGGGCTGGCTGGATTGTGCATGGGGAGAAACGGGCTGGCTGGATTGTGCGTGTTAAGTCTTCAGCCTGCCCAGTTCATTTGACGAAATCCAACCCGCCCAATTCTCTCAACTCGCCCAATTCTCTTTTGACGAGCCTCAGCCCGCCCAATTCTTTCTGATAAAATCCAACCCGCCCAATTCTCTCAACTCGCCCAATTCTCTTTGATGAATCTTAGTCCGTCAATTTCCTCGGAAGAGAATATGGCGGGCTGGCTAAGGAGAGAATGTGGCGGCCTGGGATGTTCAAGGAGAGAATATGGCGGCCTGGGATGTTTAATGAGAGAATCTGGCGGCCTGGGATGTTTAATGAGAGAATCCGGCGGTCTGGGATGTTTAAGGAGAGAATCCGGCGGCCTGGCTTGTCCTAGAGGAGAATGTGGCGGCCTGGGATGTTCAAGGAGAATGTGGCGGCCTGGGATGTTCAAGGAGAGAATCCGGCGGTCTGGGATGTTCAAGGAGAGAATCCGGCGGTCTGGGATGTTCAAGGAGAATGTGGCGGCCTGGGATGTTCAAGGAGAGAATCTGGCGGCCTGGCTTGTCTTTTATAGTAACGTTATGTTCTTTAGTCCGTCAATCTCCAAGGAGTGGGTTTTGACCCCAACAATTAATATTTTTCAGAAAGTACAAGAATAATTAGCAAAGGCTGAAAAGTCTTATATTGCTAAAGCTCTTAATACTCGGATTTTGGATGATCTCAACCTAGTCCAAGCATGTTTATTTATACTAGGGGACCTAGGAAGCTAAAATTCCTTCTCGGCGTTGTGGGAAAAAGTTCCTTCCTTCCGGCCGCCGACCTATTCTTTTGGGCCCGATCCCTGGCCCGAAATCTTCAGAAGCCCACCTGCATGTTCTGACATGAGTCGGTCCAAATTTTCGATTATTTTTATTTATTTTAAATGAACAGTAAACCGTGAACAGTAAACCAATCCTTGGTTAAGTTTAAATCGATTTTTCGGTTCACCTTTTCCCGGGATGAAAAGTATTTTAACGATTTTTCCTGCGTGAATAGTGTTCCAAACATTTCTGAGATTGAACCGAGTCAGAGCCGCCCGTTTCTTTCTTCGAATCTCAGGCCGCTCGTTTTCACGTTGATAGCTAGCCTCCCGTTTTCTGGCTTGTGTGCGTCGGCTGGTCCATGGGCGGCCGGATAATGTTTGTGGGCTGTCGGACGGTACTCCTGGGCGTTTTGGAATCAAAATGTGCTGATTGCCTTGTCTTGAATCGATCCGAGCCTGGAGTTATGCTCGGAAGAAGGATGATGGGACGATTAGGCAGCCGACCCGTGCTCGGGATAAACGTCAACCGCCCATCACTGATCAAGGGATGGTTGGGTGGATCTCGGGCGGCTGGCCTTGGTTCGGCCACCGTATTATGCTTGGATGGATCACGGGCGGCTGGCCTTGGTTCGGCCACCGGATCATGCTTGGATGGATCCCGGGCGGCTGGCCTTGGCCCGGCCGCCAGACCGTGTTGGACGGATCTCGGGCGGTTGGCTTTGGTCCAGCTGCCGGATCGTGTTCGGACGGATCCCGGGCGGCTGACCTTAGATCAGCCGGTCCATGCTCGGGATAAGCTCTGTTTGATCTTGACCTTGGGTTCCCGTTTCGTCATTCTCCGAGGAGGGGATTCTGACCCTAAATGTTAGCCCCCAGCTCTTTGCTTTTCGTAGTCCAGAGCAATGAGCTTCGAGCTGAGAGTTTATCGGGATTGACTGAGACGGGAAAGCAACAAGTATTTCCGTTCGTCCGTTCCTCTTTGGTGTCTTGTCATAGATAGGTACAGTCCCATCATGTTCGCACGGGAGTTTGCACCATGTTTGCTATATTAGAGGGTGGCTTCACTCTTGTTTTCTTTACCCTCTACATCTTTCTTCAATTTCATTTTTGAAAGTTTCCTCCGAGTTTCTCCTTGTTCTTTTTAGAAATGGCTGACGAACTAGGATCTCCTTTCGAACTTAACTTTGACGCGGTGCTGAATTATCTGTTCGAGTTTGACTACTGTCCGAAGCAAGACACGGTATGTGTGGATGATCTGTTCGCGGCTGGCGAGGATGCCATTCCACGAACGGCGTCTGGTCCTGAAGGTGTCCCTCAGTGGGCGCCTGGCCCTAGAAATGCTCAGGCGGCGTCCGGCTTTGCCGATATTCCCCAATGGGTGCCTGATCAGGGAGAGATCCAGCAACAGGCAGATGGGATCGAGAGCGCGCCCAAGAGGGTGGTTGGTATTGAAAGTTCGACGTTGAGGGTATCCGGCCCTGAGAATGTCTCCAAGAGGGCAGTTGGTGCAGTGGCCGTGTCAAGATGGGCGCATGGCTCTGGAGGGAACTTACAGAGTGCGTCTGGCTCTCCTCGAGAAAGTGCCGATGGTGCCTCGCCGCGAGTTAGCGGTGTACATGGCGTTTGGACCCCTCCACAACACGTGGAAGACAACGGTGCCAGGCCCGCATGGTCGTCTCGATCTCGGGTCCCTTCTGAACATCATCACGCCTGGCCAGAAGCAGACAACGACTCAGCCATGTCTGGAGAAGAAGTGATAGGACTATGGAGAGCACAAGAGAATGCATTCACAACCAAAGCAAAATGGTTTCTTCAACAACTTCATGATGGACTATTTTGGCCATTTATTGAGTTTTGGACAAGGAGAGCATTCAAAATCTGACCCATGATGATATCTAACAAGTCCAGACCATTTTCATCATGTTACAAGTCCAAGAAGAGCCCAAAATGATGACTTTACTTACAGCCCAAAAGGAGTGACGAAAATTGGAGATCAAGAGTCATTCAAAGCATATGAAGAGTTATTTTGACTAGAATTAAATCCAGTCTTCCTTTTATCATTTTCTATGTATTATTTTTAGCATTTTCATAGGTTTTACACATTTCCTTTAATTTCTTATCTTTGTAAAATCTATTTAAAAGACTCCACATCCAGATTAATAAAAGATAGAGAGAGTTTTTGAGTTTATTCTTGTCTCAGTGATTGAGAGAGAGTTCTTCGCTAGTTCATCGGGTTTGAACCGGCTTGTTGACTTGGCGGTTAGCCATTTCATCAATTGGGTGTGTTTGGTGGTCAGCCATACATCAAACCTCAAGGTGGTCAGCCTTAGGAAGGGTATATCAGGAGACTTTCCGCACCTCCCGACGATCCCATCGTTCCATCAGTTCCGGAAGTGCTAGTAGCCTTCTCGGTTCATATCCAAAAATCCACCAAAGTGATTTCTGTGGGAAGCATTTTTATCAAGTGGTATCAAAGCCACTCAATTGTTGGTATCTCTATCTCTAATTCATCTTCTCATCTTTCCCAAAATTCTTTTCTGTCTATCTATCTTGCTAGCTGAGTTTATCCCCATCTAGTTTGATTCAAAAAAAAAGCAAAAAAAAAAAACGAAAAAGTGTTTTTAGAACCAGGAGAAATCGGTTTTAGGGGATAGGCCAATCAGCTAGCCAAAAAAAAATCTTTCAACTGTCTATCTCTACTTCTTCTCCCTTTTGTTGTTTGGGATTCCTTGCTGAGTTGATTTGGTTTGCTTGGAACATTGGGAAGAATCTCTGAGTGACATAAATAAGTGATTTAAACACTTGTGGGGGTGAGGATCAAACACTTGAGAGTGTGAGAGTTGTATCTAATCCATGTGCTAAGTGTTTTTCAGGGATAAGATGTTTGGTCTTCAAAGGAAATCTAGCCAAGAGAAAACCCCAGAACAAGGCGTTTTCAAATATCCATCTAAAACCTTGTTTGGTAAAGAGAAACCGATTTTTAGAAATAAGAAACAGTTTGCTTTTGATGGGTTTTATTTTGTGCAGGAAAAGCCACGCCTAAACAGGTCACTTGAGAAGCCTAATTGGAGAGGCAAAGAGCAATCCAAACCGTCCAGAAAAGAAGCAGACCATGGCTACAACTTTGGTGATCAAAGGAAGCTTCAAAACCGGTTTGACAGCCAAAAGTTTTTTGAAAACTTTGAGAGGGAAATGATGGAAGCCCTTAAGGCCGTGAGTGAGTGCCAAAAGAAGAGCACAACCACATGTGCACCTGTAGCTGACCATTCATTACTCATCAGTTCAAAACCCAAAGGTAAATCTGAAAGCAACACTGAAGAGCTAAAAGATTTTTCAGATTCTTTACCAATTTTTGATGAGTATGAAGAAGAGCTGTTTGAGTGCAGGGCTTCTTGTGAGGAAAGCGTGATATTCCATCTTCTGAATTTTATTCTGTGCTTGAGAATAAACAAGCTTGTGATGAACTTACTTGTTTAGAACCGGAGCTGCCGAGTTGCATTGATTTTATTCCACAGGTTCAAGAAGAAAGCTATGCAGAAAAAACACAAAGGAGTTTACCACAAAGAGATGTCTTTGAGAAGCCAACTAGCCATGAACATGAACGAATTCTGAAGTCATTTCCTTATGACTACCAAGAGCACTGTAAGGAGCTTGATTTGGTTAGGAAAAATCATGATTTGTTTGTGATGGTTTCTGCTCATGAAGGAAAACGTTTTGGCTTAGAAAATGTGAAAGAATTTTGTGTTTCTGGATTTGTCTTTGATAAAATGATTCAGTCTTTTGAATCACTTAAACCTGTGAATTTATTTATGCCAAAATGTGATTTCCTTGATGAATTTCGTGACCTTGAATGTCCTCTAGGAGTTTCTTTGTGTGAGAAAACATTTGAGTTCCCTAGAACAAAAACAGAGTTTTCATTTGCTGAAAATCTTCCTAAGTTTAAAACTTCTTCTCAAAAACATTTTGGGTTTGATAACTTAAAGGTTTTTGGCAATGAAAAACTTGATTTTGAAAGTGGAATTCATTCTTTTCAGAAGTTTAAGCATAAGAAGATCTTTAATCAAAACATTTTTCGGTTTGAAGAAGAGTTTGATTCTAATTTTAATTCAAGATCATTTGGAGAAAACTGTGAAAACTTTTGCTGTGAAGATGATATTTGGATTCTAAAACTGTGTGAGAAAAGTTATAACTTGAAAGAACACGTTTTCAAAACCTTCCCAAAGCTAGAACCATTGCTCATGTTTTCCGAAAAAGGTTTTCCAAA
This sequence comes from Isatis tinctoria, assembly GCA_010577795.1. NCBI lineage: Eukaryota > Viridiplantae > Streptophyta > Magnoliopsida > Brassicales > Brassicaceae > Isatis > Isatis tinctoria. Next base: position 12,418,960 of record CM021246.1, on the reverse strand, counting down.
GATTCGTGAACCCAATTGTTGTTTGAAAAGGTTTTGGTTCAGGAAATTGCGTGATTTGCTTGGGAATGAGAGAAATTCTGAATTTTTGGATGTTGACAAACCTTTTGAGTTGACACAAATCAAATTGTTTGCTTGCCTTGATACCTCTTTGATTGCTTTGTGCTTTAAAGAAGGTTTTTGTGTTCATGTGTGTCATCATCCTATACTAGTCTATGAAAGTGCTTTAGACGATGATCCAGAGAACCAGAGTCTTATTTTAGATGTCCTTACTTCAGAGAAACTGGTTGACCCTTTCTTTTGCACAGTTGATATGGTTTCTCTAGTTGTTGTGCAAGTACAGGATAAACAGGTTCATATTGCCAAGGAAGTTGATCATGGACCAAAGGAGAACCTAAAACAGTCTCAGGAGACAGAAAGCAAGGATAACCAGAAGTTGAATTATCCATTTGAGTTTTTGGACTGGGAGTTCATAAGGAAAACAACCTCAATACTCCAAGGAAATTTCTTTCTAAAACTTCATTTCTCTAAAGTTTATGAGTTTGTTCACTTGTTGTTTAGATTCCTTGTGTCTGATACTTTTCCTTTTGATGTAGGTAAGACAGATTTGAGGACAAATCTTTTTCAAGAGGGAGGGAATGATAGAACAATGGAAGGCACCAAAGACATACATTCATTGTTATGATCATATCTTCTCAACCACAAGGCTAATATGCGCCAAACCACTTGGAAAATGTTCTAAGCTCAATTACAAATCTCCTCGAAGAAGAATCAGATCAAACCGAGTTCATATGAAGGAGTTATGCCATTTACAAGTTGGGTGTTTTCCAGCTTACGTGAATGCAGACCTCCGAGCATTCAATGAAGGATTCTGATCAGACCAGATGGAATTAGGCCACAAACCGAATTGTTCTACAATATTGGTCCAACAGAGAAGCCCATTCAGAAGCCCACTTTCCAATTACACAAGGCCCAGGCGGATTTAATCAGATCAAGATCCACTTAGAGTTGAAGAGTCATTCAAAAACTTTATTAAAGCTAGTCTAAGTCAAGTCTTTGATATATTTTCGTGATGCTTTGTTTTCCACCACATTTATTCTAGTTTTTAACACCTTTGTACTTTATTTAAGCACATTTTCGTGCAAGGAGAAAGACAGACTTGTTTTGATTTGAAACCTTTGTGTTTTGTGAGAGAGTGATTCTCTTTGTTCCTTGTGAACACTTTATCGTTGCTTGGTTAAGGGTTACTTCCAAACAACAACCTCCTTTGGTGTCGTGGTGCGTCATATCCTCGGCCATCGGAGTTGGGTATACCAAAGGTCTTCCGCAGCCTTTGAAGCTCCCTTCGATCCATTTTCAGTTCCGTGAGTGCTAGTAGCCTCTTCGGTTCATATCCAGAGGTGCCTGCCTCCGTTCATCTGGAGGTCGAGGATGTGAAGTCTGAGTGCCGTTCGCCCGGTGAGGCCAACGCCTACTGGGGCAAAGACATCTTTGCTTGGCGGCTCAAGAAAGCTGGACCGGTTACGGGGTACAGGAAGATGGCTGCTGTATTTGAGCTCGGAGCTACTCTGAGTGATCGGGATACATTGGCCGAACTCCGGTACGACTTCCGTGTTTCGGACAGGATCAAGTTTCGCCTCCCGAAAGATGGAGATAGGATGGATAAGGCACCGAAAGGATACTTTGTCGTGTATGAATCATTATTTTACGAGGCTTTCCTTTGGTTCCCGATTCTGGGAATCGTCTTCGAGTTTCTCGAGCTGTACGAGGTTGCGATCTCATAACTCGTCCCTTCTGCTATGAGAATTTTGATGGGACTTGTAGTCCGCTGCGCAGAATGTGGAATCAAGCCGGAGGGCAATACCATGCAGAACTTCTTTTCCTTGAGGAAGACTTCTACCCCGGATCTCTTTTGCTTGGTTAACATTCGGAAGAATGCGAAGCTTTTCTGTATTGGCCTTCGGAGAAATTACAGGGCTTCGCGGAATCAGTTTTTCTTTGTGAAGCATAGCCCGCTTACGGTTAGTCCCGACTACAATGGTCCGATCAGAACCGACTGGAATGCGCCATGTAAGTATTTTTTTTTTTTTTGTGAATTTCTCCTATATATAGAATTTGCATTTCTCTTTGCCTCATTCCATCACAATTTCATTTCTCACAACTTCATATTTTTTTCTTCTCCTCTCAGTTCATGATCCTTTTGCTCCTCGAACTTTTGGAGTTGAGGATATTTTCATGGAAGTTGCTAAAACGAAGATCGACTGGAATTGTACCAGTCTTTGGTACCGTTTTCTCGATGCGAAAGACATCCTTGAAGGGGGCGCTCCTCCAAAAGCTCCCGATTTCGTGGATCCGATGGCGACCTAGCCTGGCATGGACGGCGGTTGGATGTATCGCCAACAGAAGAATGGCGAGGCTGGACCGTCCGAGAAGGCGGCCGAGTTCGACCCGACGACTGGTTTTGTTCTGCCTTCCGGGTTTGATCTCCGGGATGATGGTGTGCCCGAGGAACAATTAGCCGTTCCTCAGGGTTCTGATTGTGCCGCGGCAAAGGGAAAGGAGTTACCGTTAGATCGGATCACTCGAGGAAAGGCAAGACGGCTCGGAAGGCCGATGTATCCGAGCCCGGTCTCATGTTCGATGCTCGCAAGGCGGCGGGGGGAGATCCAGTTGAGTCTGGGAAGGTCGTGGATTATCTTGGAGCGTCCGCTCCGGCCTTTGTTAGGTCGTTTGACCGCTCAGCGGCTTATGGGGACTTGTCCTCCGGCCTTATGATGGTAATTCCTTACTTCTTTGAGTTGTTTTGGCGCGGACTTGTTTTTGTTTCTTCCGACGTTTGTTCTACTTTGATTCAGGTATCTACTAGAGCTCACGTGACCCAGGCTGCCCTAGAGGCCTCATAAAAGGAGTCCCGAAAGAAGGACAAGAAGATTAAGGGCCTGGAGGTCAAGCTCAGTAGCACGGAGAAGAGGTCTCAGAAGGCTCTCAAGGAGGCGCTTGCTGAGGCTGAGCGGAAGATGGAACTGGCGCTAAAACGCTGCCACTGGGAGTTGGTGGAGAAGTACCGTATCCGTATTCATGGTGCTAAGGCCGCTCTTGCGCCAATTCACCAGACTAAGTTTGGTGAGAGCTCTCTGTCGGAGGTTGGCTCGAACCTTCGTCTGGTCCGAGACATTAAGTCCGGGAAGTCCAAGGTCGAGGAGGAGGAATGCAAGTTGGAGGCTTCGTTGGAGCAGCTCAAAAGAGGAGGCTTCTACCGTCCTTGATGGCTACTTTTGTCTGTACCAGTTCCCAGAGGCTGAGGCTTTGGATGACGGCGTTGCCACTCCTGTTGTCGAGTATGACTAGGCTTCGGCCTTTTTATCATGTATTTTCTGCTTCTGTCGTGTTTGGGTCTTTCGACCCTTTATTGTATTTGCTTGTTCTGTTGGACTTGACTGTTTGATATTTCCTTCTATGGAGATTATTTCGTCTTTCTATTATCTCTTTCTTTGCCTTTGATTGCTTGTTTCGCTTTTAAGCCCGAGCAAATGCTTGTCTTCGGGCCGATCCTGATGGAGGAAACGAGGGCAGCTGGCCCGTCTCTCCAAGGAGGATGGACGGCTGACCCATACCTTAGAGTGAAGGGCGGCTGGCCCGTCTCTCCAAGGAGGATAAGCGGCTGACCCGTTCCGTAGAGTGGGGTTGAATAGTATTTCTTTGGAGTGTTTTTTCGGACGTTCGAACTTCTGACCAGGGTCCCGTTGTGGATATTTCCTGGGTTTAGTGCACGTTTTTGTTATTGCGGGGAACTAAGCTCGTTTGAATCCCTCTTTCGACCGAATGCTTTTAGGATCTCGCATCAGTGCCGGTTTGATACCTCGTTCTTGAGATGTCTTAGACCAGCCTTCCATGCCAGGCGCTTTGCTGGGTTTGGCGAGTGTACTTCGTGATCATCGCTTCACACTATTTGCCTATGCGGAGCGCTAGTGAAGATAAACTAAACAGAACATCGTCTCAAATGCTTCCTGCAGGATCGCGGGATGTTAGGTCATGCCCTTCAGATGTTAGTCTGGAAATTTGTATAGCGCGCTACTCTTATCCACTGCGGGATGTTGAAAGAACCATGGTTGAAAAGCGATAGTCTTGTTGTGGCCAGAAACAGACAGAATTATTGGGGAGGATTTAAGAACACGGGAGAATTTTTCAGTATCCTGATTGGCTGATGTTCAACTGGATTTATCACTGGACTGGTGTTTTCTAGGGTTAGGTTCGAGGTAAAGATTTGTTATGAGATGCTAAGTCTCAATGTTCATCTTCTTGGGTTTTTCTGGATTTGCTCGTTTTCCCGGTCAGGTTATGAGATGATAAGTCTCGATGTTTTACGGATTGGTATTCTCGGGAAATTTTTCAAGCTTTGGATGTGTTATGAGATGTGTATATACGGACCAACTCCCCCCCTTTTTAAGGAGAGGGGGCAACTGAACTCGTTTTAAGCGAGCTGCCTATGTACCCTTTGTGAAAAGGGATCAAGTCAACCGTAGTTCCATTTTTTTTCTTTGGCCGTGAGCTGGCTAGATCTTGGTTATTGGGCTCATTGAGTTGATCCACGGGGTTCCCATGATGACGTTATAGATCGCGGGGTGATTAGCCACCGCGAAATTCACGATCTTTGTGATCCCGCCAGCATAGACCGGGAGCTGGATCGTCCCGTCGGTCATAGTAACCTCAACAGAGAATCCGATGAGGGATCTGGGATTCGGCTTTACTTCTGACAGGTCCACCTTCATTCTTCGGAGCATTTCCCTGAATATGACATCCACCGAGCTTCCGGTGTCGATCAACACCCTGGATACGTCGTAGTCGTTGATGTCTAATTCCACCACTAAGGAGTCATCGTGGGGCTGATCAAGTCCTTCGGCGTCTTCTTCGGTGAAGGCGATCTGTTCATCGTTTCCGACGGTTGGAGTTCGCAGGTCCGACTCCTTGTTTCCTTTTCTCAGGAAAGCCTTTATTGAAGCCACCGTGTCTTGGCAATACTGAGACCCTCCAATTATTATATGGATCCTTCTCCGGTTCGAGCAGGGTCATCCCCGTTTGGTCTCCTTCCACGTTTAGGCGTCCCTTCCGGGGCTACTTCGGGGCGTTCCTGGTTCGGTCGCCCGCCCGGGGCTTCGGCATTCTCCTTGACGGCTCTGACGCTTACTAGGTTATCTCATTTCCGAACTCTCCGGCCATTAACTTGGCCGCAAGTATCCTGCCGATCATTCTGCAGTGCTCGGTTGCGTGGCCCTTTGCCTTATGGAAGGTGCAGTACTCATTTTCGTCATAGCCCATGCGAGTCCAGGTGTTCCACGGACACTTACCGCGGCCTTTGGACGATCTTTCTGCGTTGATTTGGTAATTGTGCGCTCCGTCCGCGTTGGGTTCCTCATCTCTCCCGGTTTGTCTACTCTTCCTCTCGTTTGGAACGTTTAAAGGCTGCACGGCCCCTTTGGCGACCAATTTTGAGTGGTGCTTTCTGGCTGGGATCCTCATGTCTTCCTGGTAGATTACGAAGTTAGAAGCGCGGTGGAGAGCGTCTTGGATAGTTTCCGGTGTATTCACGGTGATTTCTTTGCGGAAGCTAGAAGACTTGAGTAAGGACTTCTTCAGGTCGCTTATCTTGGCCCTAACGCTTAGGCCGTCGATCCTGGACACGATCATCTTCAACCTCTCGATGAATTCTCTGAGGCTTTCTTCCGGGCCTTGTGACAACGAGTAAAGATCTGCATCGGACGTTGATTGACTTATGAACAATGAGTAGTGCTTCAAGAAGGCCGAAGATAACTGATCGAAGTTTTCGATAGAAACTCTCTCCAGTCGTGAGAACCAAGATAGGGCTGCCACTTTTAGGTGCTCTACGAACAGAAGGCAGAATCCAGCATCTTTTTCTTCGGGCCTAAACTTGGTCCCGTTCATGGCGATGTAGAAGGCTGTCATGTGAGCCTTTGGGTCTGTCATTCCGTTGTAGAAAGGAATCTGGATCTTGTCGGTGTCTGGAACTCGGACGTTTGTGATTTTCGAGGTGAAAGGGATCCTTTGGGTTTCTTCCAAGACCCGATCGATCTCGGGAGCTGCGCTGGTCACTTTGTGAACCTGCGACCTTACTTCTTTCACTTGGCTCGCTGTGATCTCTAATCGGGCACGGAGTTCCTCCAGCTCGCTCCTCCGGCTGGCGGACCGACTTACTCGGGTCGCCCGTTCTGCTTTTTCCTGCTCTTCGATCCAGCGGAGCTCTTCCTCGTCCGCACTCAGCTGTCGTCAGTTTCGCTTTCTTCCCATCCGGTTCCGTTTACGGTGTCTACCGTGTTTTCCCATTGCTTGCTGTGGAATTCGGCCGTTCAGCGATTTGCCTAGTTGCGTTCTTCCGTTGTAGGGGAGGCAGAGCCGACAATTCCCGTCTTGGGGCGGCAGGAGTCTGCTCGTTCGCGTTCTGGCCGCTTGGGGTATTTATACTTGGTGTGAACTGGAGACTTCTCGCTCCGAAAGTTCGTGGGCCTCGCGCTATCTCTTGGACGGCTGCTCTCTCATGTGCTGCCATTGTTTCGTGCCTGTCTTGTCGTGCCACTAACTCGGCTATCATGCTCCTTAGTTCGCCGATTGCTGAGATATCATGGGCCAGACCGGACTGGCTGGTATCCCAAACCTGGTCCGTTCGGTAGAGATCCCGGCTATTCCAGCTCCAGTTGCTCCCTTTAAGGCCGTTCCTGCGGTGGTTCCTCCGGCAGGCTGATCGTTAGTGTTGTCGATTCTTCTTGCGGTGGTCATGATATTCTTTCTCGTGTCCTCTCGTTCTTTGGGTTAAGAATATTTCTCGTCCCCACAGATGACGCCAAACTGTGAGAGCCGAAACTCACACTATCAAAACTTATAATTAATGGGGGCTCGAAAATTCTATTTTAAAAGAACTAAATGACCAAAAATGCAAAAAGAGTATTTTATTTATATTTTTCCGAAAGTACAAAAATAATTAGCAAAAGCTGAAAAGTCTTATATTGTTAAAGCTCTTAATACTCGGATTTTGGATTATCTCAACCTAGTACAAGCATGTTTATTTATACTAGGGGACCTAGGAAGCTAAAATTCCTTCTGGGGGATGTGGGACAAAGTTCCTTCATTCCGGCCCCCGACCTATTCTTTTGGGCCCTATCACTGGCCCAAAATCTTCAAAAGCCCACCTGCATGTTCTGACCCGAGTCGGCCCAACTTTTCTATTGTTTTTATTTATTTTAAATGAACAGTAAACAGTGAACAGTAAACCAATCCTCGATTAAGTCTAAATTGATTTTTCGGTTAACCTTTTCCTGGGATGAACAGTATTTTAACGATTTTTCCCACGTGAATAGTGTTCCAAACATTTCTGAGTTCTAACCGAGTCCGAGCCGCCCGTTTCTTTCTTCGAATCTCTGGCCGCCCGTTTTCACGTTGATGGCCAGCCGCTCATTTTCTAGCTTGTGTGCGTGGGTGGCTGGTCCATTGGAGGCCGGATGATGTTCGTGGGCTCTCGGACGGTACTCGTGGGCGTTTTGGAATCAGAACGTGCAGATTGCCTTGTCTTGAATCAATCCGAGTTCTGAGTTGTGCTCAGAAGAAGGATGATGGGACGATTGGGCGGCCGACCCGTGCTCGGGATAAACGTCAACCGCCAATCACTGATCAAGGGATGGTTGGGTAAATCCCGGGCGGCTGGCCTTGGTTCGGCCGCCGGATCATGCTTGGATACATCTCGGGCGGCTGGCCTTGGTTCGGCCGTCGGATCATGCTTGGATGGATCCCGGGTGGCTGGCCTTGCCCGGCCGCCGGACCATGCCTTGATGGATCCCGGGCGGCTGGCCTTGGCCTGGCCGCCGGACCGTGCTTGGATGGATCCCGGGTGGCTGGCCTTGGCCCGACCGCCGGATCGTGCTGGACGGATCCGGGGCGGTTGGCTTCGGTCCAGCCGTCGTTCGGACGGATCCCGGGCGGCTGGCCTTAGATCAGCCGGTCCGTGCTCGGGATAAGCTCTGTTTGATCTTGACCTTGTGTTCCCGTTTCGTCAATCTCCGAGGAGGGGATTCTGACCCCCACAAATACAATTGCAAACCATATGTGTGTCATGGATTCTGGCTGTTTTTACCATATTACTCCGAACAAGGAATTCCTATTTGATCTCCAGGAATTCACAGGTGGAAGTGTGTGCCCTGTGAGGTCAAGGGCATAGGGAAAATTTGGATACAAAAACCGGATGGATCTATGGTTGTCCTAACAGAAGTAAGATGTATATCAAGTCTGTGTAAGAATTTTATTTTCTATGGATGCTTGAAAAGGCAGGATGTAGATATGAAGCAAACGATTTCAAGATTGATTTCTAGAAAGGAGATATGAAAGTTCTAACGACTTACACTATCTACAGGTAAAAGTCATAAAAGGAGAAGCCAATGTCTCAAAAGCTGAAGTTGACATGACTAAAATATGGAACTCGAGGTTAGGCCATATGAGTTCATCTAATATGGATGTCTTAGTCAAATATGGGTATCTGCCAAAGAAGGAAGTGAACAAGTTGGAGTTTTGTGAGAGCTGTGATTTGGGAAAGTCTCACAAACAGTCTTTTCCAACGGATAAGCACACTACCAAAGAAGTTCTTGAATATGTCCATTCAAACTTGTGGGTTCTCTTTTAACCCCAGAAAGTCTCGGTGGATGCAAATACTTTGTGAGTTTCATAGATGATTACTCAAAGAAAGTATGGGTTTTCCTTCTAAAGTCCAAAGATCAAGCATTTGGAAAATTTAAGGAATGGAAAAAAGCTGTCGAGAACAAAACAAAGAAGAGGATTAAGTACTTGAAGTCATATAATTGGCTTGAGTTCTAAAATACTATGTTCAATAATTTGTGCAAGGAATCAGGGATTACAAGGCACAAAACCTGCACTTACACACCACAGCATAATGGTCTGTCAGAAAGGATAAACAGAACCATTATGGACAAGGTGCGATGCATGCTTGCTGAGACATGATTAGGATAAAAAATTTGGGCTGAAGCTGCTTCTACACTGCTTCTACATATGTGTATTTGATCAACAGATCACCTAATTCTACTCTCGATTTTAAGCTACCAGAGGAGATATGGAGTGGCTTAAAACCGGATCTAACACACTTAAGGAGAGTCGGATGCTCAGAATAAACTTAAAATCACAATCACAATGATAAAAAAGAGAAACAAGAATGGAAATGTCCGACAGTAAGCCATGGACATCGGAGAGGAAGCCACCAGCGTTGATGGCTTGGACGATCTGAAGAGAACCGATTGGATTTTGGTCATTCTTGAGTTGCGATTCAGAGCTAGCTATAAAGCCTTTCTGATGGAAAGAGCTTCGGCGACTAAAGCCGATCCGGCAAAAGTCAAAGATGAGGTGAATGTGAACAATAATTGAGTTCTGGACAAAAACACCAGCTAATCGAACTATCAGATTATCCGGTTTCCAAGCACCGTCAGTGGAGCAGGTAATAATGCATTCATCTTGTGGTGCTGGGTTACTGTTGGGGGGGGGAATCATCATTGGTGGCTCGGTTGCTTTCCCGGGTTGAGCTTGCTGCCATTCTCGAGCATTGATAATAGCTTCTGTAGTGGATCCATTGCTGAGAAGTTGCGTCATTGAAATTTTTTTGATTTCTGACACTGCGACCAACAAATCCAGGGGAAGAGGAATCCAGATTCAAGCTAAATTGGTGGTCAAAAGGTGCAGCCGTTAAAGCTTCTTGGGCGAAGGGGCATTCAAAAAGTTGCAGAGTCGTTTCCAGCACATTGCATCGTTTGTAACTCGGATCAGCGGGTATGTTTCTTATGCATAGATTAGATCCCACTGGTAATGCGCTTTTGAGAACTTTCCATAAGAAGGACTTTATTTTTGGTGCAGTAGGAACCTTCCATACTAGTTCATGCCACTTATTCTGATGTGGTTGGGGGGGGGGGGGGGGGGAGGGGGGGGGTGTGGAGGTGTAGTCAGTCGTCGCTGTACCCGGACCTTGTAGAGTAGGTTCATGTGTCTTGGTGGACCCAAATTAATCGGTCTGGTTCCCCAACCCTTCACAGTTCCAGCAGATTACTTTTAAGGAAGAAGATGAGACGGATCCTGAAAATCCATCTTCTTCTGTTTGGTAACTGCTGGTAAGAAAGTAGTGGTAGGGGGATTAGAGGGTCCTGCCGAGAAGCTTGCTGATATTTGTGTTGTGTTTCCTGATCTTTCAGGATTGTTAGCTTTGGAGGTCTTTGTGGAGTTGTGCAATGCACTATTTAAGAGCCTCTTACAGGGAGAATGTACAGCTCTAGGTAGTTTCCTCTTGCGAATACCTCCTCCGATGATATTTACCTTCGTTCGACTCTTGTTTTGGGCACCCGGGGGTCTACCCAAACGTTTTTTAGCAGGGATATGTTGCGTTGTTGGTTCCTACTGGTTTTCCTGGTGATCAACACGACTCAAGCGCTGGGAGGCTGGGACACTGTGGGGAGGTGGTTGTAAAGTTTTTGTTGCGGAAGGGGCGGGGGGGGGTTGGTGTGATCGCGCTGACATGACCATTCGGGTAGCAGTTTCTTCGATTTCTCCTAGCTTCTCTGCTAAAGGAAATCGTTCATTCAAGTTGGAACTCTCCGTTGGGTCAGCACAGGTAGAGTATTGAACTATGGCCTCCCTCAGTTCACCGATTGCCTCCTGAAGAGCTTCTTCGGGGACAATTTCATGCTCAGAATGATCTGGGGTGGAATCATTGTCCGATTGCCTCTGATGAGAGGAGTTGGAGTGTGATTCCGGGTTTCTACGCTCTGGACTAGGCTGCACAAGAGGGCGCTCTTTCTCAATCCAAACTTGTCTTGGAGGGTCAGAGGAGAGTCGGATGTTTTGGTATGGAGGAGGTAGTCTCGGAGGTTCCTGTCTCCTGGAACGGATAGGAGAATTTTTCTGGTTAACACCTGGTTGCGGTTCATCGAGCTTGGGTATTCTATGCAGTATCTCTGGATTGATGGGTGTCCTGTTGAGGGATTATGTGATGGGTAAAAGAGCTGGTCAGGTCTGATATCGTTCGACCTGGTTGGTGTTGCTTTAGAGGAGAAGATAGGGCTTGCAAGAAAACCCTCAGGGGACTTGCGGTTGTGTGCTGATTTCTGAGTTGAGCTATGTCGAGGTTTAGAGGCTTCTCCCCCTAATCGTTCTCTGTTTTGCGGACACTCCCGACTTTCATGGTCGAGTTTACAGCACAAACTACAATGATTTTTCCAACCTCGCATAGACTAGGTTGGCTGAAACAACCTCACCAGTTTTAAATTCAACTTCAGTCTACTTCATCAGCGGTAGGAGGCCATCCACAACAACTCTTATTCTTGCAGCCTTCATGGAGATGTCTAGCTTGTCAAAATAACCAAGATTTTGTGCAATGCTAACCAAGGTTTTCTCAGACCATATGTGTAAGGGGACGCCCTGCACATTGATCAAGAATGGTATGAGCGATGAGAAGTGACCGGATGTAGAGGGTTCCCACCTCTGGAGAATAATCATCCAGTGAGCATAGTGATAAGGCCTGTTCTCCAACACTTTGAGGAGGTCTTCTTCTCTTGAGAACTGAAACTGAAATCTTCCCTATCCAAGGTATGAGCCACCTGGAGGCACATATCACTTCCAGTGTTCAGAGAGGAAGGGAAGTAAGGCCCATATACGTTGAGCTTTAGGGTTTGTTACCCTGTCGATTAGGGTCAAGTGATGTTTTTGTTGGAGCTCTGTCGTGTCAAAGAAAGGGACGCGAACCCTTGCAGCTCTTAAAGGAGTCAGATGGAGTAGCCAGACCTTTGCCTTTTTCAGAGAAAGAGAGACGACGATGCATAGCCAAGACTGGTGATAATTACGGTGAGAAGGTGCGGAGATAGGTAAATTTTCTTAATGTTACGGGGCAAATAGAGGTTAAGCGGATATGGTGATTTGAGATTCGGGGCAACCCGAGGTGCTTGACGAACTTGCAGGGATTTGAGACGAGAAGGCAGGTCGAAACTAAGTTTCACAAGCAAAGGGACGCAGCTGAGAAGGTGAAAACCAGGTCTCAGAGCCAGCGAAGAGAGAACTTACCGGTATCTTCGATGGCCTGCCGACTAAGTCTAGGGTGGGACCCCCATATTCTTGAAACCAGAGGTGGGAAAGGGTCAACTTACTTATCCGGGTAACAATTTGAAAAAGGGAAAGTGACTACTCTAGGGCTAAGAGACGTAAGACCTCCTAGAAACCTGTGGCTGGGAGAGAAAAATAGGAGCTTACATGGATAGCGTCGTAGACATCAACTACTTTATTAAATACTACTACTAATATTCAACTAAACCACTAAGCCGGTTTAACCATTTTTCGAGGTGACACATATAGCCACAAAAAATGTTGTAAAGGTGTATAAGTTGGAATGCTTTAAGTATCGTAAATTCATAGTCGATAACAATTGTCTTAATAGAGCTTACTATCTATGTTAGATCACATGATGATGGAAACAATCAATTTCACATTGATAAAAACGATTAATAAAATTCCTTTTCCTTTCATTGTTATTGTCGTTGTATACAAACTATTATAGTAATTAAATATTAAGAAATAAAATTAGTCGATTTTCACAAATGACAACCACCACATTAGACAACTATGGTACGTCTTTCGTGGGCCTACTACACCTCACTCATTCACTCATCCAATTCTCAATTCTTTTTTTTTTTTTCTCTTTACACATTTCTCATCAATTCTTCGGACAATAACCACTTTCTGCGCTCTTTTTCTTTCAGACTAACAAAGTGACATTTAACATAATCCTGAGATAATTCTTCAAGTTAGCTCTTTGGTTGACTATGTTTTTTATTGATATAGTGCCATAAATTGATATGGTGAACGGGGTTGAAGTTGCAATTTCTACGTTGGGACACCAATTTACATATACATTACAAGCAAGAAATAGATAAAACATTAATGGAAACAGCCTTTCAATCCATCTTCTATATTGTACTCCGTTAATCTTTGAAATATATGTAGCAAGAATACTTCAATGTTGTTTCATTCTTGTTACTGTCTTTTCCTCACTACTTTATCAGATTTTTTCTGAGACATGGGCTGTTCGGCAGGCATTTATAAATTATGTTTTAAGTAGTGAACAAAGACTTCAACCTATGGCATCAATCATCCTCACAAAAATCTCAACCCAAATGAAGGGGGTTGGGATATACAATGGTATAAGGCTTATTGTAACATACATGGGCAATAAGGTGACTGGAGCGGAGATACTATCAGATACCAAAGATTGGAAAAAATTGATCCCTGAGATCATACATTTACCTAGGGGTGTTGGATTTTGGTTTGGTTTTGGTTTAGTTTTTCAGTTTTTTCAGTTTCTCGTTTAATAAAAATTGGCACCATATTGATATTATATCTATTTTGGTTTAGTTTGGTTTAAATCTTTTGTTTTTCGGTTTATTCAATTTTAAACCAATAACTATTTCTATGTTTATTTTTTTATTAAATTTGTGAATTATAATCTAAATGATAAAAAATCTGACTTAAAGAAACACAGAATATATTATTTTAATCTAAATTTATAAAAATTAACAAAAAAATAACTACTAATGTTAAAAAAATTAAAACTAATAAAATTAAAGTTTCAAATATTGAAATTACATCAATAAAATCACTTACATATAATAGATAATCGCTTATATTATTAATTTATATAACTAAAATATTATATATTACTAGATTGTTCCTATCATCTTTTTATTTATTCAGTTTGCTTGGTTTATAACTGAACCATATCCGTATATTACAGTTTCTAAAATAAAATAATCTACATAGTTTATATGGAATTACCGAAACCAAATCATATGCTCTATTTCAGTTTGATATGAATTGGTTCGATTCAAGTTTACCTGATTGAACAACTCTACTTTTATCACCAAAAAGATGCACAATATCATTACACTTTAAGCAGAATCACAATGAAATCAAAGGTAGAAAACAAACATGTAAAACCAAGAAGGATAGTAACAATAAGTAATACAAATTTACATAGTATACAATGTCAAATATTATCTAAAAATAGAATTGTGATTATGTGCAGGTAGGTAAACAATGAATGGGCATAGCGATGGAGAAGAAAACTGAAAAATTGGAAAGTTTGTTATTTGTAGAATAAAAAAAAAAACCTGGCAGACTCAAGACCCGAGGAGCTGCACGACCAGTGTGCTCCCTCCTCCCTCTGCTGACGGCGCAATAGACTCCTCCTCAACCCCTCCCAAACCTCATGAACATCCCGATCCGTCGTCTCAGTTTCTCTGCGCCTCCTCCCGCCTATGTCTCCAACCCCTTGTCATCCTCCGTCTCGGCCACCTATCTCCCTGTCTCCTTTCGCGCTGTCAGCGGAACCTCGCTGCGGGTGCTGATGGGACTCTCGATCTCTCCTACCTCTTCATTTATTTAGTCACTAGAGGACGGTGACTGCTCTTTGGATTAGGTTGGTTGTCTCTTTGCTCCCTTAAGATCCCGACGGCAATTTTCAGGCTCTTCACGATGCCTTGTTCTTTTCTCCGGAATGGGTTTCTGTGGCTGTTCGGGGTCGGAATTTAGATCTCCGTTGCTGCCAGCTCGAGGACAGCAGCAGAGCGGTGTTTATTTTCCTCCTCAGCCCCCGTAGACTCTGCTTACCGGATATCACTGCTTCCCGGATATCACTGCTTCCCGGATATCACTGCTTCTCTCCCTACCACCCGCCCTTCCAAACACCCTATCACACCCGGACCCTCCGATTCCGCCGGAGCCGCCAGTTCCAGGCGGAGTATATCCGATACACTGCAATCTCACTGCCACCGTCTTCTTTGGTATGGTACCCTTAACCCTAACGTTTCCCTTCAATTATCTCAGTGTTGGGCCCGGCCCAAAACGGATTGTAGAGTTTGCGGCCCATACTGTTGGTCAGCTTTTGGCCCATGTAAAAGCCATCTTTTCAGTGGCATGACCGGAATTGATAGTTATGGATTTGCGACCTGTTGGCTTGATCCGGAAGTTGAAGTTCATTTCGGCTGGTGCGGGAAATTCGTTCCAAAATGATGCTCTCAAAGTTTTCACTTATGGTATTTTTCCAAAGTCGCCTTTGTAAGGAGTTAGAGGTAGCCTATAATGCCACAATCCTCCTCCGCTCGGGCTCGATAATTCTTGGGAGTTAGAGGACAACAATCCTCCTCCGTCGATGCTTCATCTGATGTTCACACACCTGGGTACTCAAGACCCCTTGATACTAGTCCAGGAGTTAGAGGTAGCCTTAAACGGCAACAATTCTCCTCCGGTCTAGCTCGACTTTTTCCGGGAGTTAGAGGTAGCCAACGATGGCGACAATCCTCCTCCGTCAAACCAACCTTCTCCGGAATGGAGAACGGCTTCAAACGCTCTGCCTCCAAGGGATTAAGAGCTAAAATTTGTGTTCATGTGCCTCTAATGGTGGAAGAACTTTCGTCATCCTCGGCTCCAAATCAGACCCGAGTGCTGCCGGTTATGAGTTACACCTCTAACCGCCTATATTTCTTTTTCCAAACTTAGTATGTCGTTTATGTAAACTCCTTGGCAAAGAGTTTTGATTTCCTTCGATTTGTAATCGCAGTTTAAGATTAATATAAGAAATCGTTGTCCAAAAAAAAAGTAAAAGAAAACAATTATTTTTACTTTAATTTGAGGGTCCAATATAGTTTTTACTCTATCCCTTTGCCCGATGTCAATATCTTCGTTTCGAAGGATCGGACCATCGACCTCTTATCGCCTTCTTGGACACAACAAAACGTAAAAGGCGCAGACTCCTCAGGTATGATCGCCGACTTAAGACTAATGAAGATGAAAAAGCTGGTAGAAAATGTCTGGAATGAAGACACTTGCCTTTCAGTTAATATGCATACATGTAAGTGTCGTGTCGTTCAGCCATCTCCAAATGGAGTAGAGAATTCCACGCGAATAGTCGGCACAACATTGATCTCACAAAGCAACAACTTGATTAGGAACTCTTAGCATTGCTTCCTGATAATCTCAGAATTGCTGCCCTCAATGCCACTCTCCTTCAGGCTTACAAAGCTGAGGAAGACTTCTGGAAACAATGTAGTAGACAACTTTGGCTTTCCCTATGAGACAAAAACACTGGTTTATTTCATGCGGTAACTCCACAAAGGAAAGCAAAGAATAAGTTTTCTGGGTTAGAAAATGATGAAGGATTGGCAGTCTTCGAAGAGCATCAGATTGGGGAGGTTATTAGTCAGTACTACACGGACCTGTTCAAGTCAGTACCACAAGATGGCTCAGAAATTATAAACCGTGCCTTGCAACCTCGAGTATCTACGGAAATGAATGACCACCTGATCAAAGAGCCCACACTATAGGAAATAAAAGATTCTCTTCTCGCTATCCATCGGGACAAAGACCCAGGTTCGAATGGTTTCTCTGCTTGCTTCTTTGAATCTAATTGGGCAGTGGTTGGCCCTGCAATCATCCAAGAAGTTTTAGCCCTCTTCACTTCTGGTCGTCAACCCAAATCATCTAATGGAACTTATGTCCGCCTGATCCCCAGGATTCTGAGTCCTAAGAGAGTTGTTGACTATCGCCTATAGCACTGAGCAACACGTTCAATAAAATCATCTCAAAGCAACTATCCTTCCGGCTCAAACCTATTCTCCCCCATATCATTTCGGAAAATCAGTTAGCCTTCATACCTAATCGTTTAATTTTAGCTAATGTGATGATCACCCATTAGGTTCTGCACTATCTTAAGATGTATGGAGCTGAGAAATATTTCACAATGGAGGTTAAAATGGATATGTCAAAATCATACGACTGTTTGGAATGGAACTTTATCCGTCAAGTGTTTCAACGGTTAGGTTTCTTTGAGAGATGAGTTACCTGGATTATGAACTGCATCTCCTCGGTGTCTTATTCCTATCTGGTAAATGACAGTGTGCAAGGCCTAGTTACCCCCCAAAGAGGAATCTGCCAAAGGGATCCCATCTTCCCCTATATCTTCATTATTTGTGGGGAAGTGCTTTCTGGTCTGTGCAAACAAGCTGAGCTGAATGGTACCCTTGTGGAATCCGCCTGGCTAGAGGCTGTCTAAGGGTAAATCATCTCCTCTTCGCCGATGACACCATGTTCTTTTGCTCCGCCTCAAAGCAGGCCTGTCAAAAACTCAAAAAGATACTTTGTGATTATGAGACAGCATCCCGACTGTGGGAACCAAAATTCACACAATCGATTTCGTAAAGTAAATTAGGGGATTCCGAGATTTCTTGGAAGAACTCGAGAAAAGAGATTGTAAAAGAATTTTATTGACTTGTTGTCGAATAAGACTTTTCGTAAAATGTTCGTAAGCCAAAGTGCAAGACTAAAGCCTAAGCCGTAAAGTACGAGAAGTTGGGATGATTTGAAAGTGGGTACAGAGATGTATATTTATATTATGTAGTCTAGGGTCTCGAGAACTCGTCTTAGCGATGCGGCCCGCGAGCTTGTCTCCTCCAATCCGGTCCGATTTCGTATTTCGGCCCAGCTTGTCTTTATGCCTTCGGGTCGATCCTTCCTTTGGTTTAATCGTGGCTTGATGTCTTGATTTCGGTTTTGTACTTAGAATCCTCGATGTTTTCATATATCTTGAACAACACGAAGTTTTCCATAAAACGACATGAAGTTTTACGAAAACGGCACGATGTTTTGGAAGGAACCTGCGAAGACAAAAAGATTTAGTTTTTATTTTGGATTTTTCGTACGAAATGTATTTTCCGCTTGGAGTTTCCGCAATCCTTCTCGGAAAATACGAAGTCGAGTTCCAATGATCGGAAGAGAGCTATGAAGTCATCTCGGGAAAGTTGATCAACTGTTTCTGAAGTCGGGGTTAGGCCAAGATCAACATTCCAGCTCAGCCAAAGCCTTGGCTCGGAGAATACGCAAAGATACGAATTATACGAGACTCATAGAAAACTCAGTTCGGCAGATTTCAAGATGATGGGTTCAGCTCGGCACGTTTTCGAGCAGAGTGTGCTGAGCTGAATGCCGTGAATTCAACTCGGCACATTCAACCTTAGTGCTGTCGAGCTGAAAGACGTGGGTTCTGTAAACAAAAATGTCATTTTCTCGTATAAGTTGATTCTGGCAGTTTACGTATGTTTTCAGCTCGGCAATGCACGATCCAGCTCGGCATTGCCTAGCTGAGTTCAGGTCAGCACGTAAGAGATGGAGCCCAGGTCGGCACCTCTTTGGAAGGTCTAGGTCGGCATCCTTTTGGACAGTTCAGGTCGGCACCTTTTTAGCTTAACTAGTTTCCGCAAAGATCAGCTTGGCCAGTTTCCGCAAACTTATGATTTATACGAACACGGGAGTTGTAATACCCCGTTACTACAGCGAAAACTACCAGAGCAAAATAATTTCTGATGGGCGATGAGAACAATTTTAAAAATTGTGGAACTTGGAGGGTAGATACACAAGACATCAGAAAAGCCAGTTCAAAAGGATTCTTGTCAAGAAAAATTACGACGTGACCTAGAAAAATCACGAGAATCAGATTTGGTCAAATAAATCCGAAAGGATTAGAAGGACTATTTTAAAAAATCCGGGCTTTTGCACAGAGGTATTCAAGATCCATATGGAACTATTACAAAACGATTTGGTCAAAGAAAAATTCTCCTATGAGAATTAAAAATCGGACAAGATGGAATGACGACGATTGACAGTTTGGACAAGAAAATTCATAAGTCGAGTTTTACTAATATAAAGATTCTGAAACTTTTTTTGGGCGCAGAGGACATCATGAGGAGCATTCAAAATCAAGCAGATAAATTTTTGAGTAAGGGAAGTGGAAGTTATGATTTTGGAGGTGTGTAAGGTTGTTGGGTGAATCAGTTGAGTAATCTTCAGAGAAATCAGTCTAATATTCAATCAGATTCATTTTGGAGCATCCAGATGTCAATTACCAAGCAATTTTCGTGATCAAAGGCAGAGGGCAGTTTCTAGAAGAGAAAGTGGTGAAATAATTAAGTAAGTCCAAAGTTTAATTGGAATCCATGTGTCAATTAGTAAGATTAGATTAGTGTCCCTCTAGCTGTCTCACTCTGGTTAATCCATCACTCTTATATAATCCCTCTCTTCCCCTCCATTTGATCACTTTAGCAAAAACCAGAAAAAAATCCTTCCCTTGTTCTAGTGTGGCTGTGGAGAGAGAGTTGAAAGTGATTAGGAGTTCTGTGTAGTGAAGAGGTGTAGCTGAGCTTGTAGTGTGTCTCTAGTCCATCAGGAGCCTTGTCAATGTGAGTTTCAGATAGGAACCCACCTAGAACCCATCTAGTTTCGACGGGGTACTGCAGACGGCGTTCCAGAAGAGGAAGGGCGGAACTGACCGTCACAGCTTTCCGGAAGAGGAAGGACGGGGCTGGGGTCTGGAAACACTTGTGTGAAAGCCAGTGTATGGCCTTGTTTTTGATGTTCCGGCTTGACGGTCTTTGTGATAGTCAAGTGCAGGGTGTTCACGGGGATTCACACCATGCTTTGAGATGTCAGTGCCCACGCGTGTGTTGTGCGTTGCGAGAACGTGGTTTCAGAAGGATGCAGAGGCATCAGAGGAGTGCTGGTGCACTCATTTACTGACGTGTTTTCATTATTCGACAATTTACTTTTATGTTGCTTTGGCTATCTTTATTTGCTTCCTCTATTCTGTGATTGTTGATTGTGTGTTGCATGATGGGGACTGGGTTGGGTATCCTTGTTGTTTATGTTCTGGACTCACTAAGTAATCTCCCGGTTACTTACCCTTTTTCCTTTCCTCCCCCCTCTTGCAGATAACCTGTAGTAAGCTGATAGAGCGAGAGGCGGAACCTTAGGACATCGAAAATAGATTTTTCTTGACTTTTGTAAAGGAATCGTTTGTAAGAATGTTTTCTTTTTGGATTTCCCAAGGTGATCACCGTACGATTGTATTTGTTCAAATTGAATTTGAGTTTTATAAATGAAATGAAATGTTTTATGAACTTAACTGGTTCAATGATATTAGTCTTGTCCGGACTAACACAACTCGAGACCAAAGTACGGGTTGAAAAGCCTTAGGCCGCGGTCGAGAGGTAAACGGTGTTAAGTAATGGGACGGCTCTGTTTTCGGACTTCGTCCTGGAATGAGCTGACTCATTACTTAACCCCATACTGTGGCATCTCCGGGTCGGCTGGACAGTGCGGTCGTTCGTGTTCTTGTTTGATTGTCGTTCGATCGCATAAAGGGAAGTGGCCGTTCCATGTTCTTGTTTGATTGTTGGTCGGCCGGTCATGTCTAGTCCGGTTCGGGGGTGTTACAGATGGTGGTATCAGAGTGTGGTTGTATGATCATGCTCACGGGACCAGTGCTTTTCCGCGTTTTCAATGTTTTATCGAGTCAAAGGTGTCGCAAAAGTCAATTAGGAATTCTGATACGTTCCGCTAAGTAGGTTGTTAGGTAGTTTGTTTCCTTGTAACAGGTATTTGGCAGGCCGAGTGTATGCGGTGGAAGGAGTGGCTTCAGATTCCGAAGGACCATCCCACGGTCCCAAACCAGGTACGCATGGGCACTAACTCCCTTTTGTGTGGTAATTGAATTCTTTGTTTTTGATTGGGTAGAATTGTCAAATTTCCGAGTTGCTCATAGAGTGAACCCTTAGAGCTGAAACCCTTAGGGTCAGTTAGAATAATAGTAGGGTTGGTAATAGAAGTCTAGTATTGGCCTAGCTTTAGAAACCGAACCTTGTCGGAGCCGTTCAGCTTGAGGATTGTGGTAAATGCGTAAGTTGAGCTCAGAAGTGGAAAACCTTGGAAGACTGGACGAGGATGGTGATAGTGAAGCTGATTGTGGAATTGAGATGTGTGGATATGAGGTAAAGGTCAAGACCAACAAGGAAACCAGGCTACATGCTAAGTGAAGGAGAGTAAGAGAAGACAGTAATTCCAAGTAAGATAGGAGTCTTGGCAGTGTCAGGAAGATGGCGATACCAAGTGTGAGAGCCGAAACTCACACTGTCAAAACTTATATTTAATGGGGGCTCGAAAATTCTATTTATAAAGAACTAAAGGACCGAAAATGCAAAAAGATGAAAAGGGAGATTTTATTGATATTTTCCGAAAGTACAAGGGAAATTAGCAAAAGCTGAATAGTCTTAAGTTGCTAAAACTCCTAATACTCGGATCTGGGATGGATTTAACCTTTACATGAGCGTACATATATATACTGGCAATCCTAGGAGGCTAAGACTTCAGATTTCCGATGTGGGACCTTGTCCTTCGCTCCCAGCCGCCGACTTAAGCTTTTTGGGCCCGATTTCCGGCCCGAGAGTCTTCCGTGATCCGTCCGCGCGTTCTGACCCAAATCCGGCCCGCTGATGAATAGTGATCCGTGAATAGTAACCCGATGAATAGTAATCCGAATCTCGGTTTAAGCTCAATTCGATCTTTCGGTTAACCTTGTCTCGGGATGAATAGTGTTTTTAGCGGTTTTTCCAGCGTGAACAGTGTTCCGAGCGTTTTATGACTTCCGAGATTTGAACCGCCCGTTTATTTGAACTTCCAGCCGCCGGTTTCAGTATTGATGGCCAGCCGCCGGTTCCTTTGGCTTGTATGCTCGGCGACTGGTCCACGGCGGGCTGGACGTTCGTCACGGTCTTTCGGGGAACGTTTATGGATGTCTATGGAGTCAGAACATGCAAACGGATGATCTCCGGGTCGGTCCGGGCATTGAGTTACGTTTTGACGGTCGGTCGACTGGACGATGTTCGGATGAGGAATCTCGACTTGAGAAATGATCGTGGACATGTGATGAAGACCCGGCGGCTGGGACAAGTGCCAGCCGCCGGCCACGGACGAGGGGAGGGCCGGCGGCTGGATGATCCCAGCCGCCGGCCACGGACGAGGGGAGACCCGGCGGCTGGCTTCATCCCAGCCGCCGGCCACGGACGAGGGAGATCCGGCGGCTGGCTCATCCCAGCCGCCGGCCACGGACGAAGGAGATCCGGCGGCTGGCCTCATCCCAGCCGCCGGCCACGGACGAAGGGAGATCCGGCGGCTGGCTTCATCCCAGCCGCCGGCCACGGACGAAGGGAGATCCGGCGGCTGGCCTCATCCCAGCCGCCGGCCACGGACGAAGGGAGATCCGGCGGCTGGCATCATCCCAGCCGCCGGCCACGGACGAAGGGAGATCCGGCGGCTGGCACTTGTCCCAGCCGCCGGCCGATGGTGAAAGAGGATCCGGCGGCTGGCCATGTCCCAGCCGCCGGTTGACTTCCTGGACGGATCGTGGGCAGTTTGCCTTAGCTCGTCCGTTCCACGTTCGGGATAAGTTTCATTTGGTCTTGTCCTTGACTTCTCGTTCCGTCAATCTTCGAGGAGGGGATTTTGACCCCAACAGTTAGCCCCCCAGCTCTTCGTTCTCATAGTCCAGGACGAGGAGCTTTAAGCTGAGGTTTTATCGGGATTGATCGAAACGGGAAAATTCCCTTTTTTCTTTACTTCTTTTTTTTTTTTTTTTTTGTAAAGAAAAAATTTCCTTTTCGTATGAAAGACTCGTGGGCGGTCGGCTCGGAATTGGAAAGACTCAATTCCTTTTCAAACTAGGACTTGAACCGTCCGACTATATATTTGGATCCTTCCTTCTTCTTTTTCCTCACGAGTTCTTTCTCTTGTCGAGTGCACTTTCCGTTTCTTAAGATAATGGCTAGGCAATCTTTTCGCGAGAGGAGGCAGATGGAGAAGAAGAGTGAGGCGAATAAACTCGGGAAGGGTTCTAAGGATAAGACGGCGGCCGGTCCTTCAGGATCGGGATTGACAGACGGTAGTCAAGCCGTCCCTCCACCCGAATGGCCTGCGGATAAGTTGGCGGTATCCACCGTTGCGGTCACTCCTCTGAAGAAGGAGGCTATTCTTGAACGAAGTATCGCGAGGCGTTTGCCCAAGGATAAAGCGGCGGCTGGCGGGATCACCTACGGTCTGAGTGATGAAGACAACTGGTTGCGCCAAAAGCAGGCGGATTGCCTTGCTGACCCCGGAGTGAAAAACTCTCCTCCCGAGGCTCGGCGCACAGGTCCTTCGCCAGGGCTTGCTTTTCCTGAGGCTGTTTGTAAAAATCGTCGTCAGTCCGCTAGGAGTTTTTCAGTGATCACGGATGCTAGTTTTAGGTTTCCTTCTTGTGATAGTCTGGATGAGCCTGAGAAGTACGAGGATATGGCCTTGAGCGGGATGAAGGTTTATCCATTCTTGCCTTTTCTCTTTCTTCTCCTCTCTTTTATTTTTTATTTTTTTTTTTTATTTTTTTTTTTTATACTGACTCTTCCCTGTTATTATTTCAGTTCATGTCTTCCGTGAACAAGTGTATCAGCACGTATGATGCTTCTGTCCGTGGAATCCGCAAGCGTGCTGAGGAAGCTCGGGATGATGCTCGGCTGGTGAGGAGGAAACTTAACGAACTTGAAGCGACGTCTTCGCATCGGGTCAAATTTCTCGAGAAAGAGCTTGCTTCGTTACGTGCGGAAAGATCAGTGGTGTTGCAGTTTGAGACCCGTCAAGAGGCCAAGGATGCGCGTCATGCTAAGGAAGTACAGGCTTTGAAGGATCAGATGGTCAGTGTAAACGCGGCGCGCAATTCGAAGGTGCAACGGGCTTACGCGGATGGCCGCAAGGCTTCCGTTGCCAAATTCCGCGATTTCTTGGATGCGCTGAAAGAAGACCTTGGATCTTTGTCTGAGGCAAGGAATCAGGACGTAGATTTGGCTCAGATAGAGAGTAATATTGAACTTGTCGTTTTGCTACAGGGGACTGATCCTCCCAGCTTGGACGAGGAGAAGGTGAAATTGTCCACATGGATGAACGAGTTCGATAAATCTGCAGTTCGGTTTGATGATGTGATTGCTCGAATCCGTGGGAAGATTGATTCTCAGTTATGTCCAGCCGCAAGGATGACAATGCTTCAGTACCCGAGGGAAGATCCGTTGAAGAGGAGGCTACTTCTCTCGGGGTGGTTGACCTATCGGGATCGAACGAGTCTGTTTCCGGAATCTCTGATATTGCTATTGCCCAGGCGTTTGGTTCTGATTCTTAACCATGCGGTGGTTTTTCTTTCTAGCTATTTTATGAGTTTTTGGCTTTATAGATTTATGCTATGTACGGCCTGATTTTTGGTCTGGACCGATTCTTTTGTTTTGAGACTTCAATAAAACAAGCTTTCGAGATTTGTCTCTTGCCATACGCTGTTTCTTTGTACAAGGATCCTGATTGAATGATCGTGGGCGGCTGGGTTTAGTCCGAGACGAACCCGGCCGTCGTGTATTGATTTGGAGAGGATGCTGTATTGATATTGGGCGGCTGGCATGTCCCGGCCGCCGGATTATGTTGGCTGATCCTGGGCGGCTGGCATGTCCCGGCCGCCGGATTATGTTGATTGATCCCGGGCGGCCAGCGTGTGCCAGCCGCCGGATTATGTTGATCGATCCCGGGCGGCCGGCATGTCCGAGCCGCCGGGTTATGCTTTTTTGGAGCGGGCTGCTGGCCGTTTATTTGAAGAGATCGGGCGGCCCGTTTATCCGACTGGATCGGGCGCTCGACCTTCCTTGTATTGGTTTGGTTTTGCTTGCTTAGGTTAGTCGGGTTGATCGGGGCGCTGTTCGGGCGCTCGGACCTGATTGTTCGGGAGGAGTTCCCTTGAGTTATTCGACCAGCGGAGTTAGCCGCTGGGCTTGGAGTTTGGGTTAGTTGCTAGTTTCGGACGAGTTTATGATCTCGTACCAGGGCCGGTTTGGTACCTCGTCGTGAGATGTCTAAGACCAGCGTTCCAAGTTGGCGTTTACTGGGTTTAAGGAGTTCATTTAGTGGTTTACGCTTTGCATTTTCTACCTATGCGGGGCGTTTAGTGGAAATGAACTCAATAGAACATCGTCTGAGACGTTTCCTGCCAGGATCGCGGAATGTCAGGTTACGCCTTTCGGATGTTAGTCCGGAAATTTGTATAGCGCGCTACGTTTTATCCGCTTTGGGATGTAAGGGGAACCATGGTTAAAAAGATCGTCCGTTGTGATCAGCAACGGACGGTGGCACGCTTGCTAAAAGGCAGGTTTTATGTATGCCAAGGGGCGATTTTTGAAGTGATGTCGGCCGCCGGTTCATATCTCGGACGGCCGGATGTTGCTCGGTGAAGACCCGGCGGCTGGCCTTATCCCAGCCGCCGGACGTTGCATGGTAAAGATCCGGGGGCTGTCCTTATCCCAGCCGCCGTTCATGTCGCGGGCAGTTTTTCTGAGTCCATTCGCTTTCCGGATCAAGTTTCGGTATGCTAAGTTCCGATGTTTGCCGGGATGATATCTCGGGAACTTTTCAAGCTATGGATGTGTTATGAGATGCTAAGTCCCAACGTTCATCCTCTTGATTTGCTTCCGAAAATTTGGGAGTATGTATATACGGACCCATTCCCCCCTTGAAAATTATGAAATATAAATAGCTGAACTCGTCGGAGGCGAGCTGCCTACGTACCCTGAATGTAGGGATCAAGCCGGTTCGTAGTTCTATTTTACAACGTCTAGTGGTAATACTTCTTTAGGTGCATTGCGTTCCATGTCCTTGGGACTGGCTTCCCTTCTTTGTTTTCTAGCTCGTACGCTCCTGGACGGACCACCTTTGCTACTTTGTACGGTCCTTCCCATTTCGCGCCTAATTTCCCTGCATTCGGCTCCGCGGTGTTCTGGAAAACTTTGCGGAGGACGAGGTCTCCTTCCTTGAATTTGCGGTGGCGCACGTTTGAGTTGTAGTATTTGGCCGCTGCTTGTTGATAGTTTTGGATGCGGATGAGGGCTTGATCCCGTCTTTCGTTTATTAGGTCCAGTTCGTCTAACATCATCAGATGATTAAGGCCTTCCTGTCCGGGCAAGAGCCTTCGTCTGACGCCGGGAAAGTCTACTTCTGACGGTATAACGCATTCGGCACCGTAGACCAGTGCGAATGGCGTTTCTCCGGTTGCGCGTCTTGGAGTTGTCCGATGGGACCAGAGCACCCCTTCGAGTTCGTCCGCCCATCGCCCTTTCTTCTCGTCAAGACGCTTTTTGAGTCCGTCAACGATAGTCTTGTTGGCTGCTTCGGCCTGGCCATTACCCTGCGGATAACGTGGCGTTGACTTGCTCAGGCGTATCTTCCACTTTTCGCAAAATCCTTCGAAGCGGGTGGAAATGAATTGAGAACCATTGTCCGTGACGATCTCGTAAGGGACTCCGTGCCGGCATATGATGTTTTTCCAGACGAAATGCTCCACTTGGGCGTCCTTGATACTGGCGTAAGAGTCCGCTTCGACCCATTTTGAGAAGTAATCTGTTAGGACAAGTAGGAACCTTTTCTGCTTTGAGTTATGCATTGGCCCCACGATATCCATCGACCACCTCATGAACGGGTACGGCGCATAAATTGACGAGAGCAGTTGTGCGGGCTGATGGATCACTGGTGCGTGCCTCTGGCATTTCTCGCACTTGAGGGAGAACTTCTCGCAATCTTTTATCATGGTTGGCCAATAGTGTCCATGCCGCTTGATTTTGATTGCGAGAGCTCTTCCTCCGGAGTGATTTCCGAACGATACACTATGGACTTCTTCCATAATTCGTCTTGCCTCTTCTTTTTCCACGCAGACCATTAATGGTCCGGAGATCCTCCATTTGTAGATGTTGCCGTCGAGGAGAACGAAGCGGGCCGCTTGGGCCTTTAGTTTTCGTGCAGCCCATTTGTCCGCCGGGACTTCCCCGTCCATGATGTATGTTCGTATCGGATCCATCCATCCGCGATCGCAGCCATATTCTTCCGTTGGACCAGTTGCTAACTCTTCTTCCGGAGGCTCTTCTTCGTCTTCTCCTTCCGGGAGTTGTATAAGGTTGATGACTTGTGGTGGATCGATGCTTGGTTGTTCTATGAATTCGACTGGAATGATTCGACTTTCTCCCAGGGCAGACGTTGATGCTAGGGCCGCCAATGCATCGGCCGGGGCGTTTTCTCCTCGCGGGATTCTTGTGAGTTCGAATTTTTTGAATTGTTTTGCCAGCTCCCGAACAATTTTGAGATATGCTTCCATCCGGTCGTCTTTTGCTTCATAGTCTCCGCTGAATTGATTTGCCACCAGCTGAGAATCGCAAAATGCTTGCAGATTTTGGATTTTGAGTCTGAGGGCGAGTTTCAGTCCAGCGATCAAGGCTTCGTACTCCGCTTCGTTGTTGGAAGCGTTGAAGAGCAACCTTAATGACTGTTCTAAGATTTCCCCAGTTGGTGACGTTAACCGCACCCCGACTCCCGAACCTTGCTTTGACGAAGACCCGTCTGCGTGGAGAACCCACGTCGAGTTTGACGTCGGCTCACTAACGCCTGTGGTCGGGAGCTCAATCAAAAAATCTGCAAGGACCTGTGATTTGGCGCATGTTCTACTTCGGTACTCGATATCGTACTCGCTTAATTCTACCGCCCATTTTGCCAGACGTCCAGATTGACTGGGACTGTGCAGGATCGTTTTGAGAGGAAAAACCGTGAGTAAAATGATCGTGTGCGACTGGAAATAAGGCCGTAATTTCCGTGCGCACATCACCACTGCCAAGGCCGCCATCTCCATCAGCGGGTATCGGGTTTCTGCGTCCGCCAGGGTCTGGCTCACATAGAAGACCGGTTTTTGCTCGTTGTGATCTTCTCTGACCAGCACCCCGCTTACCGCCGTCGATGATACCGCTGTATACAGAAAAAGGGGCTCTCCTTCGACCGGCTTCGAAAGTACGGGCGGGCTTGCTAGGTATTTCTTTAGTTCTTGGAACGCCTGTTCACACTTCTCTGTCCACTCAAACTTTTTGTTTCCCCTGAGTGTGTCGTAGAAAGGCAAACATTTTTCCGTTGACCTCGAGATGAACCGATTTAGCGCCGCGACCCGTCCGGTCAATCTTTGGATTTCTCTCTTGGTTTTTGGTGAGGCCATCTCTATCAAAGCGTTAATTTGCTTCGGGTTTGCTTCTATCCCTCGATGAGTTACCAGATACCCGAGGAATTCACCGGATGCTACTCCGAATCTGCACTTTGCCGGGTTTAATTTCATGTTGTGCCGGTTGAGTTGTTCAAAGCATTCCCGCAAGTGTTTGACGTGGTCTTTCTCCTTCAACGACTTGACCAACATATCGTCGATGTAGACTTCCATCGTTCTTCCGAGTTGTTCGGCGAACATTTTGTTGACGAGCCTTTGGTATGTAGCGCCGGCATTCTTTAACCCGAATGGCATCACCTTATAACAGTATATTCCACGATCTGTGATGAATGCAGTATTGTCTCGATCGTCGGGGTTCATCATGATTTGGTTGTATCCGGAGAAAGCGTCCATGAACGATAGCAGCTTGTTCCCTGCCGTCGCTTCGACTAATCGATCGATGTGCGGAAGGGGGAAGCTGTCTTTTGGGCACGCTTTATTCAGGTCCGTGAAATCGACGCAAACTCGTCATTTTCCATTCTTCTTCTTTACCACCACCGGATTTGCTAACCAGTCGGGATATTTCACTTCCGTGATTGATCCGACTTTGAGCAATCTTTCTACTTCATCGTTCACCGCCTGGGCGCGTTCTGGACCGAGTTTCCGCCTTTTCTGCTTCACCGGTTTGAACGTCGGGTCTACGTTGAGTTCGTGGCTTGTGATGCCGATGTCGATCCCAGGCATATCTTCTGCTGCCCATGCGAACGATCCGGCATTCTCCTTTAACAAGGTGATTAACTCAGTCTTGATCGGCTCCTCCAAATTTGCTCCGATCTCTGTACATCGCTCAGGATTCTTTTCGTCTATGTTGACCGAAATCACTGGCTCACACGGGGGATCCTTCTCCGTTTCCCGGGATTCTTCAATTTGTAACTTTTGCTCGAGTTTCGCCAGCTGCCGCTCTTCTTTTCCTCTTTCGGACTGCGGCTGACGGCTGAGGTCGGTTACTGGTTTCCTCAATCTGTGTTCGGTTAGGAAACAAGCTCGAGAGTCTTTCTGCCGTCCCCAGATTGTTTCCACTCCGGTTGGAGTTGGGAATTTCAGGCATAGGTGGTAAGTTGACGGGATCGCCTTCATTGAGTTTAGCCACGGTGTTCCTACGATTGCGTTGCAGATTCGCGGGCAATCGATCACCGAGAACTTCGTGGTTTCTCCACTCCTTTCGCCTTTACGGGGAGTTGGATCGTCCCTATTGTCATTGTCGTTTTTCCGGA
Organism: Isatis tinctoria; assembly: GCA_010577795.1. Lineage (NCBI taxonomy): Eukaryota > Viridiplantae > Streptophyta > Magnoliopsida > Brassicales > Brassicaceae > Isatis > Isatis tinctoria. The sequence continues at coordinate 12,389,704 of CM021246.1, read as the reverse complement.
GAAACCAGTCAACGGTTTCGGATGGGTTATGAGATGCCGGGTCTCAATGTTCATCTTCCGAAGGGTTTCCAGGAATATGACGTTCACCGTTCCTCCAGTGTCTACTAAGACTCTCGGTATCTCGTATCCTCCAATTGAAAGAACCGATCACGAGCAGATCGTTATGCGGATGGTTTATTTCAGCGGCTTCTTCCTCTCGGAAAGTCATCGTTCGGCGCGGCTGCCATCCATCGAACTCCAACCATCGTTTCTTCGGTCATTGTCTTCGTTCCGAATCCTTTTCGTTCTTAGGGTTAAGAATATTTCTCGTCCCCACAGACGGCGCCAAACTGTGAGAGCCGAAACTCACACTGTCAAAACTTATATTTAATGGGGGCTCGAAAATTCTATTTATAAAGAACTAAAGGACCGAAAATGCAAAAAGATGAAAAGGGAGATTTTATTGATATTTTCGAAAGTACAAGGGAAATTAGCAAAAGCTGAATAGTCTTAAGTTGCTAAAACTCCTAATACTCGGATCTGGGATGGATTTAACCTTTACATGAGCGTACATATATATACTGGCAATCCTAGGAGGCTAAGACTTCAGATTTCCGATGTGGGACCTTGTCCTTCGCTCCCAGCCGCCGACTTAAGCTTTTTGGGCCCGATTTCTAGCCCGAGAGTTTTCCGTGATCCGTCCGCGCGTTCTGACCCAAATCCGGCCCGCCGATGAATAGTGATCCGTGAATAGTAACCCGATGAATAGTAATCCGAATCTCGGTTTAAGCTCAATTCGATCTTTCGGTTAACCTTGTCTCGGGATGAATAGTGTTTTTAGCGGTTTTTCCCGCGTGAACAGTGTTCCGAGCGTTTTATGACTTCCGAGATTTGAACCGCCCGTTTATTTGAACTTCCAGCCGCCGGTTTCAGTATTGATGGCCAGCCGCCGGTTCCTTTGGCTTGTATGCTCGGCGACTGGTCCACGGCTGGCTGGACGTTCGTCACGGTCTTTCGGGGAACATTTATGGATGTCTATGGAGTCAGAACATGCAAACGGATGATCTTCGGGTCGGTCCGGGCATTGAGTTACGTTTTGACGGTCGGATGAGGAATCTCGACTTGAGAAATGATCGTGGACATGTGATGAAGACCCGGCGGCTGGGACAAGTGCCAGCCGCCGGCCACGGACGAGGGGAGATCCGACGGCTGGCCTCATCCCAGCCGCCGGCCACGGACGAGGGGAGACCCGGCGGCTGGCTTCATCCCAGCCGCCGGCCACGGACGAAGGGAGATCCGGCGGCTGGCCTCATCCCAGCCGCCGGCCACGGACGAAGGGAGATCCGGTGGCTGGCCTCATCCCAGCCGCCGGCCACGGACGAAGGGAGATCCGGCGGCTGGCTTCATCCCAGCCGCCGGCCACGGACGAAGGGAGATCCGGCGGCTGGCCTCATCCCAGCCGCCGGCCACGGACGAAGGGAGATCCGGCGGCTGGCACTTGTCCCAGCCGCCGGCCGTTGGTGAAAGAGGATCCGGCGGCTGGCCATGTCCCAGCCGCCGGTTGACTTCCTGGACGGATCGTGGGCAGTTTGCCTTAGCTCGTCCGTTCCACGTTCGGGATAAGTTTCATTTGGTCTTGTCCTTGACTTCTCGTTCCGTCAATCTTCGAGGAGGGGATTTTGACCCCAACACCAAGCGAGGATGATGACAGCAAAGGGAGATGTCAAGAGACTGATGGTTAATCCGAAGGAAATTTTCTCTTGACGCCGAGAGTTCGAGGATCCAGTATTACCCCGGAAGAAACCAATGCAGTGGCTTATGCGTTGAGTCGACAAAGAACGGATGTACATGTAGAGGAGGAAGTGGAAGTGGAAGTTTTGAGTCAAGAAATGAAGCAAGTGAATATGGAAGCATTAGAAGGAGAGTCCAGCGAACCAGCAGGTCTATAAGCTGCGAGACAATTGGAATCGATCCGATGGATCCGTGAAGCACAAGAAGAGGACGAGAAGATTCAGAAGTTTGTAAGAAGGATCAAAGAATCAGAGGAAACAGATCAAAGTGGATAGCATCTAACCAAGGATGGAAAGTGGAATGAAGCAAGGTCAGAAACTGGATGGAGATGGAGATGGAAGTGAAGACGAGGATGAAGTTGGACCAAGAAGAAATCGGAAATTGAACCAAGAGACCAGAAGCAGAGCTGTGGTTACCGGGTCAACATGGAGTGTCTACTTATAGCTAAGGAGAGCTAGCTTAAGGACAAAGCTAGGAGAAGCCACCAGAAGCAGTGACTTCGAGGACGAATTTTATTTAGGAGGGGAGAATGTAATACCCCGTTACTACAGCGGAAATTACCAGAGCAAAATAATTTCTGATTGGCGATGAGAACAATTTTAAAAATTGTGGAACTTGGAGTGTAGATACACAAGACATCAGAGAAGCCAGTTCAGAAGGATTCTTGTCAAGAAAAATTCCGACGTGACCTAGAAAAATCACGAGAATCAGATTTTGGTAAAGAAGGGACAGTTCGAGCAAATAAATCCGAAAGGATTAGAAGGAATATTTTACAAACTCCGGGCTTCTGCACAGAGGTATTCAAGAGCCATATGGAACTATTACAAAAAGATTTTGTCAAAGAAAATTTCTCCTGTGAGAATTAAAAATCGGACAAGGTGGAATGACGAAGATTGACAGTTTGGACAAGAAAAATCATAAGTCGAGTTTTACTAATATAAAGATTCTGAAACTTTTTGTGGGCGCAGAGGACATCATGAGGAGCATTCAGAATCAAGCAGAGAAATTTGTGAGTAAGGGAAGTGGAAGTTATGATTTTGGAGGTGTGTAAGGTTGTTGGGTGAATCAGTTGAGTAATCTTCAGAGAAATCAGATTCATTTTGGAGCATCCAGATGTCAATTACCAAGCAATTTTCGTGGTCAAAGGCAGATGACAGTTTCTAGAAGAGAAAGTGGTGAAATAATTAAGTAAGTCCAAAGTTTAATTGGAATCCATGTGTCAATTAGTAAGATTAGATTAGTGTCTCTCTAGCTATCTCACTCTAGTTAATCCATCCCTCTTATATAATCCATGTCTTCCCCTCCATTTGATCACTTTAGCAAAAACCAGAAAAAAAATTCCTTTCCCTTGTTCAAGTGTGGTTGTGGAGAGAGAGTTGAAAGTGATTAGGAGTTCTGTGTAGTGAAGAGGTGTAGCTGAGCTTGTAGTGTGTCTCTAGTCCATCAGGAGCCTTGTCAATGTGAGTTTCAGATAGCAACCCACCTAGAAACCATGCTTTATTTTCAGTTTCAGTTTTAGTTGATGTTGATTAGTAATATTGATTGATTGATTTTTGCATGCATGTTTAATTTGTTGAGTTTAAGCACCTAATCTTTGCATGCATGTTTGTTTTGTTGAGTTTGAAGCATTGATCTTTGCATGCATGATTGTGAATTGCTTTGCTGTGATTGATTGAGTTGTTGTGTTGAGGATTGCTTTGATGGTGAATTTCAGGGTGTTTAAGAATGATTTTAAGATTGTTTTCAAGATGGTTTCTTTACTACTAAAAAATTGATTTCAGTTTTCTTGCTTTAAGAAAAGTGATTTTTGTTGATGAAACTTAGTTTTCAGCTTAGATCTCTTGATTTTTGGGGTAAGGATAGAATTAAGAGTTTCATGCATGCTTGTATAATCTTGAAGTTAAGTTGTTAGATGTTTTGCATGTTTAGTAGCTTGTCAAGTTAAGAATTGCATAAGTTTATTCAGATGATTAGGGAATTAGTAATTTAGTAAATAATTAAGTGTAATTTCAATTGAGTATAAATGGGTTAGTAAGTATGATAGGCAAATTTGAATTGATAATTTAGGAGTTAGAATTTAAATTGGAATTTAGGTTTATGCATAAGAATTAATAATTGAATTTTGAATATTATTAGAGTGCATTAGTTGGCGGTTTGTTTAGAATTGTTAGAAAGTTTAATGAATTAAGAATTAGAATTTTATAGTTGTGTTAGTCTTAGGTAAATGATCATAGGTTGCATGCATGTTAAATAATCTATAGTTAGGTTTTTATCTTGAATAGTAATTAGTTGCATGTTAAGAGATTGATACTAGGATGCATATTAAAATGGACTAGAATGTGAATTAGAATTTTAGATATGAATTAAGTTGCATTAAGGATTTGCATGTTAGAGTCTAAGAGAAGGATCTTGGCAGGGATATTTTTAAGTTATTTAAAAGGATTGTTATGTTTGAGTTAGAATGCTTAGCTTTGCATGGGGTAGTGGGATTAAGGAAAGAGTTTTTAAATGGATTTGATAGTTAAAAGGGTTTTTAATCGGTTTTATTCGACAAAAGAGTTTTCATCGGATTTTAAAAAGGAATTGACTCGGTTTTTGTTTTATAAAAGAAAAAGGATTTTGATTTCATGAGCCTGTTGGTTGTTAGTTGGGGTGTTTGTGTGAAGTTGTTTCATGCAGGTAACCTCTATGGTGTAAAGCTAACATTCATGCACGTATCACAATAGAGGAATATGTATAGCTCCGGCTAGTGAGAGCCGTGAGTTGTGAAGAATGTTATGGATTGTTGTGTGCAGGTAACCTCTGTGGTGTAGACTAACCTTTTATGCCGGTATCACCACAGAGGGATATGTTAAGTTCGGCTAGTGAAAGCCATGAGATGTGGAGATTGAGATGTTGAGGATTGTCGTTTGGAGTTGTGTTGAGATGGTGTTGGTTGTGTTTGAGATTGCGGTGTTTTGTGTTGGTATGGTGACTCAGTCCGGTCGCGTTTCTAGGACTGAGGCGGAATCGTGAGAGACGGTTCTGTGGCGGTATGTGTGTGATCCCAAAGGGTTTTCATCCACAGCATCGATGGACTGAGAGGTGGAGAAGGCTCGGTGGAAGGGGTGGCTGCCCTGGCCGAGTTGGACCCGACAGGGTACTGCAGAGGGCGTTCTGGAAGAGGAAGGGCGGAACTGACCGTGACAGCTTTCCGGAAGAGGAAGGACGGGGCTGGGGTCTGGAAACAGTGCGAAAGCCGGTGTATGGCCTTGTTTTTGATGTTCCGGCTTGACGGTCTTTGTGATAGTCAAGTGCAGGGTCTTCACGGGGATTCACACCACGCTTTGAGATCTCAGCGCCCACGCGTGTGTTGTGCGTTGCCAGAACGCGGTTTCAGAAGGATGCAGAGGCATCAGAGGAGTGCTGGTGCACTCATTTACTAACGTGTTTTCTTGCTTCGGCTATTTACTTTTATGTTGCTTCGGCTATCTTTATTTGCTTCTTCTATTCTGTGATTGTTGATTGTGTGTTGCATGATGGGGACTGGGTTGGGTATCCTTGTTGTTTATGTTTTGGACTCACTAAGTAATCTCCCGATTACTTACCCTTTTTCCTTTCCTCCCCCCTCTTGCAGATAACCTGTAGTAAGCTGATAGAGCGAGCGGTGGAACGTTAGGACATCGGCAATAAATTTTTCTTGACTTTTGTTAACGACTCGTTTGTGAGAATGTTTTCTTTTCGGATTTCCCAAGGTGATCACCGTACGATTGTATTTGTACAAATTGAATTTGAGTTTTATAAATGAAATGAAATGTTTTATGAACTTAACTGGCTCAATGATATTAGTCTTGTCCGGACTAACACAACTCGAGACCAAAGTACGGGTCGAAAAGCCTTAGGCCGCGGTCGAGAGGTAAACGGTGTTAAGTAATGGAACGGCTCTGTTTTCGGACTTCGTCCTGGAATGAGCTGACTCATTACTTAACCCCATACTGTGGCATCTCCGGGTCGGCTGGACAGTGCGGTCGTTCGTGTTCTTGTTTGATTGTCGTTCGATCGCATAAAGGGAAGTGGCCATTCCATGTTCTTGTTTGATTGTTGGTCGGCCGGTCCTGTCTAGTCCGGTTCGGGGGTGTTACAGGAGTTGACTTGGAACTCCGTATTTTCCGATCCTTGGACTCTCTGCGATGTTCATGCATTTCTAGCCGTTAATCTCGAGAGTGCGGGTTTTGACCCCAACAGTTAGCCCCACAGCTTGTTACTCTCGGTCTAGATGACAATGAGGTTAAAGTTATGAGAATACGAGGTTAAGGGCAAGAATTGTCGCTACGTCAAATTTTTTTTTTAACGAACTGTTTCGGAAAGTGTTTTTCCGAGTGAGTTAAGGCGACGACTGTTTCGGAAAATGTTTTTCCGAGTGAGTCAGGACAAAAACTGTTTTGGAAAACGTTTCTCCGAGTGTGTCAGGACGAAGACTGTTTCGGAAAATGTTTTTCCGGGTGAGTCAGGACGAAGACTGTTTCGAAAAATGTTTTCCCGAATGAGTCGAGACGAAGAGATTTTTTTTTTTTTAAATCCTTGCCTAGCTGGATATTCAGCTTCGGGAAGCAATGTTGTGCCGAGCAGAACATGCAGCGTTGTAGAGGTTTTGTGCCGAGCTGATGTTCAGCTCGACGTGTTGTGCTTCAGTTTGTACCGAGCTGAGATTCAGCTGGGCCAAGTCTGCGCCGAACTGTTCTTGGTTTCGGCGGATTGACGTGTAGTCCTTTCCTTTTCTCCCGAAGGACTAGCTCTTCGGAGAAAAGGAGATTGAACAGTTTTGCGGAAAGTTTGAATTTTCAATTTTTTACTGATTTTTCTTTTTTTTTGATGTTTTTCCTTTTGCGGGGTCCGCTCTTTTTTTCTTCTTCAATTTTCTCTGCCTTCTTTCTAGAATCTCTCACTAGAAATCCTTGGAGATGAAAGATGGTGAAGATTAGCTTTCGTGAGAAGATGGCCGCGAAGGAAAGGCAAAGGTGGAAGGATCCCGCCACTCGTCCCACATGTCTCCTTGTGCGGAGTTTCGTGCTTCGTCTGAGCCTGCTCATGTTGTTTCCAAGCTGACCAGTCCGTCCGTGGGTGTCAAAGTTTCCGCGGCAGTTACCGAGCCTCTCTCGGATGTTCCTGCCGCTGCGGTAGTTTAGTCGGAAGTCCCTGAGGCCGAGCTGATTCTACCTGTTGCCGAGGTGAAAGTGGTCGCAACAGGATTGCTGTAGAGAAAACTCCTTTACCAGCCGACGTGGTTCCAAAGCGCAAAGAAATCGTATGTGCGCTTCAGTCGAGTGCTGCCTTGGAGGCTAAGAAGTCTCGGAAGCGTGCTCCTCCGTGCCCGTCCAAGAAGACTTATGCGGATGGAAGCGGCAAGAAGCGCAAGCAAGCCGAGCAGAACAAGCCGAGCTCTCCTCCGACTTCGGTATACACGACTGCCGAGACCTTCACTTTCCCTTGCTTGAAACCGCTCTATCAGGACGAGAAAGGTTCGGCTGCCCTTTTCTCCATGATTAAAGATCCAGCGGATGTCATCCCTCTCGTGGAGTCTATGGAAGATCCTGAGATGTATTCCGACCTTGCCCAGTTTGGGATCAAAGTATTTTTGTGTCTCGTGGATTTCGTTTTTGTTATTTTTCTCTCTTTTGACTTTCCTCCGTTTTCCGCAAGTTTGTGCATCGATGTACAAATCCGTGAGCAAGTAGGATGCAAAATCTTGCGATCTCAAACGTCGTCTCGAGGCAGCAGATGCTACAGAGCGGAAATTGCGGAGGATCGATGACTCCAAATTGGAGACCTTGGTGGAAGTTCAAGCTCTTAAGAAAGACGCTGCCGAGTACAAGGAGCTGGCGGAGAGGGCGACCAAGATGTCGGCCCATGCGAAGGAAGCTGCGTCCAAGCACTCGGAGGAGATGGCTGCTCTTGTGGCCAAAGAAAAGGCTTTGCGCGAGTCCAAAGAAAAGTCTGCGCATAATCTTCGCAAGAGACTTATGCAAGAGAGGTTTCATCCGTGCTTTGATAATGCTCGAGAGTGGGTCTCAAAGTTGGTTATGGCCAAGGAGGCGGAGTCCGATCATGCTCAGGTTGAGGGTAACCTCGAGCTTGTGAACCTTTTGTTGGGTGATGATCCTCCTTCCTTGGCGGATGAGAAGAAGAAGCTTGAGAGTCAGAAGCGAGGCTTTTTTTGGTACATATGGATTATTTGACAAGGGGTTTTTGGTCTTCAGAGTTGCCTTGCCTTTTCTCCGGAGACCCATTCTTCTTCTCTTCCGAAGACTTCTTCGGGTGATTTGTCGATTGATAGCGTTGCCGCGGAAGTCGGCGTTACGGACTTCACTACGGACTTCACGGGCACGAATGAGGGCTTGGAGGGCTTAGCCAGCGTGAAGACTTCCGACACAATCGCTTAGTTTTCCTCTTAATTTCGTGTTTTGTCGGGTCTGCGACCCTTATGTTATGTTTGGCCGTTATGTGGCCGTTATGTGGCCTTTATTTTCGAACCCTTTGGTCGGGTTTTACTTGGCCTTTTTATGCACGGTTATTTTTATTGCTTTGGCTTTGCTTTGGATTTGCCTTTGTCATGATTTAACACTTGTGCCAGGGGCGTCTCGTGTTTAGAACGTTGATGTTTGCTTAGGATTCGTGATTTTGATCACGATTCTTGTCTAAGCTTTTGGTGAAGCATTCTTGCGATCCCGCGTTAGCTTGATGGGTGTTGCATCATGCTGTCCAAGTCGTTGAGTACTAGCGTGCCACGAGGCATTTGCCGGGTTTCAGAGTTTACTTCGAGTTTTAAGACTTGCGGTTTCACGCCTTATGGGTCTCTCTCTTAGATAAACTAAATAGATCATGACGGTTTTAGGCTTTGCGATAGTCTCGTCTTACAGTCACCGTATTTTTCGACGTTTGAAACATATTTATAATCTTGTACTAGCTGGTGGGTGGTGCACTATGTTTCCGAGATGTCGTAGACAAGCGTACCGCGGGGTGTTTGCCGGGTTTGAGAATTTACTTCGAGTGTTAAGACCTGCGGTTTACGCCTTACGAGTCCCTCTCTCAGATAAACCGGTACGAATATCATCCGGGATATATCATTCAGATATTAGGCCGAGGATATACCTGACATTTTCTTATATAGCGCGCTTTTAATTATCCTTTGTCGGATGTAATTGAACCTTTTATTTTCTCTGTACATAAGCAAATCGATCGTAGCGTAGTTGGAAATATTTTCATTGTTTTTTCCTGCGGATGTTTCCCCTTTGTTCGTATATCTGCGGTCATCACCGGCTTGAATGTTAGAACGGGGCGTGTTATATTGCATAAATGCTGTGACTTAATCTCGGAAGATGCTGTTCAGCTTTCTAAGGAGTTCCCAGAAAACTGGGATGAGTTCTCGCCTAGGGCAGATTTGATACGGGACTCCGGTTGAGGTTGACTCTTGCATCAGTACATTCTTGTTTCAGGACTTTAGCCGTAATGATGTTTCGTTTCGGACAAATTTTAGTTCAGGACATTTTTTGGCCGAAATCGATTTTGACCAAGTTTTTGCTTTGCCTTCTGCCGAAACGAGTTGTCTCGGTTTAAGCAAAGTCTTGGATTGACCTTCAGTCGAAACGAGTAATCTCAGTTTCGGGTGAAGCCTTGACATGATTTTCACCCGAAGCGAGTAATCTCAGTTTCGGCGAAGTCTTGAATTGTTTTTCGTCTGAAACGAGTTATCTCAGTTTCGGCGAAGTCTTGAATTGTTTTTCTTCCAAAACGAGTAATCTCAGTTTCGGTGAAGGCTTGGATTGATTTTCTTCCGAAACGAGTAGTCTCAGTCTCGGCGAAGTCTTGAATTGATTTTCGTCCGAAACGAGTAGTCTCAGTTTCGGCGAAGTCTTGGATTGATTTTCGTCCGAAACAAGTAGTCTCAGTTTCGGCGAAGTCTTGGGTTGATTTTCGTCCCAAATGAGTAGTCTCAGTCTCGGCGAAGTCTTGGTTTTTGAAGTGTGGATATGCACATGACATGTGAATGTGCATACACCCACTCCCTCATCTTTTTTAGAAAAGATGGAAAAGTAGCTGGACTTGTCATGAGACGAGTTGCCTACGTACCTCATGCTTGGGGATCAAACCAGTCATAGTTCAAATGGTTTTGAAACTAGAAGTAGTATCGTTTAAGATGCATTGCGTTCCAGCTTCTGGGGATTGGAAAGTCCGCCATTGTTGCCAATTCGTATGCTCCTGGTCGAACAACTTTCGTGATCCTGTATGGACCCTCCTAGTTGGCACCTAGTTTTCCGGCATTCCTTTCAGCCGTGTTTTGGAAAACTTTTTGGAGGACGAGGTCGCCTTCTTTGAATCTTCGATTCCGGACCTTCGAGTTGTAATAAATGGCTGACGCCTGTTGGTAGTTTTGGATGCGTACGAGCGCTTGGTCGCATCGGTCGTTGACCAGGTCCAATTCATCAAGGAGCATTAGGTGGTTTAGGCCTTCTTGTTCTGGAAGGAGTCTGCGACGTACTCCCAGTAATTAGACCTCTGGCTGGATTACGCACTCTGCTCCGTAAACGAGAGCGAATGGTGTTTCGCCAGTGGCTTTCTGCGGCGTCTTGCGGTGAGACCACAAGAATCCTTCTAACTCGTCGGCCCATCTCCCTTTCTTTTCGTCGAGCCTCTTCTTTAGTCCGTCCCTGATCGTTTTGTTGGCCGCTTCGGCTTGGCCATTCCCTTGTGGGTATCTTGGCGTTGATTTGCTCAATCGAATTTTCCACTTTTTGCAGAAACCTTCGAAGCGGGTCGATATGAATTGGGACCCGTTGTCTGTCACTATCTCGTATGGAACGCCGTGACGGCAGATAATGCTTTTCCAAACAAAATGTTCGACTTGTGTATCCTTGTGCTTGCGTAGGATTCTACTTCAATCCATTTCGAAAAGTTATCCGTCAAGACGAGCAACAATTTTTTTTTGCTTAGCTCGGTGCATGGGACCAATGATATCCATTGACCATTGCATGAACGGATATGGCGTGGAGATTGACGAGAGCAATTCCGCGGGTTAGTGTATCGTCGGTGCGTGTCTTTGGCGTTTTTTCACCATTGTCGGCCAGAAATAGCCATGGCATTTTATTTTGATTTCTAGGGCTCTTCCTCCAGAATGGTTTCCGTATGAGCCGTTATGCACTTCGTGCATGATTTTTCGGCCCTCTTGGTCTTCAAATAGAGGTGCGGAGAATCTCCATTTGAAGACAATTCCGTCGAGGAGGACAAAATGTGCCGCTTGGATTTTCAGTCACTTGGGGCCCATTTGTCGGAGGGAACTTCCCCGTCCGCGATGTACGCACGGATGGCTCCCATCCACTCTCAGTCGCATCCGTACTCATCTTCTTCCGGTTGTGGATCGATTTGCATATCGGTTGGCCCTTCGTCTTCTTCTTATTCGTCTTCTTGATCCCCTCCAGGTGGATTGATCAGGCTAATTACACTCGGTGGTCCGATGCTCGGATGTTAAATGAACTCCACCAGTATAATCCTGGTTTCTCTCAGAGCAGATGTGGATGCGAGGGCCACTAAGGCTGATACAAGCACCGGCTAACACAGGCTTGAAAGGCTAAGGAACCAGTCTTGAAGACCACATAACAAGGGTTGGATCGATTTGAAAAGCTACTCTTCAAAAGGATCCGGTTGAGAAGATGGAACAATGGAACGAAGTGCACCACAAAGGATGTGTAAGGCCTTTGATATAACACGAATCTCTGGACTAGGAGGTTCTGGTCTCGACTAGGCTAGAGAGGAAGCAAGCGGCACTAGCTTAGGGTTTTCTTGACTGAAAGTTCTCGTTTATTGATATGGCAAAAGTTGAATGATACAAGGCCGCAGGAGGACTTTATTAATAGTCCGATGGCTAGAACCAGCTAGGGTTCCCAACTCAAAGAAAGAAAAACTAAAAACTCACTCAAAAAAAAAACAAGAACTTAAAGGAAAAACAACAGAGTGTCTAACATGTGAGCTCATTAAACCAAATAAGGAAACTAGTGTTCGAATGGTAAAAGAAAAGAGCCAGGCGAAAATAAACTAAGTCCTGGCCTACCAAAGAAACAAAAACATAGATGTGCGAATTGAAACACTCACCTACTTACCTTGCAGCTCGGTTGATATGATGAGAATGGTAGCTTGAGTGTTGGAGTTGAGTAGAGGCCAATGTTCTTCCTTGGTGCGGGTTGATTCCGACTTCTTGATGATGTCTTCTTCCATGTTGGTCCAAGCTTGAAATGTCTTCCCATCGTTTGGCATGCTCGAAGTGGCTTCTTGTTCCAATGGAGTTTGATCCAGCTGTTCCATCATTCGCTGCATGCTTTGGTTGTACTTTTGTTGGAGAATCCTTGCTCAGCTTCTGGTCATGGCACCTTCAAACAATATAGGTACTTCCGGTTCTTGATCTTGTGTAGCTTGGTCCGGTTGGAGAGTGGACATTAAAACAGGTTCACCTGCCAAAATAGGAGCTAAATCAGAAACATTAAAAGTAGAAGATACATTGTACTCACCTGGGAGCTCAAGACGGTAGGCATTGTTGTTGATCTTCTCAAGGATCTTGAATGGTCCATCTCCTCTTGGTGCTAGCTTCGAACTCCGATGGTTAGGGAACCGTTCTTGACGCATGTGCATCTAAACCAAATCCCCTGGTTCATAAGACATCTCTTTCTGTTCCTTGTTAGCTGCCATCACGTATTGCTCAGTCCTTTTCTCTATGTTTGCCCTCGCATTTTGATGAATGCTCTGGACAAACTCAGCTTTCTTCTATCCCCTGGTGGCACGGGAGCCAAGTCTAGAGGAACATTTGGGTTTGTTCCATAGACGATCTCAAAGGGAGACATCTTAGTAGCCGAGTGAACAGACCGGTTGTAGGATAAATCTATGAAGGGTAAGCATTCCAGCCAATTCTTCAAGTTCCTTCCAACGGTTGTCCTTAGTAATGCTGATAATGTGCGGTTGACTACTTCTGTCTGGCCGTCTGTTTGGGGATGGCAAGTAGTTGAGTACAGAAGTTTAAGACCAAGCTTCTTCCACAGTGTCCTCCATAAGTGACTTAAGAGCTTGCTATCTCGGTCCGAGACAATGGTGTGTGGCGCTCCATGCAGCTTTACCACTTCCTTGAAGAACAAGTCTGCGGTTTGAGATGCATCATTAACCTTGGCTCAATGTATGAAATGTGCTATCTTGGGGAATCTGTCTACCACAACAAAGATTGAGTCCTTATGGCGTATCTTTGGTAGTCCAAGAACGAAATCCATGGATATATCAACCCATGGTGCCGTGGGTATTGGCAAAGGGATGTATAATCCATGGGGATGGACATTTGACATGGCTTCCTTGCAAGTAACACACCTTGTGCAATGAGCTTCAACTGTCTTCTTAAGATGTGGCCAATAGAAGTGCTCCTTAACAACTGCCAAAGTTTTGTCAACTCCGAAATGCCCCATGAGCCCTCCACCATGACCTTTCGCACAATCAGATCCCTTAGTGATCACCGGGGTACGCAAAGCCTCTTTTCCCTGAACAGAAATCCCTCATAGATGTTGAACTTCCCCTGAACCTTGTCCCCACATCCTAGGAAGTGTTCTTTGAGCTCCGGATTCTCTTGATACAGCTCCTTAATGAATTCAAATCACGTCACCTTAGCCTCAATTGTAGAGATCAAGGCGTGTCTTCTGGAAAGAGCATCTGCCACTATGTTTTCCTTTCCCTTCTTGTACTTGATGATGTATTGAAAAGTCTCCACAAGCTCCATCCAGCGTGCGTGCCTCTTCTTAAGGTTAGTTTGTCCCCTTAAGTGCTTCAAGGTCTCGTGGTCAGTATGCACCACAAACTCCTTGGACGACAACTAATGTTGCCAAGTCTCCAAGGTCCAAACAAGAGCATATAACTCTTTGTCATAGGTGGGATAGTTGAGTGTAGCTCCTCCGAATTTCTCGTTGAAATAAGCAATGGGCTTCCCTCCTTGCATGAGAACAGCTCTTATTCCAATCCCAGATGCATCACATGCCACCTCAAATGTCTTGGAGAATCTTTCCAAAAAAAAATTGTCTTGGAGAAATCCGGCAATATCAATACAGGTCCGTTAGTGAGGCAATCCTTTAAAGCTTGAAAAGCATTCTCCTGAGCTTTATCCCATGTAAACCCAACACTTTTCTTGACTACTGTCGTTAATGGTGCTGCTAGGCTGCTGAAATCTTTCACAAAGCGACGGTAGAAGCTCACCAATCCATGGAAACTCCTCACTTGGTTAACATTTGTTGGAGTCGGCCATTCTCTGATTGCTTTAACCTTCTCATCATCAACCTGTAAGTCCTGCGAACTCACAAAAAAACCTAAAAAGACCAACTTATCAGTGCAGAATGTGCACTTCTTAAGGTTCGCATAGAGCCCTTCCTTACAGAGTGTCTCTAGTACTTGCTCAAGATGTGACACATGATTAGATAAACATTTGCTGTAAATTAAAATGTCATCAAAGTACACTACAAAAACTTACTGATATACACTCTAAGAACATGGTTCATTAGGCGCATGAAGGTGCTTGGAGCATTGGTGAGACCAAAGGGCATCACCATCCATTCGTAGTAGAGACCTTGCATTGTTTTGAAAGTTGTCTTCCACTCATCTCCTTCCTTCATTCTCACTTGGTGGTATCCACTCTTCAAGTCAACTTTAGAGAAGATCGTGGCTCCACTTAACTCATCCAACATGTCATCAAGTCTCGGGATTGGGTGCCTGTACTTGATGGTGATGTTGTTGATGGCCCTACAGTCCACACACATCTCCACGATCCGTCCTTCTTGGGCACTAGTAGGACTAGTGTTGCACACGGACTGAGACTCTCTCTCACGTAGCCTTTACCCATCAGCTCTTTGACTTGCCTCTCCAGCTCTTTAGATTCCTCAGGATTAACTTGGTATGCTGGCTTGTTAGGTAAGGCTGCTCCCGGAATGAAATCGATCTGATGTTCAGTTGCCCTCAAAGGTGGCAATCCGGCTGGCATCTCATCAGGGAAAACATCTTTGAACCTGTCAAGGAGCTCAGTAATCTCTTGTGGTAAGACCAGTTCACTTGTACCTGCGCTCAAAAGCTCCTTAAAGACATTAATAGCATTGTGTGTTTAGAAGCATCAGCCTTTCTAACCTGACTAGGCTGAATAAGAAAGTTGGATTTGCGATTGCTCTCTTTTTCTTTAATCATTTGCAATTGTAATTCATGCACTTCAGTGGGTGTGAGTAGGGCTAAGCTAACCTTACGGTTTTGATGCATGAAAGTATACATGTTAGTGCGACCATCATGCTTAGTTTTTCTATCCCATTGCCAAGGCCTACCCAACAGAACATGACCCGCTTGCATAGGTACTACATCACAAACTACTTCATCTTGATATCGGCCTATGCTAAAAGGAATGGTTACTTGTTATTGAGTCTTAACCTTAACCTTATCATCTAACCATCTTAGCTCATAGGGTCTCGGATGCTTAACCTTGTCTAGTCCTAGCTTGTTTACCATGTGAGCACTAGCAACATTGGTGCACGATCCCCCATCTATTATGAGATTACATACCTTGCCTTGGATAGTACATCGGCGGTGGAATATGTTTTCTCTTCGGACTGTCTCAACAGGCCCAACTATCACACTAAGGATCCGTCGTGTCAAAAGAAGCTCTCCTTTGTCTGGATACTCAATGTGTCCATAATCATCATCCTCCTATGGTTCCGCTTCATCACTGGATTCAATGTCTCCACTCTCGGTTAGGAGCATGACTCTCTGGTTTGGACATTCGCGAGCAATGTGTCCTCTGCCCCTACATTTGAAACAAGTAATGTCCCGTGTACGCTGGGGGCTAGTGTTCTTACTCTAATCAGCCTTTGGATCCCTGCTAGATTCGGTGGCTTTGCCCTTGAAATGGGAATCAATCTCAATGCCCTTTCCTTTGTCCACCGGTTTGTTGCTTTTGCTTGGGTTCCACGTTGCTTGAGGCTTACTCCTTGTGTTGGATTTGCGTTTGAGATGTTGCTCAGTTTCTATGGCGAGATGAAACAAATCCTTGAAGTCTTGATAGACTTGTCTCTCCACCTTATAGCGAATGCGATCTTGCAATCCATCTACAAACTGAGCTATGATAGACTCTCCATCATCGTTCATCTCTAAGCGGTTTCTCAAGCGCTCAAATTCCTCATAGTATTCTTCCACTGATTTGGATCCTTGCCTAAGAGCCCTGAATCGCCTTGCAAGTATCGTTGGAAGTGTGGAGGAACAAATCTCTGCCGCATTAGGTCCTTCATGTCAACCCAAGAATCTATGGCTCGGAGCCTGTCTCTTCTTCTGTATGAAATCACTCGCTCCCACCAAATAGTGCATTTCCCGTGAGCTGTGCCATGGCTAAACCATACGTTCTGAACCGGGATGATTATAGAAATCAATGATGTGGTCCATTCTCTTTTCCCACTCCAAGTAGGCCTCCGAGTCTACTTTTCCAACAAAGTGGGGTGCCTTAAGCTTGATGCCGTTGTTGCCTTGGTTGGCGTTGTAGTTGTCCCTCTCGGTGGTGGTGGAGTAAAGTCATCTTCTTCCTCAGCCCATTGCTCGCCAAAGTCAACCTCTTTTCGATTTTGAGGCTGTTGGTACTGTGGTCGAGGGTCATCCTCTTGAGGTTGGTTCAAGTTCCCTCGGTTACTGGTTTCAGGATTGTCGTTGAACACAAACCCATGTCTTCCCGGCATAGTAGGGGGCTGGTACGGCCCTCTTTGGTTAGTTCCACCAAGGTTCCGAATGGGAAGGCGTTGTGGTGGTCATTGCTCAACTCGGGTTATGCGGTCTCCAAGCTCCTGGCTCATGGTTTGCAAGTCTCCACGCAAGGAATTGACAAGCTGGAAGAGTGCATCTTGTGGGTTGGTGGTGTTATCTCCCATTGCTTGTGGCTTGGTGGTGTTATCTCCCATTGCTTGTTGCTCACGTTGTACCTTACAAGCAAATAAGGAAAGAAGTGTTTAAGTCCAAAAAAAGTAAAAAGGAAAGAACAAACTATGCGAATAAGGATTAATGCAAATAGTTATGATATTTTTTTTTTTTTGGACACAAATGAATGAACTAAATGCAAACACGAAAGGTTAAGGACAAAACGAAAGGAAAGAATTACTTGACTTGGTATTGACACAAGTCGTAACACAGACAAGAGGTAAGTTTCCTTTTTTTTTTATAATGATTCGATCTATTCGTGCAATCGTTCTAGAGCTTAACCTAACAATGGGGGCGGCTAAGAACAGAATTCAAGACGACACAGATGCTGATGTTTATGTTTTTTTTTTTTGACTAGATGCAAACTAAAACACGAAACTTAACTATCTATGAATGCAAACAAGAACTCAACAAAAGCAAGAACAAATCGGAAGTAAATGGACAAGAGATGAATAGATCGGATAGATATAACCTGGCTGAGTGTCTAACATGTGAGCTCATTAAACCAAATAATGAAACTAGTGTTCGAATGGTAAAAGAAAAGAACTAGGCAAAAATAAACTAAGTCATGACCTGCAAAAGAAACAAACACATAGATATGCGAATTGAAACACTCACCTACTTACCTTGCAGCTCGGTTGATATGATGAGAATGGTAGCTTGAGTGTTAGAGTTGAGTAGAGGCCAATGTTTTTCCTTGGTGCGGGTTGATTCCGACTTCTTGATGATGTCTTCCATGTCGGTCCAAGCTTGAAATGTCTTCCCATTGTTTGGCATGCTCGTAGTGGCTTCTTGTTCCAATGGAGGTTGATCCAGCTGGTCAATCATTCGCTGCATGCTTTGGTTGTACTTTTGTTGGAGAATCCTTGCTCGGCTTCTGGTCATGGCACCTTCAAACACTATAGGTACTTCCGGTTCTTGCTTGGTTTGGTCTGGTTCAGCTGATATGTCCACATCAAAGGTGTATGCGGGTGCGTTCTCGCCCCGAGGTATGCGAGTCAGTTTGAACTCTTTGAATTGCTTTGCCAAATTCTGAACGACTTTGAGTTATGCCTCCATCCAATCATCCCTGGCTTCGTACTCTCCGCTGAATTGGTTTGCGACCAATTGCGAATCGCAGAAAGCATGGACGTTTTGGATCTTAATTCCGACTGCGAGTCTCAGTCCTGCGATCCGGGCTTCATGTTGGAAATTCATACAGGTTTATAACACTTTATAAATCAACCTATAATTCAATTGCCAAGATCTCATGCAAATACTGAAACATATCTAGATTTAAGAGTTTTGAATATACCTGGATATTCTGCAGCGGAAATAAATTTAAGAACGAACTGAGGTTGTTGAGCACTCCAAATGTCGTGCCTCTACCGGTATCTACACGCACACAAACTGGATTGAAACGGGATGCTAGTGCCGTCGAGATCAAATCTCGTAACTGTGAGGAACCCTTCGTTTCTTCTTTAGACTTAGGGTTTTGGAGGCAGCCGTAAGTATTGTGTTATTTTAATATCAAACACCTTCTTATATCTTTATATAAGATTAACACCAAAACATAGTCCATGTGAACAAGCAATTGGTATTAGCCCATTTAACCATGTATACGTGACGGTCACGTGACTTCTATAATAATACGTATGTCTTATATCATACATATTATAATATATCCAAAACCGAGTAGATTGTTTATTCAGTTTGCTTAGGTGTGTGACCCTGTAGGATCGTATAGTATTAGTAATAGATTCTCAATCTATAGATTATAAGCGGTCTCTAGCAAAACTTTATAACCACCTAATATTATACGATTGTCGAACCTCGACGTTACGACACCGATAAGAGTTAGTACATTTGATTTCAGGACATTCCCAACAATCTCCCACTTGTCTCTTATATCTCGATCTCAGCATAAGGCAAGAAACAGTGTCATCTTTATTAAGCTAGATCATGTTTATCGAACTCTGATTGATACTGACTTAACAAACGACTGACATTCACCTCGTTTGAGTACGACCATGCATTTTTAGTATCAAACCTTCGATAGGCCCAGAGATATTTATCTCCCGTTATATGGGAGGGACAAATCTCATCTTGTTTCATCCCTGTTCCCTACACACACTTCATGATATGTCCAATCAATTTCTTTATAGTTACCAGTTACGGCTGAAGTTTGACAAAGTCAAAACATACCAATTCATATGTAAGAAATCATGATGAACTCAGGTCTAAGGACTATACTCTATAGTCGTAATGAGAAACTCTTATGACACTCATATATCAATCTTGTAAAGTTCTCATAAGCGGGTCATGTCCGATACTATGTTCTATAACACATATCTATGCGACTGACTTTGATACTCATATCAATGACTCCATGAAACGTAGCCATCAGTCACTCACATACTAATCTCTCGCGGTTATTATTGTCCTACTTTAATAACCTCGACTAGGGACACATATAATTTATGTCATCTATCATTTATATAGTTTCATGATCAGATCACTTATTTGATGATCTATAAGAATGTCATAAATTACTTTGGGACTATTATTTAATAACATACTTAAATAATACTGAACCAATTTCATTAAATAAAACATAACCAAATGTATGTTTACATGAACATCAAAACGTAAATAAGATAACTCCCACTAAAAACAAGATTACTACTTGAGAAATCTAATGCCTATAGCAGCAGCATGACTCTCATGCTTGGGCCGTGGGAGTGGCTTAGTCAGAGGATCAGCGACATTCTCGTCTGTTGGAACTCTGCTGATCTTCACATCACCTCTCTCAATGATATCACGAATCAGATAATATCTCCTCTCTATGTGTTTGGATTTCTGGTGTGATATGGGCTCCTTTGCCTGAGCTATGGCTCCATTTTTTTTTACAAGACAAAGCCACAGGTTCAGAAATGCTAGGATTTACACCAACCTCAATAATGAATTTCCTATTCCAAACAGCCTCCTTCACCGCTTCAGAAGCAGCGATGTATTCAGCTTCGGTCGTGGAGTCCGCCACGGTGCTCTGCTTGGAACTCTTCCAACTAACTGCACCTCCCAAGCATTCGTTTCAGCGTGTGCGACATTGGATTTTGGTTTGTCAGGGAGAAATTTCTCAAGGACATAGTCCTTTTTCTCCTGCTTGAGAACAATTCTCAAGTTCCGATACCATTCAAGGAAGTTCAATCCATTTAGCTTGTCCATCTCAAGGACGGATCGAAGAGAGAGAGAGTTTGTGTGAGTGGTGGTAGACATAGCTGAATATAAAGAAAGAAACGAGAGTTTAGTTTCGATGTTCAAGAAATGAGAAATCTTAAAAATTAAGAAAACATGCATTATATATAAAAACAATTTTCCTCAAGTTGAATATAATGATCCATGATCCATACTTCATTGAAACTTGAGTGAGCTTTGGCTCATCACCCAAATTTCAGCTATCTAGGTAAGCAACAGTTTGCTAATTATATCTTATATAATTCTTGGTTTTGGATTGATATCTTATATCAAATCCAATCCTATATCTCTGAGCCCAAAACTATTTTGAAGCTCTGTTAAGCAAATCAATCTTTTAAGTCATGCAGTAACGATTACAACATGTCTCACTCGTGTAATTGCGGACACCCTGCTTTGGCAGATCCATCACACAATGAAACGAGCCTTGACAGTTGACAAAATTGTGAAGACATCAAAAATGCTTAATATTAATTGAAGAATTAATTTTAATCCAATTTTAATTTATATTTAAAATTTATATCTAATATAAGTAATAAAATATAATTATTACACATCTTATATATATATTTAACTGGATTATAAATAATTAAGTTAATCTTAATCTCATTAAAATAATTAATTATTTATTAGAAGGTCTTACTTTAATTTTAGAATCTAATAAAACTAGAATTAGAATTCTAATTAAATAAAATAACCAAACTGATCGCATTAACCAACTATAAACCAAGTGACTCATTCAATCGGTTTTATTAAATTACACATGCAAATTATTAATTTTAAAATCAGACCATAATGTATTACCTTAACACGTGCTGACCATTTAATTGAATATTTGCATGACTAAGTAAAATATCACATGCATACGTAATTTTGAAATAAGGTAAATATGCTCAGTCATTAATATCAAATATTGACTTCTCCTAAACATGCACACGTAAATATCCAATATTCACATATCCATGGGTTTTTCCAAACTAGTTAATGCGATCACCAAATTACAATTAACACAAACCGATGAATAAAACGGATTTTATCAAGATCGACAAATCATAGTTATCTATCTATAGACTAAGATTCAATTTCAGTATTAAACAACCTGGCTCTGATACCACTGTTGGAAATTCATACAGGCTTATAACACTTTATAAATCAACCTATGAATTCAATTTCCAAGATCTCATGCAAATACTGAAACATATCTAGATTTAAGAGTTTTGAATATACCTGGATATTCTGCAACAGAAATAAATTTAAGAACGAATCAAGGTTGTTGAGCACTCCAAATGTCGTGCCTCTACCGGTATCCACACGCACACAAACTGGATCGAAACGGGATGTTAGTGCGTCGAGATCAAATCTCGTAACTGTGACGAACACTTCGTCTCTTCATTAGACTTAGGGTTTTGGAGGCAGCTGTAAGTATTGTGTTATTTTATTATCAACACCTTCTTATATCTTTATATAAGATTAACACCAAAACCTAGTCCACGTGAACAAGCAATTGGGATTAGCCCATT
Organism: Isatis tinctoria; assembly: GCA_010577795.1. Lineage (NCBI taxonomy): Eukaryota > Viridiplantae > Streptophyta > Magnoliopsida > Brassicales > Brassicaceae > Isatis > Isatis tinctoria. Next base: position 12,368,198 of record CM021246.1, on the reverse strand, counting down.
TAATCATGTATACGTGATGGTCACGTGACTTCCGTAATAATACGTATGTCTTATATCATACATATTATATTATCTCCAAAACCGAGTATATTGTTTATCCAGTTTGCTTAGGTATATGACCCTGTAGGATCGTATAGTATTAGTAATAGATTCTCAATCTATAGATTATAAGCGGTCTCTAGCAAAACATTATAGCCACCTAATTTTATACGATTGTCGAAACTCAATGTTACAACACCGATAAGAGTTAGTACATTTGATTTCAGGACATTCCCAACACTTTGTACTCTGCCTCGTTGTTCGAGGATGGGAAGGCAAGTCGGAAAGATTGATCCAGGATTTGTCCCGTTGGCGAGGTCAATCAGATTCCGACTCCCGATCCTTATTTCGACGAGGGTCCATCTACGTGCAGCATCCAAGTTGAGCTTTCGGTCGGCTCTTTTGCTCCAGCCGCCAGGAGTTCTACCAGAAAGTTGGCTAGGACTTGCGATTTCGCACAAGTCTTGGCTCGGTATTTGTGAGAGCCGAAACTCACACTACCAAGACTTATATCTTACGGAGGCTCAAAAATTCTCTTTTAAAAGAACTCAAGGACCGAAAATGTAAAAAGATGATTTTATTAGATAATATTTTCGAAGTACAAGAATATTAGCAAAAGCTTGAAAAATCTTATAATGATAAAGCTCTAATACCCGAATTGGGATGATCTTAGCCTAGTACAAGCATCTATATTTATACTAGGAGACCTAAGGTGCTAAAACTCTTTCTTGGCGATGTGGGACTTTGTTCTCTCCTTCCAGCCGCCGACCTAGTCTTTTGGACCCGATTCTTGGCCTGAAACCTCCAGCAATCCCTCACATGGTCTGATCCTTCTCCGAACCAACTTTTAGTGAACAGTAAAGAATGAATAGTAATCCGTGAATAGTAAACTGGATCTAGAATTAAGCTTAAATCGATTTTTCGGTTAGCTTTTTCGTGGGATGAATAGTGTTTCGTGAACAGTGTTTAACGGTTTTCCCGTGTGAATAGTATTCCGAACGTTTTACGACTTTTGAAACTGAATCGCCCATTTTTTCTTTAAATCTTCAGCCGCCGACTCTGTGGTGATGGCCAGTCGCCCCGTCTCTGTCTCGGGTGTATGGGCGGCAGGTCTTGCTCAATGGCTGCTGGCTTCGGTCCATGGGCGGCTGACTTCAGTCCATGGGGGGCTGGCATTAGTCCATGGGTGCCTGGGATCAGAACGGGCGGATGCTTGGTGTTGGATCGAACCGAGCCGGGAATCATGCTTGAAGGAAGGAGGAGATGGGCGGCTGGCTTGTTCGAGAAAAAGTCAAACGCCATGCCTTGCTGAAGAGATGATGGGTGGGTGGTCTTTGTCTGGGACAAGACCAGACGCCGAGTATCGACTGAGAGATGATGGGTGGCTTGTCTTTGTCCGGGACAAGACCAGACACTATGTCTTGATGATAAGAGGATGGTCGGCTGGCCTGTTCGAGATAAGACCAGACGCCATGTCTTGATGATAAGAGGATGGATGGCTGACCTGTTCGGGATAAGACCAGACGCCATGTCTTGATGGGCGGCTGGACTTATCCGGGACAAGATCAGACGACGTGCTCTCTTAGACAGGTGATGGACGGCTGGACTTATCCGGGACAAGATCAGACGTCTTGCTCTCTTGGATAGGTAATGGGCGGCTCGACTTATCCGGGACAAGATCAGACGCCATGCTCTCTTTCACGTGATGGGCGGCTGGACCTATCAAGACCAGACGCCATGCTCTTCTTGGACAAGTGATGGTGGGCGGCTGGCTTTGTCCGGGACAAGGCCAGACGCCAAGTACTGATGGTGATGGGTGGCTGACTTTGTCCGGGACAAGGCCATACGCCATGTACTGATGGTGATGATGGGCGGCTGCCCTTCGGAAGGAGATAAGGGCGGCTGGCCACATGCATAGAGCATGGGCGGCTGGCCTTTATGTTCGGGATATGATCTGCTTGCTCTTGATCTTGAGTTCTCGCTCTATCAATCTCCGAGGAGGGGATTTTGACCCCAACAGTATTCAATGTCGTATTCGCTCAGTTCTACCGCCCACTTGGCCAGTCGCCCGGATAGGCTAGGACTGTGTAGGATTGTCTGAAGCGGGAATGCTGTAAGGACAATGATAAAATGCGATTGAAAGTACGGCCTTAACGTGGTGTGAAGGGCGGCTGGCCCATTTCTCTAGAATGGGCCGATGGCCCTTGTTGTGGAGCGAAAGGCAGCTGGCTCATCTCTACAAGGAGGATGGGAGGCTCGCCCTTGTTGTGTAGCTAAGGGCGGCTGGCCCATTTCTCTAAGGACAAAGGGCGACTGGCCCTTGTTGTGGAGCGAAGGGCGGCTGGCTCATTTCTCTAAGGAGAATGGGCGGCTGGCCCTTGTTGTGGAGCGAAGGGCGGCTGGCTCATCTCTATAAGGAGGATGGGCGGCTGGACCTTGTTGTGTAGCGAAGGTTTGGCTCGTTTTATTTTAAGTTGGGTCGATTTGGGTGCTATACCGGGCACCCAGATCAAAATATTCGGGAGTATCCCTTTCGTGTTGTTAGAACAGCGAGTTTCGTTGCTGGGTTTAGAGTTTGATTTGGTGGCTAGTTTGTGAACGAGTTTACGATCTCATACCAGGGCCGGGTTTGGTACTTCGTCATGAGATGTTTAAGACCAGCTTTCCATGTTGGCGTTTACTGGGTTTGGCGAGCTTATTTCGCGGTTTACACCTCACACTATTTGCCTATGCGAAGCGCTCCTGAAGATAAGCTAAATAGAACATCGTCTTGACGCTTCCCGCATTCCCGATCAGGTTACGCCTTTCTGATTTTAGTCCGGAAATTTGTATAGCTCGCTAAATTTATCCACTGCGGGATGTTGAAAGAACCATGGTTAAAAAATTGTCCCATTGTGATCAGCAACAGACGGTGATAAGTATGCTGATTGGTGGATTTTTAATGTATGCCAAGGGACGAATTCTGGAAGCAAAGAAATCTTGTTGTGGCCAGCAATAGACGGTTTTTCTTGAGAAGACTCGAGTGGGAAAACTCGAAAGATTCTTTTGATATATTTGTTTCGGGTGGATGGTTTCGGACGGGTCGCGAGATGCTAAGTCGTGATGCTCGTCCGGAGTCCGCGATTTTCGTCGTCCTTTTGGAAGAAACTTGAGTGGTTCGAAGACACTGAGTCTCTATTTTTATTCGGAGTTCTTGACTTTGTCGCTCTTTAAGAAGAGACTCGATTGAGTTGCGGATTCTTGCCCGCATTGGTCATTGGGTGAATGATCACAGATGTTTCGCGAGACGCCATGTCCCGGTGGTCATTTTCTTGAATTCTTTCACGAACTCCTTTATGCTTGCCTATCCGGATATATCGAAAGATACTAAGTTCCGAGGTTTATTAGAATTTTCTTTTTGATCCATATTCTCGGGGAATCGTTTGAGTTCAGGATAGGTTGTGAGATGCTAAGTCCCAATGCTCATCCTCTCGGGTTTTGCTGGACCTTTTCATTGCTTGTCTATCCGGGTAGGTTGCGATATGCTACGTCTCGATGTTCATCCGGATCAACATTTTTGGGAAATGCTTTGAGCCTTAAATGGGTGTTGAGGTGCTAATCCCCGGTGCTTGTTCTTCGAATTATTCCCGAAACTTTTCTTCGTTTGCTTGGGAGGATTATCTGTTTATCCGGATTCCAAGTCTTGGCCAACATCCTTGGGAAATCATTCGAGCTTGGATGGGTTCTGAGATGGTAAGTCCCAGTGTTGATCCCTCGAAATTTTGCGAAAATTTGCTGAATTATCTTCGGGAGTATGTATATACAGACCCACTCCCCCCTCCTTTTATGGAGGGGGCAACTGAACTCGTTTTTAAGCGAGCTGCCTACGTACCCTTCATGAAAAGGGATCAAGTCACCCGTCGTTCCTTTTTTTTTTTTAATGAAAAAGGCGGCTACGCTCTGGCTACAGAGTCATCCGTTTCGGGTTCAGCGGTCTCGGATGTCTTCTCTTTGGCAGCCGTCGTTTCTTCTTGTTTGTCTTTAACTTCTGCGGGAAGAATCTCTTTTTCTCAAACTGGTCGGTTCTGCTCGCCTTAAGTCGTGGCTCGACGCTTGTGTCCGCTTTCTTGCGCTTCCGGTTTTCTTTTGTTGTTTCGCTACAGAGCTCTCCTACAAGGAATTTCGTTGCAAGTATTCTTGCAGTCGCCATGCAATTTGCATTTGAGTGACCTTCGAGTTTGTGGAAAGTGCAGCTAGCCTTTTCATCGTAGCCTACGCTGCGAGTCCAGGTGTTCCACGATCCGTTTTCGCGTCCTCATCGGGCGACCGTTCCATGTTTATTCGATAGCTGTGCGTTCCACCTGCATTCGTCCCTTCGTTCATGCGGCATCATCCGCTCTCACTTGGAACATTCGAAGGTCGCGTCGTGCTTTTTGTCGATGTCTTTGACTTCTGGTGCTTCTTTGGCAAGTCCTCGATCTCTTCTTCGAGGATCTCGAAACTTGAGGCACAGTGCAATGCTTCTTGGATCGTCGCAGGGGGGTTCAGGGTAATTTCAACTCGGAAACTCGACTCATACCGTAGTGCTCTTCTCAAAGCAGCGAGTGCGGCTTGATTGCCGAGCCCGATGATCTTTGACGCAACCGACTCAAAACGTTTTGCGAAATTTCGCAAACTTTCGCTTGGCCTTGGGATAGAGTCCAAATATCTTCATCAGGGGTTTCTCGGTTTGCATGGAGCGTTCTCCTTCGGCCTGTTTTTCCTTGCTTGCTAATTTGCTTTCGCTGCTCGACCTGTATTGGGTTTCTCTTGTCTCCCGTGGGGTCTCTCCACTTGTTTCGGGTCCCAACTCTATCTTGGCAGGTTCCGTTTCCATGTGCTCTAGTTCGACCTCCATTTTCTTCATCGACTATCCATGTTGGGAGCCCAGCTGTTTGCTCTCCGACGCTCTTCCTTTCCATCAGTGGCGGTCCGTACGGTTCCGCTTATGTACCAATCGAGCTTCGCTTGATCGAGTTCTTTTCTTCCAGCGCAATTATTGGCGGTGAGAATCGGAGAGGCTTCGGTTTGACGATCCTGAGCCTTTGTCCTAAGTATCCTCTCAGAGGAATGCCCATGGTTTGATTTTCGTCTTGGATCCACGTCAATCCTCAAGACACTGTTCCGTTCACCTTGGCTTGTCCGGTTTGCCGTTCTTGGTTTTTAGCCATCCTCGTCTTTGACTCGACCACTGATGTAGCGTCTTCTGCTTCATCGTCCGTCTCAATCCTGTCTTGGCTAGCCCTATATACGGTGATTAATTCCTCCGTTCTCTTCGTCGATAACCGTAGAATCTGGCTGTTCGATTATTTGTCTTGTGGATTTCTTCGGTTGTCTCGACGACGTCCCGAGTGGGTCCATTCTTTTCCCGGCTAGGGTTTGTTTGCTCATGTTTTGCTTTCTCGGTTTCTCTGCCTGAGGCGAGAGTCGGAGACGTCTCGCACCGATGGTCTGTCGTCCATGCCTTATGTTTCTTGTTGGAGAGACGATCTTGGCTTGGCTTTCATCTCGGATTGTTCGCAACTGCTGAGCTGCCGTTACGTCTCGTTGGTCTTGTCACTCTGGGATTGCAGCCAGCATGGTCTTCAGCTCAGCCATCGTCGTCACAAATTCTTCCATGTTGGTTGCCCCGGTTGTTCCGGTGATCGTCGCTGCAGCGGCGGTCGTTTTTGCCGGCAGGGTGTTTCCATCATTCGTTGGGTCGTAAATTTTTGGGTAGTCCGCTACCGAGAACTCCACGTCTTTCTTTGGTCCACATAAATTTTTGGATTGTTCTGATTGTCGATGTCGTCTTTCCGGTGAAACTAGTCAATGGTTTTGGATGAGTTGTGGGATGCCAGGTCCCAGTGTTCATCCTCCGATGGGTTTCTTAGAATACGGCGTTGACCGATCTTCTCGTGTCGATTAAAACTCTCGGTGTAATACCCCGATCAAGAGCGGATTAGTACAGCAAAGGGAAATAATTTATAAAAATCTGGTCAGGACAATTTTAAAAATTATGGGATTTGGAGCGCATCTGCACAGGACAGTAAAAAAGCCATTTCAAAAAGATTCAAGTCAAGAAAAATACTGTGGAGACAAAGAAAATTCGTGGAAGTCAGCTTAGCGAGAAGAAGGACCAATCGGAGTTGTAAATTCAAAAAAAAAAGAGTTCGAGCCGTTCATAAATGCTGGGGATTTTTTTGAAGACACTAGACACGAGGAGGAAGACTTGGCACGAAGAAGATTGAGTTTTGACTGGCAGGAACACCAGATATGGAGTAAATGCTAGGAGGGTCCGAAATGAAGCATGTGGAGCCAAATAATTCGTAAGTTGTGAAGCACCCGACCAAAATTCCTGAAATTTTCTGGAGACATTATGGACATGTCAGGGAAGCATCAGAAAGAAACAGAGTTATTTTTGACTGGGTAGATCAACAGTTGTACACAGGCCCGGCCCATGGGGGAAGCGAGGGAAGCGGTGGGTTAGGGCCCAAATGTTTTTTTGGGTTTTTTTTGTTCAACATAAAATTTTTTTTAGTATTAGGTTTAAATTAAACCAAAAAGGACACACTTTTCTAATTTGGAGTAGAGCTTCATGTGGACTTGGGCCGGTACTGGTTGTACATTTAATCTCTGGAAGGTATTAAATGAAGCAGTTCCACTTCCAGCAACTACAATCCAAGAGGGGAGACCTATGCCCTTAATTTCGACTCCATGCATGCCAAGCTACTACTGTTTGCCTATTAGGGACTTCAGCAACTGTTTGGAGTGACCAGGTGTCAGGAAGCAATGAGTACTCAAGTATTTTCAAGAAAAATCAAAGGAAGAGAGAGTAAAATAAGAAAAATTGCATGGGGACTAGCTGTACCTTTGCATGCACGTAATGGAAGGACTAGAAGGGGTGTTTCAGCAAGGCTAAGGGGTTATGTGGCAAGCAGATATGAGTTCCCTCCACTAACTCATTTTCACACATTCCTCTCTCCTCCCATTATAAATACAAGGGGTTTCTTCTCACATTTTCTTGTTCCCACAAAAATAAGAAACCAAAGGTTTAGTTTTAGAGAGAGAGAGAGAGAGAGTAGAGGCGTGAGAGAGAGGAGTTGAGTCTAGGAGGTTCTGTTTGTTGGTTGGAGTCTAGCTCTTCTTCTTCTTCTTTCTTCTCTCATCCGATTGTTCAAGGTGGGTTTCAGTGTGGTTGTCTTTCTCTGTTCATGTTCTACACCTTATGTTCATACATGACGCTGTAGACTTGTCAGAGTTAGAATTTCTTTGCTTGTTGCTTTTTAAAATCGGTTTTGGTTTCTTTTACAATCTATTTTCATGAGCTTATCTTTCAAGTTTGATTTTTGGTTGAGCTTTTGAAGTTCTTTGGATTTAAAAAACTATTTGATTGAAAAAGATCTTGTTTTCCTTGAGTTTTCAAAACTATTTGGTTTGATAAAACTTGATTTAAAAACTTGGATTTTCTTGTTTTGGGGTGCATGCATGAGTTGTGTAGAGTATTGCATGTAAGTTTAGGAGTATATGAGTCTTTTAGCTTTGCATGTAGTTTTTAATAGCATTCTAGGGTTAGATCTTTGCATGCATGCATAATTGAATTTGAAGTTAGGTTAATAGATGGATTTTTTTTTTTTTTTATCAATTGCATGAGGTTGTTAAGTTAGATCTTTTAATTAGATAGTTGCATGTATTAGTAAATAAGGGAGGTTTTTGTTTATTAGATAGCTAATGGTTAGTAATTAGGAATTAATTAAAGAATTGAACTTAGATTAATGAATTAGTCTTTGCATGTTAAGAATTTGAACTTTGTTTCTTGACCAAAAAAAAAGAATTTGAACTTTGTTTAATTTGGGGTTTTTGGGAAAATAATTTAATTGTTGGTTAATTGAATTTTCAATAAGTTTAGGTTGTTAGATTAACTTGAATTTGGTTAAGTTTGTCAGTAATTAGTTAAGGATTGCTAGGATTGTCAAAGCTAAGGTTGAATATAAGTTTGTAGGTTAGATTGTATGTTAAAAATGAATTTGCATGTTAGGTTTAAGAGAAGGATCTTTGCATGGATAGTTCTAGGATTTTCATAGGTTTAATCTAGAGTGTTTAGGTTGTATGGGGTAGTGGGTTAAGGAAAGAATTTTCATTCGTTTTTTATTTATTTATTTGATAAAAGGCTTTTAAAAATGGAATTTTCAGTGGATTAAAAGAAATTTTGAATCAGTTTTATTAAATAAAAGAGTTTTCAATGGATTTATAAAAGTGTTTTCAACGGATTTATAAAAGTGTTTTCAATGGATTTATAAAAGAGTTGTATTTGGATATTGTTTTATAAAAGAAAAAGGATTTGGTTCGGATTGGGATTTCAGAATGGGGTTGTTTTACTTGCATTTTGATTTCAGAACAGAATTATTTCTAGTGAATTTCTTTATTGCTTCTGAAAGAAGGTTTTGATTTTTTTTAAAAGGGTTAAAAATATTGATTGAGTTGTTGTGCGATTAATTGTTGCATGTTGATTGTTTGTTGCATGCATGATTGTGATTATCTCTGTTTATTGTTTAGTAGTTGTTGTGCAAGTGACCTCTGTGGTGTAAACTAACGTTTTCATGCAGGTAACACCACAGAAGGATTTGTCTGATCTCAAGCTAGTGAGAGTCGTGAAATCAGATTGTTTATGTGGAGTTGAGTTGTGGTGATGTGGTTGTAGAGTCAGTCCGTTTGCGGGTAGCTTTCGGGCTGAAGCGGAGGCGTAAAGATTCGGTTCAGTGGCGGTATGTGCGTGATCCCCAAAGCCCTCCACGGCATCGATGGACTGAGAGGTGGGGAAGACTCGGAGAGACGGGGTTGCAGCCTAATTGGCCGAGTGTACCCGATGGGGTACGGAGACGGTGTTCCGGAAGAGTAAGGGCGGAACTGGACCATAAATCTGCACTTTGGCCGCAAGCTAGGTGTATGATTGAGTTGTGATGTTCCGGCTTGATGGTCTTTGTGATAGTCAAGTGCAGGGTGTTCACGGGGGATCCGCCGTGCTTTGAGATCTCAGTGCCCACGCGGTGGAAGGCGTTGTGAGAACGCGGACTAACGTTGTTTTGTGCTTCGGCTATGTACTTTTATGTTGCTTCGGCTATTTGAATGCTAGATTGATTGCTTGTTCAGTTATTTGTGGGTTTGGGTGTTTTATTGCTTTGTCTTCTTGTCTCGGTGAGTCCTGAAACTCACTGAGTAATCTTTTGATTACTCACCCCTTTTTCCCTTGTCATTTCCCTTGCAGGAACCTTTAGCTTGGACCTTTAGCATGGCGCTCATTAGGATCGGTGCTTTGATCACGGTTTTCCAGTGGTGCTTTGTAGGTGCGGGAAGTTTTAGGCTTGTGCCTTTAACCTATCATGTATTATCTTATCCGGTTTTTAGTGTCCGCGGACGTCGTTTCGTTTGTATCCGTCTTTCGTAAACTCTAGATGTTTTGTTGTTTAAGAACTCAAAGATTATCTTAATGAAGTATGTTTTTATTTAAAACTTCCTTGCATTGTGTTATGAGTCTTCCGCTGATATATCTAGTTTTTTCCAAACTAGATCACAACTCAAGACTGAGGTACGGGTTGCAAAGCCTTAGGCCAAAGTCAAGAGGCAAACGGAGTTAGGAAATGGGACAGCTCTGTTTTTGGACTTCGTCCTGGAATGAGCTGACTCGTTACTTAACCCTGAACTGTGGCATTCCCGGGTTGGCTAGGGCGAGGGTCGGCCGGTTCATGTTCTTGTTTGATTGTTGGGCGGTCGGTCCTGTCTAGTTGATACACGAGTTTTAAACCCTTATTTCCTACTGCAAGTGCACAGCATACGAAGTAGTATTTAGGGGTCGATCCCACGAAGACCAGTTTTCACACTTTGACTTAATGAGCTAAATTAAGAGCTAAGACAATTCAAATATGTTTTTGGTTTTTTGTAGATAGCAATAATAAAAGCGAAATCGGTTGTAAAGATTATATTAAACAAGCGTTAGGTCAAGGAATATCGCAGGAGATTCAGAGCAACGGATCAAACAACTATTCATGCAGTGATTAAGCATAAGTCTAGAACTCAAACACTAAGATAATATCAATCCACTCTCGTGATATCAATATCTTTGTCTATCGACTTAGAATTCCTAATTCTCGTTGGTACTAGAAATTGTAGACAAGCATTAAGGATAGGTTTAATATGTTCACAATTCTCCAATACATCTACTCTCGCAGGTAATGAATAAATTGCTCACCAATGTTCTTTCTAGCAACCTAGCAACTCTCGCTGTCTAAGTTAAACTCAATATCATTAAATCAAGTGATCAATTCGATCTAAGCATTAAGAACAACAAAGGTGAAGACATTGATTTGAATAGCCTATTTGTGTTTAACCCTAAAGCTCATGAATTCCTTTGACAAACCTCAACCTAACTAAGAGATCTACTCAGACATAATTAAAGAAGAAGATAACAACGAGATTATAAAGTTCATCATAAAAACTTGAATATATAACATAAGCTGGATATAAACTTATAAGAACTTAATTAAAGCATAAGTATAAATATAAGAACTGAAAGTAAAACTTAAAGCATAAGCAAAAATGTAAGAACTGAAAGTAAAACTTAAAGCATAAGCATAAATGTATAAAGCTTAAAAGAAACTAAATAAAACTTAATAAAAGCATAAACATAAAACTTAAAACTGAAGAGAGAGCAATGTTTAGAAGCTAGAGAAGAGAGGAGGAAGAAGATGGTGTGTTTGTAAACATCAAGAGTGAGTTCTATTTATAGGACAAGGTGAAGGGGAGTAGGTGAAGTGGGGAACGGTCGTTCTTGGTGTAGAACGATCGTTCCCGATGGTCGATCGAAGTTGGTGGAGTTGGTGAACTTGGGAACGATCGTTCTTAGGTGGAGAACGGTCGTTCCGTGCATGGTTGTTGGTGGAGTTGGTGAGGGCAAGAACGGTCGTTCTCTTCATGGAACGGCCGTTCCTCTTCTTTTGTCGGCAAGGTAGGTGATGAGGGGAACGATCGTTCCGTAGGTGGAACGATCGTTCTCCATGGTCTTTCCAGCCATAGAACGGTCGTTCCTTTGCTTGGCCAGAACGATCGTTCTTCTTCGGAACGGTCGTTCCCTTGTGTTTGGTCCTTTTCTCGTTTTTCCATCTTAACCGCCAAACTCCTTCGGAACTCCGTAAAATCTGTAAAAGACTCAAAACTAAAGAAAAGACTCGAAAAACTAACAAAACATGCAAATCAAAACTCAAACCGAATACTAAAAACGAATCAAAATACGTTAAAAACACGTAATATCAACTCCCCCCAACTAAAACCTTTGCTTGTCCCCAAGCAAAACCAGATATTTTACAAAGAGGAGAGGTTAGAAAAACGTGTGAGACTTGTAAAACTTATAGGACCATACTCTAAATCAATTGCCCGTAAACCGCATTCGCAAAGTTCAGATCAAACCGTACTTCATTGTACTTCTCCATAACCGTAGTAAATAAGTGAAATCTCATGATCAAGCAGAACTCAATATTTAACATTCATTATCAAATGCGTGTACTCTCACAAAGGGAATATCTAACACGTTATGGTCTAAGTATCAAGGTTGGTATTTGGTGGCTCAAGTGTTTTGGTTTCTTTTAGCAGTATAAACGGATGCAAATCATTATGCAAAATCACCGTGAGACACAGACCAATTAGGAGGTACACAACTCTCCTTAACTCTAACCCTTCTACCCTTTTTTAACTGAGTCACAAACAAGAACATGATTTCTTTTAACGTTTTATGAAATTTAAAGATATTACCTTGACGACTTTCCCGGTTCCTTCTGTTTTTTTTTTTTATATCGGAGAATGGAACTGGTTAGTCTCTAAGATCTGCATCAAAAGAATTTTAACAATGTAAGCTTATTTCTTGAATGTGAATAAAATCTTCTACCCTTTTAAAAGTTCACCCTCTTTTGAAACGAAAATTTTCAATGAATATATTCAAAGAGAGAGATCACATTTCTAGACACATCCCATGAGTTTAATCAGAAAGAGACCACCTATCTAGACACAATCCTAAAGAAAAGTTGTGTCGGTCCGTATACTCCATAGTTTTTGCACATGAATGCAATGACAGTAAATGAAGAAAAGTGGGTTTCAACATGGAAATAGTAAGGGTGTGGTACTAAACTAAGGATAAGTCTAGCCATTTGGAGTTAGCAAAGATTGGTAGAAATGATGCAAAGAAAACTCCAAATGTAAAATCCAATACATGATTATCAACCCCCTAAGTGAGATAAATTAAGTCCATATTAAGTTCTGATGATTCGATTAAGTTCAGATGATTTGAGAAATTCACTAAATGATCAAGTTATGGATTTTTCTGCGTTTCCAAACTATCCTCAAACAATGCTAAGCAGTCGTAAGGCAATGACATCGAACATGTTGCAATTCCAAAAAGTTAACAAATTTCACACAGTGTTTTGACTCGATAAATTTTTTTTTTTCTTTTTTATAAAAATACACCGAAAAATATAAGAAATAAACATCCACAAAACACACCGTTAGTACACAAATGAATCCCTCCCCCAGACTTGTTTTTAACCGTCCCGGTTAAAACAAAACTGAAAGAGAAACCCGTAAAATAAAAGTGTCATAAAATAAAAATGGATATAACAAGGGTGATAGAAATAACCACAAGCTCAGTGGTCGCTGGTGGAGCTATCGGTGCTGCTCTCTATCCTTCTTCTGTGTAGAACGAGCGTTCCTGGTAGGAACGATCGATACTTAATAAAAGCCTGCAAAAACAATCTCAAACAAAACAAGAAACGTAAATAGAACAAGAACGAAAAACTTCACGATATTTACATGTTACCTGGTGGGTTGCCTCCCACGAAAGCGCTTGTTTAACGTCACTAAGCTTGACGTGGAGAGTTGATTATGCTTGAGGAGGCTCGGTCAAAGGAGTTTCTTCCCCGTCTCTGAGTTGTGTGTCGGCAAAATATGGTTTCAACCGTTGTCCATTGACCACGAACTCTTCTCCTTTGGTGTTGAACAAGACCACCGCTCCATATGGCCGCACTTCCTTTATGGTGAAAGGCCCAGACCATCTCGATCGCAACTTCCCGGGAAACAGCTTCAGCCGAGAGTTGAAGAGTAAAACCTGGTCGTTTTGGGCGAAGTTACGAGCCAGGATGCGCTTGTCGTGGTATGCTTTGGTTCTCTCCTTGTAGATTTTGGAGTTCTCGTAGGCGAGATGCCTAATCTCCTGAAGCTCGTGTAGCTGCATCATGCGTCGTTCGGAAGCCGGCTTAATGTCGTAGTTGAGCAGCTTGACAGCCCATGCGGCCTTGAATTCGAGCTCAACGGGGAGGTGACATGGTCCCGAGAGGCGTTTTGTAGGCGGTCCTGTAAGCCCATAGAGCGTCGTCTAGCTTGGAATCCCAGTCCTTCCGAGTTGTGCTCACAGTCTTCTGAAGGATGCTCTTGATTTCCCGGTTAGATATCTCAACTTGCCCACTTGTTTGCGGATGGTAAGGCGTTGCGACCTTGTGCTTTACACCGTTCTTGCGCAATAGATTCTCGAAAATCTTGTTGATGAAGTGAGAGCCTCCATCGCTGATGACAACGCGCGGAACACCAAACCTCGGGAAAATGATAGATTTGAACATCTTGATCACCACCTTTGCATCGTTCGTGGGACTCGCCAATGCCTCAACCCATTTAGACACATAGTCAACAGCCACGAGTATGTACTCATTCCCGAAAGAAGATGGGAATGGTCCCATAAAATCAATCCCCCATACATCAAAGACCTCCGCTTCGAGAATGAAGTTCTGTGGCATCTCATTGCGCTTGCTGATGTTGCCCTGTCGCTGGCATGATCACATCTAGAGATAAAGCGCTGAGCATCTTTAAACATTGTCGGCCACCAATATCCAGCTTGCAGAACCTTGGAGACCGTCTTGAAAGTAGCGAAGTGTCCGGCATAGGAAGAGCCATGACAGTGAAACAGAATCTCCGGTATCTCCTCCTCAGCCACGCAACGTCTGAATACTCCATCTGGGCAATGCTTGTACAGGTATGGCTCATCCCAGAAGTAATGGCGAATATCCTTTAGGAATTTCTTCCTTTTGTTGCCCACAAAACCGTGAGGTTCTAGATCAGCAGCTAGGAAATTTGCAATCTCACCAAACCAAGGAATCTGAGGATGTTGGCTGCTTTCGGTTTGGTTGCAGAATTCGGACTAAGCTGGTGCTCGCTGGGTGGGAGCATGTGCTTCCTCGATTTGGAATGTTCCGATCGAGTAAATCTGTTCTTCAGGGAGGCTGTCGTTGAGTGGAACTTCTTCATCAATCCTCATCCTAGATAAATGGTCGGCAGCTCCATTATCTATTCCCTTCTTGTCTTTGATTTCCAGGTCGAATTCTTGAAGTAGGAGAATCCACCTAAGTAGCCGTGGCTTAGCGTCTTTCTTGGTCAGCAGATACTTGAGTGCTGCATGATCAGTATGAACTATAACCTTTGATCCAACGAGATAGGACCGAAACTTCTCAAAGGCGAAAACGACGGCCAGAAGCTCCTTCTCTGTCGTAGCATACTTGCACTGAGCATCATCCAATGTGCGACTGGCGTAGTAGATAACGTGGAGCTTCTTGTCTTTCCTCTGGCCGAGAACTGCACCAACAGCATAGTCGCTAGCATCCGTCATAACCTCGAAAGGTAGGCTCCAATCTGGTGGCTGCACAATGGGTGCGCTGACCAATGCTCCTTTGATCGTATGAAAAGCCTCAAGACAGTTGCTGTCAAATTCGAATTTCACCTCCTTGCATAACAGCCTCGTGAGGGGTCTAGCTATCTTTGAAAAATCCTGATGAACCTGCGATAGAAGCCTGCATGCCCCAGAAAGCTGGGATCCCCTTGACAGAAGTAGGTGGTTGTAGGTTCATCATAACCTCGATTTTAGCCTTATCCACTTCGATGCCATCCTCTGATATGCGATGCCCAAGTACAATCCCATTCCTGACCATGAAGTGACACTTCTCCCAATTTAGAACTAGGTGTTTTTCCTCACATCGCTGAAGTACCCTGCATAGATTAGATAAACAGTGAGAGAAAGAGTCTCCATACACCGAGAAGTCATCCATGAACACCTCCATTATGTCTTCGATCAAGTCAGAAAAAATGGACATCACGCATCGCTGGAAAGTTGCCGGAGCATTGCACAATCCGAACGGCATGCGCCGGTAAGCGAATGTGCATAAGGACATGTGAATGTTGTCATCTCCTGGTCGTCGGATGGATGGAATCTGAAAGAAACCTGAATAACCATCTAAAAAACAGTAGTATGGATGGTTAGCAAGTCTTTCAAGCATCTGATCAATAAAGGGCAAAGGGAAATGATCCTTTCGAGTTGCAGCATTCAGTTTACGATAATCTATGCACATTCTATGGCCGGTTATGGTCCTAGTCGGTATCAGTCAGTTTCCTATCATTTTTATTACAGTGATTCCTCCTTTCTTAGGAACTACATGAACTGGACTAACCAAGTACTATCAGAAATAGCATATATTACACCGGCTTCTAGAAGTTTCATTATCTCCTTTTTAACAACATCTTTCAGATTCGGATTCAACCTCCTTTGATGTTCTATAGAACTCATTGATTCATTTTCTAGATGTATCCTATGCATGCAAAGATCAGGGGAGATTCCAGTGATATCATCCAGTGAATACCCTATAGCCTTTCTATACTTCCTAAGTTCGCATAAGAGTAAAGCTACTTCCACATTGTTCAAATCAGCATTCACAATCACCGGGTAAGTAGAGTTTGTTCCAAGGAATGCGTACCTGAGCCCGGCTGGAAGAGTTTTGAGCTCCAGTTTGGGTGCTTTCAATTCGCTCCAAGGGCTGTCTATCGGGTCAAGTGGCGGAGCAGGTGCTCGTGGGGTTGGAGCGGGTGCTCCGTCTGTTTTTGCCGAGTTCTCCTCATCATCTAGGCTCGTGTATGCTACCATTTGCTCAATTCTTTGGCTGGAATCTAGCATCTTGGCAAAGCTGTCGGCATCCTCGCTCAGGAAACCATGCTCTCTTTCAGCTAGAGTTAGGGCGGTTTCAAGAGGATCCGGGCACATAAGCTCTTCAGCTGCCTCATCATACACATCATCCACGCCTTCCACAGTGAAGGTCTGTCCATCCATCATTGGTTTCTTCAACAATTTATCCATCTCGAATGACATTACCATGTCGCCTAGCTGAAGGTCAATCACTCAATTCTGTTCATCGATTTTTGCGCCAGCTGTGCATAAGAATGGCCGGTCAAGAATCAGAGGGTCTTTCGGTTCTTCTTCAAGCTCTAGAACCACGAAATCAGCTGGGATGAGTGTGTTTCCAATTCGCACATGAAGATCCTCTAACATACCCACCGGAAGCTTTGTTGATCTGTCTGCGAAGACCAATGAGATGCGCGTGGGTTTGAAATTGGTGAACCCTAACCGTTTTGCCATAGAGTATGGCATAAGGTTGACACTGGAACCGAGATCGCACAGAGAGCATGCGAATGTCATGGGGCCGATCTTGACTGATAAGACGAATCGGCCGGGATCGCTTCTCTTCTTAAGGACCTTGTTCTGCATAACAGCACTGCACTCTTTGGAGACTACCATCACGTTTTCCTCCTCAGCTACCTTCCCGGAGACTAGAGTTTTCACATACCGTTTGAGAGCCGGTATCATCTGAACGGCATCCGTGAGAGGAAGCTTTACGGTTAGGTCTCTGAGCATCTCTCTGCATTTAGCATCCTCTAAATCTTTGCGAGACTTCTTAGGAGGTACAGGGTATGGGACCTTGGGTTTGTACACCCTTGCTTCCGTATTGCTGGCCGAAGTTGTTGGAGTTTCTTGGCTGAGCATGTGCTCGGTTGATGAGCCAGGGTACGTTGTCGCTTCCTTTCCTTTTTCCGATCCGGCGATTGTTTCCGAGTTCAATGTTTTCCCGCTCCTTAGCTCGACGGCGTTGACAAACTCCTTCCTAGGTGCTTCAGCTTTTCCAGGCAGAGTCCCTGGTGTTCTTTTTATAGACTCGGCAGTTTGTGCAATCTGAACATCCAGTTGCTTCATGTGGGTCCATACAGCCTCATACTTCCCATTAAGATCAGTATACATAGTGTCAACTTTGGAGTTGATTTCTGCTGACGCCTTTTGTTGACTCGCCATCAACTGCTGCATCATGTTCTTCAGCTCGTCTTGGGAGCCTGTTGCTGAAGATGAAGGTTGCGGATTTGTGAAAGGCTGGGGCTGCGAGTTTGTGAAACGGTGCCTTGGCTGATTCCCTCCTTGGAAACGGTTCTGATTAGGAACGAATGGCCGGTTCTGGTAGTTGTTGGAGTAGTTCTTCTGAAAACCCATATGTGGCTGATTTCCTTGCTTAGGATATACTTGATCCTGCGGATTCTCCACATTGGTGCTCCTATAGGACAGGTTCGGATGAGTGTTGAAGCCTTGGTTGTTGAAACCGCAGTTCTGCCCGAAACCTTGTCCCGTCACATAATTCACCTCCATCTGATCATTCCCGGTTTCTTCCTCATAGGCTTGAGTGATAGGTGCTTCCCCATTCTCGTCCACAAAGTGGACTGACTTCTGGTTCTTTTTTAGCAAAAGGTTAACCATGGCCGCGAGCTCATCAATCTTCTTGGACTCCACACTGTTGACCTTCTTTCTGTCGTACTCCGGGCTTTTGTTGCTGGAACTTGCGGCTAGGTTCTCGATCAGCTCCAGAGCTCCTTCCTTTGACTTAGTGTAGAAGTCACCGTTACTAGCTGCATTCAGGGCGTTTCTGTAGTCCCATTCTACTCCGTCATAGAAGGTGCTGAGCAGCTGCTCATCACTAAACCCGTGGTGAGGGCACTCGCGTTTGTACTCCTTAAACCGCTCCCATGCTTCATTGAAGGATTCGCCGGACTGTTGTTCGAATGAGGAGATCTTGTTCCTCAAGGCTGTGGTCTTGGATTTCGTGTAGAACTTATCCAAGAAGACTGATCTTGCATCAGCCCAAGTCGGTAGAGAGCGTGGGGGCAAAGATTTTAACCGCTGTGATGCTTTTCCCGCAAGAGAGAAAGGGAAAAGCTTGCACTTCAAAAAATCTGGGGGCACACCATTGGAGCTGGTTGTGCTACAGATCTCTTCAAAGTTCTCGATGTGATACATCGGAATCTCAGCAGGCAGACCGTGGAACAGGTGTTGCTTCACGAGGGCGATCATTTGAGACTTGATCTCGTAATCTTGCCTCTGGATGGTCGGGGTAACGATCGCTGATCGATCTTGGTAGTATGCGTGAGCCGCATCTTTGTCCCCGAAGGCAGGTTGTGCAACGAGTTGCCTCTCTTGTTGCAAACGAAGCTGCTCCATGGCTGTCTGAAGTTGTAGCAGCTGAGCTGCGATGTCTATTTGTCCGCCCATCTCTGAGTTGGCGGTGTCAGACATTTCTGCTTCTTTGACGGGTGTGTTGCGTCTTTTGTTTCCTCGTTCAATCCTTGCTAGCTCGTCTTTTGTCAAGCTAAGAAGGTCTTTGTTGTTTTTGCTCCTTGTGCTCCTTATGGACATGCACCTGAAACACAAAAACAAAGAAGAGAAGAAAAAAAGTTCAGTAAAGTTCTTAGTCTAATAATTCAGCAGTAAATAAAAGGCAAAAATTTGGTCCCCGGCAACGGCGCCAAAAACTTGATACACGAGTTTTAAACCCTTATTTCCTACTGCAAGTGCACAGCATACGAAGTAGTATTTAGGGGTCGATCCCACGAAGACCAGTTTTCACACTTTGACTTAATGAGCTAAATTAAGAGCTAAGACAATTCAAATATGTTTTTGGTTTTTTGTAGATAGCAATAATAAAAGCGAAATCGGTTGTAAAGATTATATTAAACAAGCGTTAGGTCAAGGAATATCGCAGGAGATTCAGAGCAACGGATCAAACAACTATTCAGGCAGTGATTAAGCATAAGTCTAGAACTCAAACACTAAGATAATATCAATCCACTCTCGTGGTATCAATATCTTTGTCTATCGACCTAGAATTCCTAACTCTCGTTGGTACTAGAAATCGTAGACAAGCATTAAGGATAGGTTTAATATATTCACAATTCTCCAATACATCTACTCTAGCAGGTAATGAATAAATTGCTCACCAATGTTCTTTCTAGCAACCTAGCAACTCTCGCTGTCTAAGTTAAACCCAATATCATAAAATCAAGTGATCAATTCGATCTAAGCATTAAGAACAACAAAGGTGAAGACATTGATTTGAATAGCCTATTTGTGTATAACCCTAAAGCTCATGAATTCCTTTGACAAACCTCAACCTAACTAAGAGATCTACTCAGACATAATTAAAGAAGAAGATAACAACGAGATTATAAAGTTCATCATAAAAACTTGAATATATAACATAAGCTGGATATAAACTTATAAGAACTTAATTAAAGCATAAGTATAAATATAAGAACTGAAAGTAAAACTTAAAGCATAAGCATAAATGTAAGAACTGAAAGTAAAACTTAAAGCATAAGCATAAATGTATAAAGCTTAAAAGAAACTAAATAAAACTTAATAAAAGCATAAACATAAAACTTAAAACTGAAGAGAGAGCAATGTTTAGAAGCTAGAGAACAGAGGAGGAAGAAGATGGTGTGTTTGTAAACATCAAGAGTGAGTTCTATTTATAGGACAAGGTGAAGGGGAGTAGGTGAAGTGGGGAACGGTCGTTCTTGGTGTAGAACGATCGTTCCCGATGGTCGATCGAAGTTGGTGTAGTTGGTGAACTTGGGAATGATCGTTCTTAGGTGGAGAACGGTCGTTCCGTGCATGGTTGTTGGTGGAGTTGGTGAGGGCAAGAACGGTCGTTCTCTTCATGGAACGGCCGTTCCTCTTCTTTTGTCGGCAAGGTAGGTGATGAGGGGAACGATCGTTCCGTAGGTGGAACGATCGTTCTCCATGGTCTTTCCAGCCATAGAACGGTCGTTCCTTTGCTTGGCCAGAACGATCGTTCTTCTTCAGAACGGTCGTTCCCTTGTGTTTGGTCCTTTTCTCGTTTTTCCATCTTAACTCGACTCGAACATGTCCGTAACCGCCAAACTCTTTCGGAACTCCGTAAAATCTGTAAAAGACTCAAAACAAAAGAAAAGACTCGAAAAACTAACAAAAGATGCAAATCAAAACTCAAACCGAATACTAAAAACGAATCAAAATACGTTAAAAACACGTAATATCACTAGTCTAGTTCGGGGGTGTTACAGATGGTAGTATCAGAGCGTGGTTTACGACCATGCTTCCGGAATGCAAGGATGTAGTTTTTATGGATTTCCTAAGTCGGTTTTCAAACGGGTATTCACTGGTTAATTGTTTTGATGAGCACCAATAGGAGAGCCAAGAGTCTAGAATGTGTCTTAGGGTAGAAACTATTTATAGGAAACCTAACCGTGCAGAATTGTTTGTGCATATTCAAGTTTTTAAGCTTCCAAGAGTGGTCAAGCGCAGACTTCATTGATTCCTGGTATCCCAGCCGCGGATCAACAGGCAGTTCAGGCAGTGAAAGCAGCAGTTCAGAGGCAGAGAGTGACAGTTCAGAACCAGAGACAGATCCAGAAGAAGAATCTGAAGCTGAGAGGCAGCAGACCGATTCATCTAGCCAGTGTGTAACCCCCGACGAGCATGATCATCTATTTCAGCCAGCTCAGGATGTTGGAGATGGATTTTCATTGTTGATGGCAACTATGTTTGGGACAGAGGAAGGGGCACCAGAAGCACGGATCCCTGGATTTGACCTCAATGAACCTGCAGTTGAAGAAGAGGAGTCAGACCCTGTAGCTCAGCCAAAAGAAGTTATCAGCATCTCGTCCTCTAGTGATACCAGCGAGTACTCCTCCGATGTTCAGGAAGAGACGAGCATAACTTATTATCCTCGTGTCTACTACCCTCAAACTAGACGTGATCCTTATGTACCACCGAGCGCTCCAGCCACAGAAGAGGATCCGATCAGCACGATGCCCAGGAGCCCAATCCTTCAACCCAAAGCGATTACCATTACTTCCGATGAGAGTTCCAGAGGAGGGAGCCCGACAATGGAACCGCATGTTCAGCGAAGTTATGATATTAGCGAGTTGTTCGATCAGGTCACTCCTTCAGGGATCAGATATCGAGCAGTGTCTCCAGCTGAGTACAGCCGGCTCATGGCAGAGCGAGAGAGAGCTAACGCCGCAGAATCAGAGGCCAAGGATCAGGAAGTGCCGGCCTATTGGACAAAATGAGTTAAGGATTTGGAGGACCCAACATGGGACATAGCGGATCAGAGTTTGAAAATATTGCAAGAAAGGGATGAGTTGGTGCCAGAAGCGCAGAACCAGTGGAAGTCAGTACCAGTTACAGTGAGAGAAGCTGGTTAGTCCAGTCAGGGCCAGAGTACTATTCGAGAGGTTGGAGAGTCTAGCCGAAGAGGAAGAACTTGGCTAGCTTATCGATCGGAAGCCCATAAGGGAATCTTCTCGATAGAGCAGGTCAGATGTGTACGGTGCGGGTAATTTGGCCACTTCACGCACATGTGTCCTCAGGGAACGGCACCAAGGACCACTAACCATCATCGTTGTCCGATTTGTGGGAAAATCGGGAGACACCTTAAGATCTGTCCGAACCAGCCGTGGGAGATCAACCGTCGACCGGTCACCCGTTCATTCAGCCGCCGTCGCAATGAGGATTCCAAGGTATGTGATACTGGGCGCTTACCTTAATATTTTTTGTGTGTTTGGTTGCATGTTTAGAAATGTTCGAGAGAGTTTAGTAGTGGTTTGAGTAGGAACCCGAGTTCGTTTAGACCCAAATCCAATTGGAAACCCAGTGGACAAGAAATGTGAATGTATGAGATGGGAGTGAGGTGGAGAATTGAGAAATGGAATGGGGAAGGACCAGAATCAGAGCAGAAGTCAGGACAGGAGATCAGCAGGAACCCCAGACGAATCAGAAATGGAACAAGACAAGGATGGGGAATGCTCAAGCGAGTGGAGGAAAGGATCAGAGGTATGGTCAAGGAAATGGAAGCTTAGGCTTGTTCAGAGAAATCCAGCATAAGGACAAAGCTGAGGGAACCCAAGGAGCAGTGAATTCAAGGACGAATTCAATTTAAGGGGGGTGAATGTAATACCCCGATCAAGAGCGGATTAGAACAGCAAAGGGAAATAATTTTTAAAAATCTGGTCAGGACAATTTTAAAAATTATGGGATTTGGAGTGCATCTGCACAGGACAATAACAAAGCGATTTCAAAGAGATTCAAGTCAAGAAAAATTCTGTGGAGACAAAGCAAATTCGTGGAATGCAGTTTAGCGAGAAGAAGGACCAATCGGAGTTGTAAATTCAAAAAAAAAGAGTTGGAGCCGTTCATAAATGCTGGGAATTTTTTTGAAGACACTAGACACGTGGCGGAAGACTTTGCACGAATAAGATTGAGTTTTGACTGGCAGGAACACCAGATATGGAGTAAATTCTAGGAGGTTTCGAAATGAAGCATGTGGAGCCAAATAATTCATAAGTTGTGAAGCACCCGACCAAAATTCCTGAAATTTTGTGGAGACATTAAGGACATGTCAGGGAAGTATCAGAAAAAAACAGATTGATTTTTGACCGGGTAGATCAACAGTTGTACATTTAATCTCTGGAAGGTATTAATTGAAGCAGTTCCAGCAACTACAATCCAAGAGAGGAGACCTATGCACTTAATTTCGACTCAATGCATGCCAAGATACTACTGTTTGCCTAATATGGACTTCAGCAACTGTTTGGGGTGACCAGGTATCAGGAAGCAATGAATACTCAAGTATTTTCAAGAAAAATCAAAGGAAGAGAGAGTAAAATAAGAAAAATTGCATGGGGACCAGCTGTACATTTGCATGCGCGAAATGGAAGGTCTAGAAGGGGTGTTTAAGCAACGCTAAGTGG
The DNA here is from genome assembly GCA_010577795.1 of Isatis tinctoria. Classification (NCBI taxonomy): domain Eukaryota; kingdom Viridiplantae; phylum Streptophyta; class Magnoliopsida; order Brassicales; family Brassicaceae; genus Isatis; species Isatis tinctoria. The sequence goes on along the minus strand of CM021246.1, from coordinate 12,345,200 downwards.
TTATGTGGCAAGCAGATATGAGTTCCCTCCACTAACTCATTTTCACACATTCCTCTCTCCTCCCATTATAAATACAAGGGGTTTCTTCTCACATTTTCTTGTTCCCACAAAAATAAGAAACCAAAGGTTTAGTTTTAGAGAGAGAGAGAGCGAGTAGAGGCGTGAGAGAGAGGAGCTGAGTCTAGGAGGTTCTGTTTGTTGGTTGGAGTCTAGCTCTTCTTCTTGTTCTTTCTTCTCTCATCCGATTGTTCAAGGTGGGTTTCAGTGTGGTTGTCTTTCTCTGTTCATGTTCTACACCTTATGTTCATACATGACGCTGTAGACTTGTCAGAGTTAGAATTTCTTTGCTTGTTGCTTTTTAAAAATCGGTTTTGGTTTCTTTTACAATCTCTTTTCATGAGCTTATCTTTCAAGTTTGATTTTTGGTTGAGTCATTGAAGTTCTTTGGATTTGAAAAACTATTTGATTGAAAAAGATCTTGTTATCCTTGAGTTTTCAAAACTATTTGGTTTGATAAAACTTGATTTAAAAACTTGGATTTTCTTGTTTTGGGGTGCATGCATGAGTTGTGTAGAGTATTGCATGTAAGTTTATGAGTATATGAGTCTTTTAGCTTTGCATGTAGTTTTTAATAGCATTCTAGGGTTAGATCTTTGCATGCATGCATAATTGAATCTGAAGTTAGGTTAATAGATGGATTTTTTTTTATCAATTGCATGAGGTTGTTAAGTTAGATCTTTTAATTAGATAGTTGCATGTATTAGTAAATAAGGGAGGTTTTTGTTTATTAGATAGCTAATGGTTAATAATTAGGAATTAATTAAAGAATTGAACTTAGATTAATGAATTAGTCTTTGCATGTTAAGAATTTGAACTTTGTTTTATTTGGGGTTTTTGGGAAAATAATTTAATTGTTGGTTAATTGAATTTTCAATAAGTTTAGGTTGTTAGATTAACTTGAATTTGGTTAAGATTGTTAGTAATTAGTTAAGGATTGCTAGGATTGTCAAAGCTAAGGTTGAATAGATGTTTGTGTGTTAGATTGTATGTTAAAAATGAGTTTGCATGTTAGGTTTAAGAGAAGGATATTTGCATGAATAGTTCTAGGATTTTCTTAGGTTTAATCTAGAGTGTTTAGGTTGTATGGGGTAGTGGGTTAAGGAAAGAATTTTTCATTCGTTTTTTTTTATTTATTTGATAAAAGGCTTTAAAAATGGAATTTTCAGTGGATTAAAAGAAATTTTGAATCAGTTTTAAAAAATAAAAGAGTTTTCAATGGATTTATAAAAGAGTTGTATTTGGATATTGTTTTATAAAAGAAAAAGGATTTGGTTCGGATTGGGATTTCAGAAAGGGGGTTGTTTTACTTGGATTTTGATTTCAGAAAAGAATTATTTCAAGTGAATTTCTTTATTGCTTGTGAAAGAAGGTTTTGTTGTGAACTGAATGTTCTGTATATATTATTATGAGGACCAAAGGTCTTTTTATATAGTGGCTACACCAGGTAGAGAAAAGATAATTATCTTTTTACTATTCATACAAAGAAAATGAAATATTCCATAAACATATTCCTTGTCTAACAAGGAATGGTTAAGACTATTCTAGAATATTCCTAAGGACCGGTTATGATATAACCTGTGCTGGGCCGGTTTCGTGAGTCCATAACCAAACGGTTTTTAACACTCCCCCTTGGACGAAACAACCGAGCCCGATGCTATCAAGGATCTTTGTAATACGCTTGGGGATGCTGCCTCATTAAAACCTTTCTAAGGAAAACCCAGTGGGACAAAACCTTAGTGAGGAAAAAGAGTATAGCACGTATTACTCCCCCTGTTTTACATCACTAAGGTCCTTTAATCGGCGCATGCCGATTTGATACATCAGCTTCTTGAGCGTGGAGGTTGGAAGCGACTTCGTGAACAAGTCAGCTGAGTTATCGCTTGAACGGACTTGAAGCACTTGAATTTCTCCATCCTTCTGGAGATCGTGAGTGAAAAAGAATTTGGGTAAAATATGCTTCGTCCGGTCTCCCTTGATGTATATATCCTTCAGTTAAGCTATGCACGTAGCATTGTCCTCATAGAGTACGGTTGGTTCTTCCTTCCCATCGGTCATCCCACAATCTCGCCTTATGTGTTGAGTCATTGATCTCAACCAAACACATTCACGGCTTGCTTCATGGATTGCCAAAATTTCTGCGTGATTAGACGACGTGGCCGTGAGCGTCTGCTTCATGGATCGCCATGAAATTGCGGTTCCTCCGTGAGTGAACACATATCCTGTCTGAGATCGTCCATTGTGTGGATCCGATAAATAACTTTCATCAGGAAAACCAACTAAACCTTTATCGTTATGGTTAGTGTAAAACAGACCCATGTCCTTCGTTCCTTGTAGGTAACGGAGTATGTGTTTAATCCCGTTCCAGTGCCTCTGAGCCGGACAAGAACTAAATCTTGATAGGAGGTTCACGGAAAAACATATATCTGGCCTAGTGTAACTAGCCAAGTATAATAACGCTCCTATGGCACTGAGATATGGCACTTTGGGACCAAGGACTTCTTCATCCGTTCTCTTTGGACCGACTGGATCACTGTCCAATCCAAGGCTTCTCACAACCATTGGGCTACTCAATGGGTGGGTCTGGTCCATATTAAATCTCTTGAGTACCTTTTCTGTATATGCCATTTGATGCACAAGGATTCCGTCATTGACGTACTCAAGTTGTATTCCCAAACAGAACTTAGTCTTCCCTAAGTCTTTCATTTCAAATTCGGCCTTTAACAATTCAACTGTTTGGGCGATTTCTTTAGAGGTACCGAGGATGTTCAAATCATCTACGTATACTGCTATAATCACAAATCCTTTGTTTGCAGACTTCTTTATAAAAATACACGGACTGATGAGATCATTTTTATATTCGGATTTCATTAAGTATTCACTTAATCGGTTGTACCACATACGCCCACTCTGTTTCAGTCTGTATAAGGTTTTGGTTAGCATAATGCAGTGCTCTTCTCGAGAATTTTTCTTATCTTTGAGCTCAATACCCTCTGGAAATCTCATATATATTTCATTCTCCAGTGGACTATATAAATACGCGGTTACAACATCCATTAACCGTAAATCCAATTTTTCTCTTATGGCCAGACTTATCAGGAATCGGACTGTCGTTGCATCAACCACAGAGGAGTATGTCTCCTCATAATCGATTCCTGGTCTTTGTGAGAATCCTTGTGCAACAAGCTGTGCTTTGTGCCTAACGATTTCTCCTTGTTCGTTTCTCTTCCTCACAAAGACCCATTTATGTCCAATTGGGATTATATCACGAGGTGTCCGAATTATGGGACCAAAAACCACTCTCATATTTAAAGAGTTGAACTCCACGTTTATAGCCAGTCTAATTGGCGAGTGCACTCTAAATGGATGTGGGGTCTAGATCCTCATTCATTACATCAAGGGCTACATTGCATGCAAATATTTCATCGATGTCGACATCTTTTCTGCTCCATTGGATTCCGGACGTAACAAAGTTTATCGAGATCTCATTGTTATTTTGAACTTCAGGGCCATGATGCTCGGCGTCCCAAGCTTCATTTAGCGGACCTTAGGCTCATCTGTGTCCGGACCATCCACTATCTCCTCGGTCTGAATTTCAGCACCTTTCTTTACTTTCCGAGGAGTCTTATCTTTGGAACCAATAGGTCTCCCATGTTTCAAACGGGGTCTAGACTCTGTAGCTACTTGTGGTCCATCTTGGACATCAATTCGTATAGGTGCATTCACGATTGGTATATACGATTTAGTTATTGCTAGCTTTTGCATATTAATAATCTTTTGGACTTCCAAGTCACTTTCTTGGGTCCGAGGATCTTGCCATTTTAAGGATGTTTGATTCCATGAGATTTCTTTTACCAGCCGGTTATCATTTCCAAGTGTTGGATAAACGGACTCGTCAAAATGACAATCCGCGTACCTGGCCTTAAAAAAATCACCAGTGGTGGGCTCAAGGTACTTTATGATCATGGGTGAATCATATCCAACGTATATCCCCATCCTCCTCTGAGGTCCCATCTTAGTCCTCTGTGGTGGTGCAATAGGCACATAGACTGAACATCCGAATGTCTTAAGATGGGAAATATCTGGCTCTTGATTCGTTATTTATTGGGATTGGGAATGTATTTGGAATAACTCTCCTTTCTTTCAAGGCGTGCCCATAAGTATTGGCAATCAATTTTCTCATCATATTCGACCCGGGATGTCCCAGCTGGTCGTGCCATAGGATGAACCTATCCGTAAACTCTTTGTTTACGGTGGCATTGGCCTCAATCATATTGACCTTAGTGCTATAGCAGGTATAGTCTCGAGGACTTTCTTTTTAATTATCTGAAGAAATTCTCTGTTTCCTCCGCCCATTGTTTCCACATGAAGACCATTCAAACGAATGTCCTTAAAACTCAATAAGTTACGATTTGAGCTAGGTGAAAACAATGCATCTGAGATTTCTAGACGTGTGCCTTTAGGCATTAAAACATCGGCCTGACAGTAGCCTTCTATTAGGCCGGCCGGTCCTGCTATAGTACTTATGTTTGCCTTAAGAATTATGTCTTAAAAGCCATAAATGAATCCAAAGACATAAAATCCAAGCAAATCAAAGCAAACATAAAAGCAATGAAACAATCAAAAGCTAAATTATTTTAAGCAATCGGAAGTCTCATATTCCATTTGATCATCCTTTTCATGATCAAAGTCGCCCTCGTCGTCATGCTCATGCTGGACCATGTGGGCCTCAGGATTCTTCTCTTTAAGGCTCTCTTGATAGCATTCTACAAGATGCCTGGGAGTCCTGCAAGTCTTGGCCCAATGGTTATCCATCCCACAACGATGGCAAACAGATTTGGTCGAGTCAGACTGATGTCCGGATTGATATCCGCGGTCATTTCCACGACCACGATCACGACCGAGGTTAGAGTTAGATCCGCGGTCGTTACGGCCTTTGTCTCGACCATAAGGGTGGTAATTGTTGCGACCACGCCCTTTTCCTTTTCCACCACGTCCATGGCCGTAATTTCTTTGATCTCTATGGACATGGTTTGCCTCGTTTTCTTTCTTTTTCTCAGCGCCAAGTTGGCTTCAGGGAGTGGGGCTGTTCCAGCTGGTCTCATTTCGCTGTTGGCCAGAACAAGCTTGTTGTTCTGTTCCCAAAGCAACAGACATGCGATCAGATCTGAGTAAGTCGCGAAGCCTCTCTCGCGGTACTGTTCTTGTAACAATACATTACTCGAATGAAAGGTGGAGAAGGTCTTTTCCAGCATATCCTTCTCCAATACGGTCTCACCACATAGTTTCAATTTTGAAACTATCTGGAACAAGACTGAGTTGTACTCATCCACGGACTTAAAAGTCCATGAATCGCAAGTTCAGCTAGTCGAACTTTGCCTTGGCAAAACGTTCCAACGGATCTTCAATCGTTAGAGACTGATCCTTGAGACTCTCAGTAAGGTGATGTTGTATGATACGAATCGCCTTGTATCTATTTCTCACAGACTCATTGTTTCCCTCATTGATACATTCACCAATTTCTTTTGAGTTGAGCATGATCTTTGTGTCAAGCGCCCATTTTAGGTAATTATCTCCAGAGAGATTGAGAGCCGCATAGTCTAAGTTCGCGACTTTAGACATATGAAAATATCCAACAATTTTCAGTTAGGGCTTTTGACAAAATCCGGACCTTAGAAATATGGCTGGTTTTAGATCATCCGAAAATCCGGACCTTGGGAATATGGCCGGTTTTAGATCATCTGATTCTTAAGATTTCAAGCAAACAGACAATTATGCAATTAAACACTTAACTATAAGGGGCCGATTTTAATCAAGGGTTTATGCAATCTATATTTTGATTTTTTAACAAATTTATTTATGCAGGATTAATCCTTAAACAATAAAAAGGATAATCAAGCAAAAGGGAAAAAGGGATATTCTATAACTTTCTTTTTCTCTAAAAAGAAGAGATTAGAATTTCCTATTTGGAATAGGATTAGGGTTTATGATTTTTTTTCTTTAAGGAGCCGATTTTTTTTTCTTTATTTTTTATAGTTTTCGATTTCATGCTTTGGCTAAACAAACAAGAACATTCAATCTAGCAATCCTAACTCATGAACAAACAAAACCGATTTCAAGAGATGAAACAATAGGCAATCCGATTTTTTTCCAAAGATCAAGAAGCTTTACGATTTGTTTTAACAAGCAAACAAACAATCCATGAAAACACAGCAAGCAAGTTCATCAATCATAGAAATCAATTTTTAGGGTTCAATATATCTCATATCAAATTCGATTTGGTTTAAGCAAGATCAAACAAGTTTAAACAAGCAAATCGATTTTAGGTTTTTTCTTTAGCATAGATCCAAGTTCAAGTATGAGTTTTAACAAGAGCAATCAAGTTGGATGAGAAAATCGATTTTAGGGTTTAGGTTCATTAAGATGAACCTTCGATTTTCTCGGTTCTTAGTTTAGGGTTTTACCTTGATCTCCTTTTGGGCTTGAACTGGTATGGACCGGGAGCTAAAGACCTCGGAAAAATTCAAGCTTGGATCGGAAACGACCAGCGGCTATCGGCGGCAAACGGTGGCGGACCTTAGGGTTCCAGAGCAAGCTTCGTGCGGTTATCGTGCGGCTATCGTGCGGCTATCGTGCGGCTATCGTGCGGATATCGTGCGGATATCGTGCAGCCAGCTTAGGGTTTTAGAGCTTCGTGTCAATAACGTGTTGTGAACTGAATGTTCTGTATATATTATTATGAGGACCAAAGGTCTCTTTATATAGTGGTTACACCAGGTAGAGAAAATGTAATTATCTTTTTACTATTCATACAAAGATTAATGAATTAGTCTTTGCATGTTAAGAATTTGAACTTTGTTTAATTTGGGGTTTTTGGGAAAATAATTTAATTGTTGGTTAATTGAATTTTCAATAAGTTTAGGTTGTTAGATTAACTTGAATTTGGTTAAGTTTGTTAGTAATTAGTTAAGGATTGCTAGGATTGTCAAAGCTAAGGTTGAATAGAAGTTTGTAGGTTAGATTGTATGTTAAAAATGAGTTTGCATGTTACGTTTAAGAGAAGGATCTTTGTATGGATAGTTCTAGGATTTTCATAGGTTTAATCTAGAGTGTTTAGGTTGTATGGGGTAGTGGGTTAAGGAAAGAATTTTTCATTCGTTTTTTATTTATTTATTTGATAAAAGGCTTTTAAAAATGGAATTTTCAGTGGATTAAAAGAAATTTTGAATCAGTTTTATTAAATAAAAGAGTTTTCAATGGATTTATAAAAGTGTTTTCAACGGATTTATAAAAGTGTTTTCAGTGGATTTATAAAAGAGTTGTATTTGGATATTGTTTTATAAAAGAAAAAGGATTTGGTTCGGATTGGGATTTCAGAAAGGGGTTGTTTTACTTGCATTTTGATTTCAGAACAGAATTATTTCAAGTGAATTTCTTTATTGCTTCTGAAAGAAGGTTTTGATTTAAAAAAAAAGGGTTAAAAATATTGATTGAGTTGTTGTGTGATTAATTGTTGCATGCATGATTGTGATTATCTGTGTTTATTGTTTAGTAGTTGTTGTGCAAGTGACCTCTGTGGTGTAAACTAACGTTTTCATGCAGGTAACACCACAGAAGGATTTGTCTGATCTCAAGCTAGTGAGAGCCGTGAATCAGATTGTTTATGTGGAGTTGAGTTGTGGTGATGTGGTTGTAGAGTCAGTCCGTTTTCAGGTATCTTTCGGACTGAAGCGGAGCCGTAAAGATTTGGTACAGTGGCGGTGTGTGTGTGATCCCCAAAGCTCTCCACGGCATCGATGGACTGAGAAGTGGGGAAGACTCGGAGAGACGTGGTTGCATCCTAATTGGCTGAGTGTACCCGACGGGGTACGGAGACGGTGTTCCGGAAGAGGAAGGGCAGAACTGGACCGTAAATATGCACTTTGGCCGCAAGCCAGGTTTATGATTGAGTTGTGATGTTCCGGCTTGATGGTTTTTGTTATAGTCAAGTGCAGGGTGTTCACGGGGGATCCGCCATGCTTTGAGATCTCATTGCCCACGCGGTGGAAGGCGTTGTGAGAACGCGGACTAACATTGTTTTGTGCTTCGGCTATCTAATTTTATGTTGCTTCGGCTATTTGCATGAAAGATTGATTGCTTGTTTAGTTATTTGTGGGTTTGGGTGTTTTATTGCTTTGTCTTCTTGTCTCGGTGAGTCCTGAAACTCACTGAGTAATCTTTTGATTACTCACCCCTTTTTCCCTTGTCCTTTCCCTTTCAGGAACCTTTAGTTTGGACCATTAGCATGGCGCTCATTAGGATCGGTGCTCTGATCACGGTTTTCCAGTGGTGCTTTGTATGTGCAGGAAGTTTTAGGCTTGTGCCTGTAACCTATCATGTATTATCTTATTCGGTTTTTAGTATCCGCGGACGTCGTTTCGTTTGTATCCGTCTTTCATAAACTCTAGATGTTTTGTTGTTTAAGAACTCAAAGATTATCTTAATGAAGTATGTTTTTATTTAAAACTTCCTTGCACTGTATTATGAGTCTTCCGCTGATATATCTAGTTTTGTCCAAACTAGATCACAACTCAAGACCGAGGTACGGGTTGCAAAGCCTTAGGCCAAAGTCAAGAGGTAAACGGAGTTAGGAAATGGGACGGCTCTGTTTTCGGACTTGGTCCTGGAATGAGCTGACTCGTTACTTAACCCCGTACTGTGGCATTCCCGGGTTGGCTAGGGCGAGCGTCGGCCGGTTCATGTTCTTGTTTGATTGTTGGGAGGCCGTTCCTGTCTAGTCCGGTTCGGGGGTGTTACACTCGGCATGTCATGGTCTCCGATTGAAAGGCCGCTGACGAGCGGGTCGTCGTGAGGGTGATCAGTTCTGACGGATTCACTTCCTTTGAATGAGATCATTCCGCTACGGTCCATCGTTGTTGCGTCCTCTACCGCGGCGGTTGCTCCCGCATTGGTCATCCCGGCTGCAGTTGCTCCGGCGATGATCATTCTGGTTGCGGTTGTTCCGGTAGCCGCTAGTGGGTTAAATTGGATAAAAGATCTATGGAATGGTAGTTTGTCACAAAAAATCAAAGTCTTCCTTTGGCAGCTTCTGAACAATGCCCTTCCGCTGGGTTCATCCCTCTTCTCACGCGGCGTACTGATCGAACTCTCGTGTCACTGTTGCGGTGTGTTTGAAACAGTGGTCCACCTCATGTTCGACTGTCCGACATCTTCCGAAGTGTGGAAACAGGCCCCTTTCTCACAGGACATATCCTTTGCGGCACTCCCAAACTTTGCGGACTGCCTGAGCGCACCGCGACACTTCACTGCCTTCCCCAAGTGGAGTTTGTTCTCCTTTTCCCCTGGATTTATTGGTGTTTATGTACGGCACGCAATAAACTGATCTTCGAAACAACGGAGTCCTCCCCACTCAATATTCTCTCGGATGCGATTCGGCTTGCTCGGGGCTGGATACAAGCCCAGACAGAGCTCTCAAGGCCAACCTGATGACGTCTGATCCCTCCCCAAGAGTGAATTCAGACGACCTGCTCACTTTCACTGTTCAACAGATGCGGCATGGCGAGAATCATCTAAACTTGCAGGTATCGCTTGGATCATCTCGGACTCTAATTATGTTTTCATCGACCACGATCAAATTGTCTCCCCAACATCTCATCACCACTGATGGCTGAAGCTATAGCCATTCGATCAGCACTTCTGCACATTATTTCACTCAATATCACCTCCATCTGCCTCAAACAGACTCTCAACCACTCTTTCGAGTTTTAATCAAAGATCTCTGCATCAAAAACCTGTTTGGTGTTCTCGCGGATATAAAATCTCTCGCTGTTTCTTTCCAGTTTATTTAGTTTGTTCTTGTTTCTCGTAACAACAACCTTTCTGGTGACTCTCTTGGCGAAAAAGGCTTTGTATCTCACCCCCTTAGTGAGCTTTTGTATATATTTGCATTTATGAATTTCAGTTTGACAAAAAATAAAACCTTCTAGTATATATTATAGTTTCTTTTTTTTTTTGAAAGATGGAATTCTATTAAGCAAGAGAAGAAAAGAAAAAACGTACAGCCCAGCCAGGCATTTGTTTATGGGCTTAGTCCATTACATATTCATCAATCCAAATTTTGAACTCAAAGATAAAGAGAACCCAATTGAACCATAGTGTCTGGAATCAGTGATGAGAATCCCCGATAGAGGAAGTGGAGAAGAGAGAGAGAATAGAGTTTCCGTAGAGAATTTGATGATAGAGAAATGATAGATGATGATCATAGAGACGTCGTTCATTAGTGAGTCGCAGAGGAGAACCAGAGTTGAATAATCGAAGAGGCAAGAACTGGAGATTATCCCTGGAGAGCAGAAGATACGGTTTCTGATTGTCCCCGGAGAGCAGAGAACTGGAGATTCTACAAATTATGACTTTATAATTTATGGTTTTGTGCGTAACAGATTGTAGTACGATGTTGTGTTTGTCCTTAGTAAGAGCAATATATGAAGTTCCAAGTATATCAAAAGAATCCATATTATTGTAAGTTTTATAACCATAAATACAATTTGTAAGTTTTATAACCATAAATACAATTTGAAATAGGATGCGAGTGGAGTCCACAATTCATGGCGAGGTAGGCGATGCGACTCCTCCTAACATTTTACGAATTTCAAAGAGCAACGAGCCAAAATACATAAGTTTCTGATTATACTCCTTTGTATTTGACACGAATGGTCCTCACATTAAATTCCATCTAACTAACTTATCACTTCGTTTGGTAGTTTAGTGTACTTTGTATCAAGTTGAAAAACCACATAATATATATAAAAAGGTAAAGACATAATACATCCCTCTACTCATTATTAATACTAATCGTTAGATTTCTTTTAAACTAAATATTTCATTTAAACTAATTAGTTTTGACATTATATCATAGCAACATACATTATATACAAAATGTAAATCCTAAACAGTTATACTCTAATCAAAGATTAGCAAAATCAAACAGATTAGTGTATAATATTTTCAAATTAGCCTTATACATGTGAGTTAACCTTAAAATTTTGGTAATAACATATTTTTAAATATCCACAAAGTTCTAATTTTTTTAATATGTTAATATATATTTTCATATTTTCACTCTTTAAAAATAGTGTTCACCTATTCTAAAAGTTTGATAAGTCTTATATATATTTAATAGTGCTTAAGATCTTGTATATAATTGTAACATCCCCACCCCCTTTAATCACTCACCCACCCCACTCATCTTAACCCATAAACCAAACCCTACCACCACTCCCTCTTTGGATTGTTAAATCACCCCTCCCCCTCCCTTCACCAATCACCGTAACCAAGAAGCAGAGAGAGAGAGAGAGAGAGAGAGAGAGAGAGAGAGAGAGAGAGAGAGAGAGAGAGAGAGAGAGAGAGAGAGAGAGAGAGAGAGAGAGAGAAGAGGAAGAAGGAGAGGAGCTGCTCTCGTCCGCGCCGCCATCGTCCGATTCAGGTAACCGGAGAAGCTTTTCCGATCTATTTCCTTATTGGCCGGATCTTTAAAACGCCATAACTTTCTAACCGTCGCGCTTCTAGAAAATCCAAGGCCACCACCGGAATCAGAACGACGAGACGAAGCCACGCCAAGAAGCTCAGCCGTTGCCGCCGCCGGACGCGCCGTCACGCGCCGTCGGAAGTTCGGCGCGTGAAGCACACGCGCGACACGCGCCGTCGAGAGAGCCGCGCGTGGCTCTCACGCGCCACCATCGCCGGTCACCGCCGCCTGTCGCCGCCGTCCGCGCCGGTCGCCGCCGTGACTCGCCGGTGACCCGCCGCTGTGACTCGCCGGTGACTCGGTGACTCGCCGGCGACTCACTGAGTCAACTCGGTCGACCGGTTTGAGTCCTGTTTGGCTTAACCGGCCGGTTCGAATTCGGTTTGGTACGGTTCGATCGGTTTAATTCAATTCGATTTCGGTTTGGTTCAATTTCTGGTTTAAATCAATTGAGTCCGGTTTAGTCTGGTTCGATCCGGTTTAATCCGGTTTAGTCGCGGTTTGATTTTGACCTGGTCAGACCGTTGACTTTGACCGGGTTGACCGTTGACCGTTGACTTTCTGACCGTTGACCGTTGACTTTGACTGATTTGACCCGTTAACCGTTTTTCGCCGTTCGAAGGCCGTTCTCACTCGAAATTTCGTTCTGATTTCAGATTCAGCGTCCGTTTTAGCATCCGGAGTTCAGAAGCCGCAATAATCATCCGTTTTAGCTAAGGTGAGGGCTTTCTACAGAATATCGTACTTTTCATCAAAAAGCGCCGTAGATAAGATTTAGTATTAAATGTGTTCCGTTTCTATGCTAGAGTCTTTTTAGGATTGTTTGTAAATCGGACTTATGAATAATAGATGATTCAACCCATTGATTGTGCATTAAATTGTTAATTGATTATTTTATTCATGCTAGAGCTAGGATTAGTTGACCATGTGGGTCGTTAGGGATTGCGGGGGTACAGAGATGTTATCTCTGTACTTGCGTCGCGTGTTGTTTGAGGAGATGGTGCTGGGCAGAATTAGTCGACCTGCTGTTCCAGTACCTTCGAGGTCGATAATCGTCTACGGGCGGTGTAGTGGGCACTATCCCATATGTTGTCCTCCGGGTAGGAGGGTGCCGCCGGTCACTGGATCTGGTAATAGGATGTTGGATGTTCATTGGGTACTTTAGGTACCGTGATTGTGCATGTTTAGTCTATTTCCTATGTATGGCGTGCAATGGTCAGATTTACGTTTTCTGGGATTAGCATTCCATACCTCACTGAGTGACTCCCCTGTTGCTCACCCCTCCTTCTTCCCTTTCAAGTTTTTCAGGTGAGACGGACAAGTATTTTACGCTTTGACGATACGGTGCTTCTTTGGGATTTTTACGTTTTCTCCGTATTTTATCATGTACATATAGCATTGAGGTAGTTGGGATATGAGACACTGTAGAGTGGGGTATTTGACATATGTGACGTGGTTAGTGGCACGCCGTTCTCGAGTGTCGAGGGGACGGGTGTTACATTTTGGTATCAGAGCCTAGGTTAGCGTCGTCCCGGTTCTGACCCGGGAGACGGGTAGTAGGAAGCATGATTGCATATTCGGATTTAAACGGTTTCAAAAAAAAAAAAGAACTTCCCGGGACTTAAAAAAAAAAAAAAAAAAAAAAAAAACAAAGGAGCACTGATTCTGTCTGGTATTTAATATATTCTAAGTTTGTCTCAATTCAGCCTCAGTTTAAACAGGTTTTCAGATGTCATCAAGGAAGGTCATTGTTTCGCGTCGGATTGGCAGCTCGTTGTTCAACAGGTTCAACCGAAGAGACCAGTATTCAGCAGATTAATCAGGATCTCAACTGTCAGAGCGCTCAAGTGACAATTAGATTGTTCGCCACTTCACCCTGCAAGCAGAATAAGCATCCGCCACCGTTCCACCATCACCACCATATGCACCATCGGTTAAGGCTCAAGGAGCAGAGCCGACCTTTAGTAATTCAATAATGTGGATGGAGCTTCAGAGGTACCACGAGAGGTTCTCACATCAACATGCTCCTTCAGTTGTTGATCTTCCGCCGCCACCACCGCCACCGCCAATATCTGGCAGAGACAGAGAGGGATCCACGTATTGGAAGCTAATGTGAAAGATGCGGGACATCGGTTAGGATCAAATTGGAAGGACAGTGGATACTGTTACCACAGACAATTGGAGGAAGAAGCTAGATCGTAACTTGGAGCATAAGAAGTGTCCAGCATATTTTCAGTTGAGTTTGACTACTCAATTTATGAGGGATGAAGCCTTTCTCGGGTTAAAGGGAGTTGTTGAGCGTAGACGCGGATGTAATGAGTTAAGCTATAATCACTCTAGAGGGAGTTCTACAGGACGTTTTTCTTTGTGAAACCAGGCACAGGAATGCCAATGCTTTTAAGCACTTTTATTAAGGCACTAGGATTATCAAGGAGTACGAGCAAGAGTTGGTCGGCTTTGCAGATTTTCTGGGGAATCATAGCGAATGAAGATTTAATCAGCAGGTTCTTGAATGGCAACAAGTGGATAATTGTAACCGTGATGTCGTATGGGTTTACACCAGTCTAATCGATTGGTTGCGAAGACTTTTCGATCATGAGGCAGAGATAGAGGAGAAGCAATATTTCTTCAAAGTGGCTCAGTCAAGCTTGGTAAGACTTATTTAGGATATAACAATGTGTTGCATCTGTCGGGATTTCCACCGTGTTGTTCTTTATTACCATCATCATGTTGGGAGAGCGTGTTCAGTGTTTTCATGGAGATGATTGGATTATGTCATAAGTTACTACCAGTCTATGTTAGTAGATGTGTCGCTTGTCAGTTATATTGCAGCACCAGCAGTTAGACCGAGTTGTTCAGTTGTGGTTAGCATGATCTCATTTTCAGGGATTGTTCGCAGCGAGTTCAGGGTTGTTTCTGCCACCACCCAAGCGTCAAGCTATTATCGCGAATATTTGTTGTTGGGGACCACGAGATAGTTGAGACTGTTCTTTTTGACGTTGTGGATTTGAGATTGTGGATTTGAGATTGTGGTTCGAGTATGTCGTTTATGTGGAAACCATTGATTTAGTACTTGTGTTGGTCGATTGTCGCTTGGGGTGGGCAGCTTATACCCGATTGGATATTGGAGCTACTTATAGTTTTGCATGTCGGGCCTAGTCGAGTATTGGTCACCCAGGATGTGTTCGAGCCGAAGAGTATACAGACTTAACAGTGATGGAGCTAAACCACCATGATGTGACTTTAAGGATGGGTCGATTACCATGGCATTGAGTATAGTTTGGGAACGAGAGTGCATATCCCAGGAGCCAAAAGAGTTATCATTTCTAAGGATATTCAAAACAACATGAGAAGTCTTCGTTAAACTTGTGTTGCATTCAGGAAAATCGCTATAAGGTCAGCGTCGTTTTCACCAACAGTCGCAAAGTAAAAAGAATTTACAATTAGCCAACCAGTGGCGGTTCCGGGGCGTCAAGAAGCAAAAGCTAGGAGAAGTGACTTGATGGTAAGAGTCTGTTGAGGGAAGATGAAATTCAGGAGGATGTATGTGAGACCGAGACTCAGTTGAGGAAGGAGATTATCCAGCAGGCGCATCATTCTCAGTTTTCCACTCATCCAGGAAGTAATAAGATGTATCAGGATATTAAGCGATATTATCAATGGACCGACATGAATAGAGATGTGGCTACCTTTGTGTTGTGTTGTCCGACTTGCAAGCTGGTTAAGGCAGAGCATCAGGTATCGAGTGGATTATTGCATAATCTTCCACTACCCGAGTGGAAATGGGACATGGTGACTATGGATTTCATCCCCGGATTACCAAAAAGAGTTGGCGGAAAGAATGCCAACTGGATTATTATTGATCGACTCACCAAGTCAGCTCACTTCTTAATGATTAAGAAAACAGGCGGAGCAGAGCAGCTAGCGCAGAGATTCAATTCCGAGATTGTGAGATCGCATGGGGTACCAGTCAGTATAGTGTCGGATCGTGATCCGAAGTTCACGTCGACGTTTTGGCAAGCCTTTCAGAAGGCATTGGGGACTAAGGCCCATATGAATACGGCCTATCATCCGTAGACAGATGGTCAGTCAGAGAGAACTATTCAAACAGTAGAGGATATGCTCAGGGCTTGCGTTTTGGACTGGGAAGGAAGTTGGATTAAGTACCTACCATTAGCGGAGTTTGCCTACAATAACAGTTATCATTCAAGCATTGAGATGGCACCGTATGAGGCTCTTTATGGTAGACCGTGCCGTACACCACTTTGTTGGACAGAGGTGGGAGAGCGCCGAGATATAGAACCAGCATTGGTTCAGGAGACAGTTGAGCAAGTGGAAATGCTCAAGAGACGGCTTAAGGAAGCTCATGATCGCCAGAAGAGCGATGCAGATAAGCGTCGGAGGGATCTAGAATTTGAGGTGGGCGACCTGGTATACCTTAAGATGAGAACATTTCAGGGAGGTTCTGAGACCCGGAAGCTGAAGAAGCTTAAACCGAGATATGTGGGTCCGTACCCTATCATTGAGCGGATTGGGGCAGTAGCATACCGAGCGCAATCAGCAGAGTTGACTGGGTTTCACGATGTGTTTCACGTGTCGGTTCTGAGGAAAGTTGTTCGGGAGCCAGAGCTCATCCTTCAGCAGCCGCCTAGTGACATCAGGAGAGATTTGACTGCAGTTAGCCAGCCAGTGTCAGTCCTAGAGCGCCAAGATAGAGTTATTCAGGGGGAAGTGCTACCGATTTTCAGAGTTAGTTGGGAGAGAGACGGCAGTCAGGAGGAGACTTGGGAGTCAGAGTCTCAGATGAGATCCGATTATCCAGACCTATTTGAGAATGTCGAGCAGTTGACTCAGGGCTAGAATTCGAGGACGAATTCCTCGTTAGTAGGGGAGAATTGTAACATCCCCCACCCCCTTTAATCACTCACCCACCCCACTCATCTTAACCCATAAACCAAACCCTACCACCACTCCCTCTTTGGATTGTTAAATCACCCCTCCCCCTCCCTTCACCAATCACCGTAACCAAGAAGAAGAAGAAGAAGAAGAAGAGAGAGAGAGAGAGAGAGAGAGAGAGAGAGAGAGAGAGAGAGAGAGAGAGAGAGAGAGAGAGAGAAGAAGAGGAAGAAGGAGAGGAGCTGCTCTCGTCCGCGCCGCCGTCGTCCGATTCAGGTAACCGGAGAAGCTTTTCCGATCTATTTCCTTATTGGCCGGATCTTTAAAACGCCATAACTTTCTAACCGTCGCGCTTCTAGAAAATCCAAGGCCACCACCGGAATCAGAACGACGAGACGAAGCCACGCCAAGAAGCTCAGCCGTTGCCGCCGCCGGACGCGCCGTCACGCGCCGTCGGAAGTTCGGCGCGTGAAGCACACGCGCGACACGCGCCGTCGAGAGAGCCGCGCGTGACTCTCACGCGCCACCATCGCCGGTCACCGCCGCCTGTCGCCGGCGACTCACTGAGTCAACTCGGTCGACCGGTTTGAGTCCGGTTTGGCTTAACCGGCCGGTTCGAATTCGGTTTGGTACGGTTCGATCGGTTTAATTCAATTCGATTTCGGTTTGGTTCAATTTCTGGTTTAAATCAATTGAGTCCGGTTTAGTCTAGTTCGATCCAGTTTAATCCGGTTTAGTCGCGGTTTGATTTTGACCTGGTCAGACCGTTAACTTTGACCGGGTTGACCGTTGACCGTTGACTTTCTGACCATTGACTTTGACCGATTTGACCAGTTAACCGTTTTTCGCCGTTCGAAGGCCGTTCTCACTCGAAATTTCGTTCTGATTTCAGTTTTAGCGTCCGTTTTAGCATCCGGAGTTCAGAAGCCGCAATAATCATCCGTTTTAGCTAAGGTGAGGGCTTTCTACAGAATATCGTACTTTTCATCAAAAAGCGCCGTAGATAGGATTTAGTATTAAATGTGTTCCGTTTCTATGCTAGAGTCTTTTTAGGATTGTTTGTAAATCGGACTTAGGAATAATAGATGATTCAACCCATTGATTGTGCATTAAATTGTTAATTGATTATTTTATTCATGCTAGAGCTAGAATTAGTTGACCATGTGGGTCGTTAGGGATTGCGGGGGTACAGAGACGTTATCTCTGTACACTACAAAAAAAGGTCATGTTAGATCGTTTTTTTTGTTTGGTTGGATCACTTTTAAATGATGCAAACAATTTTTAAATCATTTGATAAAACGTCTTAATATCTGGTGATGTAAATTTTTTACGTCATTTGAAACAAATGCTGTTTTTATGAGTCAGTTATAAAAAGCGATGTTACTTATTTGTGTCGGTTTGATTAAATGATGCATAATTTAAATCAGTTTATGAGAAACGATTTGAACAATTGCAGCAGTTGTTAAAATGACTTTATTTTTTGCTTCGGTTCCCTTAAATGACTTGAAACTTTTAAATCAATTGGATGTAATTGACATATCATTTGGATCACATTATTTAAACGATTCAGACATTAACATCAGTTAATAAGAACGTTGTTTTTTTTTGAATCGGTAATGCCTAAATGATTTGAAAAATAGTATCACTTTGCTAAATGATTCAAAAAACGAAAACATTTTCAGTAAGCGATTTACGATTGTACAGCAGTTTTTTCAAATGATTTATAAAATTAAATCATTTGCTGTAATCGACTTAATTCGTTATATCATTTATGATTAACTGTTTCAAGTAATTATATCAAAATTAATAACCGACTTAAATGATATATCAATTAACATAAATGATTCAATTAGTTATATCACTTCTAAGTAAATGATTGTATGTTATGTCATTTGCTAACCTACTTATAAACGATTTGTATATAATATTTAAAATAAATACTAAATGAATCGTAAAATAAAATTAAAAAAACCAATTAAAACAACCATAATAATGTATTAAATTTATAAAACGAAAATTACATAATAGTTAAAGTAGATAAATGCATAGAAACTTAAATAAAATAGTAAAATTGCTAATGTCATTGCGTAAACCACAAATAAACTAGGTAATAAACTTCCTAAAGTCTTCATCAACTGATCCTAAACGTTCTGATTCCCATTTGTCCCATTACCAATTTCCTGTAAAACAAATTAAATACAGAGAATAAAAACATAATCTTAATTTGGAAGTTTATGAAGCTTGATTATAAATGAATTAACCTGAGGAGAAGTAGTCGCCGTTTGTATCTTTGCAATGGCTGCAGATAGAATTGCTGCCCATGTACTTGCCTACATTAATTGGTAGTTTGAAATATCAACATTATATCACAATCAATATAACAGAAAAGAATTTATATGTTGTAGATACCTATACGTTATAGAATTTATAAGGTATACTTATAGCTAATTACCTGTTCATTTGTTGCAGAACCAACAATCTGCTGGCTTAATGTTGCAAGAGTTTTAACTTGATCTTGCAATGTTTTCACCTGTGTCCTCAGTTCAACGGTTTCAGAATTTACTATCTCCTGCCTAATTGTTGTAGTATGTCTCATCAACTTCGACGGTGTAGGTCCACGACCGACACCACGAACACGTCCTGGAGGCTCTAGACCAAACACTTGAGCGTATTCATCATCCAAAGTAGCCGGAACTTGGCTACTTACCTGCGGGTTTGGGTTTTGAGTCATTAACGTGGTGAGTGATTCCTGAAAAATCAAGTGTTTCATAAATGATTAGGTTCATCCCAAACGCAGATTAAAAATGTGGATAAAAAAAAACTAACCACGCGTGTTCGAGCCTCTTCAGATACGAAGCTTCCATCAGGCTTTGTGCGAGTTGCGATGAACAATTCTGCACGACTTGGCGTTTTTCCGGTCTTGATTTTCTGTCATAATTAAATCACTTACAAGAAGTGATCTTAATATTATTGCAAAATACATTACTTACGAAATTGATGTAAACTTATATTTTGTATCACATGTTTATAAGTGATTCAAATTAATATATAATTACATCAGTTACAATAAAATGATGTGAAACATGTAAATATTAACATCAATTATCATAACTGATGTTAATCCACTAATTTAAGATCACTCACTAATAAGTAATTTAATAATGCATCACTTGCCTTTCTGATGTTTTTTAAGTGCTCTATTATGACCTTTTTTTGTAGTGGTACTTGCGTCGCGTGTTGTTTGAGGAGATGGTGCTGGGTAGAATTAGTCGACCTGCTGTTCCAGTACCTTCGAGGTCGATAATCGTCTACGGGCGGTGTAGTGGACACTATCCCATATGTTGTCCTCCGGGTAGGAGGGTGCCGCCGGTCACTGGATCTGGTAATAGGATGTTGGATGTTCATTGGGTACTTTAGGTACCGTGATTGTGCATGTTTAGTCTATTTCCTATGTATGGCGTGCTGATTTACGTTTTCTGGGATTAGCATTCCATACCTCACTGAGTGACTCCCCTGTTGCTCACCCCTCCTTCTTCCCTTTCCAGTTTTTCAGGTGAGACAGACAAGTATTTTACGCTTTGACGATACGGTGCTTCTTTGGGATTTTTACGTTTTCTCCGTATTTTATCATGTACATATAACATTGAGGTAGTTGGGATATGAGACACTGTAGAGTGGGGTATTTGAAGTATGTGACGTGGTTAGTGACACGCCGTTCTCGAGTGTTGAGGGGACGGGTGTTACAATAATATTGTGACCACACCACCGAGAAATCGAGTAAGATAATGATCTAAATTTTGAACTTTAAGTTGAAGGTTCAAAGTATAATATTATTTCTACCCGTATATCATTAAAATCTGGATTTTCATCCAAATTTTTTATTTATAAAAAGGTGATAATTTGGTAATACATAGATTATCCAAATAAAAAAATTAATTTTAATACATAATAAACTTACATGTTTAACTTAAATAAATAAACACAAATGGATAGTTTCTTTAATAAAAATAAAAAAACATGTTCAAAACGATTCTATAATTTTGAAATTTCTAAATAAATTTTTAGCTAGAATTTTTAAACACATAGGCCCGGCTTCGCCCCTCTCGCCCTAGCCCTAAGCAGGACCTGCTTATAGCTAGAAAAAGTTGATCTATTTATTCATCAAAATGCAAATTTAGCTTTGGAAAAAAATCCACAACAAAAAATCAACGAGAAGAAGTAGATCAGTTAAATACATGTTTGGTGTGTTTTGGAAGACATCCGATTCCACGTGATGTATATAATCAGTGTCGTTTATGCTCACAAAGATAATATCTTGTTATTTAAAAATGGATAAGTTTGTGCAGATCGTAGTGATCTATCTATGCCCCTTTAAAGTTCGGGTGCATGTTCTCCTTCTTATGAAAGTCACTTTAAGTGGGGGTTATTGGTTTATGTATTTGAATGGATTTGAGAATCTGAATGAAATCCAGTGTTATTGGTTTTATGATTTATAAATACTAATTCAAATCATGAGTTATTGGTTTTATAATTTATAAATCCAAATTCAAATCATGTGTTATTCAATCATACGGATTTATTAGTGGATTTAATTTTATAATGAATTTGAGTGGATTTGAGTGGATTTGTTTGTTAAAAATACAAAGACTAAAATCCGAGGTAAAACCCTCAGATTTGTACATACTTATTATTAGATTTGGAAATCAGAATATTTTTCTTAGATTTATAAATCTTATACACATTTCAAAATCAATAAATGAATAACACCCTCTAAATTTCACATCGATTTGGTACGAGAAAGCAAATACTTGTCCCCCACCCACTGATCAGTCCCATACTTTTAGTATCGATCAAACTATTGTATGAATAATGCACAAATTTTTATCAAAAAAAAAAAAAAAAAAAAATAATGCACAAATTTTATCATTATTCTGTCTAGAAGCTTTATATAGTCTAATTTAAAATTTATGAACATTGACATTCTGGTTGACGCTGTTTTAAATTTAAATAAAATAAATATATGTTTGACTATTTAAGAGCAACACGATGCAAATTATAGACACTGATTATATACATCACGTGGAATCGGATGTCTTCCAAAACACACCAAACTTATCTTTGTGATTATATACATCACGTGGAATCGGATGTCTTCCAAAACACACCAAAGATAATATCTTGTTATTTAAAAATACATTGTATTGCAGTTTAATTTTTAAATAATTTCCAGACAAAGTGAAAACTAATGAAACTAATGAAAACTAATTTATAGTATATGACAAAGTTAGTTTTTTCATCTAAAGATAAGTTAAAAAGTAATAATTATGATTGTCAAAACTATATAAAGGCTGCCGACAAAAAACAAACTATATCTGGAAGAAAAAAATCTTATAACATTACATTAATTTCACCAAATTCCAAGATAATATGCAAATATTATAATTTAAAAATTTATAAACGGACTATTTAAAATTTATTAAGATATTTCAAAATTATAAAATCGTTTTGAACATGTTCATTTCTTGTTATTAAAGAAACTAGATTTTTGTGTATATTTATTTAAGTTAAACATGTAAATTTATTATTTGTTAGAATAAAATATTGTTTTTATGTGGATAATCTATGTATTACCATATTATCAACTTTTTTTATAAGAAAGATGTTTCGATCAAAAAATTTTGAGAGTTCCACCTAATTTGCAATCACGCAAGTATCATAGATTATTAATTTTTATATATCAACTCATGTTAACACACATGCACGTAGCCACCTGTAAAGATGTCGAACTATATTCCCATATGTTGTTCTTGGCAATTTACTGCATTTCCAGAGAATATTGGGTGGAGTATTATAGCTTAAAAATGCAAAAATGCAAAATTCCTCTTTTGCTATAATTCAATATCGACATTGGTACAAAAACTGAAAGAAAAATGATTGTGATAAGTTCATGTGTGTTGATGTATTAAATTTATAAAAAATTATTGTCACATACATCAAGTAAATAGCCACACATGCGAATACTAATGTATTCAAACATACACGATTATATAGTTAATATGATGACATATATGATATAAATGGTGTTATGTCGCTAACATCACAAACATCTTTCATAGTACAAGAACAATGTATTTAAAACTACACGAACTATTTTAGAAAAAACAAAAATTACAAAAATTATATTAATGATAATAATAATTTATGCATATATATATTATAGTGTATTTAATTTCTAAAATTTACATTATCAATGAATAAATTATTTTAGTTAAAATATAATATTAAATAGTTTTTTTGAAAGACGATAATATTAAATAGTTATAGTTGTACAAACATTCAAATTAAATTGATTATCAATGGTTCATGATTTTATATTACAAATTAATGTGGTTTTACAAGATTTTGTTAATTATTGGCTTTATTTTAGTATGTATATTAAAAATCATTTTATTAGTAGTATGTATAGTAAAGTATTTATATATTAGCAAATATTTTTATTTGACATATTTTTTACTTTAATTGATTACGATTTTTTAATTAATAATTTATAGTTTGTCTTTTTGTTTATTTAATATCATTATATTCTCAATTTATAAATTTTATTCATTATATATATATATATAGGCATTTTTTTATTTAGCACAATTTCATGTTTTGTGGACCAAAATAGACTAGGAAGGTAAAATGGACAAAAATGTTTCATTAAATAAGGCAATTGAAAATTTAAAAAAAAAAACCTTAAACCCTAAATCTTGAGGAATTGCGAACCCAAACTGATTACTATACAATTGACTAAAAACTAAATATTAAACTTTAAATCTTAAACTCCAAAATCTAAACCTTAAACTCCAACGATCTGTGAACTCAAGTTGATTAATAGCACTATTAACATAAATATATAAATCCTAAACCTTAAAATCTACGCATAAACCGTAAGAATTTACGAACCCAAGCTGATTAGTATATAGTTCATTTATTTTATTTTTCTATTTTTTAATATTTTGGGAAGGAAAGGTAAACTATTATTTTTGTCTTCTTTAATAAAACATTTTGGTCCATTGTTTCTTCATATTCTAATTTTGTCACAAAAACTTCAATGTGATATATTTTAGGGTATTTTCCACTTATAAAAGAAAAAAAACAAAATACTATAATATCTTTATATATATCTTTATATATATATATAAGATATATATATTTCATAAGTATAATAAAATAACTAAATAAACTGGTAAATAAAATTATATAACTTATTGTACCAATTATTTTCATTAATTATAAAATCAAATTTAAGTAACTATACACCAATTATTTTATCACATATTTTTTTCAACTTGAATATTATGAAAATTAATATTCATATTGATAGTAGCTAATTATTAATTTATGAAATGGAGATTTAACTTTGATAAAAGTCGAGAATATTAAAAATTGAACTGACATATTAATGATTTACCAAAACATAAAATATTAAAAATTATTTAATACTTATATTATTCTATTATATACTAAACGGGTTTGAATGAATGTTTTTTACGATTAATTTTTGTTGCAGATTATTTCATCAAACATGCAAGAAATATTTAGACCACTAGAAAATGAGTTAAATGGCGAATTAGCATATTTTGATTATTAAAGCATTAAAACAAAGGAAATTAGACTTTATAATAGTCTATATGATCAGAATTTAAAAGCTAACATATATAAGATGCAAATAAAGAAACTGTTGTGAAACGAATGTTTCAGTGTATTATTACTTAGACCAAAGCGTCTTATATATATAGGTTTACACAAAGACATGAAAAAGAAATATTTCATAGACCTATTCCTTGTCTAACAAGGAATGTTCAAGACTTAATCTAAACCTAAGGACCGGTTATAACATAACCTCTATTGGGCCGGTTTATGAGTCTATCCATGAATGGTTTTTAACATTTCCCCTTGGACAAAACAACCGAGTCCGATGCTATCAAAAATCTTTGTAATACGCTTGGGGATGCTGCCTCATTAAAACTTTTCTAAGGAAAACCGAATTGGGACAAAATATTAGCGAGGAAAAAGAGTACAGCACGTATTACTCCCCCTGTTTTAGACATCACTAAAGTCCCTTAGCCGGCGCATGCCGATCTGATATATCAACTTCTTGAGCGTGGATATGTTGGAAGCGACTTCGTGAACAAGTCAGCTGAGTTGTCGCTTGAACGAACTTGAAGCACTTGAATTTCTCCAGCAATCTGGAGATCGTGAGTGAAAATGAAGTTGAGCAGGATGTGCTTCGTCCGATCTCCCTTGATGTATCCATCCTTCAGTTGAGCTATGCATGCAGCATTGTCCTCATAGAGTATGGTTGGTTCTTCCTTTCCTTCTGTCATCCCACAATCTCGCCTTATGTGCTGAGTCATCGATCTTAACCAAACACATTCATGGCTAGCCTCATGAATCGCCAATATCTCTGCGTGATTGGACGATGTGGCCGTGAGTGTTTGCTTCATGGATCTCCACGAAATCGCTGTTCCTCCGTGAGTGAACACATATCCTTTCTGAGATCGACCATTGTGCGGATCCGAAAGGTAACCTGCATCAGCAAAACCAACTAAACCTTCTTTGTTAAGGTTAGTATAAACCAGACCCATGTCCTACGTTCCTTGTATGTAACGAAGTATGTGTTTAATCCCGTTCCAGTGGTTTTTGGTCGAACAAGAACTGAATCTTGAGAGGAGGTTCACGAAAAAACATATATCCAGCCTAGTGTGACTAGCCAAATATAACAACGCTCCTATGGCACTGAGATATGACACTTCGGGACCAAGGACTTCTTCATCCTTTTTTTTGGACCAAATGGATCACTGTCCAATCCGAGGCTTCTCACCACCATTGGGCTGCTTAGTGGGTGAGCCTTGTCCATGTTAAATCTCTTGGGTACCTTTTCTGTATATGCCATTTGATGCACAAGGATACCATCAAATGATGTACTCAAGCTGTATTCCCAAACAGAACTTAGTCTTTCCTTTGTCTTTCATCTCAAACTCGACCTTTAAGTATTCTACTGTTTGAGCGATTTCACCAGGGGTTCCGAGGTTGTTCAGATCATCCACGTATACTGCTATAATCACAAATCCTTTGTTTGCAAACTTCTTTATAAAAATACACGGACTGATGGGATCATTTTTGTACCCGGACTGTACTAAGTATTCACTTAACCGGTTGTACCACATACGCCCACTCTGTTTCAGTCCGTACAAGGATTTGTTCAGCCTAATGCAGTGTTCTTCTCGATAACGTTTCTTATCTTTGAGCTCAATACCCTCTGGTAATTCATATAGATTTCATTATCCATTGGACCATATAAATACGCGGTTACAACATCCATTGACCGTAAATCCAATTTTTCTCTTATGGCCAGACTTATCAGGAATCGGAAAGTCGTTGCATCCACCACAGGGGAGTATGTCTCCTCATAATCGATTCCTGGCCTTTGTGATAATCCTTGTGCAAGAAGCCGTGCTTTGTGCCTAACGATTTCTCCTCGTTCATTTCTCTTCCTCATAAAGACCCATTTATGTCCAACTGAGATTATATCATGAGGTGTCCGAATTATAGGACCAAAAACCTCTCTCTTCTTTAAAGAGTTTAACTCCACGTTTATGTCTTCTTTCCATTTAATCCAGTCAGATCGTTGAGTGCACTCAGAGATTGACGTGGGTTCTAGATCCTCATTCATTACATCAAGTGCTACATTGCATGCAAATATATCATCAACGTCGACATGTTTTCGTTTCCATTTGATTTCGGACATAACAAAATTAATTGAGATCTCATTGTTATCAGGAACTTCAGACCATGAGGCTCGGCATCTCGAGCTTCATTTTCTGGTGCCTTAGGTTCATTTGTGTCCGGACCATTCACTATCCCCTAGGTCTGAATTTCAGCACCTTTCTATAATTTACGAGGAGCCTTATCTTTGGAACCAATAGGTCTTCCACGTTTCACTCGTGGTTTAGACTCTGTACCATTTGCGGTCCATTTTGGACATCAATTCGTATTGGTGCATTCACGGCTGGTATATACGATTTTGTTACTCTCTGCGGGTCAGCAAAGGAATCTGGCAATTGAATAGCTAGCTTTTGCATATGAATTATCTTTTGGACTTCTAAATCACTTTCTTGAGTCCGAGGATCTTGCCAATTTAAGGATGTTTGATTTCATTCAATTTCTTTTACCAGCCGGTTTACTTCTCCTAGTGTTGGAAAAACGGATTCGTCAAAATGACAATCCGCGTATCTGGCCTTGAATAAATCACCGGTGGTTGGCTCAAGATACTTTATGATTGTGGGTGAATCATATCCAACATATATTCCCATCCTCCTTTGAGGTCCCATCTTAGTTCTCTGTGGTGGTGCAATAGGCACATAGACTGAGCATCCAAATGTCTTAAGATGGGAAATGTCTGGCTCTTGACCCGTAATTAATTTAGATTTGGAATATTTGTGGTCACTAGATGGCCTGATACGGATTAGTTCAGCAGCGTGTAAGACCGCATGTCCCCAGGCTGAAATCGGAAGCTTTGACCTCATGAGTAATGGTCTAGCAATCAGCTGTATGCATTTGATGAGAGATTCGGATAAGCCATTTTGTGTATGTACATGTGCCACGAAGTGTTCAACACTTACCCCCATGGACATACAGTAATCATCAAATGCACGGGACGTAAACTCACCAGCATTGTCCATGCGTATGGTCTTTAAAGGAAAATCCGGAAAGTGTGCCCTTAGGCGTATCATCTGACCAAGGAGTCTTGCAAATGCCAAGTTTCGTGTTGACAATAAACATACATGTGACCATCTTGTAGATGCTTCAATGAGGACCATAAAATATCGGAACATCCCACAAGATGGCTGAATTGGTCCGCATATGTCTCGTTGAATTCTTTCCAGGAAATTTATCGTTTTCTTAGTCACTTTTAATGGTGATGGCCTTACAATCAATTTTCCTTGTGAACATGAGGCACAAGTGAGATTTTTAGGGATCACTCTCCTTTCTTTCAAGGTGTCTCCACCAGTATTTGATATTAATTTCCGCATCATACTTGCACCGGGATGTCCCAGCCGGTCATGCCATAAAGTGTACATGTTCGTAAAAGCTTTGTTTACGGTGGCATTAGCTTCTATCATACTGATCTTAGTACAGTATTTGCCGGTACCTATAGCAGGTATAGTCTCAAGGACTTTCTTTTGGCCTTGGGGGATTTTAACTATCTCAAGAAATTCTCTGTTTCCTCCGCCCATTGTTTCCACATGAAGACCATTCAAACGAATGTCTTTAAAACTCAATAAGTTTCGATTTGAGCTAGGTGAAAAAATGCATCTGAGATTTCTAGATGCGTGCCTTTAGACATTAAAATGTTGGCCTGGCCGTAGCCTTCTATCAGGCCGGCCAGTTCTGCTATAGTACTTATGTTTTCCTTTTTGAGTGTAAGGTCTATGAAGTATCTCTTATCTTTTAGAATCATGTAGCTTGACCCACTATCCACCACGAACTAGTCCATACTTCATAAAACAAGAATTTATGTCTTAAAAACCTTAAATTATTCATTAAAAACCAAAGAAATGAATCCAAAGACATCAAATCAAAGCAAACATAAAAGCAACAAAACAAATATAGCTCAAAGGTTAACTCACTATAAGCATTCGGAAGTCTCATAATCCATGAGCTCATTCTTTTCTGCTTCCATTTGATCGTTCTTTTCATGATCAAAATCGCCCTCAATGTCATGCTCATGCTGGATCATATTGGCCTCGGGATTCTTCCCTTTAAGACTCTCTTCATAGAGTTCCACAAGATGTTTGGGAGTCCTGCAAGTCTTGGCCCAATGATTACTCATCCCACAACGATGGCAAACGGATTTGGTGGGGTCGGACTGATGTCCGGATTGATATCCACGATCATTTCAACGGCCACGGCCGCGGTTAGAGTCCTCTTGGAATCCGCGGTCATTACGGCCTTTGTCTCGACCATAGGGGTGGTAATTGTTGCGACCACACCCTTTTCCTTTTCCACCACGTCCACGCCGTAATTCCTTTGATCTCTATGGACATGGTTTGCCTCGTTTTCTTTCTTTTTCTCAGCGGCTAAATTGCTTTAAGAAGTGGGGCTGTTCCAGCTGGTCTCATTTCGCTGTTGGCCAGAACAAGCTTGTTGTTCTATTCCGCAAGCAACAGACATGCGATCAGATCTGAGTAAGTCGCGAAGCCTCTCTTGCGGTACTGTTCTTGTAACAATACATTACTTGAATGGAAGGTGGAGAAGGTATTTTCCAACATATCCTTCTCCGATAGGTTTCACCACATAGTTTCAACTTTGAAACTATCTTGAACAAGGCAGAGTTATACTCGTCCACGGACTTAAAGTCCATGAACCTTAAGTTCAACCAATCGAACTTTGCCTTAGGCAATACGACCGTTCTTTGATGGGAATATCTCTTTTTCAATTCCTTCCATATATCCAAAGGATCTTCAATTGTCAGATACCGATCCTTGAGACTTTCATTAAGGTGATGGCGTATGATTAAGATCGCCTTGTATCGATTTCTCTCATGCTCATTATTTCCTTCATTGATGCATTCTCCGAGCCCTTTTGATCTTAGCATGATCTTTGCATCTAGTGCCCATTGCAGGTAATTATCTCCTGAGAGATTTAGGGCTGCGAAGTCTAAGTTGTTGACTTTAGACATCTGAAACTATGCATCAACTTTCTCTTAGCACTTTTAATAAAATCATGGCCCTAGAATGATGGCCGATTTTCATGATCCGATTTTAAACTTCATGTGATCAAACAATCATGCAATATATATGACCGATTTTAATCAAGTGATTATGCAATTGTATAATTCGATTTTAACTTATATTTATGCAAGATATATCATAAAAAATTAATTAAACAATAAAAGGATAACCATGCACAAGGAAAATTATATTCTCGAACTTTCCTTTTATATAAAAGGAAGAGATTGGAGTTTCCTATTTGGAATATGATTAGGGTTTTAGCAATTCGATTTTCATCTTCTTCTCTTTCTCGTAGTGTTTTCGATTTTTATGAGTTTATGCAGCAACCAATCTATCTACCCTAACTCATGAAACAAGCAACCGAAAAAACAAGAGATGATATACAAGTATACAATTTCAAGGATGGATTCAAATTCGGTTTTAACAACATGTATATGCAATCCGATTTTTAAACAATCAACAATTTTTGGCTTTTGGTTTAATTATGCAGACAAAAGAATCAATCCAAGCAAAAGCAAGCAAACGATTTATGCAAGTAAGTCCATCAATCGATTTCAATCAAGTACATCAAGCAATCCAAGGGTTAGGGTTTGATATGTGCTTAGGTCAAATTCGGTTTTGATGTTTTAAGAGATCAAACGAGTTTGAAACAATCAACCGATTTTAAGGTCTTGTCTTGGGCTTAGATTCAAGTTCAAGTATTGGTTTATCAAGAACAAACAAGTTTGAAAGAGAGAATCGATTTTTAGGGTTTAGGTTTTCTTAGGTCAGATTTGATTTTTCTTTGTTCTTAGTTTAGGGATTTACCTTGATCACCTTTTGAGATTGAACTGGTATGAATCGGGAGCTAAAGACCTCGGAAAACAGCTACAGAATCTCAAGCAAAGAATCGGAAGTCTCCTTTGTTGAAGACTTCAACGGCGGCCGGCGGCAAATAGAAAAGGCGGCGGCGGCGGCCGGACCTTAGGGTTTTTGCTCGGCGGCTGCAAGCTAGGGTCTGAGAGCTTCGTGCTGATAACGTGTTGTGAAACGAATGTTTCTGTGTATTATTACTTAGACCAAAGGGTCTTATATATATATAGGTTTACACAAGGACATGAAAAATAAATATTCTATAAACCTATTCCTTGTCTAACAAGGAATTGTCAAGACTTAATCCTAAGGACCGGTTATAACATAACCTCTATTGGGCCAGTTTATGAGTACATCTATGAATGGTTTTTAACAGAAACGAACATTATCTAGATGTATAATACAACTTACACCTTTACTGCATAAACTAGAAATTGACTCATCTAGAAATGATATTTTCCTTATCATAAAAATTTTGTCTTTGAAAAAAAGAAAAGATAAATTCGTATAGATATTTATCTGATTATAGAAAAGGAAAACTGAATTTTGTATAATCAAAAGGAATATTCCATAATAGGCGACAAAAATCAGTGATTGCCAATGCTGCATGGAATCAGAAACGGGTACATACATATATATATATACACACATTAGCACCAAAATAAAATTATACTGAAAAATATCTTAAATAATAA
The DNA here is from genome assembly GCA_010577795.1 of Isatis tinctoria. Lineage (NCBI taxonomy): Eukaryota > Viridiplantae > Streptophyta > Magnoliopsida > Brassicales > Brassicaceae > Isatis > Isatis tinctoria. The sequence continues at coordinate 12,314,394 of CM021246.1, read as the reverse complement.
AAATTCAATACTTAATTCAAATATTGTAACTAAAAAAATAAGAATTAAGTTTAAAGCCACATAATAATATTATATATTGTTCTACTCATTTTCATTAACTTTATCAAACACCGCCTCTAACTCTGGTTCATCAAGAGAAAAAAATATCTTCAAATTTAAGTCTTCCAAGATTAATCTCCACTACAAGAAAAGGGGCTGCATAGCGAGGGAGACTTTTATCGGTCAATTGACGTCTTTTCACAAATCCAACACCGTTCTGATAAACGCCTTTTTGTCGGAGTTTGTCGGTCGGAAATATGTTTTCACCGGAACATGGTTGGAAAATAACGACAAGATTATTTGTCATAAAATGTCGTCGGTTTCCTTTCTTGGTAACTAGCAACGCCTTTCCAAGTATATAAGTTATCATAAATTCATCATTAATATATTCGCTAATCGGTTTGAGCTTGTTTTTCGGTTAGTTGTCAGTAAATAACAACACCATTATGATTATTAATTTTTCCGGAATTTGGACGACGATTTCTCGGTAAAGTGTCGATAAGTTTTTGTTGGTTTACTCGGAAATTAACGACAATTTTCTGACTGAACTCCATGTTCGACATATATCATAGCTACATCACAATTTTGTCATTAAATTTTCGTCGGTAATTGGCCATAAAAATCGATGAGTTATCAGAAACTCTGTTCTCACTAATTTGTAGTTCTGTTAACAGTTTGGGGCTTCTTGGTATGTTAACAGTTACGAGTGACCATGATATTGGTCGGAACATCATAGCTCTCGAAAATTGTCTTTAAATACCAAATTTCGTATTTATAGTTACGTTGGATAGATGAATAGATATACGATGACAAAGTAGATGATTGTCATAGTTAATATTAGATCCACTTACGAAAAGAAATAGTTGTCCCGAAATTACAAAGCAAAGAAAACAGAGAAAGAAGAGTTTGAAAGAGAAAGTTACACAGCAAAGATGTCTATAGCATTCTACATAGCAAAATGACAGCATATTCCTGAAACCATAGTTAATGAATATCATATAATGCACAATTAGAAGTTCAATCTCAACTTACCGGTGAATTACCCGATTTCACCTTGTTTCGCAACTTGGGAGGGTGGGTGTAACACCCGTCTCATCCTCACTCGAGAACAGTGTGCTACTGATCACATCACATGCCTCAAATACCTCAAATGCGCAATGTCTAAAATAAAATATAAATAAAACGTAAAAATCCCAAAGTAGCACCCGAATCGTCATAGCATAAACAACTTGTCCATCTCACCTGAGAATGGAAGAAAGAGAGATAAGTAACAAGGGAGTCACTCAGTGTGGTATGGGATGCTAATCACAAAAACATGCAATTTGAACATAGCACGCCACACACAGAAACTAGACTAAACATGAACACAAATTGCACATAAAGTATCCAAGAAACAGCTAATGCCCTACCACCGCGCCGTCCGTAGACGATTATCGACCTCTAGGTACTGAACAACAGGTCGACTAAGCTGCCCAGCACCATCTCCTTAATACAGCACGCGACGCAAGTGTTGGGGTCAAAATCCCCTCCTCGGAGATTGACAGAACGAAAAGCCTAGATTACGAACAAACGGCTCATGTCCAAGCCACATGCCCTCGAATTGGGACCAAACGCCCACACTGCATGGTCAGCCACCCATCCTTCCTTCATGACCAGGCGCCCATCATAGATCATTGAGCCAACCGCCCATGAATCTAAAACAAGGGCCATCCGCCCATGAATCTCAACAAGGGCCATCCGCCCTTCATCTCCTCTTGGAAACATAGCGGATGGCGGATTGCATGGTCGGAACCAAGTCAGCCGTCCTTCATGCCAGCCGCCCATCAGGCCATCCGCCCATGCATCTCGGCAAAGAGATTGGCGGATAGTCACCATCAATGGAACGGGCGGCTGGAGGCTCGACAGGATAAGTGCTGATGGGTGGCCGAATTCATAAAACGTTCGGAACAATATCCACGCGGAAAAGCCGTTAAAACACAGTTCATAAACCGGGAAAATAAACCGAAGACTGGCCAAGACTTAATCCGGATTGGGTTTACTGTTCACGGACCAGAAAAGATCGGGCTGGATCAAGTTTAAATCAATTGATGGGCTAACAAGAATTTGGGCCGCAGGCAGGCCCAAATTGGCTGAAGATTGGCGGCTGGAAGGTGATACGAATTTCCCAAGGATGATGTACTCTAAGTTGGTAAGTTGGATAATCCTTGCAAAACAAGGCGGTAGATTGAATGGTCGCACAGAAGCTGCGGAAGACTTCTGATATTCCGGTTGATCCCTTGGATATGACGCACCAAGACGGATCAAAATGGATCGAAGGGTCGCACAAGAGCTGCGGAAGGCTCTTGATATTCCCGATGGATCGTAGGGAGCTTGAAAGGCTGCGGAAGACCTTTGGTATACCCGACTTAATGCCATAGGATATGACGCACCTAGATGACAAAGAGGTTTTGATCAAGGATATTACGGACCATGATCAGATCAATGGATATTACACACCATTGACAAAAAACAATGAGTTAACCACTCAAAAAGGTTCCAAAAATATCAAAAAAGCTTATTTGATTCCTTGCACGAAATGGTGCTTAAATAGGTTACAAATGTGTTAAAAACTAGGATGATTGTGGGGAAAACAAGGCCACTCGAAACTAGAACACAGACCAAAGACTTTGACTAGAAATTAAGATAGTTTGAATGACTCTTCAACTCTAGTTACTCTTGATCTGATTAAATCCGTCTGGACCTTGTAGAATTGGCAAGTGGACTTCTGAATTAGCTTCTCTGTTGGACCAAGATTGTAGAACAATTTGGTTTGTCATAGCATCCGAATCGTCATAGCATAAACTACTTGTCCATCTCACCTGAGAAGGGAAGAAAGAGAGATAAGTAACAGGGGAGTCACTCAGTGTGGTATGGGATGCTAATCACAAAAAACGCAATTTGAACATAGCACGCCACACACAGAAACTAGACTAAACATGAACACAAATTGCACCTAAAGTATCCAAGAAACAGCTAATGCCCTGCCACCGGATCCAGTGACCGGCAGCACCCTCCTCCCAGGAGGACAACAACATGGAATAGGCGTCCTACAGCGCCGTCCGTAGACGATTATCGACCTCTATGTACTGAAAAACAGGTCAACTAAGCTGCCCAGCACCATCTCCTTAATACAGCACGCGACGCAAGTGTTGGGGTCAAAATCCCCTCCTCGGAGATTGACAGAACGAAAAGCCTAGATTACGAACAAACGGCTCGTGTCCCAGCCACATGCCCTCGAATTGGGACCAAACGCCCACACTGCATGGTCAGCCGCCCATCCTTCCTTCACGACCAGGCGCCCATCATAGATCATTGAGCCAACCACCCATGAATCTCAACACGGGCCATCCGCCCTTCATCTCCTCTTGGAAACATAGCGGATGGCGGATTGCGTGGTCGGAACCGAGTCAGCCGTCCTTCATGTCAGCCGCCCATCAGGCCATCCGCCCATGCATCTCGGCAAAGAGATTGGCGGATAGTCACCATCAATAGAACAGGCAGTTGGAGGCTCGACAGGATAAGGGCTGATGGGTGGCCGAATTCATAAAACGTTCGGAACAATATCCACGCGGAAAAGCCATTAAAACACAGTTCATAAACCGGGAAAATAAACCGAAGACTGGCCAAGACTTAATCCGGATTCGGTTTATTGTTCACGGACCAGAAAAGATCGGGCTGGATCAAGTTTAAATCAATTGATGGGCTAACAAGAATTTGGGCCGCAGGCAGGCCCAAATTGGCTGAAGATTGGCGGCTGGAAGGTGATACGAATCTCCCAAGGATGATGCACTCTAAGTTGGTAAGTTGGATAATCCTTGCAAAACAAGGTGGTAGATTGAATGGTCGCACAGAAGCTGCGGAAGACTTCTGATATTCCGGTTGATCCCTTGGATATGACGCCCCAAGACGGATCAAAATGGATCGAAGGGTTGCACAAGAGTTGCGGAAGGCTCTTGATATTCCCGATGGATCGTAGGGAGCTTCAAAGGCTACGGAAGACCTTTGGTATACCCGACTCAATGCCCTAGGATATGACGCACCTAGATGACAAAGAGGTTTTGATCAAGGATATTACGCACCATGATCAGATCAATGAATATTACACACCATTGACAAAAAACAATGAGTTAACCACTCAAAAAGGTTCCAAAAATATCAAACAAAGCTTATTTGATTCCTTGCACGAAATGTTGCTTAAATAGGTTACAAATGTGTTAAAAACTAGGAAGATTGTGGGGAAAACAAGGCCACTAGAAACTAGAACACAGACCAAAGACTTTGACTAGAAATTAAGATAGTTTGAATGACTCTTCAACTCTAGTTACTCTTGATCTGATTAAATCCGTCTGGACCTTGTAGAATTGGCAAGTGGGCTTCTGAATTAGCTTCTATGTTGGACCAAGATTGTAGAACAATTTGGTTTGTGGCCTAAATCCATATGATCTGGTCAGAATCCTTCATTGAATGCTCGGAGGCCTGAATTCGCGTAAGCTGCAAAACACCCAACTTGTAAATGGCATAACTCCTTCATATGAACTCGGTTTAAACTAATTCTTCTTCGAGGAGCTTCATAACTGAATTGAGAACATTGTCCAAGTGGTTTCACGCGTAGAAGTTTCGTGGTTAAGAAGATATGCTTGGAAAAATGAATGTATGTCTTTGCTGCTTCCCATAGTCCTATCAAGTTATTTTCTATTATCTTTTCGTTTACAAAAACTCCCTTTGAGAGAGATTCTCATCTGTTCTTCTTGAAAAAATCTTGTTTTTTGGTGAGTCATATCCGATCAACACCCTTCTTCTATTGTCTAGGTGAGTCATATCCTAGGATAGTTGGAGTTAGGCATATCAAGGGAAATTCCGCAACCCTTGTGCTCTGATACAATCCCGGGAAGGAATACTCAAAGCCGGATATTGGATATGGACTGAGAAGGCTACTAGCACTTCGCAGAACTAGGGTGGAATGATGTCAAAGGATGCGTAATAGCCTCTGATATACCCAGAACTCTTGAGAAGTAACCCTTAACCCAAGAGATTGTTGACAGGATGTAACCCTTAACCTTGCAACAGATTTGTGTTGTGGAAGTAACCCTTAACTAACAACAAGAAAGTTCACAAGGAACAAAGAGAATCTCTCTCTCACAAAAACACAAAGGTTTCAAAATCAAAATAGCCTATCTTATTCATCTGAATCAAATCGTACATACAGAGAAGAGGGAGACAAAGAGATAATTATTTTGTGGAAAATAAAGTACTTGGGAAAATGAAAAGACTTGACTAAATTAATAATAAAGAAGAATGCCTCTTTGACTCCACAAGGTTTGATTAGTCGTGAAACCCTTGAGCTTCTGATTTCCTCTTGATTGTGAATTTGGTCCGTCTTTAGGAAGGGATTCCTAAATCCTTGTTCAAGCTTCCTTAATCCGAACATATCCATCCTGAATCCGAACACATCCTTAATGAATCTGGTATTTGTGAAGGCCTTCTTGAATCCGAACAGAAGCTTCCTTAAAACGAGTTGTAAACCCTCCTGGTTCAAGCTTCTTGGCCTTAAGGTCAGCTCTTGGCTTTGGTTCCAGCTTCCTATACTTGATGCTTTCCATGATTGTATCATCCTCACCCTCTTGAAAAAGATTTGTCCACAAATCTGGAACATCAAAGGGAAGTGTATTAAAAATACAAGAATCAGATTTAGAATGTTTCCTTTTTCTGTCCATGACCAGCATGTTCATGCTTTTTTGTTACCCACGGTTTTGTGTGCTGATCTCTATCTGATTTTCCCTGGGTTGACACAAAACTTCCAAGACCAAGATCATATGGGCCAATGTCACAACTACTCAAATCATCTGAAAGTTTATTCCTTTTCAAACATTTTTCAAAACCTTTTTCATGAACATCAAAAGAATTTCTGTTCCAAAAACTCATCAAAGTTCAAAACACAATTGGAAATATTTTCTTTCCTAGGACAAAGACGTTTTTCTTTACACTTTTCAGAAGAAGGAATCATGTTTTCAAAAGCAGTATATGAAGCACAAAATTCCTTAACATTTTGAAGATCAAAACGTTTTTCATTATCAACACAATCCAAGACACTCAAGTTAAGAAAGAGTTTGTTCTTAGAATCCTTACAGTGTGTGTTGTGGCTGCTTGAATTTGAACTTGGTTCTGGTTCGGAAATTGGAATCCCCTTTTCTTCATCAAAGATGGGTCCAACATCTTGTTGTCCAGCCTCGGATTCAACATCACCTTTTTCCAAAGTTACCAACGGTTTTTGATTTTGGCATTTGTTAGCATAGTGACCAATCCTTTGGCATTTGAAACACCTCGTTACATGAGCTTTGCTTGTGGTTTTCACAGCCATGCTTTTGTCACAAGATGAAGACACATTAGTTTTCAAACTAGAAATTGATAGTGAAGAAGACTTACCTTTCTTTTTGAGTTGCTGTAAAGCAAAGAGTGCCTTTTGCAACATTTTCTCCAAATTAGCATAAGTCTGAAACTCATAACAGCTGCCCCTTCTGGCTTTGGTGAAGGCACGGTTATGTCATTTGGTCTCCTCTCCATCACCTTCATCAGGCCGGATCTGTCTCTTCCTCCAGTTCAAGCTTTGGTCAGCTCTGGACTTTTTCTGCACAGTAGCAAATTCATCAAAAATGTTCAACAAGTTTTTAGATGAATATTTAAGTTTGCCTTGTTGTGGAATTTGTTCCTTGCTGCTTTTCATCATAAGTCCAAACATTTTAAACCTGTAAAATGAGTAAACAAATTAGAGTAAACAGTGGTCCAAAACGTTTTTCCCTTGCTGATCTTCCCGAAAAGCAGTGAACACACGGATTAGCAAAACAATAGATCTCTCTCTCTCTCTCTCTCTCTCTCTCTCTCTCTCTCTCTCTCTCTCTCTCTCTCTCTCGTGTTTGCTCACTGATTTTTTTTTTTTTGTCACTCAGAGATTTTCCCAATGTTTTAAGCAAACTAGATCAGTTTTGGTAAGGACTTCCAACGACAAAGGGAAAGAGAAGAAGAGATAGATAGTTGAAAGATTTTTGGCAGGAATTCGCTTTAACCAAATCAGATTGGATTTCTCCTCAATCTCAACCACTTGATTCTTTTTTTTTAATCGATTTTCTTTCTTTCCTTTTTTTTCTTTTCTTTTTTTTCTGTTTTTTTTTTTGAAGCGATCAAACAATAGAAAAGATTGGCCCGGATTCCTTATTTATAGATAGAGAGAAAAGATGTGTTTGAATATTGTGATGAAAAGATGAGAAGATGAACAGATGAAATCGATAACAAACCAGCAATGAGTTGCTCTGATACCAAATGACACAATTTTCTCAAGGAATTGCACTCAAAGGACGGATTGATAGATGGATATGCCTTCAACCACGAGCTACTAGCCTGGGTTAAGGTGATGTGGATCGAATGGTCTCACAAGGGGTGCGGAATTGCCCTTGATATTCCAACTCCAACTATCCTAGGATATGACTCACCTAGACAATAGAAGAAGGTTTGTTGATTGGATATGACTCACCAAGCAACAGGTTTGTTCAACGAAGAACATATGAGAATCTCTCTCAAAGGGAGTTTTCGAAAACGAAAATAAGTTTGATAAAAAAGTTGATTGTTTGTTACAATAGGTTTGGAGATACTTATAGCAAAGGATGTTTGGGGGTTTCGAAATTAAGATAAAACTTGAATGAAAATTAAGACTTGACTCTTCAGTTGAAGAAAAAGGACTCTTGACCTTCGAAATCGCTTCATTTTGTGAATTTGATCCGTCGTTAGGAAGGGGTTCCTATATCCTTGTTCAAGCTTCCTAAAAGTCGATTCGGGAAGACCTCTCAGAATCCGAAAACTTCTTTCCCAGATCCGAAGACTTTCTTCCTGAATCTGATACTTGTGAAGATCTTCTTGAATCCGAACAATAGCTTCCAGAATTGGGTGTTGATCAACAAATGGCTGATTTGGAAGTAATCCAATTGTCTCATTAAAAACCTTCTTTGGAAAACCCATTGAGATAAAACCAAAGGAAGGGAAAAAAGAGTACAAATAGATCACTTGCCCATTTGCTGATTCCCTTGGACTTGATTGAGAACCATAGGTTGATTGAGAACCAAAGGTGTTGATTTGATTGGCATCAGACACGTTCATGTAGTCCTTCCAGAATTTGAGCATCAGCTTTCGAATTCGTTTAGGCATTCCAGAATCAGAGCAATAGCTTCCTAATTTGTGTAGGCCTTCCAGAATCGGAGCAATAACTTCCTTAAAACGGGTTGTAACTCCTCTTGGTTCAAGCTTCTTGGCCTTAAGGTCAGCTGTTGGCTTTAGTTCCAGATTCATATCCTTGATGCTTTCCACGATTGTGTCATCCCCTCCCCCTTGAAAAGGATTTGTCCTCAAATCCATTTCTCCTACCACAAGAAGAAACGACTTAGACACAAAGTAAAAGATTAGGGAAACAATCATGTGGAGAGAAGTGAAGAAAAGTGTTGGAATGGGACTTCCTTGGGCTATGTGAATCGCTTTTCTTAGGTACTTCCAATTCCAAATTCCAAACTGACAAGTCATTTGTTGGTTCCTCTTTCTTGCTCCCTTTTGAGACGTTTGTTCCTGGTTCAAATGCTCCTTTGTTCCATGATCATCATTCTTATCAAAGACACGGATCATCAGTCTTTTCTCAATAATTTCCTGCACATGTTTATCCTGTGCTTCCACAACTAGAAAACTCACATCAAATGTGCAAAAGGAATAGTTTATCAAAACCTCAGGTTGCTCTACCAGGTTTTCCTTGAATAAAAGGTTCAGAACAAATCCCAAATGCATTTTATGATTTTCAAAAACTCTATCATGAACAAGAATGTGATTAGAAGTCCAAAAATCAGAAAGTGATCTCAAATCAAGCAAATCTTTAAGATGCCAAACAAGTTCTCCATGCAAGAACATTCAAAACAAGTTCCAAATCCTTTTTATGGACCTCAAAGATTTCATGAAAAACCCAGAACTGACATGAGCACCAAAAATCCACAAGTGTGCTTAAGACAAGAAAAGCTTTATCAAAACAAGAGATGATCATTGTAAATTCAGAAAAGCTTTTTAAAACATGATCAAACAAATGCTGTTCACAGAAGAGTGTTTCAGAAATTGTAATCAAGTTGAAAAAAAATTCAGAAAATTCAGAAACACAAAACTCTTTATTTTTCTGCAAACCAAATCCCTTTTCATCAAGAGTACAAACCCAAACAAACAAATTAGGCTTTGTCTTAATCAAATTAAATTCCTTACAGTGCTTCTTGGGGTAGTCATAAGGAAGTGACATAAAGATCGATTCTGTCACAAAGTCAATCTGATGTTATGTACTTCGAAGAGGAGGTAATCCATCCGGGTTTTCTTCAAGGAAAACGTCACTAAACCCCTGCAAAAGTGGGTTCAAATCACTTGGTATCTCCAGTGCAATTTCAGAAGAGGTTAGTAAGTTTTCCTTGTAGATAAGCAACACCATAGGTTGTTTAGAAAAAAAAGCTTTCTTCACTTCACCCGGTTTAATGAAAAAGTTAGGACGACTTACCTGAGGTTTAGGAAGGGTGTCCTTAATGTTGAGATCCATACATCTTAGCTGAGATTTAGGAAGAGTTTCCTTACTGTTCCTTTCCTTGGCCGATTTGATTTCTTCTTGGCCCTTAGCTTTATCTCTGCTCTGCTTCAGCTGGACTTGGTCTTCTTGCACTTCACGTGGTGAAAAAGGAACCATGGTGATCTTCTTTTCGATGGAAACAGATTCTTTTACTTTTTCAACCTGTCCTTTCACAAATACTAGAAGAACCACATCAAGTTTGCAAAATAAATACACAAGCAATCTCTGTGGAGTAAGGACGTCTAGAAGAGGACTCAGATTCCTGGGATCATCATCTAAAGCATTTTCATAGACCAGTTTGGCATGACGACACACATTGACACAGAAATCTCTTTTTGAACACAAAACATTCAATGAAGGTTTAATGCAAACAAACTGACTGAATGGTTCCCACTTAGAAACCATTTCAGCGATTTCAGACATCAAGACTCTGCTAGTCCTAAGCAGCTCACGCAGTTTCCTAAACCAATGCTCATATAGAGAACAATCAGATGCACACATTTCCTGAAATGATCTACATTCACACAATGCTTGTTCAGAAAACATGAACACTTGTTTCAGCCTAGAAAATCTTTTATCAAAAACGTTTTCCTTCCAAGTCAAGTTTTTCTCACCAAGTTTTTGAAACCACAAATCCTCACAGAAAAAGATTTCCCAGATTTCTCCAAAGGATTTCAAAACAAGACTAGAATCACACACTTTTTCAAACCGAAAACTGTTTTGCTTAAAGATCTTATCATGCTGAAACCTTTGAAAAGATTGAATCCCATTTTCTGAAACAAACTTTTCATTGCCAAAATCCTCCAAGTTTTCAAAACCAAATCGTTTGTGATAAGTTCTAAACTCAGGAAAAATTGCAAGGGAAAATTGTCCCACATTGCTTACAAATAGTTTTAGCCTCATAGGTTCACTAGTATATATATGTATGCTTGTACTAGGGTTAAAGGCATCCCAATTCGAGTACAAGAGCTTTTGTGATATAAGACATTAAGCATTCACGAATATTCTTGTACTTCAGAAAATATCTAATAAAATCATCTTTTCATCTTTTTACTTTTTCAGTCCTTTAGTTCTTATATAATAGAATTTTCGGATCCCCATAATTTATAAGTTTTCACAGTGTGAGTTTCGACTCTCACAGTTTGCCGCCATCTGTGGGGGCGAGAAATATTCTAAACCCTAAGAACAAGAGGGCACTGAAAAGAAGACCATGGCAACCGGAGGTAGAATCGATGAGACCGGCAACCAGCCGACAGGAGAAACCGCCTTAAAGAAGACCGCAACCGAGACGACCATCGCCGGAACAACCGCCGCGGGAACAACCACCGATGAAACGACGATCATCGGAATCAGCCACCCTCAGGACGACCCGCTCGTCAGCGAACTTTCAATCGAAAACAATGAGATGCCAAGAGTGCCAATAGACACGGGAAGTTCAGTCAGCGTCGTATTCCAAAAAACCCTTCGCAGGATGAACACTGGGACCTGGCATCTCACAACCCATCCAAAACCGTTGATTGGTTTCGCCGGAAAGAGGACAATGACAGTCGGAACAATCCAATTCCCCGTAATAACAAAGGAAACAAAGAAGGACATGGAGTTCTCGGTGGATGACCGCCTGAAATTTACGACTCGGCGAATGACGGAAACACGCTGCCAGCCCGCACGACCGCCGCTGGAACGACGATCGCTGGAACGATCGGAGCACCCGACACAGAAGAAGACAAGACGACGATGACTGAGCTAAAGACCATGCTAATCGTAGCCCCGGAGCGACAAGACCAACGAGACGAAACGCTGGCTCAACAGTCACAAACAACCCAAGACGGAAGCCAAGCCAGGAACGTCTCTCCGGAACGAAGCCCACGACAAGGACGACAGACCATCGTCGCAAGACGTCTCCGATTCTCACCTCAGGCGGCAACCCTGGGAAGGCAAAACACGAGGGAACAAACCCCAGTCGGGACAAGAATGGCTCATTCCGGGATGCCGCCGCGACAACCACAGAACGCCACAAGGCAAACAATCGAGCAGCCAGATTTGACGGTCACCGACGAAGAAATTAGAGAAACCACCGCATACAGAGCAAGCCAAGACATGAATGAGACGGACGGTGAAGCAGAAAACGGACAAGCAAAGGCGAACGGATCGGTGGCCCAAGAATTGACGTTGATCCGAGACGAAAACCGAACCATGAACATCCTTCCGAGAGGAGACTTAAGACGAAACTGCAGGATCATCGAAGCGAAACCTCTCTGATTCTCACTGCCAATAGTAACACCAGAAGAACATAACTCGGTCAAGCGAAGTTCGATTGGGAAAAGAGTGGAACTGTCTAGATCTCCACTGCTGCAATGAAAGAGCACCACGGGGCGAGCAGCTGGGCGGCCAACGTGGACAATAATCAATGAAGAAAACGGAGGTCGAACCAGAATAACCAGAAACAGAACCGGACGAGATATGGTTGAGACCCGTAACAAGGGAAGAGGTCCCACCAGAGATGAAGGAAGCGCGATATGGGTCGACCAGCGAAGGCAAACTAGCGAGCAAGGAAAAACGGGCCTGATAAGAACACTCCCTGCAAGCCAAGAAACCCCCCTATGAGGATCTTTGGACTATATCCCAAGGCCCGAACGAGAGTTTGCGAAATTTTGTGGAACGTTTTGAAGCAATCACATCAAAGATCAATGGGCTCGGCGATGGAGCCGCACTTGAAACTTTCAGAAGAGCACTACGGTATAAGTCGGGTTTCCGAGAAGAAATTACCTTGAACCCTCCTGCGACGATCCGAGAAGCATTGCACCGTGCCTCAATTTTAGAGATCAGCGAATAAGAGATCGAGGCCTCTCCAAAGACGCAGCAGCCGTCAAAGACGTCGACAAAAAGCACGACGCAACCTTCAAATGTTCCAAGCAAGAAAAGGAGCAGACAAAACAGCAGGAACGAAGGGACGAACGCAGGCGGAACACACAGCTACCGAATAAACACGGAAAGGTCGTCCGACGAGTCCGGACGCGGAAATGGATCGCTGAGCACCTGGACTCGCAGCGTAGGCTACGTTGAAAAGGCTTACTGCACTTTCCATAAAGTCAAAGGTCACGCAGCTGCAAATTGCAAGGCGACTGCAAGAATACTTGGAACAAAGTTCCTAGCAGGAGAGCTCGGAAGCGAAACAAGAAAAGAAAACCGGAAGCACAAGAAAGCGGACACAAGCGTCAAGCCACGATGTAAGGCGAGCAGAACCGACCAGTTCGGGAGAACGGATATTTTGCCCGCAGAAGATAAAGACGAGCAAGAAGAAACGACGGCTACCAAAGAGAAGACATCCGAGACCGCTGAACCCGAAACGGATTACTCCGTAGCCAAGGCCTAGCCGCCTCTCCTCCAAAAAAAAAACGGAACTACAGGTGACTTGGTCCCATTCCGCAGAGGGTACGCAGGCAGCTCGCTTAAAAAACGAGTTCAGTTGCCCCCCCTCCATAGAAGAAAAAGGGAGGGAGGGAGTGGGTCCGTATATACATACTCCTGAAGAAAATTCAAGCAAATTTTCGCGAAAAAGATCACGAGGATGAACACTGGGACTTAGCATCTCAAAACCCATCCAGGCTCGAACAATATCTGGAGAACATGGATCAAGAAGAAGATCCGGATAGACATATGGACTCAGTATCTCGCAATCCGTCCGGATAAACAAGCAAAGAAGAGTTCTGGGAAAAGTTCGAGTGGATGAATATTGGGACTTAACATCTCAAAACCCATCCAGGCTCGAACAATTTCCCGAGAACATGGATCAAGAAGAAGATCCGGACAGATCGGGGCTCAGTATCTCGCAATCCGTCCGGATAAACAAGCAAAGAAGAGTTTCAGGAAAAGTTCGAGAGGATGAACATTGGGACTTCGCATCTCAAAACCCATCCAGGCTCGAACAATTTCCCGAGAACATAGAACAAGAGAGTCAAGGACTCTTGATGAAAATCAGAACTTAGTATCTTGAAACCCGTCCGGAAGCCCTTACTCGAGTTCCTTCTTAAAGAACAAGAAAGTCGAGAATTCCGGACGAAAATCAGGATTTAGTATCTTGAAACCCATCCGAAATCCCTCACTCGAGTTCCTTCTTAAAGAACCAGAAAGTCGAGAATTCTGGATGAAAATCGGGACTTAGTATCTTGAAACCCGTCCCGAATCCCTCACTCAAGTTCCTTCTTAAAGAACAAGAAAGTCGAGAATTCCGGATGAAAATCAGGACTTAGTATCTTGAAACCCATCCGGAATCCTTCGCTCGATTATTCTTCTTAAAGAGTGACTAAGTCAGAAATTCCTGACGAAAATAGAGACTTAGTGTCTTAAAACCCATCCGGAATCCCTTGCTCGAGTTTCTTCCAAAGGGATGACAAAAAATAGCGGACTCCGGATGAACACCGCGACTGAGCATCTCATGACCCATCCGAAACCATCCACCCAAAGCCAATATACTAAAAGAATCTTTCGAGTTTTCTCACTCAAGTCTTCTCAAACAAGACTGTCTGTTGCTGGCCAGAACAAGACTTCTTTGTTTCGAAAATTCGCCTCTTGGCATACATCAAAGATCCACCTCTCGGCATACTTATCACTGTTAGTTGCTGATCACAACAGGACGATTTTTAACCACGGTTCTTTCAACATCCCACAATGGATAAATTTAGCGCGCTATACAAATTTTCGGACTAACATCTGAAAGGCGTAACTTGATCGGGAAAGCGGGAAGCATCAAGACAATGTTCTATTTAGCTTATCTTAAGGAGCGCTTCGCACAGGCAAATAATGTGAGGTGTAAATTGTGAAATAAGCTTGCTAACCCAGTAAATGCTGGACATGGAAAGCTGGTCTTGAACATCTCACGAACGCAGTAACAAACCTGCTCTGATACGAGATCTTAAACACGTTCCGTCGAAAGAGAGATTCAAACGAACTCAGTTCCCCGCAACACTAAAACCATGCATCAAACCCATGAAATATCCTCAACGGTACCCTGGTCTGAAAGTTCGAAGTGTCCGGGAAAACACTCCAACGCAGTAGACAAAATACTAATCGACTTGAAACATAGCAAACGCCTCTAGGCAGGCAACAAACAAAACGAACCAAGGGCCAGCCGCCCATCTCTTTTAGAGTTGGGCCAGCAACCTACTTTCATAACAAGGGCCAGCCGCCCATCTCCTTTAGAGTTGGGCCAACCACCCACTTTCATAACAAAGGCCAGCCATTCATCTCCTTTAGAGTTGGGCCAGCCGTCCACTGTCATAACAAAGGCCATCCGCCCTTCATCTCCTCTTGGAAACATAGCGGATGGCAGATTGCGTGGTCGGAACCGAGTCAGCCGTCCTTCATGCCAGCCACCCATCAGGCCATCCGGCCATGCATCTGGGCATAGAGATTGGTGGATAGTCACCATCAATGGAACGGGCTGCTGGAAGCTCGACAGGATAAGGGCTGATCGGTGGCCGAATTAGTAAAATGTTCGGAACACTATTCACGCGTTACTATTCATGGACCAGAAAAGATCGGGCTGGATCAAGTTTAAATCAAGTGATGGGCTAACTAGAATTTGGGCCGCAGGCAGGCCTAAATTGGCTGAAGATTGGCGGCTGGAAGGAAGGGAAAATTGTCCCACATTGCTTACAAATAGTTTTAGCCTCCTATGTTCACTAGTATATGTATGTAAGCTTGTACGAGGGTTAAAGGCATCCCAATTCGAGTACAAGAGCTTTTGTGATATATGACATTAAACATTCACAAATATTCTTGTACTTTCGAAAATATCTAATAAAATCATCTTTTCATCTTTTTACTTTTTCAGTCCTTTATTTCTTATAAAATAGAATTTTCGGATCCCCATAATTTATAAGTTTTCACAGTGTGAGTTTCGACGCACAGAAGTCCGTCTTTGTACCCCCACATTCCTAATTTCTAACATCCTTAACTAATCCTAACTCTAACATATATATAAGAATCATTTAACAATTTAATTCACAATCAAAGGGTTGAATCATCTAAACTCCTATGCCCAATTTACAAGCAAAGCTACCTAGACTCGATCAAGAAAACGGAGCACATTTAGTACTAGATTCCATCTATGGCGCTTTTTGATGAGAAATACGGTAGACTGCGAAAAAGCCCTCACCTTAGCAAAAATGGAGGATCACTGCGGCTTCTGAACTTCAGATGCTCAAACGGATGATATAACTGAAATCAGGGAAACAGGCTACAACGAGTACTTTCGGCCGGACTTCCCAAACAGATTGAATCCATCCGTGCATAATCCAAGGTACATGTCGTGTGCTTCCTCCGTGAAACCGGGATATACGTTACGAAGATTTTTCCATGCTTCTGCATCAGAAGGATGGCTAATTTCCTCAGTGAATTCATGTTCATCATGCCATCTCATTGCACATGCTATTCTTTCAGACTAGTAAAGGCTTTTCAACCTGTCGGACACCGGAAAATACCAGATTTGTTGGTAAGGGATTTTAGTTTTTCCAAACAATTCCTGAAACCTGTCCTGACCACAAAATCTACACGTTGTCAAATTGGCATCGTCCCTCCAAAAAATCATGCAATTGTCTCTGCCTACGTCGATCATCTCGTACGGCAGCCCTAACCCAGTACTGTAATACGACCCCAGTGCTATATTATCAGCAGGCATGTAGTCATTTGCAAAATCAGCGATTGCATCTGCACAATCCTCACGCAAATTTCACTCCGTCTTCATGCTCATCAATCTAGTGGCAGTTGGCAAAGCTGATTGGCCTTCTTTGCACCCCGGGGTAAAAGGAATCCTAGCCGCTTATAGCATATCATAAAATCTCTTTGCTTGTACGTTGGGTTCCTCAGCAATATTTTCAATTCTTACGGTTTCTCGAAAAGCCTCTGTCACCATCTCCACAACCCTATCATTTTCCTTACCTAATTAATAAGTTACTGATAGACCTAACTCTATCATCCATTTTTTCATCTACCATGCATCACCCCTCTACTTTCATTGCTAGTACTAACCAACGTTCGTATATCCTCTCCATGCGAAAACCATATATAATAACCCGGTGTGAATCCTCTCCAGAACAAATGTTTCCATACAATTTCTATGGAAATAAATTTCTCATTATCCAACTTAAGACAAGGACAACTCATTTTACCTTTCTCTTAGAAATCTCTTGATTGGTTGCAAATTGCATGAACATCTTCAGACATTCCTTGAAATCGTTAAAGATTTTCCCCGTAGCTTCAACTAATCTATCATACATCCATCAACGAACTCTATAAATATTGTGGGTTGACATTATTATTCCTCTCCACAAACTCCCATTCTCTGATAATGTTATCTCCTTTACTTGTTTATCTTAGAAAACTTTAATTTACGGATAATGGATTCCTTGAACTTTGTCGATTCGTCATTTCTGACCATTTTCATGCAATAATCTTATTCTTGGTAATCACCCACCACAGTTCAAATATTTTTTTCTTGGAACATTTCTTCTTGCCGACAGTTTTTTGTGACGAATTACCGACGTTTTTCCTGAAAATCTCGCGACAACATTAAGTGTTCTCGGCATTCACCAGTTTCCGAGAAATTTCCGACAGTAATTTCAGAGAAAACAATGACACGTTATTGTTCATGGAATTACCCACAAATTTCCGATTAAAGTGTTCCGACAATTAGTTACGAATTCGGTTTATCAAAAAATTTCGACAAACTGGCCACGCACTTCCATTCTTCTCACTTTCTCCTCACTGATTTGTCCGCACTTTTCCGACAATGTGTTTTCTCGGTCTGTCTTTCACGCTATGCAGCTCCTTTTCTTGTAGTGCTTATCCAAGGAATCAAATTGGTCACCTCTAACATCCCACATACAATGAGGACCTTCTTTATAAGCGGAACTCCTTCTAGATAGAAGACGAAAGTTAGTGTGCACAAATACCAAATCTTCAGCTCTTTGTGGAACAATCTTGTTTCTTATTGCAGAATGTATGAATTTTAAGTACTTCAATTCCTTTCACAACATAGGGATGAAGATGGTTTTCTAAGCAACTTACATGCTAAGATTGAAATGGATTAAAAAGACTTGTATAAGATTTTATTATAGTTTAAAAGTAAACATGCATTCATATTTAAAATATAGAAGATATTGAAAGATATTATTAATTAATTAGTTACAAACTATTTGAAAGTATTACCCTTAATGAAACTTTAAACTTTCATTAAATTGTAATGGCATAAATCGTAATATAACACAATACTATTTTTTTTCATAAATATATCCTGTTTTAACAGAATAGATATTTTAAAACTATAAATATGAATATATCTATATTTATATATAAATCGATAAGAATTCTATAAAATCATACTATAATTATATAATTAAATTAATAGTATTATCATTTATTTCATAATCGATAAGAATTCTATAAAATCATACTATAATTATAAAAATAAATTAATAGTATTATCATTTATTTCATAATAAAAAATTTCTCACAAATATACTTTTCATACAAGATAGAAAAAAAAGAACTAAAACTATCATCTGTTCTTATAACATCTTAAAACTATATATTATATTTATGAGAAAACTAAAACTGTGAACACACCTTAAACTTCTAAATTTACAAATATATATTATTAAAAAGAAAATTGAATAGCTTATTGAAAAATCTCGTCCTTAGGACGGGTCGTATTCTAGTTTATTGTTAAAGATTCACAAATTCATAGATATGTAGGTGAAAATAAAAGGATAAACCTTTTTTGGTTAAGAAAATCTATATTTTATTTTTAAAATAGAATAGATAGATCAGAAGATAAAGTTACTGTATTATTTTTTTATCTACACTAATTAAATGAAAAATGCAAAAAAAAGATTCTGAATCTTAGATAGAAAAATAAATGTCTACGAACATAACTCAATATAACTATGTAAATTAATTATGAAAAATTGATTCATAATTTCTTTTTTGTAAAATATTACAAAACTTTGTGATATATTGTAGAGTATAGAATTTCTTTTTATTCACAGCCTTCTTTAATGATACAATCAATAATTATTTAAATTCAAAATTGGAAAAAAAGAATATAGAAAAAAACAATTTCAAATTTAGTTTACTAAAAGAATAAAATGGTTTTAGGCCAAACATTAGTCAACAGTTATAGTTGACAAACGCTATGACTAAAATAGCTTGGTGAACAAAAGTTAAGGATTAAAATAACTGCTCAATAAAACTTGAACATTTTTTTTTGTTCACGATAAAGTTGGTGTTTTTTTGGGTCCAAATGAGAAAGTTGAAGATTGAAATGGTATTTTCCCATTTATAATATGTTTTTTGACCCTTTTTTGTTTATCTGAAATAATTGTTTCTCTCTCTTTACTAAGTTTTCAACTGCGAGTTATAAAACAAAGTTTTTGGATAATTTAACGCAAATTGTAATCTAAAATTTAAATAAATAAATTATATTATACAGGTTATCAATTTAGATTTCGAATAATTCATTTTATCAATTTAGATTTCGAATAATTCATTTTCACCTACGTATAACGCGGATCCTAAAATACTGATCACCTAAACACATCAGTAATTGCTAAAGATAACATTTACATTTAGTTATGATTTTTTATTATATTATGTACTTAACAATGTTTCTATTTTAATAGCATAAATATATTATATAAAAGCAAATTTCTCTCTCCATCTAACCTATCCACCCCATCAAAACTCTTTTGACATCTGTCGATTTTTTATTAAGAAATAAAAATAAATAAATATATAAATCTAATTCATTAAAGATATTATTAATTGAAAACTATTATTCACATAAAAAAATACTATGTAAGTAATTAATTGGCATAACAAAAAAGGACAAACTTAAGCTAATCGTAACCAAAGTATGAATTTAATAATCAATGACAAGGGAAAACTAAATATAATAGATAACTTTATAAATTTAAAATAAAAACTACAATTATAACATAGATAATACATACCTAAAAACCATAACCATAAATCTAAAAAACACTCAAGAAATAATTTTAAAAAAAACTAAGGAAACTATTTAGGAAAAACATCAGATTCAGGTATTAAAAGTGAAAAAACGGATTAAACGGTTATTCAATCCATGCCCACTTCTACACGTACGTAATATTTGTTAATATTTGAGATACAAAAAAATTATTCACAGAATAGTTAATAAATGATTATTCGATTCGAAAATATATGCATCCGAAAAAAGATTCACACGAATAATTAATAAATGATTTTTGATTAAAAAATACTCAAAACTTTTTTAAAAATTTATAATGTCCAATATGTGATGCATTGGTACAAAATCTAGAAAAAGGTACTATAGATGTACTTAAAAACATATTTTTACAGTATGTTGTTAATAAGAATGAGTGGAGTTAACACTAGAGGCACAACCTCCAACGTTATTGAAAAAACTGCAAAAAAAAAACCAGTTAACTTTTTTTTTTTGGTATGAAACGGCAAAAAAGAAAAAAAATACCAGTTAACTACCATAAAATATAAAGGTTTATAACTTTCTACTAACATTCACATTTATAGATACAAAGCTAGATCATTGGGTGATGAATAAAGGGAGACTGCTTTTCATTTACATAATACTAGGTGACTCATCCGCGCATATGCGCGGACATGAATTTTTAAAATTAATTAATATTTTGTTATATTTGTTTTAAACTTTTGTTTTGTTTTTTTTGCAATTTTTATGTTTTGATATTAAATATAAAATAACGTAAATAATTTTAAGTTGTTGTTTTAATTACGATTGCTGTTTTGGATTACTTTATTTAGCAAATTTTTCTAATTTCATTCGTCGTTTTGTTTTTTATTTTATTTATTGTTTGTTTTAAATATAGTAAATATGGTTACTTCCGGTTATTTTGATTATTTTTGGTATCTTGACAAATTTTTTATTTTACTAATTAATTCTATATACATGTATTTGATTTTTTTGAACTTTTGTAAATCTACTAATCACTTTAAAATTGAATCCAAAAATTAAAAATAGAATTTTCCTTTACTTTTTTAATCACGTTCTAATATAAAAACTTATTTTTTTAAAAAAAAAACATTTATATTATTTCAGAAAAATAAAATTTAAAAATAAATATTTTAATTTTAATCATAAATTAATATATAAAAAGATATTTAAGAAAAAGACTTTTTAAAAAAATAATTGAATGTACTAATTTTATCTCATTAAGGGTAGCTCTGTATTTGAATATATAAAAAATTTATTTAAACTTAAAAAAAAAAATTATTCTATTGCTAAATGGTCTAAAATAATTTTTTTTTTGTAATCATGTTAAGAATGTTTTTTAATAAATACATTAACTTCTTTTTTAAGTTTTTGAAATTTCCTTTTTCTTATTTATAAGTTTTAACCTTTTTAACTTTTTTCCTTTTAAAAAATAATAATTTATTTTAAACATATTTATAAAGTATAAGTTTTAAAAAAAAAAATTCGTTTTTTACAAAAATTTAAAAATTGGATAGTTATCAAAAGTAATATAAAACAAATTTGTAAATAATAAAAAGGAAACTGCAAATTCTTTTTTAAAAAGAAGTAAATATTTTTTTTTAAATTATATAAAAGAAGTAAAAAAGAAAAAAAGAAATTTAATAAATAAACTTTTCTTTATTTTTTAAACACGTTTTTAATATATAAATTTTTATTTTATAAAAAAAAAGAAATTGAAAAATCAAACTTTCCTTTATTAAAAAAGAATTAGAAAAAAATTATATCATTAAGGGTATGCCTGTAATAGACCACGGTGAAAATCAACGTGAGCGCGACACGTATGCAAGTGACTTCTCAAATAATATTATTAAGATACGAGAAAAATTAACATATAAGTAGATTTTTCTTACCTGAAAAAGTATAAAAACCAAAACAGAAGATTTTGACGGATAAAAAACAAAACAGCTTCACTTAAAAAAATAAAAAATTTATAACTGATATTAAGCCATACGAAATTACGAATGAACTAACTGAAGAAAAAGTATTTAAAATGATTGAAATTATAAAAAGAATAACAAAAAAAAAGATGAATATAAATATTCACCAAAGAAATAAAATTATACAACTAATTAAAAGTTAATGATAATAAAGAGTAAAATAACAAAACAAATAAAATTAAAGAAAATGTAAACACACCGCTAGTTTATCAAAACACGAGGAAACAGAAACCCTAAGTTGTATTTTGTTACAAGAAAAATAATAATGCCTCGCTCTAATCTCTCTCCTGCGATTTTCGGGCGCTTCTGTCGGTTTCTTTGTAACCTCTATTTTCTTTCACCGGAGAGTAGTTTCTGTCGGTTTCCGACAGTTTTGAAAGAGAATCTTAACCGTATTCTAGTTATCTAGAAAGTTTCTCAACAATTTTCAGTATTTATTCTTCGGATCTCGTCTCGCAAAAGTTTCTCCGACTCGTATTCTCCAACCCTGCCTCTTTTCCTTCTCATCATGGCTGAAAAATTCAGACACAAATTTCAGGACATATCTCTTGGAGTCAATGATGTCGCGATCATAATCCCTGATTCCCTCTGTGCCGACGCGGTCGAAACGACGCGATGCATTTTGATTGGTAAACCTAGTAACGCTCGAAAATAAAATTTAAAGGCAATGATGGCCGCCCTTCCCCACTTTTGGGGAGTCAGCGATGAAGTCACAGGCCGCATCTTTGAACACCAGAAGGTGCAATTTTTGTTCCAATTGGACGAATCCATGGCATCTGTTCTCCGGCGTGGACCCTGGTCATTCAGTGAATGGATGGTTGTGTTACAACCATGGCATCCCAACCACTCTGACGATGAAATGAAACACATTTAACTCTGGGTTAAGGTTCGTGGAATCCCGACACAATTCCTCACCCTTCCCATTGTGACGAGAATCGGCAACAGCATCGGCAATTTCTTGGACACAGACTTTCACGGAGACAACGCTTTGCTTGTCGACTATGTTCGCATCCGACTCCTATGCCACATTGAAGAACCGCTCTGGTTCCAGCATCTCATTATGTATGGAAATCTCTTAGTAACCATCAGGTTTTGTTATGACAAACTGAGAGGCTTCTGCTCTCTCTGTGGTCTCATTACCCTTGATGCCACTGATTGCCCTCTCGCAGCAGATGGGGACCCCGATCAGCAAGACAACAATGATGAAAAAGATAAGGAGGAACCACCACACCCTCTGCCACAACCGACACCAAAGGAGCCAACAGAAACTCTCCCAGAGGCTGCATCAATGGATTCCCTCTCTGAGGACTCACAGGGCGCATCGAAAAAACTCAAAGCTGATGACAATACGGAGAATCAAGATGGCAATCCCATGGCTAAGGAACTCAGCCAGATCTTAATCAACGATAACCATGATGAAAAAACATCAAAGAGAAGATTCTTACAAATGCATATCAGTTCTTCCCAAACTTGGTACTGATGCTCTCATGATGCAGAAGCCAGCACCTCAAAGACAAAGCATTGCACAAACCCTCTCAACAACAACCGAGATGGCACAATGGTCCAGAAGCCACCGAGTTCTGGGTGAATACAGCCTTTTGGAACTGCCATGGCTTGAAAAAGTCCACAGTAGTTCGACGCCTCAAGGGTTTAAAGTATAACTTTGCCCTGGACATACTCTTTCTCATCGAAACCAAGAATCCAGATGAAGAAGTACGCAAAGTAGGAGTACAAATTGGCTTTGATTTCGTTCGTTGCGTTTCTCCGTTAGGCATAGGGGGTGGGCTTGCTCTCTTTTGGAATAAATCTGTTGATATTCGTTTCCTTAATGATGTAGATGAAAGAATGATTGATTGTATGATAATGAATAAAGATCTTTCTTTCTACTTTTCATTTGTTTACGGTCATCCCATTCGTACTCTGCCTCATGTCTTGTGGAAACGAATTGAAGATATTGTCGAAACTCGATCAGGACTGTGGCTCCTATGCGGGGATTTCAATGAATTCCGCTACCCACACAAGAAACGAGGTGGTCGACATAGAGAACCATGGAGTCTTGTGGGTTTCAACAGAATGCTGGATCACTGCGGTTTCAAAGATTTACCATACATAGGGAATAATATGACGTGGATGGGGTAACATAAAACTTATGTTGTGGAGTGCTGGTTGGATCGAGCCTTTGTAAACGACGAATGGACAGCCATGTTTCCCGCCTCACGGGTCCAATATTTGGAACTCATTGAGTCAGACCATCGACCAGCAATCCTTCCAATACGTACAAACACTAAACGAGGTCGAAAACAATTCATGTTTGATGGCCGTTTATGTCAAAACCCAGATCTACTCTCAATCACACAACACATAGCTCAGTGTAGACACCGCATAGCAGAATGGAAAAGATCTATCTCTACCAATTCTGACCAATGAATTCGTCAACTGTCTTCCCAGATTGATGAAGCACATAATCTATATCCCTTTTCTGCAGATTCGATCATCCAGCTTCAATCAGAACTGGCAACTGCATACAAAGATGAAGAACAGTACTGGCAGACAAAAGGCCGAAATCAATGGCTAAGATATGGCGATCGAAACACAATTTTCTATCACTCCACCACAAAAAATAGGCGAGCAAAAAACAAGATTTTATGGATCAAGGACGCTTCAAATACTGATTTTACAGGAGATCATAATATTGCCAGAGAAGCAGAAATTTTCTTCTTTGATCTTTTCACTAGTAACAGACCACTGGTTTTGGATTTAGATGAAGCACTTCAACATATCACACCTATGGTTACCTCTACAATGAATGATGTTTTGATTCAGCCAATCACACTAGAAGAGGTACACAAGAGTTTATTTTCGATAGGAGCCACTAGAGCTTCGGGACCCGATGGACTCACTGCACAGTTTTATCAACATCACTGGTACATAGTTTCTCCGGCTCTCTTTGACACAGTCCAACAGTTTTTTGATACCGGTATGATTCCTCCCACGCTGAACAACACCAACCTTTGTCTAATTCCAAAGATTAACCTGCCCTCTACCATGGAAGACTTCCAGCCTATCTTGCTCTGTAATGTAATTTACAATATTTTTTTCTAAGATCTTGGTTACTCGACTCAAGCAATTCCTTCCAGCTATTGTCTCCGAACATCAGGCGGCTTTCATCCCGAGTCGACACATCAACGACAATGTCCTGCTGACACACGAGACACTGCACTTGTTACGTGTTCGTTGCCTTTCTCCCAAGTCTTTCATGGCTGTTAAAACTGATATCAGCAAAGCTTACAACCGTGTAGAGTGGGGTTTCCTACAAGGGGTTTTACGGAAGAAAGGCTTCTGAAATAAATGGATTGAGTGGATAATAAGTTGTGTGACTTCCCTAATCTTCTCTGTATTGATAAATGGAAGCCCATATGGAAATTTTTCAACTACCCGGGGTATACGTTAAGGAGACCCCATGTCTCCCGACCTGTTTATAGTTTGTGCGGATGTTCTCAGTTCTCTACTGGATCAAGCTTCGCGCACTCATGTAATCCAGCCTACTCGACTGAGTGTTGGGGGACCTCCTATATCACATCTACTATTCGCAGATGACTCACTTTTTTCGTAAAAGCTGATTATTTGAACAGCCGCAACCTCCGTAGCCTGCTCGACGTATATGGGAAAGCTTCTGGCAAGGTGATTAACTACGAGAAATCTTCAATTATATTTGGATCCAAGGTTTTCAATCATACAAAGGAAGGAATTAAATCGATTCTGAAAATCTCTACAATCGGAGGTGGGGGAAAATATCTAGGCCTTGTGGAGCAGTTGGGAGATAGAAAGTTGAAAATTTTTGATTTCGTGAAAGATAACGTTCTTCGGAAGATAGGTGGATGGCAAAACCGGTTCTTAACACATGCAGGGAAAGAGATTCTTATTAAAGTTGTCGCTTCTGCTATGCCCGTGTTTTCGATGAATTGTTTCCAACTCCCATTGGAGATCTGCTCAGAGTTGGACAGTATTCTCTCCTCCTTTTGGTGGGGAACTCGAAATGGAAGGAGGAAGATGTCATGGCTCTCATGAAAGAAACTATATCTCTCTAAACATCAGGAAGAATTATGATTTAAGGAATTTCATGCTTTCAACAAAGCGTTATTGGGTAATCAATTGTGGAAATTGCTGCAATGGCCAACCTGTCTACTCTTCCGGTCCTCCAGCATCGGTATTTCAAAAAACATACCCTTCTCAAAGCACCAGCAGGTACTCAACCTTTCTTTTGTTGGAAATCTCTACTCGTTGGACGAGATTTATTTGCAGAAGGCACTTTCAATCGAATTGGGGATGGGCGAGATACCTTAAGATCAGATCCATGGCTCCCAACATCTCCTCCACGAGCTCCACGATTGTTACCCCATACAAATCCAACACTACCGGTTGCTAGTTTACTTTCTGCCAATACAAATCTGTGGGATGAGCAGGAAGTACATGATCTTATTGACCAAGGAGACCATCTGTATATATGACAAATATACCTACCACCAATCCCCGTTCCAAACTCCATCTTATGGGCCCCAACACATGATGGAAGTTACTCTGTCAAATCAGTCTATAAACAAGCCACAAAACACACTGCAACATCACTACCTCAACTACCTCCTTTAGCAACACAACCTCAACTTGCTAAATCTATTGGGTCTGCTGATATACAACCTCAACTGCGTCACTTTTTATGGAGTGTAGCATCCAAGGTAATTGCAACAAATGGTAATCTCAACCACAGGAAAATTCATGTTGACCCGCGTTGTCCTCGCTGCTCCCTGGAGGAGGAAACTGGAAATCATTTGCTCTTTAATTGTCCTTACGCTCACTTGTTTGGAACCACTCGAGACTCACCACTGATGTCATTCTCGATCAAGACTTATCTTTGGAAACAAAACTACTTCACATTTAACCCCGCCTCAAGGAGAAACTTCTCTTACACAAAAACTACTTTCGATTTGGATATTGTGGCGTATATGGAAGAGTCTCCTGGATCTAGTTTTCAATAATACGGCTATCGGTCATGCGGAACCAGTGTCTCGTACAACTTCGGATATGTAAGAATGGCAGTTCGCGATCACAACCCATGAATCAAGTTCAGTGCACATGCATGTTACACATCGATCCCACAAACGATGGACTCCTCCACAAAATGGATGGGTGAAGTGGAATTATGATGCTATGCATAGATTAGGCTTTAATGTCACAGGAATGGTGGGTGATTCGGAATGAAATGGGAAATTTCATCGCAGGAGGAATTGGGAAAGCAGAAGCGCGAGCTACCCCTATAGAAGCAGAGTGTTCTACCTTAATTTGGGCATTACAAGCAACTTCAGCCCTGAGCTTCTCACGTCATATTTGAAGGGGACAATCTTACACTAAGCAATCTACTTCAACAAAGGCGACCACATCAGAAACTATGCCATTATATTTCAACAATACTCCAATGGCAAAATTCCTCACCCATGCCAAGTTTCTCATTTCAGAAGCGTAAAAGCAATAAAATGGCAGATTTACTTGCTCATAAGACCTTATTAATGCCTTCTCAAACTGTTTGATCGGTGTCCAATGCTCTTACGTGATTGTATGTAGTATGTACTATGTACACTGATAACTCCGTAATTTAATGAAATATCTTTTAGCCGACAAAAGAAAGGAAACAAAAACGGTTTCGGTTAGTTTTGGTTAACTCGTTCGCAAAAAAAAATAAAATAAACTGATCTCTCTCTCCAATTATTATTACTTTTTTTTGGGGCAAATATAATTATTTTGGTCCAAATTGTTAAACCTCAAAATCTCTATTACTCTTCATTCCACAAAAAGCTTTTGATCTTTGTTAACACATGTGCAAAGGCATATTACTTTTGATCCTACACTTTTTCAGTGTGTAGCAACAACGGTGACCACACGTTAAATTTATAAAATAAACTGATCCATTCTGTTGTTGTTGCATAACTTTTTTTGTTTAAAGCATATATAACTGTTGTTGCATAAAATAACTATAATAAAGAATGGTAAACATGAAAAACATGGTGGAACTGATCATCACATTCTCCAGTCTCTGGTCAGTCAATATTTATGAATTTTGATTCTTTCATCTCGTAGGGTTTCAGCTAATGGAACGTTGTAGTTCAGTCTGATTCTCTGCCTCCAAATTATTGGAAAGATTGAAATTCTCCTCTCTCTTATTTTCAAATTATTGTAAAGACTGAAATTCTATTGGAGAGAGAGAGAGAGAGAGGAGAGAGAGAGAGAGAGAGAGAGGCGATTGACTAAGCGACTACCACCTTCCTTCTTCTCACCGGCGTCGATCTCGACGTCGGCTCCGGCCCTGTCCTCATGACAAAGAAAAAGAAAATCAAAAATTCTCCACGCAAGATCCTTTCTGGATCTGCTGATTTTTCCCTAAAATCGCAAGTACCTGGCTCTCTGCCAGCTACCTCAGTTTCCGGATCCCCTTTGGCTGATAAGCAGCGTGCTTCTCATGGTTCATCGGATTCCTCTCCTCAGGCCCAGATTTGTGCCGGATCTCCAGCCCCAAAATCTGGCTCAATCCTAGATCTGACTTTGTCTGTAACTGGACAAGGCACAATGGATCATCCTCCTCCGCCACTTTCAGTCGCAGGAGCCACCACAAATGATAAAGCACCTTCAACAGACTCCGAAGCTGCTCCCCCTCAAAACCCAGAGAGCTCAGGTAAGCTATGGGCGGATCTTCTCAAAGGAAAAGCAAACCTTAAGAAGAAAGGCCTTCCCTTCAAGCTGGACTCAGGGGAATCGTGTGTCACTATTCCCAATAGTGTAATTGAGAAGAACAAGAAGTCTTGGGAATTCTTTATTTTAGGTCAGTTCTATGAAGAACCTCCTGCCAGGGGTGCTCTTCATGCAATTGTCAATGGTATCTGGAGCAAGAATCGTCGCGATATCAATGTCTCCAAGCTCGAGGGTAACTCTTTTTTATTCCGAGTCCCATGTCCCTATGCAAGGCAGAGAATTCTAAGTCAGAGTCTCTGGCAAGTGGATGGACAGACAATGTTTGTGGCGAAATGGTCTCCGGGTCTTAAGCCGATCAAGCCTTTATTATCTTCGGTTCCGGTCTGGTTGGAATTCCGCAACGTTCCCTTTCAGTTTTTCTCTGAAGAAGGACTGGAACATATAGCAGGGCTCGTAGGTCATCCGCTTTATCTGCACCCTTCAACAGCAAACAAGACGGACTTAGAAGTTGCAAAGGTATACACAATCATTGATCCTCGGGAACCTCTACCTGAAGCAGTTAACGCTCGCTTTGAATACGGAGAAGTAACCAGAGTAACTGTGTCAAGTCCTTGGCTTCCTTCTCTTTGTGCCCACTGTAAAAGGGTTGGTCACACGATCTCAAGATGCCCGCGAGCACCTATAACTTGTGTCAGCTGTAAATCCGTCAATTACATCACAGAGAATTGCCCTCGGAGTAAACGCCAAGGCTCTAAACCATCCAAGGAGGATAAAGGAAAAAGTATTGCTTATGATCATTCCCCTGTCGATACTTTAACTTCTTTTCCTCCATCTAAAGGCATCGCCATTCTTGATACGGACGCGTCGAAGTCTGACATGCCCTCTACCTCTGCTAATCCCCATGCCTTACCAGATACAACCGTAATGGCTCCTGCTGAACCTCCTACTGCTCCTCCTCAGTCTTCTGCTGATCCTCCTACACAGTCTCCCTCCAGTCCCCGTCTTAATGCTTCAGTGATATTGTCCGAGAAGGACTCTATATCTGTAGACATTGGCCTGGGATTGCTAAGCACTACAACAGGTCACGACACCTCTCTTCATGAGCATAAATCTGATTCCTCTTCTGAATCCCAAACTGAAGTGATTTCTGATGAGGATTCTGAACCGGATATCTCTAAGGATCGATTTATTGGAGCTATTTCTCAGAGGCAGTTACGGCATACAACTGCGCGCGCGAGGGCTGCTGGCTCTTCAAAACACTAACCTCCTCCCCTCATGGATATTTTCTGTTGGAATATAAGGGGGTTTAATAATAAAGTTAAAAGAAGCGGCTTCAGGAAATGGATCCGTCTAAATAAGCCAGTTTTTGGCACTCTTATCGAAACTCATGTCAATCCGGATAGAGCGCAGAGTATTATTAATAAATCGCTCCCGTGTTGGTCTTTTGCTCATAATTATGAATTTTCTCCTTTGGGTAAAATTTGGGTTCTTTGGCATCCAAGTGTGAATGTCGTGGTGATCTCCAAATCTCTTCAGATGATCACCTGTATTGTACAACTTCCTGGATCCCGTAAGGAGATGGCTGTCTCCTTTGTCTACGGTTCCAATTTTGATGTTGAGAGGAAACTTTTGTGGGACGATATCATTTCTACAAGCTCTGACTCGAGGATCTCCTCTCTTCCGTGGACTATTCTTGGTGATTTTAACCAGATTCTCTATGGTCACGAACACTCTTCAGCTGACCCTTTTCTCTCTACCAGGCCTATGCGATCCATGAGTGATTGCTTTCTTCAAGCAGGTATCTCTGACCTCAATTTTAGAGGAGCTTCTTTCACTTGGATCAGAAATCGTCATTCTGAGTTTATTGCTAAAAAGTTGGATCGCATCTTAGTGAACGATAAGTGGTTAGAGGATTTTCCAAATTCCGTGGGGATTTTCGGTGAAGTGGGCTTATCTGATCATAGTCCATGCTGTCTATTTCTGGACTTCTTCAAACCTAAGAGGAAAAAGCCGTTCATGTTCATGAACTTTCTGCTCAAAAGTGATGAACTAAGAGAGCTTATTGCCGAATGCTGGACCTCCTTCAATTTCGCTGGTACTAAGATGTTCTGCATCTCACGAAAGTTAAAAGAACTAAAAGGAATCATTCGCAACTTCAACAAAAACAACTACTCCAATCTGGAATTAAAGGTGCGAGAGGCTTATGATGAGCTTATCTCTCTTCAGAGACTACTTCAAAGCAATCCCACCACATCTATTGCAGAACAGGAAAGATTAGCGAGACAAAGATGGCTTACCTTAGCTACTGCTGAGGAATCTTTTCTTCGACAACGCGCCCGCATCTCCTGGTTGGCTGAGGGAGACGCTAATACCAGATTCTTTCATCGAGCCATTGCCTCGCGAAATTCTGCCAATCATATTCACTTCCTCATTTCAGACTCGGGGGCAATGCTTGATTCTCAGGAACAAATTCAACAGCACGTTGTGGACTTTTACAAGAATCTGATTGGTAGCTCTGTCACTCCCTCTACGGCTTCAGAATCGATCTTGTCTTCGTTCATCTCCTCTAAATGCACGGACCAAGACAGAATCAGTTTAACGGCTCCGGTTACGGCGGACGAGGTTAAGAATGTTCTCTTCTCTCTTCCTAGAAATAAAACTCCAGGTCCTGATGGGTATAATGCGGAATTTCTCAAATTTAATTGGGATATTGTTGGTGAAGACCTAACAGCGGCTGTTCTAGAGTTTTTCAGTTCTGGAAAACTTCTCAAGCAATGGAATGCAACAACTCTTGTTCTGATTCCGAAGAAGATTAATGCCACTTCAATCACAGACTTTAGACCTATCTCTTGCTGCAATACTTTATACAAAATAATCTCCAGGATTATAGCAAATAGGCTACAAGTGGTTCTCCCTAATCTGGTCTCCCCGAATCAATCAGCTTTCATAAAAGGAAGACTTCTTGCAGAAAATGTCCTCCTGGCCACTGAATTGATACACGGATACAACTGGAAATCGATCTCCAAACGTGCAATGCTGAAGGTTGATCTTAGGAAAGCTTTTGACTCGGTCAAATGGGATTTTGTCTTGCTTGTACTCAAGGTCATGCACTTTCCTGACTCCTTCATCAACATGGTCCATCAGTGTATCTCAACAACGACCTTCTCTGTGTCAATTAATGGCGAGCTAAGTGGTTTTTTTGCCGGAACTCAAGGGCTAAGACAGGGAGACTCAATATCCCCATTTCTCTTCACACTTGTCATGGAAGCTTTCTCCTGGGTTACTTCATGTGCAGTATGAGCAGGCCTTAATTGGCTACCATCCTAATGCCATTGATCCTAAAGTAAGTCACTTAGCCTTCGCTGATGACATTATGCTGTTTTTTGATGGAACCGAAACATCCATTCAGAATATTCTTAGCACAATGGAAACTTTCGCTCAATGGTCAGGCTTGCGAATGAACTGCTCCAAAACGGACCTCTTTACTGCTGGAATGAATCATATGGAAGTCTCCAATCTTGCTAGTTTTGGTTTCTCTCTTAGTTCTCTTCCAGTTCGGTACTTAGGTCTCCCACTAATGCACCGCAAGTTGCGTATCGCGGACTACTCTCCCTTGCTTGATAAGCTCGCCTCCAAACTTAGTTCATGGTCATCTCGTGCTCTCTCCTTTGCAGGAAGACTTCAACTGTTATCAACTGTGGGATTTGGTCTCTTAAATTTCTGGATGTCAACATTTCTCTTGCCGAAAGGGTGCATTAAAAAGCTGCAATCAATGTGCACTAGGTTCCTATGGTCAGGGGATTTATCAATCAAAGGGCATGCTAAGGTATCATGGGATGACGTGTGCAGACCTAAGACAGAAGGAGGGTTGGGTCTCAGGAATTTGACTATTTGGAACAAAACACTTGGCCTTAAGCTTGTTTGGCAATTGTTTGCTGATTCAGGGTCGCTTTGGGTGGCTTGGACAAAAACGAATCGACTAAAAGATTTGTCTTTCTGGGCTCATGACGAGGACAAAAATACCTCCTCCACATGGTCTTCACTTTTGTCTATGCGTCCTCTTGCCAAACGCTTTATCAGAGGTATTGTACATGATGGTTGTCGTATCAGTTTTTGGTATGACCATTGGACCCCCTTTGGTCCACTACTGGACTTCTTTGGACAGACTGGTCCAAGACAGACGGGCATTCCTATCACGGCAACGGTAAACAATGCAACTTCTTCACAGGGGTGGTCTATGCACCCGGCTCGATCCACTCATGCAGAGCAGCTACACATTCATCTTTCTTCATTGCCGCTACCCTCGTCGGTGAACACTCTGGACATCTATGAATGGCGCATTAATAATCGCTTCTCAACTGATTTCTCCACGTCTGCTACGTGGGAGGAATTAAGAACAAGGAATCCAATCCTAGAGTGGACCTCTTCCACTTGGTTCAAAGGTGCGGTTCCTAAACACGCTTTCCACATGTGGACTGTTTGTCTAGATCGTCTCCCAACAAGGGCTAGGCTCGCTGGTTGGGGTATGCTCACGCCAACAGATTGTTGCCTTTGTAGCTCTGCGGTTGAAACAAGAGATCATTTATTCCTAAGGTGTGTGTTCAGTGAGAAAATCTGGGACGTGGTTCTCAACCGAATGGGATTTCATCAGTTTGGATTTCATACTTGGACGGTTTTCACTCAATGGCTCAATCATCGTTCGACCGGCGGACTGCCACACACCCGCCTTCTAAAGAGGTTAGTCTCTCAGGCTGTTGTTTACCACATATGGTTGGAAAGGAATCATAGGATCCATAGGGGTTTAGCATCCACTCCGGAACATATCTTTTACACCATTGATCGTCTCATCCGTGATGTGATCCTCGCCAAGCAAATGAGACCCAAATTCAGGAAGCTGATGCAACTTTGGCTCTCTCGTGCCTAGTTTGAAGTTTTTATTTTGTGTCTTCTTTCGTTAAGCTCTTTCCTATTTTTTTAACTTTTTTTGAGGTAGGGGGTGCTTGTTCGTTTCTTCTTTGTAAACACAAACCGCAATCTTTTTAATGATATTTACAAAACCTTCAAAAAAAAAAAAAGAAATTCTACTTGGCTCTTGCAGTTGCCATGTTGCTTTTCGTGTAGATTTTTTTCAGAAACTTTGACGATCTAGATTTTTATTAATCCTTTTTATCGTTTTTCTTAGCGGTTCAATCTCAAATCAGTATCCGATTGTTTATGATTTTTTTTTTCCCTTAGCGATCCGAGAGAGAAGAAGTCTTTACACTGGTTGAGGATCTATCCATCTGAGGTTATAACAATGGTAATTTTTGATCCAGCCCAGGATTGCCTTAGCTATATGATATTTTGCAGAAGATGAAGATTTGTTTGTTCTTCATTTGGTTTTTGCCTGAAATTGGATTCAGCTTTGACGCTTCAGTAGAATTCAATGACTGATGGAGAAAATAATCTAATTTTTCCCGCTTGCATATGCTCTTTTTAATGGCATCTTCTTTGGGTTTCAGGTTTTACTACTGTTAAATCCATTCCTCCATGAACGCATGAGCATGTTTGAGAAAAGCAAAGACAAGGGTTATGTGTGGGTTACTTTGAGAAGATGTAAGTTTGGCTGTTTAGAGTTTACTTCCTCCACTTTTCTTATCTTTGGTTATAGGTTGAAATATCTTCCCGAAGATATCTTATATGATTTATATCACGTGTCGTATCAGCATCTTTGAAGCCTAAGGTGCAGAAGAGCACAGGTGGATACAGATGCCTTAATCGAGCAACTGATGCAAAGAAAACGATCTCCACCTCGGTACGTTTGTACACATGATCTGAAGATTACATGATTCCAGTAAAACCATCATATCCATTAGTCAAAAGATTGTCATATTATAATTGGTTATTATTATAAGTTGAGACTGGAAATTAAGAATGTAAATACTGGTCTATAATCTTTAAGTTTACACTGACGTTATCTTGCAATCAAATCTCGGACATCAAATAGGCTTACTGGACCAATTTCAGAATTTGAAGTGTGGCCCAGAACAGAATTTTGGTTTTTGTTTTTGGAAAACCAATTTTTATACAATCAAGAATTTGAAAAACTAGATTTCGTATAATTTAGAAAAATCAGATAAAACTACTTATTTCTAAACAGAAACCAAAATCCATGTTTTTGTAGTTTTATGCCTATAACTAATGATGAATTTTAGGGAATTTTTTATTTATTACAAATTTGCTATTTAATATATATCAATATAATTGAAAACAAAATAAAAGAATTTTTTAACAAAAATAAATAAATACTCTTCACTATTAAGGAGCAAGTAAAATATTATTAGCATCTAAAATTTAATATAAAATTTTCTGAAAAGAACTTATGATAATCAAATATATATCAATCAATTAATTTAGTTTTTCAAAATTTAGTTATTTTAAAATATCTATATAAATCTTATTAATAATCTTTCAGTATTATTTATAGATTTTTGGTGGCTATTATTTAAATAAACTTTTTTAAAAAAAATACTTAACTTATAAAATAATTGAAAATAAATAAATATATAGACAAAACCAAAAAATAAATAAAGACTCTGATCGTTTGCATGGTTTTTAGACTTTAGTTTTTGGTATTAGGTTTTTGGTTTTTGACTTTTAGATTTTGGTTTTGTCAATTTCTGGGTTTTCATTTTGTTGTAGATTTTATTTTTTCAAAAACTTGAATGTTGATTTATTTTGTTTTTCATTTTTTTACTATATTTGAGTTATTAATTTTGTTAAGAAGGTTAAAACTGAATAAAATATAAACTTACTAATAAAAACATATTATTTCTTATAAAGATAATGTAATACAAAAAATTATCTATAAAAAGCACATATATTTATTTTGTGACATTATTTCAAAAGAAAAACAACAAGCACAAATGAAAATTAATTATACTTCTAAAACTATGGTAAAGTTATAAAACTTGTTTGGTTTAGATACTAGTACTACAAAATAATAATGAATAGCTGGATTTTAAAAATACAAAATCAAGTTGCACAATAATAATACTCTTACTATTATTATTTGAGAAGTATGTTTTTAGACATACTAAAAAAACCATGTAATTATAATTTTCTGCCTTATTTAACAAAATCTGTTTGGCAACAAGAATAGTAGATCGAAAAATGATTAACTCGCTGAATTAACTCACTAACACGCATATTCCAAAAATAATGTTCCTACAATATAGCCCACTAAATATTTCCAAATCATATCAAATATCTATTTCTGTCAAGTTTGATCCCATTTTGTTATCATTATCCTTTTGAATAAGTTATAAAACTTAAACAAAATCTTCTTATATACCTTCTATTTTTATGAAAACAAATTCTCAAAAATACAAAACATTTGCAACAAAAAAATTAATTAAAATAAAATTTTCAGACTAAGTATACTTTAAGCTTTACAATGCATTTTTCTTAAATAATATAATATTTGTTTCATACAATTTCATAAAAATATTTAATTAACATATTTAATAAACTATTATACTAAAAAAACTTACAATCAACAAATAAAAAATGTATAAAACTCTTAAACTATTAAACCAACACAAACTATATTTCACAAATAATGCAATTCTTCTAACCCCAACAAAAAAATGAATGCATACAACAAATAACTTCAGCTAATATATTAATCATCTACGTACTCTATTTTTGGCTGGAAAACGCGATTCCGCTATTTTTATTGTAATTTAAAAAGTAATTAAAACTGCTTTATTATTTTAATTGAAAAAGTAATTAAAAACTCAACGGGTCAGGATTGACCCAATCCAATAGACTCAACCCAATTGACCCATTTAACCATTTAACCTATTACCTGTTAACGCATCAACCTGTTAACCCATTAATTTGTTAACCCATTAATTCATTGAGTCAAAAATAAATGTTTCATTTGGGTTATTGGATCAACTTGGGTTGGGTCAACCCATGACCCATGACCCATTTTGACACCTCTATACTCGGATCTAAATACTCCATTGAAAACAAAATACTTATACCAATTATATGAAACAATGACAACACTAAATATCAAATCATCTCGGCTTATACATATAAAAACATATGTATAAGAAAAATTCAAAAAAATATTGGTCCGCGCAGTCGCCGGTTAATTTCTAGTTATATAATATTTTCGACGAACAAATTTAATTAACATTACTATATGGTTTATGGTAAAACTATTGATCAAAACATTATATAACTAACTTACTCAAACAACTTTCCAATAGCTTGATTAGTAGAAAAAGTTGTTATTCTTGAAATTTTTGTTCTTATTAGTTGGGATAACTCTTATATAGCAAATATACATGTCTAAAATTAAGAATTTGTTGCAAGAAAAAAGGAAAAAAATTTAATAAAAAAATATAAAATTAATATTTTTTGATTTTTTAATATATGAAATCAATTTAATTTTTTACTAATAAAAATATTGGCTTTGATTGTATATTGTCAATATACTAAAAAAACCACTAAAAAAAATCAAAAAACCCAAAATATAGAGATTCTGGCTTTTAGGTAAAAATAGTTTAAGTGTGGAAAATATAGTTTCCCTAAAAAGTAGAGAATCTATTTAACATATGATTGGCTTAAAAATGGTTTTTGCAAAAAAAAAAAAAAAAAAACCAAAATCTCTTCTAAAATCTGCAAACAATCAACCTCAAAATCATCAATAAGTTTGAAAAAAAAAACCAAAGTTTACCGCATAATCAAAAACCAAAAATCCAAAAACGGTGACCACACCATTGTCGTTTATTATTCTGTGAGATCGAACTTAAATTATAACTTCTTGTATATGTAATTTGACATGTTCCATATCATGATATCTTGCCAGGCCTTCACAATGATGATAATGGTGGTCACAATGCATTGGTTGGGATGCAATTTGACAGAAGCATATCCAGAAGAAGACCTGGTGGTGAGGCTTCCTGGTCAACCAAAGGTCGGATTCAGACAGTATGCTAGTTATGTAAATGTGGACTCGGAAAATGGTCGCAATCTCTTTTACTACTATGTTGAAGCCGACAAACAGCCTGAGACCAAACCCTTAACACTTTGGCTTAATGGAGGTTTGTATGCGTCTAGCTTTGGTTTTGTCCTATTTTTCCGGTATCGTAACTAAATCTCTCTTTAGTGTGATTAGTTTTAGTTATAAAATTGAGAGTTGGTCTTGCAGGTCTTGGTTGTTCATCAGTTGGTGGAGGAGCTTTCGTCGAGTTGGGTCCATTTTACCCGACAGGGGATGGTCGTGTCCTCCGCATTAACTCCATGTCGTGGAACAAAGGTTGGTTTTTTTATAATATTATGTAAAGAGAATAGAAGTATCTGATTCTGCGTCTGATGCTAATGTTTGTCATTGTTCAAATGTGTAGCCTCGAACCTGCTTTTTGTGGAGTCTCCAGCCGGAGTAGGATGGTCTTACTCCAACACTAGCTCTGATTACAACACTGGGGACGAAACTACTGGTATAACTCTGAATCTCATTTTCAGGTGATATTAGCATTTAAAAAACTGTCGTTTCTTGACATGTATTATATTTGAACAGCGAGCGACATGCTTGAGTTCTTGTTGAGATGGTTCAAAAAATTCCCAGAGTTGAAATCTCGTGACTTCTTTCTCACTGGTGAAAGTTACGCAGGTTTGTTTTTGATTATTCTGATTCTTAATTGAAGGAAATGGCCGTGAGACTCAGTTTTTCTGCAATTCATGTAGCTTAACAGTTTTCATGTCGAGTATAAAGTTAGCATCAGTGAATTAGGGTGAATATTGATGGTTTTGGTGTGTTATCATTTATCATAAGATATTACTTTTTCATCAGAATTGGTATGTTAGGATCTATTGGATACACTCTCTTGCAGGACATTACATACCCCAACTGGCTGATGTTATACACAACTACAATATACACTCAAGTGGGTTCAAGTTCAATGTCAAAGGAATTGCAGTAAGCAAAATAAACTTCTTCTTGATGTTCCATCAAACTCTTTTAGCTCTTTTCTGATTCCTTTGTGTATGTGTTCTTTTTTATAAACTGACCAGATTGGAAATCCACTTCTAAAGCTTGACACCGACACTTCAGTTGCGTACGACTTCTTTTGGTCGCATGGGATTATTTCTGATGAACTTAGACTCACAATCATCAAGCAATGCAACTTCACCAATCTCCCAAACAGAACCAAGGCCTGCGTCGAGGCTCTGACTGAAGTCAGCATCGTTTCAGAGTATGTAAATGTCTATGGCGTTCTCCTCGACCTATGCCCCCCATCTATTGTGCAGCAAGAGCTGAGTCTCAAGAAAATGGTTAAGCCTCTTTTTCCACCTTTTGTTTTAGCAACAAAATATTTGTTGATCTGTCTGTTGACTTTAGAAAATGGTTTCAGGCTACTAAGATGAGCATGGGGGTGGATGTTTGTATGAGGTACGAAAGAGAGTTCTACTTCAATCTCCCCGAGGTTCAACACGCTCTTCACGCAAACCACACTCGTCTACCATACGAGTGGTCTATGTGCAGCACGTAAACCAATTTATTCTTCCATTTTACTTTTATTGATCACAATAATGAAGAAACTTTTTATAATGGAGTCACTGATTGGTCTTGGCTTTTCATTTTGCCTATGTCACAGCCTAACAAATTGGCTTTTCATTTTACGTGATTGATCACAATAGTGAAGAAACTTTTTATAGTGGTGTAACGACCCCCTCCACCTTTCATCACACACCCACCACCTCCTTCCTTTTTCCTCATCACCAACCCCACTCCTCTTTTTCCTTTTCTTTTTGGTTTTATAACCTCATTTTTCCACCCCTCCCCCCTCTTTGATCAATCCACCGAGAATAAGAAAGAGAGAGAGAGAGGAAGAAAGAGAGAGAGAGAGAGCTTGAGAAGAAGATGAAGAAGAAGATGAATAGAAAACACTTGTTGCTCCGTCCTCCACCGTCATCCGCATCTCAGGTACCGGAAAAACCATTTTCCGATCAGTTTTCTTATTGGCCGGATATTTAAACCGCCATAACTTTCTAACCGTTTCGAATCTCGCAAATCTGAGGCTACCACCGGATTCAGCTCG
Organism: Isatis tinctoria; assembly: GCA_010577795.1. NCBI lineage: Eukaryota > Viridiplantae > Streptophyta > Magnoliopsida > Brassicales > Brassicaceae > Isatis > Isatis tinctoria. Next base: position 12,274,854 of record CM021246.1, on the reverse strand, counting down.
ACGAGACGAGTCCGTAGACACGAAGATCGTGCCGAACCGCCACCGGACGCGCCCGCAATCTCCGATGGAAGATCCGTGCGTACTGTTCACGCGCCGCCGCGCAGCCGGACGCGCCGCCGCCGGTCGCCGGAAACCGCCGGACGCGCCGCCGCCGGTCGCCGGAAACCGCCGTGCTCCGCCGTCGCCGGTCGCCGGAAACCGCCGTTCTCCGCCGTCGCCGGTCACCGGAGACTCGCCGGCGATCTGCCGCCGGTTTGAGTCCGGTTTGGGTTAACCGGCTGGTTCGATTTCGGTTTGGTACGATTTGATCGGTTTAATTCAATTCGATTTCGGTTTGGTTTAATTTCTGGTTTAAATCAATTGAGTCCGGTTTAGTCTGGTTCGATCCGGTTTAATCCGGTTTAGTCACGGTTTAATTTTGACCTGGTCAGACCGTTGACTTTGACCGGGGTGACCGTTGACCGTTGACTTTTGACTGTTGACCGTTGACTTTGACCGGTTTGACCCGTTAACCATTTTCGCGGTTCCAAAGCCGTTCTCACTCGAAATTTCGTCCTGATTTCATATTCAGCGTCCGTTTAAGCATCTGGAGTGCAGAGGAAGCAGATATACTCCATTTTTGCTAAGGTGAGGGCTTTCCGCAGAATATCGTATTTTTCATCGAAAAGCGCCGTAGATAGGATTAGTACTAAATGTGTTCCGTTTCTATGCTAGAGTCTTTTTAGGATTGTTTGTAAATTGGACTTAGGAATAATAGATGATGCAACCCACTGTTTGTGCATTAAACTGTTAATTGATTCTTTTCAACCTGCTAGAACTAGGTTAGTCGACTATGTGAGTCGTTAGGGATTGCGGGGGTACAGAGACGTGAATTCTGTACTTGCGTCGCGTGTTGTTTGAGGCGGGGTATGGCAGTTTAGTCGATCGGCTGTCGGTACCTCAGGCAGGTCGATAAATCGTCTGAGGGCGGTGTGGTTGGGCACTATCCCATAAGATTGGCCACGAGCTCTGGCCGTAGGACACCGTTGATTGTTCTTTGGGTACTTTAGGTACCGTGATTGTGCATGTTTAGTCTATTTCCTATGTATGGCGTGCTATGGTCAGATTTACGATTCTGTGATTAGCATCCCATACCTCACTGAGTGACTTCCCTGTTACTCACCCCTCCTTATTCCCTTTCCAGTTTTTCAGGTGAGACGGACAAGTATTTTACACTTTGACGATACGGTGCTTCTTTGGGATTTTTTACGTTTTCTCCGTATTTTATCATGTACATATTGCATCGAGGTAGTTGGGATATGAGACATTGTATAGTGGGGTATTTGACGTATGTGACGTGGTTAGTGGCACGCCGTTCTCGGGTGTCGAGGGGATGTTACATTTTGGTATCAGAGCCTAGGTTAGCGTCGTCCCGGTTCTGACCCGGGAGACGGGTAGTAGGAAGCATGATTGCATATTCGGTTTTAAACAGTTTTTTTTAAAAAAAAATAAAAATTCCGGGTATTTAAAAAAAAAAAAAAAAAAACAAAGGAGCACCCATTCTGTCAAGTATTAATCTATTCTAAGTTTGTCTCAATTCAGCCTCAGTTTAAACAGGTTTTCAGTTGCCATCAAGGAAGGTCTTTGTTTCGCGCCGGATTGTCAGCTCGTTGTTCAACAGGTTATGCCGAAGAGGTCAGTGTTCAGTTGATTAATCAGGATGTCGTCAGTTAGACCGCTCAAGAGACAGTTAGGTAAGTGTCTCAGGAGTCCATGCAACAGTTGCATAAAAGACCGCTCGGATCGCAACGCAGGAAGCTGATCTGATAGTTGTGCCACATATTGATCACCAGTTCACCCTTCAAGCAGAGTAAACATCCGCCACCATCTCACCGTCACCACCGTATGCACCATCAGTTAAGGCTTAGGGAGCAGAGCCGCCGCCAGTATCCGGCAGAGACAGAGAGGGACTCACGTAAAGAAAGTTAATGATAAAGATGCAGGACAACAGTTTGGATCAGATTGGAAAGACAGTGGATACTGTCAACGCAGACAATTAAAGGAAGAAGCTAAATCGTAACTTGGAGCATAATAAGTGTACCACAGAGTTTTAATTGGTTTTGACTACTTAATTATGATGGATGACACCCTTCTCTGGGAAGAAGGACTTGTTGAGAGTAGTCGTGACTGCTATGAGTTAACCTACAATCACTCTAGAGGGAGTTCAACAGGACGTTCCTTCCTCGTGAAGCCAGGCACAGGAATGCCAAAGCTTTTAAGCCCTCTCCTCGAGGCACTAGGAATATCAGGGAGTACGAGTAAGTGTTTTGTCGTCTTTGGAGATTTTCTTGGAGTTTCATAGCCAATAAGGACTTGATCAGGAGGTTCTTGAATGGTCAGCGAGTGGAAATTTATAAGCGTTGTGTCATACGAGACTTCACCGGCCTGAATAGTATCTTTTTGAGAAGACTTTTGTTCGTGAGACAGAGATGGAGGAAAAGCAATATTTCTTCAAGGTGGCTTAGTCAAACTTGATAAGAATTATTTAGGATATAACAATGTGTTGCAGCTGTCGGGATATCCACCGTGTTGTTTTCGTTATTACCGTCAGCATGTTTGGAGAGCGTGTTCAGTGTTTTCATGCCGATGGTTGGATTCTGTCATAAGTTACTACCAGTCTATGTTAGTGGATGCGTCGTTTGTCAGTTATATTGCAGCACCAGCAGTTAGACCGAATTGTTCAGTTGTGGTTAGCATGTTCTCTTTCAAGGATTGTTCACTGTGAGTTGAGGGTTGTTTCTGCCACCACCCAAGCGCCAAACTATTGTCGCGAGTATTGTTATTGGGGACCACGAGATAGTTGAGACTGTTCTTTTTGACGTTGTGGATTTGAGATTGTGGAGTTGAGTTTGTGGTTCGTGTATGTCGTTTATGTGGAAACCATTGATTTAGTACTTGTGTTGGTCGATTGTCGCTTGGGGTGGGCAGCTTATACTCGATTGGTTATTGGAGCTACTTATAGTTTTGTATGTCGGGCCTAGTCGAGTATTGATCACTCAGGATGTGTTCGAGCCGAAGAGTGGACAGAGTTAGGCAGTCGAATTAAACAGTGAGCTTGAAGCATTCATCAAGTGGTATTTATTGTACTCAATGGAGTTGAACTTATCAGAGACTTAGCAGTGTTGGAGCTAAAACCATTATGATGTGACTTTAAGGATGGGTCGGTTACGCTGGCATTTAGTATAGTTTGGGAACGAGGGTGCATATCCCAGGAGCCGGAAGGGTTATTATTTCTCAGGATATTCAAAACAACATGAGAAGTCTTCGTTAAATTTGTGTTGCATTCAGGAAGATCGTTATAAGGTCAGCGTCGTTTTCACCAACAGTCGCAAAGTAAAAAGAATCTACAATTAGCCAACCAGTGGCGGTTCCAGGGAGTCAAGAAACAAAAGTTTAGGAGAAGTGACTCGATGGTAAGAGTCTGTTGAGGGAAGACGAATTATGTGAGACAAGGACACAGGTGACAAAGGAGATTCTCCAGCATGCGCATCATTCTCAGTTTTCCATTCATCCAGGAAGTAATAAGATGCATCGGGATATTAAGCGATATTATCACTAGACAGGCGTGAAGAAGGATGTGGCTACCTTTGTGTCGTGTTGACAGTTTTGCCAGTTGGTTAAGGCAGAGCATCAGGTACCGAGTTGATTACTACAGAGACTTCCACTACCTGAGTGGAAATGGAACATGGTGACTATGGACTTCATCACCAGATTATCGAGGACAGTTTGCGGGAAGAATGCTATATGAGTTATTGTGGATCGACTCACCAAGTCAGCTCATTTCTTAGCGATTAAGGAAACACATGGAGCAGAGCAGCTAGCGCAGAGATTCATTGCTAAGATTGTGAGATCGCATGGGGTACCAGTTAGTATAGTATCGGATCGTGATCCGAAGTTCACATCGACGTTTTGGCAAGCCTTTCAGAAGGCATTGGGGACTAAGGTCCATATGAGTACGACCTATCATCCGCAGACAGATGGACAGTCTGAAAGGACTATTCAGACACTCAAGGATATGCTCAAGGCTTGTGTTTTAGATTGGGAAGGGAGCTGGATTAAGTACCTATCATTGGCCGAGTTCGCGTACAATAACAATTTTATTCGAGCATTGCGATGGCACCGTATGAGGCTCTTTATGGTAGACCGTGCCATACCCCACTTTGATGGAAAGAGATGGGAGAGCGCCGAGGTATAGCACATCATTGGTTCAGGAGACAGTTGAGCAAGTGGAAATGCTAAAGAGACAGCTTAAAGAAGCCCATGATCGCCAGAAGAGTTATGCTAATAAGCGCCAGAGAGAATTGGAGTTTGTGGTGGGCGACCTAGTATATCTTAAGATGAGGACATTTCAGGGAGGTTCTGAGACCCGAAAGCTGAAGAAGCGTAAGCTGAGATACATGGGTCCGTATCTTATCATTGAGCGGATTGGAGCAGTAGCTTACTGCTTAGCGCTATCAGCAGAGTTGGCTGGGTTTCACGATGTGTTTCATGTGTCAGTTCTGAGGAAAGTCGTTCAGGAACCAGAGTTCATTCTTCAGGAGTCGCCTAGTGACATCAGGAGAGATTTAACTGCGGTTAGGCAGCCAATATCAGTCCAAGAGCGCCGAGATAGAGTTATTCAGGGGGAAGTGTTACCGATGGTCAGAGTTAGTTGGGAGAGAGACGGCCTTCAGGAGGAGATTTGGGGAGTTAGAGTCTTAGATGAGATCCGATTATCCAGACCTGTTTAGAGATGTCGAGCAGCCGGCTCAGGACTTGAATTCGGGGACGAATTCCTCGTTAGTGGGGGAGAATTGTAACGACCCCCTCCACCTTTCATCACACACCCACCACCTCCTTCCTTTTTCCTCATCACCAACCCCACTCCTCTTTTTCCTTTTCTTTTTGGTTTTATAACCTCATTTTTCCACCCCTCCCCCCTCTTTGATCAATCCACCGAGAATAAGAAAGAGAGAGAGAGAGAGGAAGAAAGAGAGAGAGAGAGAGAGAGAGAGAGAGAGAGAGAGAGAGAGAGAGAGAGAGAGAGAGAGAGAGCGCTTGAGAAGAAGATGAAGAAGAAGATGAATAGAAAACACTTGTTGCTCCGTCCTCCACCGTCATCCGCATCTCAGGTACCGGAAAAACCATTTTCCGATCAGTTTTCTTATTGGCCGGATATTTAAACCGCCATAACTTTCTAACCGTTTCGAATCTCGCAAATCTGAGGCTACCACCGGATTCAGCTCGACGAGACGAGTCCGTAGAAACGAAGATCGTGCCGAACCGCCACCGGACGCGCCCGCAATCTCCGATGGAAGATCCGTGCGTACTGTTCACGCGCCGCCGCGCAGCCGGACGCGCCGCCGCGGTCGCCGGAAACCGCCGGACGCGCCGCCGCCGGTCGCCGGAAACCGCCGTGCTCCGCCGTCGCCGGTCGCCGGAAACCGCCGTGCTCCGCCGTCGCCGGTCACCGGAGACTCGCCGGCGATCTGCCGCCGGTTTGAGTCCGGTTTGGGTTAACCGGCTGGTTCGATTTCGGTTTGGTACGATTTGATCGGTTTAATTCAATTCGATTTCGGTTTGGTTTAATTTCTGGTTTAAATCAATTGAGTCCGGTTTAGTCTGGTTCGATCCGGTTTAATCCGGTTTAGTCGCGGTTTAATTTTGACCTGGTCAGACCGTTGACTTTGACCGGGGTGACCGTTGACCGTTGACTTTTGACTGTTGACCGTTGACTTTGACCGGTTTGACCCGTTAACCATTTTCGCGGTTCCAAAGCCGTTCTCACTCGAAATTTCGTCCTGATTTCATATTCAGCGTCCGTTTAAGCATCTGGAGTGCAGAAGAAGCAGATATACTCCATTTTTGCTAAAGTGAGGGCTTTCCGCAGAATATCGTATTTTTTATCGAAAAGCGCCGTAGATAGGATTAGTACTAAATGTGTTCTGTTTCTATGCTAGAGTCTTTTTAGGATTGTTTGTAAATTGGACTTAGGAATAATAGATGATGCAACCCACTGTTTGTGCATTAAACTGTTAATTGATTCTTTTAAACCTGCTAGAACTAGGTTAGTCGACTATGTGAGTCGTTAGGGATTGCGGGGGTACAGAGACGTGAATTCTGTACTTGCGTCGCGTGTTGTTTGAGGCGGGGTACGGCAGTTTAGTCGATCGGCTGTCGGTACCTCAGGCAGGTCGATAAATCGTCTGAGGGCGGTGTGGTTGGGCACTATCCCATAAGATTGGCCACGAGCTCTGGCCGTAGGACACCGTTGATTGTTCTTTGGGTAATTTAGGTACCGTGATTGTGCATGTTTAGTCTATTTCCTATGTATGGCGTGCTATGGTCAGATTTACGATTCTGTGATTAGCATCCCATACCTCACTGAGTGACTTCCCTGTTACTCACCCCTCCTTATTCCCTTTCCAGTTTTTCAGGTGAGACGGACAAGTATTTTACACTTTGACGATACGGTGCTTCTTTGGGATTTTTTACGTTTTCTCCGTATTTTATCATGTACATATTGCATCGAGGTAGTTGGGATATGAGACATTGTATAGTGGGGTATTTAACGTATGTGACGTGGTTAGTGGACGGGTGTTACAAGTGGAGTCACTGATTGGTATTGGCTTTTTATTTTGCCAATGTCACAGCCTAGTAAATTATAGTGGCATGGACTGGAAAATCAACATGCTTCCGATTCTGAAGAGAATTAATTATACAGAACAAAACTTCTGTTTGGATTTTCAGGTAAAAGTTCTATTAGAAATCCTTGTATGAGTTCTTTTCATGGATTTTGCATCTGAACACCCAGTTTGACGAAATGGCAGTGGAGATCAAGATTCTGTAATTCCACTTCTTGGTACAAGAACTCTCGTACGAGAACTTGCTTATGATCTCAACTTCACTACCACAATTCCCTATGGACCTTGGTTCCACAAAGACCAGGTAAATTATCTACACCATTGTAAGCAGAAGCCAATCTTCCCTCTTGCCCCTGTAACTTTCTCAAATTGATAGCAAACTTGTGGTTGTTGGATTTGTGACTAGGTTGGTGGCTGGGTCACCGAGTATGGAAAGCAATTGACATTTGCAACGGTGAGAGGAGCGGCTCATATGGTGCCATACTCGCAGCCCTCAAGAGCTCTGCATATGTTTAGTAGCTTTGTGTCTGGCCGGAGATTGCCCAACGACACAGCATTATTCTCCTAATCCTAAAGACTAAAAGAGAAGATGTCTCTTTATTAGATATAGCCGTTATGATTAGTATTAAATGGTGAGCTTGTTAACCCCTATATAAAGACAATTATTGCAATGAAGAAGCTTCAATTCATTGGCAGAACCTTGCCTAAAGCATAGCCTAATGATCCGACATATGACATATAGATAAGATGTAATATGATGGTGTCTTCTTGGATTGTTAAGTACAAGTAGATACCAATTAGCTTGATCCTTTCTGAGTCTGCTTGCACGATATGGAATGGCCTAAAAAAAAAATTTCCTCAAGATAAACATATATGAACTACATCACCATTTAAAATGGAACTATGGATCAATACTCAATATTTTATTGCTATCAAGGTTGATGCTTAGACAGAATTGGAGTGATTATAATTGTATTTGTAACACACATATTTTAACTTGAGACTGGATGAACATCTTTTCAAATCTCAATAGTAACATTAAGTATAGGGGGAGACTCATTAAATATTGGGAGAGATTCATTAAATTAACTTTGGAAAATATGAATTTGACCAAAGTTAATGTGATATTTTCATAATTACTAAAAGTCTCAAAAATAGTTTCCAGTACTTTTTTATATATATATTAGGTGAATGCTCTTGCTACATGCGGGAAATATATATTTAATTATTTTCTTGGGTTAATTAGGTATCTGGGTTCTGAGGAATCAATCCTAACGGTTGCCAACCAATACTCGGGTTCGTGAGCCGATCAGTTATATCTAGTCTCCGAGAAACCAATTCGAATGGCAACCGACTAATCTTAGGATCTAGACGCCATGTTAAATCTCTGGTAACTAACGCGAATCAAACTTTAATAGATTTTTTTTCTCATTGTTATTTGTTTTTATGTTACGTACGTTTATGACAATTGTATTTCATAAGTGTGGTTGTTTTCAAGTTGTGTTGTGCATTTAAGTTATTGTATTTCTAGTATTTTACTCGTCGTGTGATATTGTATCTCTGTTCGTATTCCAATAAAAGATTTTTAACTTGGTTATATTACACCAATAAAAGATTTCCATTTTCGTATGTTTGTGATATTATATATATTATTATCAAGCGAAAAACATACCACACCAAATTTTATTGCAGTATTACACATTTTCATATGTTTGTGATATTTCTAAGAAAATGTTAATCACATTCGTACTCATTAACCTCTTCATCACCTCTTCTGTTCATTGCAGCGATAACAATCCTACTATTAGCTTATTGATACATTCTCTACTTTCATTTTTAGATATATATATATATATATTTTTTTTTTAGAAATATAATATTTGTTTGACAATGATTGTTAAATAGATTATGGAATAAAAGATGAGAACAAAATAGGTTACCATAAAAGTGGTACGGGAGGACCTAAGGGATGTGAAAAGTATTGTGGTGCTATGAGCTTTCAATAGGTTGGTGGATGTATTGATGGAAATTGTTGTTGTACTTCGAAACAAACAAAATAATCTACTAACATATATGTATGCCTTCTGAAGGCTAACCGAGAACAAAATACAAAACCTGAATTATCTGGTTTCACTGAAATCATGTAGATTTTTTTTTCCGAAACATAATCTTAAAAGAAATGGCTATACAATGTTCAAAAATTAGAAAATGTGAAATAAATAGAAAAATCTTTTTTCCATCGCCAATTTAGTAAATTGGTTGTATGTGCTTAGGTTTAACATTCAAATAATTTTGTAGATGCATAAAAACCACAATGATACTTTGGCTACAAATTCTGCAGAGATAAAAAAAAATCATACAAAAAAATTGTGACATTTGAGTAACTTAAGACGACAATATGGTGTTTTTTTAATGAACTATAAATAGTAATGAAAATAGCAAAAAAAATTTAAATATATGAAACAATAATGTTCATGGGTACTTGATGGGTATGAGATATCATCCCAAAATTATATGATCGCTTTAAACCAAAAACAGCTGTTAGTAGCCCTGGGAATATTATCCGGGATCCGGATCCGGATCCGGGATCCGCTCCGTATCCGCTCCGAAAATCCGGATATCCGGAGGGCCGGATCCGGATCCGGATAATAAAACTTTGGATCCGTCTAAACCGGATCCGGATCCGGATATCTAATTTTTCAAGTCCGGATATCCGGATCCGGATCCGCATCTTTTAAAAATATTATATTTTTTATTTTATTACTAAAATTTTAAATATATTAACATTTATACATAAAAATAAATTTAAAATTACTTTTCTAATATTCTACTTTTATTTTTAATATTATATTATATTTTCTTATATTTTATATTTATTTTAAATGTATATAAATAATTAATTTAATATTATTTTTAAATTTAATATATTTTTTAACGGATCCGGATCCGGATCCGGATATCCGCGGATATCTTGATATTTAGGCGGATATCCGAAATCCGGATATCCGGAAGCTCCGAATCCGGATCCGGATAATGAAAATACGGATCCGGCCGGATCCGGATCTGGATCCGGATACCTCATAAAAACCCGGATATCCGGATCCGTCCCAGCCCTAGCTGTTAGTTATAGTAAAAGTCTTACCTAATGAGAAAACAACAATATTTTAGGAATATATACACAAAGAAAGATGGTTGCACTCAGAGTTTTATTGACAATAATTGAGGTAGCAAACAATATAAGTTTTAGTATTTTCTAATTTACTAAAACTAAAGAAATGTTAAAGCAAGAAGAAAAATATAAAAACAAAGTGTTTGATGTTAAAGAATCCTTAAGGATCCATGACTATCATAGAATTTTCTCATGCTATAACTTGAAACATTACTATTCAACAATCTATTTCTTTTTAACAGATTTATATGCGATTATCCCACTTAATTCCAAAACATTTAGTGGCCTCATATATGTTGAGCTTCACACACTACAGTTCAAGGATCTGTTTCTTTTTTAAACAGATTTATATGCGATTATCCCGATTCCATATATGTGTTGATCTCATATATGTTGCATTTAATCTTTCATTTTTTTCTTAAATGTTATGATTGATTGTGTAGTTGTAAACCTCAAAATAACTGTGATAAGTTCACAAAAAAATTATTGTAATTATTAAAGGTTCAATCCACTATAAATTGGAAGTATTTCATTACTAAATTATAAAAATGAAACTGAAGATAAAACAACTATAAAAAGAATTAATAAAATTAATAAATTAATAAGTAGTCGTGATTGTAAACATATTAATTGTTCTTTCTTATTTACTTGGATGATAACACTAATCAGATTACAATGTTTTTGAAATAAAACAAACTTTCTACAAACATCGATAATAGCTTATTGGCATAGAAACAAGCATATACTCGAGTTTGGGTAAGAATGGTAACTTAATCAAAACAAAGATATTATAATTCCATCTCTACAGCTCATAAAAATATCTTGTGCTTTTATATATTTATGTGTTTTTAAAGTATATTGTTAATTTTTATTTTTATTTCATTTAAAATCTTTTACAAATGCCAGCATCGGTGCAATGATCATTTTTAAATAGGTATAACATTTCCTATTCTATATACCATGACTATAGTTTAAGGAAATAAACTAAAAGATTTTTAACTTGATTATATTATACCAAAAAAGGATTTCCATTTTCATATGTTTGTGATAGTATAAATATTAAAAACATATCACACAAAAGAAAATTTACAGTATTACACATAATGGATATTTCTAAGAAAATGTATATCACATTCGGTCTCACTTACCTCCTCATCACCTCCTTTGTTCATGGCAGCAATCGCAATCCTGGTATTAGCTTATTGATACAATCTCTACTTTTATTTTTGGATATATTTTCATTTTTGTAGAAATATAATATTTGGTTGATGATGATTGTTAAATAGATTTTGGAATAAAGGATGAGTACAGAATATGCGACCAGAAATGTGGTGTGGAATGACCTAAAGGATGTGAGAAGTATTGTGGAGCTATGAGCTTTCAATTGGTTGGTAGATTTATCGATGGAAATCGCTGTTGTACTTCGAAACAAACAAAATAATCTATTAAAAATAAGAACACTTCATTTCATATTGTTTTGAATCATGTGTTCAGAAGGCTAACCGAGAACAAAATATAAAACCTGAAATATTTAGTTTTATTGAAATAAAATAATTTTTTACGGAAACTTAATCTTAAAAGAAATTGTTATACAATGTTCAAAAATTAAGAAATGTGAAATAAATAGAAAAGTCTTTTTGCCATCGCCAATTTGGTAAATTGGTTGTATGTGCTTATGTTTAACATTCAAATAATTTTGCATATGCATTAAAAACACAATGATACTTTGGTTACAAATTCCACAGAGATAAAAAAATCATACAAAAAATGATGATATTTGAGTAAACTTAAGACGACAATCTGATGTTTTTTTAATGAACTATAAATAGTAATGAAAATATTAAAAAATAATTTCAATAAATGAAACAATATTGTGTATGGGTAGTTGATGGGTATGAGATATCATCCCAAAAATATATGATCGCTGTATGAGTTTGAGTTTTTTCTAATTTACTAAAACGAAAGCAATGTTAAAGGAAGAAGAAAATTATAAAAACAAATTGTTTGATGTTAAAGAATCCTAAAGGATCCATGACTATCATTGAATTTTCTCATCCTAGAACTTGAACAAGTCCAATTCAACAATCTCTTTATTTTTAACAGATTTATATGCGATTATCCCAACTTATTGCAAAACACCTATTGGCCTCATATATGTTGAACTTCAAACACTAAAATTCAAGAATTCTTTATTCTTAAAACAGATTTATATGCGATTATCCTGATCCCAGATACTTAAGAACCTCATATATGTTGTATTTAATCTTTCATTTTTTTTTTCTTAAATGTTATGTTTATTGTGTAGTTGTAAACCTCAAAATATCTGTGATATATTCATAAACAATCATTGTAATTATTAGAGGTTCCATCCATTATAAATTGGAAGTATTTCATTACTAAATTATAAAAATGAAACTAAATATAAAAAAATATTAAAATAAATTATAAATTTAATAAATCAATAAGTGTTATGATTGTAAACATATTGATTGTTGTTTCTTATTTACTTGAATGATAACATTAATCAGTTTACAATATTTTTAAAATAAAAATATTTTTCTATTAATGTCGGGAATAGCTAATTGGCATAGACACAAGCATATACTCCAGTTTGGGTATGAATTGTTACGGGTAAGAATTGTTACTTACTCAAAACATAGATATTATCATTCCATCTCTACCTTTCATAAAAATATCTTGTGCTTTTATTTATTTGTGTTTTTAAAGTATCTGGTTAATTTTTATTTTTATTTCATTTTAAAATCTTTTACGAATGCCAGCATTAGTGCAATGATTATTTTTAAATAGGTATAACATTTCTTATTTTATATACCTTCACTATAGTGTAACGACCTGAAACTTTCAATTGGCCCAATTTCGAATTTCTCTCTAGCCCATTAAAGGCCCAGCATCAGTGTCATTTACATGCATCGTGTATATGCGTATTAGCATATATATCACCCTCAACGATTGTTAACCCCTAGTCGCTGCATTCTTTTGTGGAGAGAGAGCAAGAGAAGAGAAAGAAGGATCCCTTGTGCAGCCATTAACGTTACTCTCCATTCCTCTCTCCATTGCAACAGTTCGTGAATGTGGAAACTTCACCGTGTTGTTTCCACCGACCACCATTGTCACCCCCCTTGGGTTGATCATCACCAGAGCAGGATCATCACCAGAGCAGTTCACTTTCATCGAAAGAGCTCTCGCGTGCCGTCGTTGACGAGCTCCAAGCCGAGTCCGCGATTTCACCTCTTTGCTTGCGGAGCAAGCCATCTCCTTTCCACCATTTCCGATCAATTATGTAGCTTCGATCTCATCTTCACCGAGTTCTCCTCCTTATCGCCGTCGTATCATCACCTCCGTCATTGTCTGCCTCGGACTCCAGCACAAGCTTTGTTCATGCACGTGAGATACATCCTCAACCCCATAACGCCTCTCGATTTCGAGCGGTTCGTCGGTTTACGTTTAAGTAGTTTAAATTAGGTTTAATTAGTATTATAACTAGTTTAGTTAGTTTAATTCTGATTTAGTTAATTTGATTTTCAATTTAATTTATTTTGGTTTGGTTTAGTAATTCAAGTTGGTTTAGAAATTCGGTCGGGTTTGAATCGGTTTGGGTAACCAGGTCGGATCAGATCCGGTTTGGTTTGGGATCCGGTTTAACTAGTTTAACCGGTTTGACCGGACCGTTGACTCTTCAGTTGGCTTTGACTAATGGACATGTTATCCGTTTTTCGTCGTTCAAAGACCGTTCTCACTAGATTTTTCATCCTGATTTCAGATTTGGCATCCTATTTAGCATCCAGAGTTCAGAAGCCGCAGTTATCATCCGTTTTGGCTTAGGTGAGGGCTTCTTCGCAGACTACCATATTTTTCGTCAAAAAGCGATATCGATGGAATCTAGTACTAAATGTGTTATGTTTTCTTGATCGAGTCTAGGTAGTTTTGTTTGTAAATTCGACATAGGAATATAGATTCAACCCATTGATTGTGCATTAAATTGTTAACTGATTCTTTTATACATGCTAGAGTTAGGATTAGTCGACTCAGTGGGTCGTTTGGGATTTCGGGGGTATAGAGACGGAACATCTGTATTTGCGTCGCGTGTTGTGTGAGGCGGGGTACTGGCAACTCAGTCGATCTGTTTTCAGTGCCTTAAGAGATCGATAAAACGTCTTCGGACGGTGTGATTGGGCACAATCCCATACGACCTCCTGTGAGGAGGGGGCCACTGGACTTGGCGGTAGGGCATTGGCTGTTCCTTGGGTACTTTACGTATCGTGCTTGTTCATGTTTAGTCTATTTTCTGTGTGTGGCGTGCTATGATCAAATTGCGTTTTCTGTGATTGACATCTCATACCTCACTGAGTGACTCCCCTGTTACTCACCCCTCTTTCTTCCCTTTTCAGGTGAGACAGATAAGTAGTTTATGCTTTGACGCTTCAGGTGCTACTTTGGGATTTTTACGGTTTATTCGTATTTTATTTCAGTCATTAGGCATTTAAAGTATTTAAGTTATGAGACATTGAGCAGGTGACGTATTGAGGTATAAGACATAGTGACACGCCGTTCGGGAGTGTTGATGAGATGGGTGTTACATATAGTTTATGGAAATAAACTGAAATATTTTTAAGTTGATTATATTATACGAAAAAAGATTTCCATTTTTGTATGTTTGTGATATTATAAATATTATTATCAAGCGAAAAACATATCACACAAAAAAAAATTTACAGTATTACACATAATGGATATTTCTAAGAAAATGTTGATCACATTCGTTCTCACTAACCTCCTCATCACCTCCTCTATTCATTGCAGCAATAGCAATCCTGGTATTAGCTTATTGATACACTCTCTACTTTTATTTTTAGATATATTTTAATTTTTTAGAAATATAATATTTTTTTGACGATGATTGTTAAATAGATTTTGGAATAAAGGATGAGTACCAAATATGCGACCATAAATGTGGTGCGGAAGGATCTAAAGGATGTGAGAAGTATTGTGGAGCTATGAGCTTTCAATTGGTTGTTAGATGTATTGATGGAAATTGTTGTTATACTTTGAAACAAACAAAATAATTTATAAACATATATATATGCCTTAGAAAAATAAGATCACTTTATTTCATACTGTTTTGAATCTAACCGAGAACAAAATACAAAACCTGAAATGTCTAGTTTCATTGAAATCATGTAGATTTTTTTCAGGAAACCAAATCTTAAAAGAAACGGTTATACAATGTTCAAAAGTTAGGAAATGTGAAATAAATAGAAAAGTCTTTTTGCCATTGCCAATTTGGAAGAAGAAAAAATATATGATCGCTGTATAAGTTTAATGAATTATAAATATATTATTTAATGAATTAAAAATAGTAATGAAAAGAGCAAAAAAATAATTTAAACAAATGAAACAATAATGTTTATGGGTACTGGATGGGTATGAGAGATCATCCCAAAAATATATGATCGCTGTATAAGTTTGGGTTTTTTCTAATTTACTAAAATGAAAGCAATGTTAAAGGAAGAAGAAAAATATAAAAACAAATTGTTTGATATTAAAGAGTCCTAAAGGATCCCTGACTATCATAGAATTTTCTCATCCTAGAACTTGAAACATTAGATTTCTACAATCTATTTCTTTTTAACAGATCTATATGCGATTATCCCAACTAATTGCAAAACACTTAGTGGTCTCATATATGTTGAACTTCAAACACTACAATTCAAATTAATTTTTTAAACAGATTTATATGCGATTATCCCAACTAATTGCAAAACACTTAGTGGCCTCACACATGTTGAACTTCAAACACTACAATTCAAATTGTTTTTTAAAACAGATTTATATGCAATTACAAATGCAAGCATCAGTGCAATGATCATTTTTAAATAGGTATAACATTTCTTATTTTATATACCTTCACTATTGTTTAAGGAAATATACTGAAATATTTTTAACTTGATTATATTATCCAAAAAAAATTCCATTTTCGTATGTTTGTCATATTATAAATATTATTTATCCAGGGAAAAACATATCACACAAAAAAAAATTACAGTATTACACATAATGGATATTTATAAGAAAATGTTATGTTTTGTTGTGTAGTTTCAAACCTCAAAATAAATGTGATAAATTCTCAAATAATCATTGTAATTATTAGGGGTTTCATCCACTATAAATTGAATGTATTTCATTACTAAATTATAAAAATAAAGCTAAAGATAAAACAGCATTAAAAAGAATTTATAAAATTAATAAATCAATAAGTAGTTGTGATTATAAACATATAAATTGTTTTCTTATTTACATGAATGATAACACTAATCAGTTTACAATATTTTTGACATAAAACTATATTTCTATAAACGTCGGGAATAGCCAATTGCCATAGACACTCTTGTTTGGATCAGAATGGTTACTTACTCAAAACAAAGATATTATCATTCCATTTATACCGCTCATAAAAATATCTTGTGGTTTTATATATTTATATGCTTTTAAAGTATCTTGTTACATATTATTTTTATTTCATTTTAAAATCTTTTAGAAATGTCAGTATGGGTGCAATGATCATTTTAAATAAGTATAGCATTTCTTATTTTATATACCTTGACTATAGTTTAAGGAAATAAACTGAAAGATTTTTAACTTGATTATATTATACCAAAAATGTTTTTTCCACTTTTGTATTTTTGTGATATTATAAATATTATTATCAAGCAAAAACACATATCACACAACAACAAATTTACAGTATTACACATAATGGATATTTCTAAGAAAATGTTGATCACATTCGTTCTCATTAACCTCCTCATCACCTCCTCTATTCATTCCAGCAATAGAAATCCTGGTATTAGCTTATTGATACACTCTCTACTTTTATTTTTAGATATATTTTATTTTTTATAGAAATATAATATTTGTTTGACGATGATTCTTAAATAGATTTTGTAATAAATGATGAGTACAGAATATGCGACCATAAGTGTGCTGCGGATGGACCTAAAGGATGTGAGAAGTATTATGGAGCTATGAGCTTTCAATTGGTTGGTAGATGTATTGATGGAAATTGTTTTTGTACTTCGAAACAAACAAAATAATCTATTAACATATATGTATGCCTTAGAAAAATAAGATCACTTCATTTCATACTTTTTTGAATCATGTGTTGATAAGGTTAACTGACAATAAAATATAGAACCTAAAATGTCTAGTTTCATTGAAATCATGTAGATATTTTTTTCTGAAACATAATCTTAAAAGAAATGGTTATACAATGTTCAAAAATTAGGAAATGTCAAATAAATATGAAAAGTATTTTTGCCATCGCCAATTTCGTAAATTGGTTGTATGTGCTTAGGTTTAACATTCAAATAATTTTGCAGATGCATAAAAAATACAATGATACTTTGGTTACAAATTCGGCAGAGATAAAAAATCATACAAAAAAAATTATGACTTTTGAGTAAACTTAAGATGACAATCTGATGTTTTTTTAATGAACTATAAATAGTAATGAAAATAGCAAAAAATAATTTAAACAAATGAAACAATAATGTTTATGCGTACTTGATGGGTATGAGATATCATCCCAAAAATATATGATCGCTGTAAAAATAAATGGCTATTAGTTGTAGTATGAGTCTTACCTACTCAGAAAACAATAATATTTTTGAAATATATATACAGAGAAAGATGGCTGTACTCAGAGTTTTACTGATAATAATTTAGCTAGCAAACGATATGAGTCTGAGTTTTTTATAATTTACTAAAACGGAAGCAATGTTAAAGCAAGAAAACAATTATAAAAACAAATTGTTTGATGTTAAAGGAATCCTTAAGAATCCATGACTATCATAGAATTTTTTCATCCTAGAATTTGAAACATTACAATTCAACAATCTATTTTTTTTTTAACAAACTTATATGCGATTATTCCGATTAATTTCATAACACTTAGTGGCCTCATATATGTTGAACTTCATACAATACAATTCAATAATCTGTTTTTTTTTTTGCGATTATCCCGATTCCAAACAATCTGTAACGACCCGATACCTCAGGCCCAGCCAAGCCCAATTGTCCATCAGGAGACCCTAGGTATTTTTCCTATAAATAGATTGTGCCTCTTTCTTTTTGTCTCCAGAAAACCTAATTGCATCGAAACTCTGCAGAAACCGAGCCATCAAGTGTTAAAGTCGTCGATCTGTCTCAGGAGCCTCGTAGACCACCATCTCCACCGTTTCTAACCCCGGAAACCGCTTTTTCGATCTGTTTTCTTATTGGCCAGATCGTAAATCGATCATAACTCTCTAACCGTCGCGTTTCTTACAAATCCAAGGCCACCATCGGATTCAAAACGATGAGACGAGTCGACACCGAGAAGCTCAGCCTCCAGCTCCGCCGAACACGCCGCCACGCGCCCTCCGAAGATCGGCGCGTCTAGCTCATGCGCCTCACCCGCCGTCGTCTTCAGCCGCGGTGACCCTCACGCGCCGCCGTCGCCGGCGCTGTCGATGCCACCGTCGCCGCCGCCGGTGACTTTTCTGGTAAGCTTCGCCGCCGCCCTCCACCGTCCGCCGCCGTCCGCCGCCGCCGGTCGCCGCTGTGGCTCGCCGTCACCGGTCGCCGGAGACTCGCCGGAGAATTGGCCGCCGGTTTGGGTTCGGTTTAGTTGACCGGTCGGTTCAATTGCTGTTCCGTCCGGTTTAATTTCAATTTCCGGCTCAATTTCAATTTCAGTTCGGTTTGGTTCAATTTCTGGTTTAAATCAATTGAGTCCGGTTTGGTCTGGTTCGGTCCGGTTTAACTCAGTTTAGGTTCGGTTTGACTTTGACTGGTCAGACCGTTGACTTTGACTGGTTTGACCGTTGACTGTTGACATTGACCATTGACCGTTGACTTTGACCGGTTTTGACCCGATAACCGTTTTTCGCCGTTCGAAAGCCGTTCTCACTCGAAATTTCATCCTGATTTCAGATTTAGCGTCCGTTTTAGCATCTGGAGTGCAGATGAAGCAGTTATACTCCATTTTTGCTAATGTGAGGGCTTTTCCGCAGAACATCGTATTTTTCATCAAAAAACGTCATAGATAGAATTTAGTACTAAATGTGCTCCGTTTATCTGCTAGAGTCTACTTAGGATTGTTTGTAAATCAGACTTAGGAATTTAGAGGATTCAACCCATTGAATGTGCATTAAATTGTTAATTGATTCTTTTAGACTTGTTAGAGTTAGGATTAGTTAATTTGATGGACGTTAGGGTTGCGGGGGTACAGTGACTTATGTACTTGCGTCGCGTGTTGCTTGAGGAGATGGTTCTGGGCAGCTTAGTCGACCTGTTGTCCAGTACCTTCAGAGGTCAATAATCGTCTCCGGGCGGTGCGATTGGGCACTATCCCATAAGTTGTCCTCCTGGGAGGAGGGTGTCGCCGGTCACTGGATCCGGTAATAGGACATTGGCTGTTCTTTGGGTACGTTAGGTACCGTGGTTGTGCATGTTTAGTCTATTTTCTGTGTTTGGCGTGCTATGATCAATTTGCGTTTTCTGTGATTAGCATCTCATACCTCACTGAGTGATCCCCCTGTTACTCACCTCTCTTCTTTCCTTTTGAAGTGAGACAGAGGAACAGTAGATGTTTACCATATGGGTGCTACTTTTGGGATTACGGTTTTTATCTCGCATTTGATTTCGTATTTTATTTCAGGCTTTGTTTTACGATTATTCGAGATATTTCGATCATGAGGTTTATTTACGGATTTCCGGAAATCTAGACGTGGTTTATTTATGTAATTGAGTATTTGAGTTATGTGATTGGTTGGGTGACACACTGTTCTCGAGTGAGAATGAGGGGGTGTTACACAATCATTGTAAACCTCAAAACAAATGTGATAAATTCACAAACAATCATTGTAATTATTAGAGGTTCCATCCACTATAAATTGGATTTATTTCATTGCTAATTTATAAAAATGAAGCTAAAGATAAAACAACATTAAAAAGAATTTATAAAATTAATAAATCAATAAGTAGTTGTGATTGTAAACATATTAATTGTTCTTTCTCATTTACTTGAATGATAACACTAATCAGTTTACAATATTTTTGACATAAAACTATTTTTCTATAAACTTCGGGAATAGCCAATTGACATAGACACTCTTGTTTGGGGAAGAATGGTTACTTCCTAAAAAAGAAGAAGAGATTATCATTCCATTCATACCGCTCATAAAAATATCTTGTGGTTTTATATATTTATGTACTTTTAAAGTATCTTGTTAATTATTATTTTTACTTCATTTTAAAATCTTCTACAAATGCCAACATCGGTGCAATGATCATTTTTAATAAGTATAACATTTTTATTTTATCTATCTTGGCTATAGTTTAAGGAAATAAAATGAAAGATTTTTAATTTGATTATATTATACCCAAAAAAAAAATATTTTTAACTTGATAATATTATACCCAAAAAAAATTCCATTTTCGTATGTTTGTGATATTATAAATATTATTATCAAGCGAAAAAACATATCACACAAAAAAAAATTTACATTATTACACATAATGGATATTTCTAAGAAAATGTTAATCACATTCCTTCTCGTTAACATCTTCATCACCTCCTCAGTTCATTGCCGCGATACCAATACTAGTATTAGCTTACTGATACACTCTCTACTTTTATTTTTAGATATATATTCAATTTCTTAGAAATGTAATATTTTTTTTTGAAGATGATTGTTAAATAGATTTTGAAATAAAGGATGAGTACAAAATATGCGACCATAAATGTGGTGCGGATGGACCAAAAGGATGTGAGAAGTAGAGAATTTGTCAAAAATACCACTTTTATCATACACATTACTCAAAACTACACTTTACACCAAAAAAAGAAAAAATTCAAAAATACACTCATTTTCATCATTTACAAAAACGAAGGTTTAGTGTTTACGATTGAAGGTTTAGGGTTTAGGGTTTACGAATTAGGGTTTAGGGTTTAGGGTTTACGAATTAGGGTTTAGGATTTAGGGTTTAGGGTTTATGATTTAGGGTTTAGGGTTTAGGGTTTACGAATTAGGGTTTAGGGTTTACGAATTAGGGTTTAGTGTTTAGGGTTTAGGGTTTAAGGTTTAGGGTTTAGGGTTTAGGGTTTACGAATTAGGTTTATGGTTTACGAATTAGGGTTTATGTTTTAGGGTTTACGAATTAGGGTTTAGGGTTTAGGGTTTACGAATTAGGGTTTATGGTTTAATTTTTAGGGTTTAGGGTTTAGGGTTTACGAATTAGGGTTTAGTTTAGGGTTTAGTTTTTAGGGTTTAGGGTTTTGGGTTTAGGGTTTTAGGTTTAGAAAATAGACGATTTAGGATTTAGGGTTTAGGGTTTAGGGTTTAGGGTTTGTGAATCTAAACCTTAAACCCTAAATCTTAAGGATTTGTGAATCTAAACCCTAAACCCTAAATCGTAAACCCTAAAACTTAAAACTCTGAATTGTAAACCTAATGGAAGATTTGCCTTAAAAAAATTTAAGAGTTTATAAAGCTTTATAAAAAAGTGTAAAAATGAAAATGTCTTTTTTAGAAGTGCAAAACTGAAAAAGTGTACCAAAGAAAGTGCATTTTTGAAATTCCCCCTGAGAAGTATTGTGGAGCTATGAGCTTTCAATTGGTTGGTAGATGTATTGATGGAAATTGTTGTTGTACTTCATTGAAATCAGGTAGATTTTTTTTCTTCTGAAACCTAATCTTAAAAGAAATGGTTCTACAATGTTCAAAAATTAGGAAATGTCAAATAAATATGAAAATTATTTTTGACATCGCCAATTTGGTAAATTGGTTATATGTGCTTAGGTTTAACATTTAAATAATTTTGCAGATGAATAAAAAACACAATGATACTTTGGCTACAAATTCGGCAGAGATAAAAATCATACAAAAAAATTATGACATTTGAGTAAACTTAAGACAACAATCTGATTTTTTTTAATGAACTATAAATAGTAATGAAAATAGCCAAGACATGGGCTACGGCCGGCCCCCACCCTCTCGGACCGCTCGTAGAAGCTATTTCCCGATTATTGGGCCTCGGCCCAATAATTCTCGAAGAAACATCACGCCATTTGAAGATGGACTTCACGCTGTTCGGAACGTGGAAAAACATCAAGGAGTTCACTTAAAATAAACCGGAAGAAGGCTTTTACCTAGAGAAAATCAGACCAGAAGATTAAAAAGACAAGCTGGGCCAAAACAAGACAAATGGGCAGTAATGGAAGCGACAGGTCGGCAGCCTATTAGGGTTATTGGCGGCTGGGAAGGGATTTTTACAACGTCCCACATTGCTTAGATTAGTCTTTGAGACCCCAGACTCTCTCATATAAATAGACACCTTTATATTCACTTTCAAGGCATCCCAACTCAAGTGCAAGAGCCTTTGAGATATAAGACAATAAGCCTTCTCGAATATTTTTGTACTTAGAGAATTATTAATAAAATCGTCTTTCTCATCTTTTTACTTTTTTGCCCTTTATTTCTTGTTTAATAGAATTTTTGGATCCCCGCAAAATATAAATTTCGACAGTGTGAGTTTCAGCTCTCACAGTTTGGCCGTCTGTGGGGATTAGAAATATTCTCTATTCAAGAACAATAGGAAACAGAGCGGAAGACCATGGCAGCCGAAAGAAGAATAGACGACGCGAGCAATCGGCCGACCGGAGGAGAAGCGAGGACGTTCACGGTCGGAGCGTCTGTAAGGAAAGCAATGGACTGTTGCTCAACAGGCGAAAACCGCGGCCAAACGATGACTTTCCGAGAAGGAGAAGCCACAGAGATCGATCACCCGCATAACGACCTGCTCGTTACTAGCCTTTCGATCGGAGGATACGAAGTTCCGAAAGTATTGGTCGACACGGGAAGAATGTTGAACATCATATTCATCGAAACCCTTCGAAGGATGGGAACCGGAATGTGGCATCTCACGCCACACCCGAAACCACTAACCGGTTTTTCCGGAAGAATGATAATGACAATAGGGACAGTCCAACTCCCCGTCAGAGCAAAAGGAGTAGAGAAAGACACGAAGTTCTCGGTGCTCGATCGCCCTGGGATCTGCGACGCAATCGTAGGAACGCCATGGTTAAACGCGATTAAAGCCATCCCGTCCACCTACCACCTCTTCCTGAAGTTCCCGACCTCAACCGGAGTGGAGACAATATGGGGACGACAGAGAGATTCCCGAACTTGCTTCTTAACAGAGCATAAGATAAGAAGGCCGGTAACCAAGACAAATCAACGAGGAAAACCCGGTAAGGCGAAGGAAGAACGACAACTGGCACTCGAGCATAAGCTGCAGATGGAGGAAGCCCAAAGGGTGGATAGAGAATCACCGTGCGAGCTCGTGATCTCAGTCAACATAGACGAAACAAGCCGGAGCGATGCACGAAAATTGGAGCGAATCTAGAAGAACCGATCAAGTCAGAGATAATCACCCTCCTAAAGGAGAACGCCAACTCGTTCGCCTGGAAGGCGGAAGATTTGCCCGGAATCGACGTCGGCATCACAAGCCACGAACTCAACGTGGACCCAACGTTCAAACCTATAAAGCAGAAGAGGCGAAAACTAGGCCCGGAGCGCGCCCAAGTGGTATATGACGAAGTGGAAAGATTGCTTAAGGTCGGATCTATCATGGAAGTAAAATACCCCGATTGGCTAGCTAATCCAGTGGTAGTAAAGAAGAAGAACGGAAAATGGCCAGTCTGCGTTGATTTTATAGATCTAAACAAAGCTTGTGCAAATGACAGTTTTCCGCTACCACACATAGATCGATAGGTCGAAGCCACAGCCAGAAATAAGCTGTTATCCTTCATGGACGCGTTTTTCGGCTACAACCAAATCATAATGAACCCCGACAACCGAGACAAGACCTCGTTCATTACGGATCGAGGGATATATTGTTACAAGGTGATGCCATTCGGATTGAAGAACGCCGGAGCGACATACCAAAGACTCGTCAACAAGATGTTTGCCGAGCAACTCGGGAAGACAATGGAAGTATACATCGACGACATGCTGGTGAAGTCTTTAGAAGAAAATGATCACGTGGAGCATCTGCGAGAATGTTTCGAACAGCTCAACAAACACAACATGAAGTTGAACCCCGATAAATGCAGGTTCAGAGTAGCGTCAGGAGAATTCCTCGGGTACCTCGTGACCCACCGTGGAATAGAAGCAAACCCGAGGCAGATCAACGCCCTAATAGAGATGGCCTCACCGAAGACGAAAAGAGAGATCCAAAGGTTAACCGGGCGGGTCGCGGCATTAAACTGGTTCATCTCGAGATCAACGGATAAATGTTTGCCTTTCTACGACACTCTCAGAGGAAACAAGAACTTCAAATGGACAGTGAAATGTGAGCAAGCTTTCCAGGAGTTGAAGAAATATCTGGCGAATCCACCTATACTAACCAAGCCAATCGAAGGAGAACCCCTATACTTGTACACGGCGGTATCATCCACGGCGGTATCATCTACGGCGGTGAGCGGAGTAATCGTAAGGGAAGATCGTAACGAGCAGAAACCAGTCTTCTACGTAAGTCAAACCTTGAGGGACGTGGAAAGCCGGTACCTGTTAACGGAGAAAGCAGCCCTGGCAGTAGTGATGACAGCTCGGAAACTACGGCCCTATTTCCAATCACACACGATCATCGTACTCACTACCTTCCCTCTCAGAACAATCTTGCACAGTTCTAGTCAATCAGGACGGCTGGCGAAATGGGCAGTGGAGCTGAGTGAATGCGATATCGAATACCGAAGTAGGACATGCGCCAAATCCCAAGTCCTAGCCGACTTTCTGATCGAACTACCAATGGCGGGCGTAAACGAATCAACGCCTGATGCGATTTGGAGTCTTCACGCAGACGGATCATCGTCAAAACAAGGCTCGAGAGTTGGGATAAGCCTAACATCACCCACCGGAGAAATCCTGGAGCAATCATTTCGATTACTCTTCAACGCCTCAAACAACGAGGCAGAGTACGAAGCTTTGATTGCCGGGTTAAAACTCGCCCTTGGGGTCAAGATCCAAAACCTTCAAGCGTTTGCGATTCTCAGCTGGTGGCAAACCAATTCAGTGGATATTATAAAGCAAAAGACGATCGAATGGAATCTTATCTCAAGATCGTCCAAGACCTGGCAAAGCAATTCGAAAGTTTCCAACTAACCCGAATCCCTCGGGGAGAGAACACTCAAGCCGACGCATTGGCGGCCCTAGCATCAACATCACCCCCGGGGAAAAATGAGTCATCCCCGTGGAGTTCATTGAGCAACCGAGCATCGACCCACCACAAGTCGCTAACCTTATACATGAAGGCCAAGACGAAGAAGAACCCCCAGAGGAAGAACAGGCGATCGGCCCAATGGAAGAGTACGGGTGTGACCGCAACTGGATGGCCCCGATACGAGCATACTTCATGGACGGAGAAGTCCCAACGGAGAAATGGGCTGCACGCAAGTTAAAGGCTCAGGCCTCTCGCTTCGTTCTCCTCGATGGCAACGTCTATAACTGGAGGCTATCCAGACAATTGATGACCTGCATAGAAGGAAAAGAAGCAAGAGAAATCATGGAAGAAGTCCACAGTGGATCGTGCGGAAATCACTCTGGAGGAAGGGTACTCGCAATCAAGATCAAACGACATGGGCATTTCTGGCCGACGATGGTTAAAGATTGTGAAAATTTCTCCCTCAAATGTGAGAAATGCCAAATACATGCCCCGGTCATCCACCAACCGGCGGAAGCGCTCTCATCAATCTCCGCGCCATACCCGTTCATGAGATGGTCGATGGACATCGTCGGGCCAATGCACGCCTCGAAGCAAAAAAGGTTCTCCTACTCCTAACGGACTATTTCTCGAAGTGGGTCGAGGCAGACTCTTACGCAAGCATCAAAGACGCTCAAGTCGAACATTTCGTCTGGAAGAACATCATATGCAGGCACGGAGTTCCGTACGAGATCATCACGGATAACGGCTCCCAATTCATTTCCACCCGTTTTGAAGGGTTCTACGGAAAATGGAAAATAAGATTGAGCAAATCAACGCCCTGTTACCCGCAAGGGAACGGCCAGGCTGAAGCATCAAACAAAACCATCGTAGACGGGCTCAAGAAATGCCTCGGAGAGAAGAAAGGGAGATGGGCCGACAAACTCGAAGGAGTCTTATGGTCTCACCGCACAACCCCAAGACGAGCAACCGGAGAAACACCATTCGCACTAGTCTACGGCACCGAGTGTGTAATCTCGGCATAAGTGGATTTTCCCAGAGTCAGATGCAGACTCCTGTCCGAACAAGAAGGTCTTAACCACTTAATGATGTTGGACGAATTGGATCTAATAAACGAAAGACGGACCAGGCGTTCATCTGAATCCAGAACTATCAGCAAGCAGCGACAAGATACTACAACTCGAACGTACGGATATGAAAATTCAAGGAAGGTGATCTCGTCCTCCGCAAAGTCTTCCAGAATACCGTGGAACCAAACGCAGGAAAGCTAGGAGCAAAATGGGAAGGACCATACAAGGTGACAAAGGTGGTCCGACCAGGAGCATACAAACTAGAAAACGAAGAAGGAAACCAGTACCAAGAACGTGGAACGCAATGCATCTCAAGAAGTACTATCACTGAAGAATCGTACAATAGAACTACAAATCGGCTTGATCCCCACGGTCGGGGTACGTAGGCAGCTCACCTTTCCCGTGAGTCCAGCTATAAAAAAAGGAAAAAAATCGCCTCTCGGCACAAATCGCCTCTCGGCACATATCGCCTCTCGGCACATATCGCCTCTCGGCACATATCGCCTCTCGGCACATATCGCCTCTCGGCACAAATCGCCTCTCGGCACATATCGCCTCTCGGCACATATCGCCTCTCGGCACAAATCGCCTCTCGGCACATATCGCCTCTCGGCACATATCGCCTCTCATCACATATCGCCTCTCATCACATATCGCTTCTCGGCACATATCGCCTCTCGGCACACATCGCCTCTTTGCATACGTATCAACCGCCTGTTGCTGATCACAACAGGGTGACTTAAACCATGGTACTTTCAACATACCGCAGTGGATAAACTTAGCGCGCTATATAAATCTCCGGACAACATCCGAACGGCGTGACTTGACATCCCGCGATCCTGCAGGGAGCGTCGAATCTTTTAAGCTTATCTCCATGAGCATTTCGCATAGGCAAATAGTGCGAGGTGTAAACCGCGAAATAAGCTCGTAAACCCAGTAAGATGCCTGACATGGAAAGCAGGTCTTGAACATCTCTGAACGCAGTACCAAACCGGCTCTGATACGAGATTCTAAACACGTTCAGTGGAGAGAGGAATTTAAACGTGTAACTCCTCGACACCAAAACATATATTAAACTCAGAAACCCTGGTCAAAAGTTCGAGTGTCCGGAAAAACACTCTGACTCAATGCAAACGCCCCTTGGCAAGCGACAAACAACGCAAACGCCTCTTGGCAAGCGACAAACAACGCAAACGCCTCTTGGCAAGCGACAAATAAAGCAAACGCCTCTTGGCAAGCTACACAGAACAAACACCTCTTGGGCCAACATCAACATCGCCTCTTGGGCCACTATCAGTATAGCCTCTAGGTAAACGGACCAGTCGCCTATCTCTTTCAGAGATCGGGCCTGGCATCCTTCATCAAACATTAAGCAAGGAAAGAAAAATTCATCTTCTTCCAAGTCAGCCGTCTGTAAGTTTCAGACCCGAGGAGAAAACAAATTCGCGACAATTTTTGGCAACCTGCCCTCAAGAAGACACGCATTTCAAGAGCAGATGCCTTTAGTCCATCAATCCCGACAAACATCTCATGGAACGCTCCTCGCCCATGCAAGCAAAGGTCACGAGCTGGGGGGCTAACTGTTGGCGTCAAAATCCCCTCCTCGAAGATTGATGAGACAAAAGGCCGAATCAACGGTTAGACATTTCATACTCTAGCAGCAAGCCCACGAAATAAGACCAAACGCTTGCCCGGGTCAAGCTCTTAGCTTCCGGTCGCTGATGAACTAAACGGGTTGTGACCGTTTATACTCTTTCCTTATCCTTGGTTTTTTCCCAAAGGTTTTTCCATTAAAGGTTTTAACGAGGCAAATTTGTTCACTTATCTTAAAAACCCGTTCAGGAGCTGATCAAGTCGCTCTGACCAAATGCACGTCGGACCAAGCTCTTGTCATCCGGTCCGACGGATGAACTGAACTCTCTAACAACCTCTCAAGACGAATCTCAGCATATCTTCTCAGCCCGGAGCATTCACCGAGCAAAGACATGGGCTACGGCCGGCCCCCACCCTCTCGGACCGGTCGTAGAAGCTATTTCCCGATTATTGGGCCTCGGCCCAATAATTACCGAAGAAACATCACGCCATTTGAAGATGGACTTCACGCTGTTCGGAACGTGGAAAAACATCAACGAGTTCACTTAAAATAAACATTAAGAAGTCTTTTACCTAGAGAAAATCAGATCAGAAGATTAAAAAGGCAAGCTGGGCCAAAACAAGACAAATGGGCCGTAATGGAAGCGACAGGTCTGCGGCCTATTAGGGTTATTGGCGGCTGGTAAGGGATTTTTAAAACGTCTCACATTGCTTAGATTAGTCTTTGAGACCCCAGACTCTCTCATATAAATATACTTTGTATTCACTTTCAAGGCATCCCAACTCAAGTGCAAGAGCCTTCAAGATATAAGACAATAAGCCTTCTCGAATATTTTTGTACTTAGAGAATTATAAATAAAATCGTCTTTCTCATCTTTTTACTTTTTTGCCCTTTAGTTCTTGTTTAATAGAATTTTCGGAGCCCTGCAAAATATAAATTTCGACAGTGTGAGTTTCGGCTCTCACAATGCTTCCTCTCGTTGTCATTGTCTTCTCTTTCGTATCCTCTCGTTCGTAGGGTTTAGAATATTTCTCGTCCCCACAGACGGCGCCAAACTGTGAGAGTCGAAACAAACACAATCAAAACTTATAATTTATGGGGACTCGAAAAATCTATTTTATAAGAACAAAAAGGACCGAAATTGTAAAAAGATGATTTTAGTAGATGATTTTTCAAAAGTACAAGAAAATTCGTGAATGCTTAATGTCTTATATCACACAAGCTCATATACTCGGAATGGGATGATCTTAAGTCTAATGATCCTATGCTGCTAATACTTCTTATTAGCGATGTGGGACATTGCTCCCTGCCTCCAACTGCCGACTTAATCCTATTGGGCCTGATTCGCGGCCCGAAGCCTTTATCATTCCACCACTTGATCTGATCTCGTTTGAGCCTAACTTTTGTCGACCTATGAACAGTACCTTATGAACAGTAAACCGTAAATCTTAACTCGAATCCGGGTTAAGTTTAAATCGGTCTCCGGTTAAGTTTTCTCTCTGTGACAAGCATTTTGGGAAATAGTCCCTTTTGTTTAAATAATTTTAAAGTTATTTTGAAAGGATTTTGAGTTTTGAGTTTTGAATTTTTTGAATTGTTGAATTATTGAATTTCTGAAAAAAAAGTTTTGAATTTTGAATTGTTTCTTTAAAGAATGTTTAAAAAGTGGCAGTTGCTACAATGGGTTATTTTGAAACTTTAATTATCAAAATGACACTGTCCTTTATATTTGGACGTCCTCGTTTTCAAAGTACGGGGTCATTTTTGTGATTAAATTCTCAGAATGTCCCATGTGCCACAATTCCTTCAAATGAAAAAAAGTTTGTGTACAGATTTTGGAAGAATCTGTCTTTGAAAAATGTTTTAAAATGCTCCATAATATTTTAAAACTGTTTTGAGAAATTTCCTTGAAGTTTTCAAGCTTGAAAATGATTTTTGTAAATATTCTCTTTGTGAAATGTTTTGAAAAATGTTTTGAAAATTTCTTTAAAATTCTGGAAATTATTTTTAAAAATATTTTTATATGTTCAGGATGAACTTTTGGCTTAGTAAAGCCCCTTTATAAGGTGGAAAATCCTAGGAAAATTGTTTAAAATGCTTTACAATTTTTCCTTGAAAAGGAAAGGTTTTGAAAAACCATTTGAAACGAATTTCATTCTCTTGCTGTGAATGGCTTTGTTTTGGTTGGTGGACAAATTGTTTTGTTCCATTGACACAATGTTTTAACATTCAGAAATTACTTGAAAGTGAGTTTCTTTGATGTATTTGTTGTTAAGGTTGCAAAAAACCCTTGAAAGGAGTTGTCTAAGCACCCATTGGTGTAATACTGGTGGAGAAGTTGATGTCCCACCAGCATTGTTGCTCAGCCATGAAAGCTTTAAAGGTATGGTCCGAAGATGCTTCCGCACAAGCTCAAGAAAATAGAGCAAGACTCTGTCCATTGGAACTCTTGAGCCCATTCTCTATTCTATATACTCCATTCTCTCAATACTCTCCATACTCCCGCATATTCTCTTGGTTACTCTATACACTGGTTTCTCTATTCTCTCAATATATTGTTTACTTATAATCCCATTTTTGGTTACTAAATCTCTGGTTACATTGTTCTCTATGCTCTTCATCATCACTTATCTTTTGTTTAGAATCTGCCTATACACAACAGATTCAAAGGCTTAAGGTGGTGTTTGGTGCTTTTGGCTTGATTGTCTCATGAAGGCAAGGCAAGTTTGTTGTTTGTCACATCCTTTTCTTGGGGAGTTAGAACCAATAGCCTCAGCTCACAGGCAGAAGGTGTTTGTTCAAACTTATGGCTTCAAGAAAAAGCATGTTTGAAGGCACAACACAAGCTGAAGATTAGAACCAATGGCCACCTAGATTGGGAGGAAAGTGATGTATCAGCTGTCCCATGGAGTCTAGTGTCCTTCCTTTTGGTGCTAAAAGGAGTGAGTGTGCACTTGATGTTGAAGATCAAACAAGGCACAACTCTCGCTTCAAATCATAGCCCAACCCATGATCATCGTGGCGGTTCAAAGAAGGAGTAAAACCGCATTGCTTTTCTTCCAATAAAAGGCTGTCTTCTAAACTCTACTCCCACTTCAATTTGTATTAATTTTATTACCTTAAGTTCATTTGCTAGTTCTCTCTATGAATTTCTTGGTTAGAGCCCAAACTCTAAATGTTGTTGCTACTAAACCAGATTATGCTACATACTAATGCTTTGCCTTTATTATTGAAGTGAGTTCATGTTTAGTTAACTAAGGACACAATCACAAGTTGATTGTTGTTCCTTGTTGTGTGAGACAAACACTCACAAATTCGAATAGAATTCATGTCAGGAAATATTCTCAGCACAAAGATCTCAACTTTGAGCTCAAATGCTTACTCTGTATATCACTCTAATGTTATTTGTGTAGGCGCCATATTTATAAAATTGGCAAATATGATATGTAAAGCAAAGTTACCAACAATATGAATCAAATTATGAATACATAAGATACTATTATTAAAAAGGACAATGAAGCAAAGTTGAGATTAAAATCCCTCTCCTTAATCTTAATAAACGTCCATGTTTTTTTTTTAATAGCAAAATTTAAATGTCCATAATGTACTGGTTAAATATGTTTATAGATCCCACGATACAACACCTTATATCTTCAATCTCACAGCACTTGAAAATCGAAACCTGTCGAAACTAAACTTATGATATACTCTCATACTCAAAAATAGAGATGCAGGAGATTGTTGTCTTTCCTTTGATGTGATGTTCATGTGAGTGTATTTAGCGTGCTAACCAGCCTTTTTATAGTAGAATGATGAGAAACAATGTTATAACTCATAACGTAATAGTTTTGAGTTACTAAGGAAGAGGTTTTGGCTTACTAAGGACTCAACACGTCTCTCAAGCACAATAAGAAGTATGCTCCAACTAAAACATCTCCTTCCAGACTTCCTCAATTGCGAGCTTCGTAATGGTCAGACGGCTTCCTTCTGGCATGATTCGTGGAAAGTTTTAGGCCCTCTAATTGCGGTTGTTGGGGATGGGGGACCTAGGAGTATGAGAATCAGGCTTGATGCAACAGTGAGCGAAGCAATGAGGGATGGTTCTTGGAATCTTCCTGCTGCAAGATCGCAGGTCATGGTTGATGTGCAGGCAACGGTTTCCGCGATAACACCTCCACTCTCTTCACTTGGTGATGACTGTTATCTCTGGCTCCAAGCAAATGGTGATCACAGACACTCCTTCTCCTCTCGGGTGACATGGAACCATATCAGAGCTCACTCTCCAACTGTCCCTTGGCATAAGGTGGTTTGGTTTAGGGAGTATATCCCTAAGAACTCTTTCTTCTGCTGGTTGGCCTTGCTTCAAAGACTTCCAACTAGAGATCGCTAGCGTCGATGGGGCATGGCTGTACCTTCCGCATGCGTTCTCTGCTCTTCCGGTACAGAGACTCATCACCATCTCTTCTTCGAATGCACTTTCTCATCCAATGTCTGGACGAGCTTTGTGATGTACGAGTTTTAAACCCTATTTCCTACTGCAAGTGCACAGCAAATCAGAGTAGTACTTACGGGTCGATCCCACGAAGACCAAGTTCACACTATGGTTTAATGAGCTAAAATCAAGAGCTAAGAGATTCAATAATGGAGTTGATGAAATCGTGACTAACAAGTTATGCAAATAAATCGGTTCTAACAATATTAAAGCAAGCGTTAGGTCAAGGCAATTCGCAGGAAATTCAGAGCAAGGTCAAACAACTATTCAGGTGTTTATTAAGAACAAGTCTAGAACTCAAAACACAAGGGTAATATTAATCCACTCTCGTGGTACTAATAACTTTATCTAGCAATCTAAAAATCCTAACTCTCGTTGGTATCAGAATCGCGGATAAGCATTAATGATCAAGTTTGATTTGTTCACAATTCTCCAATACATCTACTCTCGCAGGTAATGAATAAATCGCTCATCTAGATCTCTTCTAGCAACCTAGCAACTCTCGCTGTCTAGATAAACCTAAGATCATAAATAGATTGGCCAAATCGATTTAAGCACTAAGAACAACCTAGATGAAGACTACCGAATTTGATCCCTATTTGTGTTCAACCCTAGCTCATGAATTCCTTTGAAAACCTTAACCTAACTAATAGATCTACTCAGACATAATCAAAGATGAAAGAAATAAAACAGATGAATAAAAAGAATGCATCAAATCGATATTAAAAATAAGAAGTACTAGGGTTCAGAAATCTTCTCCAAATAGTAGCTTGAGATCTTCTCCCTTACAAAATAATTCCCAAAAAGCTCTAAGGTAGATAAAAAGATAAGATTCAAAGATATCTAAAAACTAAAACTAGGGAGAGTATTTATATTAGGTGTCATAGGCGGCTGGAAGGAGGCTGGGCTTCTTAAAGTCGGCGGCAATCATTAGGGTAAAACCCTTCTCTTTGTTTGCTTCTGCGGTGAGCAGGTGCTCACTTGGTGGCCGAAATCCGCGAGCATGTGCTCATCGATTGGAGTTAGTGATTCTTCATAAGATTTTCCTTCTTTTCTTCAAATTTGATTCTTTTCTGTTCTAAAGGTTCCAAATGCTCCAAACTCCAATTTCAGCTCCAAAACTACCTAAAACTCCTAATACACACTCAAAAACTCTATAAAACAATTAGATAAAAGGGGTTAGAAAGGGTAAAAATCCCAACATATCAGAGTAGTACTTAGGAGTCGATCCCACGAAGACCAAGTTCACACTATGGTTTAATGAGCTAAAATCAAGAGCTAAGAGATTCAATAATGGAGTTGATGAAATCGTGACTAACAAGTTATGCAAATAAATCGGTTCTAACAATATTAAAGCAAGCGTTAGGTCAAGGCAATTCGCAGGAAATTCAGAGCAAGGTCAAACAACTATTCAGGTGTTTATTAAGAACAAGTCTAGAACTCAAAACACAAGGGTAATATTAATCCACTCTCGTGGTACTAATAACTTTATCTAGCAATCTAAAAATCCTAACTCTAGTTGGTATCAGAATCGCGGATAAGCATTAATGATCAAGTTTGATTTGTTCACAATTCTCCAATACATCTACTCTCGCAGGTAATGAATAAATCGCTCATCTAGATCTCTTCTAGCAACCTAGCAACTCTCGCTGTCTAGATAAACCTAAGATCATAAATAGATTGGCCAAATCGATTTAAGCACTAAGAACAACCTAGATGAAGACTACCGAATTTGATCCCTATTTGTGTTCAACCCTAGCTCATGAATTCCTTTGAAAACCTTAACCTAACTAATAGATCTACTCAGACATAATCAAAGATGAAAGAAATAAAACAGATGAATAAAAAGAATGCATCAAATCGATATTAAAAATAAGAAGTACTAGGGTTCAGAAATCTTCTCCAAATTGTAGCTTGAGATCTTCTCCCTTACAAAATAATTCCCAAAAAGCTCTAAGGTAGGTAAAAAGATAAGATTCAAAGATATCTAAAAACTAAAACTAGGAAGAGTATTTATATTAGGTGTCATAGGCGGCTGGAAGGAGGCTGGGCTTCTTAAAGTCGGCGGCAATCATTAGGGTAAAACTCTTCTCTTTGTTTGCTTCCGCAGCAAGCAGGTGCTCATTTGGTGGGCGAAATCCGCGAGCATGTGCTCATCGATTGGAGTTAGTGATTCTTCATAAGATTTTCATTCTTTTCTTCAAATTTGATTCTTTTCTGTTCCAAAGGTTCCAAATGCTCCAAACTCCAATTTCAGCTCCAAAGCTACCTAAAACTCCTAATACACACTCAAAAACTCTAGAAAACAATTAGATAAAAGGGGTTAGAAAGGGTAAAAATCCCAACATATCACTTTGCCGGTTCAGTATGGCCAAATCCACCTCTCGACATCCACTCTGTAGCTGCTTGGATCTCTAGTCCTATTCACCCGCCTGGCGCCCACGCTAGAGTGATCATCAAACTCATGCTCCAAGCCTCGGTCTACCTCGTCTGGAGAGAAAGAAACACCAGAATCTTCTCAGGCACCTCCTCCACGCCAGCCGCACTCCGCTCAGATATCGACCGCCTCATCAGAGACCGTCTCCTCTCCTTCCCTGCTAAGTCCCTTCTATCCCCCTCGCTGCTTGAGTTCTATTTCTCTAGAGTTCGGCCTCTTTGAGGTTCTCCTTTTGACGTTCTATCTTGTTGTTTGGGTTGCTCTTAGTTTCTTTGAGTGTCTTTGCTCTCCAATAAGTTGCTTGTAATAATTCACTTGTGACAATTTCTTAGAAAATGGTATAAATTTTAACAATTTACCAAAAAAAAAAAAAAACGTAATAATTTTGAAAACCAAAACGTACAAGTGACATAATGGAGAATTTAATTACGTCAATCACAATAAAGGTGAGTCAAACACCATTACAACTAATTTAATAAGAGAGCCCTTTGAATAATTCTATTTCCTTTTTTATGTACGTAACAAACAATATATTATATCCTTTTTAGTTATATAATAAGTTTTTAAATATATTTTTCATAATATAAGTTATATTATTTGACACATGTCAAAATCTTAAGAAAAATTAATGTCATGTGGCACGATAGAATTTTAATAAGAGAGCCCTTTTAATAATTCTATTTCCATTTTTTATGTAAGGAACACAAAATATCTTATTTCCTTTTTATTTATATAATATTTTTAAATATTAGTTTCTTAATTTTATTATATGTTATATTATTTTGCACATGTCAAAATCTTCAAAGAATTAATGCCATGTGGCAGATCTAGTTAACAAACTAACTTTTAAAGCCAAGCTTTATATAGTAAGATGTTCCATCAGTAAAACTAAAAAAAATAATCCCCTTAATTAAATCAATTTGGCACAGATTTTATAGAAACGGAATGTTATGATATAATTTCCTAAAAGTTTCTAATAACATAGGTTTAATATAATTTCATTAATTTTTTTTAAATTCACAATATATATATATATATATATATCTATTTTTGGTATTATATCAATATATAATAATTTAACCTTTTAACCAAGTTAAACTATTTCAAAAAATTTAACATCTTGATATAAATACTTCAACTTTTTCAAGTTGAAATATTTGTTATAATATGAAATTAATTTGATTTAATTATATGGTTTCACTAAAAAATATTAAACTAATAATATTGCTCTTAAAATTGGATGTTTATTAAATCAAACTTCATACTCTTATTGTTTCTTATCATTTTGGTTCTTTTTATAATAGTATTTTGACGCATCACACATCTTCATTTCCAATGTTAGACTTTGAAGACATATTCATATTAGGTTTAAAAAAATCAAGTTATGAGCTCTGTTAAATAATAATGTATATTTTTTAATGTATGTGTGATGTGGTAATTTACTTATTGATATTAAATTTTGTTCCACCAGAAAACTAGAGAAAAAATGAGGAATTTAAGAAAACAGTTAATTCGATATATTTGGTAGAAATGTAAATAATGATAATGATTCATATAAACTATGATTTCACTAAATTACTACAAATGACATTTTATATAAATAATCTTGTAAGTGATATCATTTTTATAATTTGGCATGAGAATGATTCTAGTGTTAACACCTCAGCATGGCATTGTAAAACCCCCGAACCGGACTAGACAGGACCGGCCGACCAACAATCAAACAAGAACATGGAACGGCCAATCCCTTTATGCGATCGAACGACAATCAAACAAGAACACGAACGACCGCACAGACCAGCCGACCCGGAGATGCCACAATACGGGGTTAAGTAACGAGTCAGCTCATTCCAGGACGAAGTCCAAAAACAGAGCCGTCCCATTACCTAACACCGTTTACCTCTCGTCCGCGACCTAAGGCTTTTCAACCCGTACTTTGGTCTAGAGTTGTGTTAGTCCGGACAAGGACTAATATCATTGAGCCAGATCAAGTTTACTAAAAACATTTCATTTTATTAATGATCAAATGATCCAAAACATTGTTTTACAAACACAAAACCGTTTGGAGATCTCACTAAAAATCCGAAAAGAAAACATTCTTACAAACGAGTCCTTTACAAAAGTCAAGAAAATCTACTTCCAATGTCCTAACGTTCCGCCGCTCGCTCTCCAGCTTTCTATGGGCTACCTGCAAGGGGAGGGAAAGGAGTAAGTAATCGGGAGATTACTTAGTGAGTTCAGAACATAAACAACAAGGATACCCAACCCAGTCCCTATCATGCAACACACAATCAAACAATCACAGAATAGCGGAAGCAAAAAGAGATAGCCGAAGCAACTTAAATGTAAATAGCCGAGTCACAAAACAACGTTAGTCTCGACATTAACAAACGCACAACACACGCGTGGGCACTGAGATCTCAAAGCATGGCGTGGATCCCCGTGAACAACCTGCACTTGACTATCACAAAGACCGTCAATCCGGAACTTCACCACAAAACAAGGCCATACACCGGCTTTCGCACAAGTGCTTCCAGACCCCAGCTCCGTCCTTCCTCTTTCGGAAAGCTGTCACGGTCAATTCCTCCCTTCTTCTTCCGGAACGCCGTCTGCAGTACCCTGTCGGGTACACTCGGCCAGGGCAGCTACCCCTTCACTTCCGAGCTTCCCCAGCTCTCTGTCCATCGATGCCGTGGAGGAACCTACCTCTCTGTCCTTCGATGCCGTAGGTTGAGGATCACGCACATACCGCCACTGCATCTCACGGTTCCGCCTCAGTCCGAAAGACTACCCGTCTATCGGACCGACTCACCATCTCCACACCAAAACAAAACATCAAACTCCTCAACAACAACACAACTCATCACAACTCCAAACCACAATCTCAACCACATCACCACAACACCACATCACTTCCATAAAACTCCAAGGTATGTTCTCCATTCTGATGAGCCTGAGTTTTCGGTGGAGAAAGTGCAAAAGGATCCGTAGATCATGGCAAGTCTCTCACACCATCCGTGTTAATGCTCGGAGGATAACACACCTTACGCCAGCGGGTTTCTTAGCCCACAGATCTATAAACTCAGTCCATAATAAAACACTTCACATGTATGCACTTTGCCGCATAATCACTTAGTCACGCTATACCATGGGTGCACCCTGCAAGAACTTGTTAGTCACCACATGGATAGCACCTGCACACATAAACATCACACCAACACACATCCACAATCCAACAATATTCAATTCACACAATCTCACATCAAACAATATAAATCGATCATGCATGCAATAATAAACAATTAAACTCAACAAATCAAACATGCAAGCAAAGATCAAGCAACAAAACAAACATGCAAGCAAAGATCAAGCAACAAAACAAACATGCAAGCAAAGATCAAGCAACAAAACGAACATGCAAGCAAAGATCAAGCAAAAAAAACGAACATGCAAGCAATAATTTCAATTTAACAAGCAAGGCATGGGTAAGGGAAGGGTTCCTAAGTCTGAAACTCACTTCACAAGGCTCCAAATAGATCTAATGACTCTTCCTTGACCTCAGATTCCTCCCAGCTCTGCTAGACTCCTCTTCTCTCTCTCTCTCTATCTCTCTCTCTCTCTCGCCCCAATAAAGAAAACAAAGGGGAAGGATTTTTCTGGTTTTGCTAAAATGAAACAAGTGAAGAGGCTGAAGGGTTTAAATAGAAATGATGGTTTAACTAGAGAAAGACACATAGCCTAACACTAATCCTCTCCAGAAATTTCCAGATATCACTAAGACCTCTCTTAGCTTATTCTAATGGCACACGGATTCCACTAAAATAAAGCTAACTAATTAATTGATTTACTTACTACTATTTCTTCTAGAAGCTGACCATTCACAACTTTTCACACGAAAATTCAGTTGCTGAAGGACACTGGGCATTCCAAATTGAGTCTGATTGAACATTAGACTGATCCCTTTGTAGATTATTCAACTGATTCAACCAACAAGCTTCTACACCTTAAATTTCATATCTTCCGTTTCTCTTACTCAAAAATTTCTCTGCTTGATTCAGAATGCTCTTCATGATGTCCTCCGTGCCCGCACAAAGTTTCAGGATTTTTAGATGAGTAAAACTCGATTATGAAGTTTCTTATCCAAACTGCCAATCTTCGTCATCCCATCTTGTCCGATTTTTAACTCTCACAGGAAACTTTGTCTTTGACCAAATCGTTTTTAAATAGCTCCATATCGGTCTTGAGTACCTCTGTGCAAAATCCCTGAATTTTAAAAATAGTGCTCCTAATCCTTTTGGATTTATTTGCTAGAACTGTCCCTTCTTCGCCAAAATCTGACTCTCGTGATATTTTTGGGTAGCGTCTGAATTTTTCTTGGCATGAATCCTTTTGAACTGACTTCTCTGATGTCTTGTGTATCTACGCTCCTAGTTCCACAATTTTTAAAATTGTTCTCATCGCCCATCAGAAGTTATTTTGCTCCGTGGTCATTTTTGTTGTAGTATCGGGGTATTACAGGCATCCCTGTCAATAACACCTCAGCATAGCATCCTTGTCAATAACACATGAAGGCAAGGTTATTCTTAAAATGGATTCTCTAATAATATATAGGAGATTGACATTTCCACTTAACAAATTAAAAATACCCAAATCCAAATCCATAATATTTGCTGTTGGTATTTGCTAATTTTTTATACTTAGTC
Source organism: Isatis tinctoria (assembly GCA_010577795.1). Taxonomy (NCBI): domain Eukaryota; kingdom Viridiplantae; phylum Streptophyta; class Magnoliopsida; order Brassicales; family Brassicaceae; genus Isatis; species Isatis tinctoria. The sequence goes on along the minus strand of CM021246.1, from coordinate 12,235,445 downwards.
AAATTTTAAAGCATTACAAGATTTCAAGTCACTTATTTTTGATCTCAATTTCTCATTTAAACGGACTATGTTTTCGACATATGAATACATCATCTCATAGTGCCACAACAAGGAATCCAACGACTCCATGATTCGGTATTTCCGGCAAACGAGTTGTATGGAAAAGCCGCAAGAATATTTGCCAAACCAATTTGTCCTACAACAGTTCCAACAATCCCCACATGAATAGAAATGACTCCAAACATTAGACGACTCAATAGACTCGACAGACTTAACTTCCTAGACAAGACTCAACAGAAGGACTTTTAAAAGTATCAACGAAAAATTCACTGTATGATTAGTTGGTAGCATTTTTCAGCCCTGAACAAGTCATTGTTAATAGATATCGGATTTACTCGAATATGAGGTGCCAAGATGTCTTGAACCCCTAGGACTTCTGTGTAAACCGAGACAATAGCTAAAACATAGCTTCATTCTCTCATAGAACTAGGTTCCCTATTGTGTTCACTTTGGCCGTGAACAATTCCTGTTTAATCATGAGTGAACTTTGAGAATATCGCTTTTCCTTCATTCTCCTAAAAACGGTCACATTTCACACCGACAAGGTCATTTGCCATTAGCTTTGTTTAAAGGAGTATCATGTACAACTCCACTTATATCTCAAAGCAATGGACACAAATAATTAAAAGAAAATTCTTATCCTCTAAACCTTACAGGTAGCACTATTCATCATGTTAGGTACTGGGTAGAGACATAGAGTCTCACACTTCTTTGGGAAGATTCAGTTTAACTTAGTTTTCCTCTTGAACCTAAGTCAGTTAGTTAGTTAGGGTTACCGCCAAACATCTTCTTAAGTCATAGGCTTTATAACCATTCCTCACGATGATTTTGCAGTTTGATATCGAAACACACCTCCAATAAATGGATCCTAGGCTGTCATCTGATTGGATATAATTTATTAAGATTACTCCATTCGGAGATTAATTGTTTAACGCAGACCATAACTTTAAATATATGGCATGTGACTCAATGCATTAGTTATGGCTTTTTTTGTTCTTAAAATGTTTACACACTGAATTACCTATGTGGCAACTTAGTACATGAACAAACTTTGCTATGCACCCCCCACAATTTTGGGTATTTGTACGCATGTACTTTACCTCTTCAAAGTTCATACAACTTCGTGCCAATGACTTTATGTGGTAAACTACGCTTTCCTTTACATTTTCTGAGGTAACTTATAATCATGCATATTTGCATCATCTTATTAAGAATTGGGTTTGTTCTCTCTACATGAGATTTTTTTTTCCTTTATTTTTTCTTTTAGTTTACCATATTTGCAAACTTCACATTTGTCTTTATTAAACTTGCATTTCGGAATTAGAGTAAAATTAATCAATCTTTGTATAGATTTATAATTCTCATTTGCTAAACATTCATTCCAAAGGGGAAATTTCAAAAATGCACTTTCTTTGGTACACTTTTTCAGTTTTGCACTTCTAAAAAAGACATTTTCATTTTTACACTTTTTTATAAAGCTTTATGAACTCTTAAATTTTTTTAGGACAAATCTTCCATTAGGGTTTACAATTCAGAGTTTAAAGTTTTAGGGTTTACGATTTAGGGTTTAGGGCTTACGATTTAGGGTTAAGGGTTTAGATTCACAAATCCTTAAGATTTAGGGTTTAGGGTTTAGATTCACAAACCCTAAACCCTAAACCCTAAACCCTAAACCCTAAATTCTAAATCGTCTATTTCCTAAACCCTAAACCCTAATTTGTAAACCCTAAACCCTAAACCCTAAACCCTTAAACCTTATACACTAAACCCTAAACCCAAATTCGTAAACCCTAAACCCTAAACCCTAAACATTAAACCCTAAACCCTAAACCCTAAACCCTAAACCCTAAACCTTAAACCCTAAACCCTAAACCCTAATTCGTAAACCCTAAACCCTAAACCCTAAACCCCAATTTGTAAACATTAAACCCTAAACCCTAAACCCTAAACCCTAATTCGTAAACCCTAAACCCTAAACCATAAACCCTAAACCATAAACCCTAATTCGTAAACCCTAAACCCTAAACCCTAATTCGTAAAGCTTAAACCCTAAACCCTAAACCCTAAACGTAACCCTAGCCTTCGTTTTTGTAAAGGATGAAAATGAGTGTATTTTTGAATTTTTTTTTTTGTGTAAAGTGTAGTTTTTAAAATGTATATGATGAAAGTGGTATTTTTGACAAATTCTCCATTCCAAATGGTAAAAACTTAACTAAATAAGCAACTGCATCTGTATATATAATTAGAAAGTGACTTTCCTCATTTTGCACCACCTAATGCCACGTGGCGTCTTTATTTTGAGTCTAAGAAAAAAATGAAATGAGAAAATGGTATCTGGTGGACTCGAACTCGGATAAAGAGAGTATTAAGCATACACCTATAACCACTGGACCATGTTGTTTTGTTGACAATATTTACCGAAACAAATATCTAAACGATATTATGGATCCAACCAAGGAATATTTAACAAAACAGATTTTATAGATCGCTAGGCCCAGACCCACCGCCCGACTAACGTCTAACGAGTTCCCAAACCTGGATTAACACTAACAAAAAAATACATTTGTTAAACAAATTGATGAGAAATGAATAAAGAATTTGAGCAATAATACATTCTGATAACACTAATATAAAACCATTCGATTACAAATCAATGTTTACTTTAATTTTAGATTTAGCAACTTTTTTATATATAAAATACAATAAGTGTGTAGTATATAATAATGATCTTTAATCCGAATAAAAAGATAGAATTGATCCATTTTAAACTGATTAAAATGTCATACAATAATATTTATAATATCCAAAGGTTTTCAATGGAGAAGTATTTTCCATCAAGAGACAATTCATGAGTTTTTTTTATATAAAAAGAGAATTCATGAAAACGTCTATAATCACATAAACAGTTTCAATATTTGAATGTAAAATATAGTTTGTATGAGTAAAATTTGCAATAAATTTTTTTATGAAATATATTTCTAGCCATGAAGAAATGAAAAACTATATCTTGCAATCTTTCGCAGTTAATCTTATATTGATAAAAAAACGTGAAATAGTTAAAAAATGAAAAAAAATTATCATTAGATAAATAAAATCAAAGAAAAATTAATATTAATATATTGATACAAATAAACACATAAAATAACAATAATTATTACCTAACTATATAAATTAGATTATATATTCAACAAAAAAAAACAAAAAATGACAAACATATACCCCATGCAAAAAGGAAGAAAAGAGAAGCCATTATGGTTAGACATCATCTAGGTCTGAGAGGTGTTCGAATATTAGATAAGGAACTATCACCTACATATTACAAATAAGATAATAAGATATCAACACGAAAAAATGACGCGTAACCAATGGATGTGAAAACACAAAAGAAGGTAAAAAGAATATCAAGGATTAATTCGCCGGTTTGTTTGAGACAAATAATGTATTCTTAAAATATACATAAACAGGCAAAAAATATTAAAATATTCTGCATTGCGTAATCTTATTGAAACTATATATAATACGAAAGAAATAAATATATAACCAACGGAATACTACTCCGCGCATGCGCGGTGTTAGCAGTTCTACTAGTTATTTTAATTGAAAGTTGAAAAGAAACAAAAATTGAAACATTATGTTACACATTTTGGGTAAGACTGTATTAACACACATTCTGATCAGTCCACCATGAACAAACCCCTTGCCAAAGTAAACCCCCTACTTCCTGATAATCGAAAGTTACAGCACATCCGGCTTTGCTAAAAAGCGAACCAGTAATCAGATTATTCCGCGATCTGGCACATGTTTCACATTTGTAGAGTAACCTTCAATCTTGGATGAACCAGAATTACCTATTAGCAGTCGCTCCTCATTCTTGCATTTCTTATAGGTATTAAACATATCTTTCTCGATGCATATGTGAGCAGTGGCCCCTGAGTCAGACCACCAAACTTATGGGTTGTCTTCGAGTGTGTTGACTTCTGTGACCACAACGCACATATCATCTCCAGTTACGTTAGCTGAGACTTTCCCTTGTGTTTGCTTGGACTAGCCTTGCTTCTACAAACATTAGCTTTGTGTCTCACCTTGCCACTTTTGTGACAATTTCTAGAGAACTTTCTAGGTGTTGTTGGCTTTTTAAAGCTCCTGGTCGATTTGGGAGGAATTTTAGCTCAGCCAAACATCATTGCTATGAGTGAGAACAACATCGACTTCACAGAAACAAAACATATTAATATACTAACTCAAAGCGAACAAATAGAAGTTCAATATATACTATGCAATTATAACTAAATATGATTAACTGCAAATAGAATTTGGTTTTAAAATACAGAATTATTAAATTGAGAAACAAAACAATTTAATTGCAAATAAATCACACAATTAAGTTGACTCATGCAAAAAAAATTATGCTAATTAATTCACACAATCAATTGCAAAAGTAACGTATATGTTTCTTTCAGAATTAACCAAAATGATTAAACCAGAGCTAAGAAACCGTTTTAAAAAATACCGTAACAAATCAAAACCAAGTCTGCAACTTAATAACAGGCAACAAGTTTTAAATGCGATGACACCACAATTTGATTCAATGATTACGACCAAATAAATTATGTGATGTAACATATTGGAATATATTAGGATATATACATGGTTAGATAGATAAGGCTGTCCAATACGGTAAAACCGAACCAAACCCATCCATACCGAACCGAAATAGAGCATATGGTTTGGTTTTGGTAATACCGTATAAACCATATGGATGGTATTTTTTCAAAACCGCAGTATATGGATATGGTTAGGTTTATAACCGACCTAACCGAATAAACTGAATAAAACCGATAGAACGTATATAATTTTGGGCAATTCTCAGAAATACCACACTTTCATGTTTTTGTGACAAAAGTACCACACCAAGGTGAAAATGACAAAAATAACATTTTTTGAAAAAAAAAAAAACTATTATACATTTATTTTCATATGTTTCTTTCCAATCCCTTAAAACTAAACCCTAAAACCCCAAATATAAACCCTAATTAATGACTTTTGAACCCAAATTTATTAGTTTAATTATCTTTAAACCATTAAATAAATGTTATTTTTGTCATTTTCACCTTGTTGTGATATTTTTGTCACAAAAAACATAAAAATGTGGTATTTGAGGGTATTTCTCTATAATTTATATATATTATATAGACACACTATAATACATTTATGGTATGGAAGTCTTTAGTAGAATTACTAAAGTAATTCATATTTTAATTCCTTCTAAGTATTAACTTTTCATATATAAATTATATACAGTAACTAACTCAGCTTTACTAACAGTTGTTTTTTAAATCTATAAATGACCAGATTTTCGTGTTCAATCCGAAGTGTGATTTTAGTGGAAGGAAAATATATAAGAATCTAATAACTTTTTTTTCCCATTATTCTATTCTTTTCGTTGATTTTGTGTTGAAAGTTTTAGTTATACTTTGATAATTTTATAGTTTATAACTTTATATGATGTTGTTCAGCTGCTTTACTACTTTTATTTTTTGTTTTCTTTGTCTTTTAATAACTTTCGGGTTTAAAACTGAATAAATCGAAAACCGAAAAGTATATAACCGAACCAAACCAAAGTAAGTATGGATTTAGTATGGTAGCTAAATTTCACTAACTGAAAAACCGAAAAACCAAATAAACCGAACCGAAACCGAACCATATCCACATTGAACACCCCTAGATAAGTGTTTGTTGGGGTCAAAATCCCCTCTTCGAAGATTTATAGAACGAGAACTCAAGATCAAGAGCAAGCAGATCATATCCCCAACATAAGGCCAGCCGCCCATGCTCTATGCATGAGGCCAGCCGCCCTTATCTCCTTTCCGAAGGGCAGCCACCCATCATCACCATCAGTACATGGCGTCTGGCCTTGTCCCAGACAAAGCCAGCCGCCCATCACCATCAGTACATGGCGTCTGGCCTTGTCCCGGACAAAGCCAGCCGCCCACCATCACCTGTCCAATAAGAGCATTTCGTCTGGTCTGAATAGGTCCAGCCGCCCATCACCTGTCCAAGAGAGCACGGCGTCTGATCTTGTCCCGCATAAGTCCAGCCGCCCATCACCTGTCCAAGAGGGCATGGCGTCTAATCTTGTCCCGGATAAGTCCAGCCGCCCATCAAGACATGGCGTCTGGTCTTATCCCGAACAGGCCAGCCGCCCGTCGTCTTATCATCAAGACATGGCGTTTGGTCTTATCCCGAACAGGCCAGCCGCCCATCCTCTTATCATCAAGACATAGCGTCTGGTCTTGTCCCGGACAAAGACCAGCCGCCCATCATCTCTTCATCAAGGCATGGCGTCTGGCTTTTTCCCGAACAAGCCAGCCGCCCATCTCCTCCTTCCTTCAAGCATGATTCTCGGCTCGGTTCGATCCAACACCAAGCATCCACACGTTCTCATCCCAGGCGCCCATGGACTAAAGCCAGCCGCCCATGGACTAAGGCCAGCCACCCATGGACTGAAGTCAGCCGCCCATGGACCGAAGCCAGCCGCCCTTGAGCAAAACCAGCCGCCCATACACCCGAGACAGAGACGGGGCGGCTGGCCATCACTACAGAGTCGGCGGCTGGAGATCTAGCAAAAAAATGGGCGGCTCAGTTTCAATAGTCTTAAAACGTTCGGAACACTATTCACGCGGGAAAACCGTTAAAACAGTGTTCACGAAAAACTATTCATCCCGTGAAAAAGCTAACCGAAAAATCGATTTAAGCTTAATCGAGATCCGATTTACTATTCATAGATTACTATACATTGGTTACTGTTCACTAAAAATTGGGCCGAACCAGGATCAGACCATGTGACGGATTGCTGAAGGTTTCGGGCCAGGAATCGGGCCCAAAAGACTAGGTCGGCGGCTGGAAGGAGAGAACAAAGTCCCACATTGCTCAGAAGGAGTTTTAGCACCTTAGGTCTCCTAGTATAAATATAGATGCTTGTACTAGGCTAAGATCATCCCAATTCGAGTATTAAGACTTTTTGCAATATTAGACTTTTCAGTTTTTGCAATTGTTCTTATACTTCCGAAAAATATCAATAAAAATATATTTTTGCATTTTTGGTCCTTTAATTCTGTTAAAATAGAATTTTCGGATCCCCATAAAATATAAGTTTTGACAGTGTGAGTTTCAGCTCTCACAGTGTTGGAACTCGTCTTTTGACAAAATGGTGTGGACCAATTTTCCAGTGGATTTTTCGATGGAGACGTCTATCGAAATGATCGGAACTTGGGGACGATGTAATCGTCAACGTGAGCACAATGTAGTAGTGTAGTCACATGTTAAAATCGAAGTTGTTTTGAATGAGAAATGAACGTCGAAAGTGAAAAGAGAGATATCCAGATCGGGATTTGACATCTTTTTTTTACCAAAAGGCCATTTGTAAATTCTGTTGTTGATAAAGTCAACAAAAATATCTCATAAAATTGAATTTTGTAATTAAAGAATTAATGTTAATTGATTTTGTAACAGAAAATTCAATTGTGTCATTATGATAATGAAATTAATTTTTTCATTGAATCCACCAGATTTTTTGGCGTCGAGAAACTTCTTTTTTAAACAATTCATTTGCTCATCTTCTACAGAGAGATTCTGAAGACAATCCCCTCACAATCTTTTCTTCTTCTATTTTTCCCCCTCGAAAATACATCACATAATTTTCGGTTGGATAGGTTTTATCTTCAGTGCTGGGAGATAAAAAACACTTCAGTTGTATCCTGGGAATCTGACCGCTAGGAAAACTATCAGAGTATGGGCGTTTAAAGATTTAAGGAAATAGATTCGAAGTCTTGCCTCTACAAATTTCTTATCATTTTTCTGGTTTGGTATTGTATTTTTAAATTTTGTTTCATCAATTATTTATACAAATATCAGTTGTCTTGTTGTTGTAAATCTTTAAAATTGTTTATTTGAACTTACAATACTGATATTTTGTTCAAGTTTTTGATGACAACAGGTTTTTCCATCACTTGGTGGTTTAAGAACTAAATCCAGATTTTGGTCTGCGTTTTCCTTTCATCCAGCAATTCTTTTGATTTGCTTATCGCCTCATTGCTTGTGCTGGCACCTGCTTTTGCTTTGGTTTCAGATGGTTTTTTACTAATCCTTGTGTTTAACGTTTTGCTCTTTGACTACAGGGATTTCTGCAATTTGAGTATGTGAATTGCTTTATTCTGTTGTTTGCGCTAATTTAATTTGCAGGGATTTGATTGTTTGCTGTATCTGTTGCTGTTTTTTTGGCAACAAGTTTTGCTTGAAACAAAATAAACAGAATTCTTTTGATCTCTGTTACCAATCGTTTTACTCTGAACTTGTGGTGTTTGGTCACTGTTGTGCAAGATTATTAGTTAGCAAATATCAGAATCTTTTTCTCGTGAGCATAATTGTTGAACGCAAACATAATTTTTTTTCTTTTTGCTTCAGGCTTTAGTTTCTGGTTATATTTAATTATTCAACAATTCAAAAGTCGTGAGTGTTGTGAATCGAATGTTTTTGTGTGTTATTACTTAGACCAAATGGTCTTATATATATAGGTTTATACAAGGACATATAAGGAAATATTCCATAAATCTATTCCTTGTCTAACAAGGAATAATTAAGACTTAAACTAAACCTAAGGACCGGTTATAACATAACCTCTATTGGGCCGGTTTATGAGTCTATCCGCGAATGGTTTTTAACACTCCCCCTTCGACGAAACAACCGAGCCTGATGCTATCACAGATCTTTGTAATACGCTTGGGGTTGCTGTCTCATTAAAACCTTTCTAAGGAAAACCCAATTGGGATAAAACCTTAGCGAGGAAAAAGTGTACAACACGTATTACTCCCCCTGTTTTAGACATCACTAAAGTCCCTTAGTCGGCGCATGCCGATCTGATACATCAACTTCTTGAGCGTGGATGTTGGGAGTGACTTCGTGAACAAGTCAGCTGAGTTGTCGCTTGAACGGACTTGAAGCACTTCAATTTTTCCAGCCTTCTGGAGATCGTGAGTGAAAAAGAATTTGGGTAGGATGTGCTTCGTTCGATCTCCCTTGATGTATCCATCCTTCAATTGAGCTATGCATGTTGCATTGTCCTCATAGAGTATGGTTGGTTCTTCCTTTCCTTCGGTCATCCCACAATCTCGCCTTATATGCTGAGTCATCGATCTGAACCAAACACATTCACGGCTAGCCTCATGAATCGCCAAAATATATGTGTGATTTGATGACGTGGCCGTGAGTGCCTGCTTCATGGATCGCCATGAAATTGTGTTTCCTCCGTGAGTGAACACATATCCTGCCTGAGATCGTCCATTGTGTGGATCCGATAGATAACCTGCATCAGCAAAACCAACTAAACCTTTGTCGTTATGGTTAGTGTAAAATAGACTCATGTCCTTCGTTCCTTGTAGGTAACGAAGTATATGTTTAATCCCGTTCGAGTACCTCTGGGTCGGACAAGAACTAAATCTTGATAGGAGGTTCGCGGCAAAGCATATGTCTGGTCTAGTGTGACTAGCCAAGTATAATAAGGCTCCTATGCCACTGAGATATGGCACTTCGGGACCAATGACTTCTTCATCCTTTCTCTTCGGACCGAATGGATCACTGTCCAATCCAAGGCTTCTCACCACCATTGGGCTGCTCAATGGGTGGGTCTGGTCCATATTAAATCTCTTGAGTACCTTTTCTGTATATGCCATTTGATGCACAAGGATACCATCATTGATGTACTCAAGCTGTATTCCCAAACAGAACTTAGTCTTTCCTAAGTCTTTCATCTCAAACTCGGCCTTTAAGTATTCTACTGTTTGGGCTATTTCACCAGGGGTTCCGAGGATGTTCAGATCATCCACGTATACTGCTATAATCACAAATCCTTTGTTTTCAAACTTCTTTACAAAAATACACGGACTGATGGGATCATTTTTGTACCCGGACTTAACTAAGTATTCACTTAACCGGTTGTACCATATATGCCCACTCTGTTTCAGTCCGTATAAGGATTTGTTCAGCCTAATGCAGTGTTCTTCTCAAGAACTTTTCTTATCTTTGAGCTCAATACCCTCTGGTAATCTCATATAGATTTCATTATCCAGTGGATCATATAAATATGCGGTTACAACATCCATTAACCGTAAATCCAATTTTTCTCTTATGGCCAGACTTATCAGGATTCGGAAAGTCGTTTCATCCACCACATGGGAGTATGTCTCTTCATAATTGATTCATGACTTTTGTGAGAATCCTTGTGCAACAAGCCGTGCTTTGTGCCTAACGATTTCTCCTTGTTCATTTTTGAAGGAATTTGTACAGGTTTTAATCATATTAAAACGGCCCTAACAACAAATCCTAAGCCACGGATCAAGTGTCAATTGAATCTATATCAGATCTCGAGTATACCTGGAGATTAAGCAGCGGAAGATGTCAGGTAATCGAGATCAGGAGCGCCTCAGGTGCTGCGCCTCTACAGAAGTCCACACGCACACAAACTGGATGACAGGGATGCTAGTGCCTTTGCGAACGGTTCGCCTTAGGGTTCTCTCTGCGTTTCTGTGACTGCCAGTAACTTCTGATGTATTTCAAGTCGTGCCCTATATCCTATATATAGGCGACTTAACGAAACCTAGTTGACCGATGGACCAAACCGAGTTGATTTCAATTAAATCAAAAACCGGTTTTTGATCCCGAGTGTTGTCGATCGACACCCTCACAGAAAAACGATATCGACGTATATCTCATATACATTGATCGTGATCATTACTATAATGATCAAACCCAATTTATATTATCCAGTTTGCTTAGGTGTGTGACCCTATATGATCATATGATAATGGTAATGAGTTCATAACTCATAAGTTATAAGCGGCTTCTAGCAAAACATTATAACCATCCAATATCATGTGATTGTCTTATCTCGACATCACGACTCTACTAGAGTAAATACAAGTATGATTTCAGGACATTCCCTTCAGTCTCCCACTTGTACTGGAATCAACTATTCCCATAATCCCTTTGCCTCTATATCTCGATCTGGCATAAGGCAAGAACTCGTGTCATCCTTAATCAACCAAACCATGTTTATCGAACTCCGATTTATACTGATAAAAGACAAACGATTGATATTCAATCCGTTTGAGCGTGGCCACGCATTTCCTGTATCAAATCTTCGATAGGCCCAGAGATATCTATCTCCCGTTATATGGGAGGGACAAATTCCATTTTGTTCCATCCCTGTTCCCCACACACTTCATAATATGCCCAATCAATGCCTTTATAGCCACCAGTTACGGCTGACGTTTGACAGAGTCAAAGCATACCAATTCATATGTAAGAAAACATGATGAACTCAGGTCTAAGGACTATACTCTGTAGTCGTAATGAGAAACTCTTATGACACTCATATAACAATCTTGTAGAGTTCTCATTAGCGGGTCATGTCCGATCATGTGTTCTCTAACACATATCTATGTGATTGACTTTAATACTCCTATTAATGACTCCATGAAACTTAGTCATCAGTCACCTCACATACTAGTCTCGCGCGGTTATTAATGTCCAACTTTAATAACCTCGACTATGGACACAGATAATTTATGTCATCTATCACTTATAGAGTTTCATGATCAAATCACGTATTTGATGATCTATAAGAATGCCATAAATTACTTTTGGACTATTATTTAATAACACAATTAAATAATACTGAAACAATTTCATTAAATAAAACATAACCAAATGTATGTTTACATGAACATCAAAACATAAATATGATAACTCCCACTAAAATCAAGATTACTGCTTAAGGAATCTAATGCCTATAGCAGCTGCATGACTCTCATGCTTCGGTCGTGGGAGTGGCTTAGTCAACGGGTCAGCGACGTTCTAGTCTGTCGGAACTCTGCTGATCTTGACGTCACCTCTCTCAATGATATCACGAATCAAATGATATCTCCTCTCAATGTGTTTGGATTTCTGGTGTGATCTGGGCTCCTTAGCCTGAGCTATGGCTCCATTGTTGTCACAAAACAATGCCACAGGCTCAGAAATGCTAGGAATCACACCAAGCTCAGTAATGAACTTCCTAATCCAAACAGCCTCCTTCGCCGCTTCAGAAGCAGCGATGTATTCAGCCTCGGTCGTTGAGTCCGCCACGGTGCTCTGCTTGGAACTCTTCCAACTGACTGCACCTCCATTTAGACAGAAGACGTAACCAGACTGAGATCGGAAATCGTCTTTATTTGTCTGAAAACTGGCGTCCGTATAACCACTCACTACAAGCTCATCACTTCCTCCGTACACTAAGAACTTATCCTTGGTATTTCTCAAATACTTCAGGATCGTCTTGACGGCAGTCCAGTGACTCTCACCGGGATCTGATTGGTATCGACTCGTCATGCTTAAAGCACAAGCAACATCTGGACGAGTACATAGCATGGCATACATAACAGATCCTATCGCATAAGCAAAAGGAATCCTACTCATGCGCTCTCGCTCAGCAGATGTCGAAGGACACTGCTTCTTGCTGAGAGTAATGCCATGAGACATCGGAAGCAAGCCCTTCTTGGAATCATGCATGTTGAACCTGTGTAGAACCTTATCGATATAAGTGTCATGGCACAGTCCAATCAGCCTCTTTGGTCTATCTCTATAGATCCTTATTCCAAGAATATAGGTGGCTTCGCCCATGTCTTTCATCGAGAAACAACTTCCGAGCCAGTCCTTTACTGACTGAAGTAATGGAATATCATCTCCTATGAGAAGTATGTCGTCTACATACAGTACGAGAAATGCAACTGCGCTCCCACTAGTCTTCTTGTAAATGCAAGGTTCCTCTTCGTTTCTGATGAAGTTAAACTTTTTAACTGCTTCATCAAAACGTAGGTTCCAACTCCGAGATGCTTGCTTAAATCTATAAATGGATTTATGAAGCTTGCATACTTTCCTAGCAGCATTAGGATCAATGAAACCCGGAGGTTGTGTCATGTACACATCCTCTTCCAGAATCCCGTTAAGGAAAGCTGTTTTCACATCCATTTGCCAAATCTCATAATCATGATGAGCGGCTGTTGCTAGGAGAATCCGAATAGATTTAAACATAGCGACTGGGGAATAGGTTTCATCATAGTCAACACCTTGAACTTGTTTGAAACCTTTTGCCACCAACCTAGCTTTGTAAATCTGAACGTTTCCATCCACATCGATCTTCTTCTTGAAGACCCATTTACACTCAATGGCTTTTACACCATCAGGTAAATCACCCAAAGTCCATACTTGGTTTTGTGACATGGAACCCATTTCGGATTCAGCGGCCTTAAACCACTTTTCGGAGTCAGGGCCCATCATTGCTTCTTCGAAAGTCGCAGGTTCGTCACTGTCAATGATCAAGAGATCATGACAATTAGTCACAAGAAATCCATATCTCTCGGGCTCGTGACGAATCCTTTCGGATCTGCGAACTTCTGGCATCACAGGTTCGGACTCTACAACTCTTTGTAGATCCAGCCGCTGCTCTTCCTCGACAGGTTGAGCAGGCTCATGTGATTCTCGAACTTCTTCGAGTTGTACTTTACTCCCACTATTCTTCTTGGAAAGAAATTCTCTCTCAAGAAAGACACAGTTCTTAGCAACAAACACTTTGTTCTCAGAACGGTTGTAAAAGTAGTAAGCCTTGGTTTCCTTAGGATAACCAACGAAGTAGCACTTATCAGATTTGGATGCAAGCTTATCAGATATCAACCGCTTGACATAAGCTTCACAACCCCAAATTTTGAGAAAAGACAAACTTGGAACTTTTCCAGTCCACATTTCATATGGCGTCTTCTCAACTGACTTTGATGGAACTCTGTTTAGCGTAAACGCAGACATTTCTAGAGCGTATCCCCAGAAGGATAATGGAAGATCTACTTGACTCATCATCGATCGGACCATATCTAATAAAGTTCGATTCCTCCTTTCAGACACACCGTTCCACTGAGGTGTTCCGGGAGGAGTGAGTTGTGAAACAATTCCACAATTACTCAGATGATCACTGAACTCTTGGCTTAAGTACTCACATCCACGATCTGATCGAAGAGCCTTGATACTTTTGCCAAGTTGGTTCTGCACTTCATTCTGGAACTCCTTGAACTTTTCAAAGGATTCCGATTTATGTCTCATTAAATAGACATAACCAAATCTACTGAAGTTTCCTCTAGCACTAACACTCATTGGACCACGTACATCGGTATGTATTAGGCCCAATAGGTCACCGGCCCTTTCATTAAATTTGTTGAAAGGGGCCTTTGTCATTTTGCCCAATAAGCAGGATTCACACTTCTCAAATGATTCAAAATCAAATGAGTCTAAAAGCCCATCATTATGAAGCTTCTGAATCCTTTTCTCATTGATGTGGCCCAAACGACAATGCCAGAGAAAATTAGGGTTCGAGTCATTGGTTCTTAACCGTTTGGTACTTATGTTATAGACAGGCATTGATTGGTTAAGAATATAAAGTCCATTCTCTAATGGAGCGCTACCATAAAAAATTTCATTACGATCAAAAGAACAACACTTGTTTTTAATCGAAAAATGAAAATATTCTAAATCCAAAACAGAAATAGAGATGATGTTTCTGCTTATAGCAGGTACATAGTAGCAATTATTTAATTCTAAAACCAAGCCTGACGGCAGAGACAAATGATAAGTTCCTACGGCTAATGCAGCAACTCTTGCTCCATTCCCAACGCGCAGGTCCACTTGTCCCTTTTCTAGCGTTCTACTGTTGCTTAGACCCTGCATATTCGTAGAAATATGAGCGCCACAGCCGGTATCCAATACCCAAGACTTAGAACCTGAAGTAGTAACATTTACTTCTATAACATAGATACCTGGAGAAGTCATCTCAAATGTCTTCTTTGAGTTCTTTAGATCTCCCAGATACTCTTTGCAATTTCTCTTCCAATGCCCAGACTTATTGCAGTAATGGCATTTATTAGCATCAGTAGGGCCGCGTTTGGGCTTGGAAGAAGCCTCAGGCTTATCTTGATTCTCAATCTGGAATGCCTTAGCTTTTCCTTTGCCCTTAGCAGGTTTCTTAAACCTTTTACCCCCTTGCACCAAAAGTACATTAGGGGTGCCCTTCTTGATGTTTGGCTCAGCTGTCTTGAGCATGCCATGCAGTTCCGTCAAAGTATTTGTCATGTTGTTCATGTTATAGTTCATGATAAACTGATCAAAGCTTGACGGCAACGACTGCAGAATGATGTCCGTAGCCAACTCTTGGCTAAGGGGACAATCCAGTTTTGCCAGGTTATCAATATAACCCATCATCTTGATGACATGTGGGCTAACTGGACCATCCTTTGGTAGCTTGCATTCAATGAGAGATTTAACCGTCTGGTATCTCTCAGTTCGTGCTTGCTCCTGAAACATTCCTTTCAGGCTAGTGATCATCTCAACAGGTGACGCCACGTTCTCGTATTGCTTCTGCAAGTCCGAGTTCATGGTAGCCAGCAAGAGACAACTCACATCGACCTCATCATTAGAATGCTTCTCCCAAGCATTCCTTTCAGCGTGTTCGGCACTGGTTTTCGGTTTCTCAAGGAGAACCTTCTCAAGGACGTATTCCTTTTTCTCTTGCTTGAGAACTATTCTCAAGTTCCGATACCATTCAAGGAAGTTCGATCCATTAAGCTTGTCCTTCTCAAGGACGGATCGAAGCGAGAATGTGTTTCTGTGAGGGGAACTAGACATAGCTGAAATAAAACACAAAATGAGAGTTTAGCTTCGATGTTCAAGAAATGAGAAATCTTAACAATTAAGAAAACTCGCATTATATTCAAAACAAAATTTTCCTCAATTGAATATAATGATCCAAGATCCATATTTCACAAAAATTTGAGTGAGCTTTGGCCCATCGCCCAAACTTTAGTTATTTAGGTAAGCAACCCTTTGCTAATTATATCATATATAATTCTTGGTCTTAGATTGATATCTTATATTGAATCCAATCCTATATCTCTGAGCCCAAAACTATTTTGATAGCCCAGTTAAGCAAACCAATCTTTTAAGTCCGTAGTAACGATTACAACCTGCCTCACTCGTGTAATTGCGAACACCCTGCTTTGGCAGACCCATCACACAATGAAACGAGCCTTGACAGTTGACAAGATTGGGAAGACATAAGTGCTTAATATTAGGTTTGAGGAACGGCACCTTAAATCTAGTTTATATCAATTATATATCCTAGATATTTCAACTTGTTTTATACTTATAAAATTTCTTAAGTTAAACAAGCTAGGAACGCGAATTCTGAAGTGGTGTCGATCGACACCAGATCAGTGTCGATCGACACAACTGGTTTGTGTTGACCGACAAATTCCGATCCGGTTCAATCGCGATAAACCATTTAACCGATTAAACCGATCGAATCAATCGCAGATAACCGACCAGTGTCAATCGACACTACATTAGTGTCGGTCGACACCAACCTTATCGGTTCAAAGAACGATAACCGATTTACCTCTTGAACCGATCGCGATAACCCGGTTCAATCCAATTGAACCAATCGTGATAAACCGAGTGGTGTCGATCGACACTACTTTAGTGTCGGTCGACACCAGTGGTTTGAGGAAAACGATCAAAGATCGTAAACTAAAGTTTTCACGCGAAAACCCTAGTGGTGTCGATCGACACCGAATTGGTGTCGATCGACACCGAAGAACCTAGAACGGCGTTCTTCTTGAAAACGATTTTGAACAAGTGGATCTTAATCATGCATATCTATTATCAAATAATACCGATTTGAATTCAAACAATTCAATAATATGCAACAGATTAAATAAAACACTAGGCTCTGATACCACTGAAGGAATTTGTACAGGTTTTAATCATATTAAAACGGCCCTAACAACAAATCCTAAGCCACGGATCAAGTGTCAATTGAATCTATATCAGATCTCGAGTATACCTGGAGATTAAGCAGCGGAAGATGTCAGGTAATCGAGATCAGGAGAGCCTCAAGTGCTGCGCCTCTACAGAAGTCCACACGCACACTAACTGGATGACAGGGATGCTAGTGCCTTTGCGAACGGTTCGCCTTAGGGTTCTCTCTGCGTTTCTGTGACGGCCAGGAACTTCTGATGTATTTCAAGTCGTGCCCTATATCCTATATATAGGCGACTTAACGAAACCTAGTTGACCGATGGACCAAACCGAGTTGATTTCAATTAAATCAAAAACCGGTTTCTGATCCCGAGTGGTGTCGATCGACACTCACCTTTGGTGTCGATCGACACCCTCACAGAAAAACGATATCGACGTATATCTCATATACATTGATCGTGATCATTACTATAATGATCAAACCCAATTTATATTATCTAGTTTGCTTAGGTGTGTGACCCTATAGGATCATATGATAATGGTAATGAGTTCATAACTCATAAGTTATAAGCGGCTTCTAGCAAAACATTATAACCATCCAATATCATGTGATTGTCTTATCTCGACATCACGACTCTACTAGAGTAAATACAAGTATGATTTCAGGACATTCCCTTCAATTTCTCTTCCTCACAAAGACCCATTTATGTCCAACTGGGATTATATCATGAGGTGTCCGAATTATAGGACCAAAAACCTCTCTCTTCTTTAAAGAGTTTAACTCCACGTTTATGGCTTCTTTCCATTTAATCCAATCAGATCGTTGAGTGCACTCAGAGATTGACGTGGGTTTTAGATCTTCATTCATTACATTAAGTGCTACATTGCATGCAAATATATCATAAATGTGAAGGGAATGTCCTGAAATCATACTTGTATTTACTCTAGTAGAGTCGTGATGTCGAGATAAGACAATCATATAATATTGGACGGTTATAATGTTTTGATAGAAGCCGGTTATAATTTATGAGTTATGAACTCATTACCATTATCATATGATCCTATAGGGTCACACACCTAAGCAAACTGGATAATATAAATTGGGTTTGATCATTAGAGTAATGATCATGATCAATGTATATAAGATATACGTCGATATCAAGTTTCTGTGAGGGTGTCGATCGACACCAAAGGTGAGTGTCGATCGACACCACTCGGGATCAGAAACCGGTTTTTGATTTAATTGAAATCAAGTCGGTTTGGTCCATCGGTCAACTAGGTTTCTTTCAGTTTCCTATATATATGATATAGGGCACGACTTTGAGACTATCAGAAGTTCCTGGCAGTCACAGAAACACCGAGAGAATCCCAAGGCGAACCGTTCGCAAGGCACTAGTATCCCTGTCGTCCAATTTGTGTGCGTGTGGACTTCTGTAGAGGCGCAACACTTGAGGCGCTTCCTGATCTCGATTACCTGACATCTTCCGCTGCTTAATCTTCAGATATACTCAATATCTGATATAAATTCAATTGGCACATGATCTGTGGCTTAGGATTTGTTGTTAGTGCTGTTTTAATATGATTAAAACCTGTACAAAAATAGGATGTGGGCTATCAAAATAGTTTTGGGCTCAGAGATATAGGATTAGATTCGATATAAGATATCAATCCAAGCCCAAGAATTATATATGATATAATTAGCAAAGGGTTGCTTACCTAAATAGCTAAAGTTTGGGCGATGGGCCAAAGCTCACTCAAATTTTTGTGAAATATGGATCTTGGAACATTATATTCAATTGAGGAAAATTATTTTGAATATAATGTGAGTTTCTTAATTGTTAAGATTTCTCATTTCTTGAACATCGAAACTAAAACTCTCGTTTTTGTGTATTTTCAGCTATGTCTACCTCCACTCACTCAAACACATTCTCAATTCGATCCGTCCTTGAGAAGGACAAGTTAAATGGATCGAATTTCCTCGAATGGTATCGGAATTTGAGAATTGTTCTCAAACAGGAGAAAAAGGAATATGTCCTTGAGAAGGCTCTCCTTGAGAAACCAAAACCCAATGTCGCACACGCCGAGAAGAATGCTTGGGAGAAGCATTCTAATGATGTGGTCGATGTGAGTTTTCTCATGCTGGCTACCATGAACTCGGACTTGCAGAAGCAATACGAGAACGTGGCGTCGCCAATTGAGATGATCACTAGCCTGAAAGGTAAGTTTCAGGAGCAAGCACGAACTGAGAGATACCAAACGGTTAACTCTCTCATTGAGTGCAAGCTACCAAAGGATGGTCCAGTTAGCCCACATGTCTTAAAGATGATGGGTTATATTGATAACCTTGCGAAACTGGATTGTCCCCTTAGCCAAGAGTTGGCTACGGACATCATTCTGCAGTCGTTGCCGTCAAGCTTTGATCAGTTTATCATGAACTATAACATGAACAGCGTGACAAAGACTTTGACTGAACTGCATGACATACTCAAGACAGCTGAGCCAAACATCAAGAAGGGCACCCCTAATGTTGGTACAAGGAGGTAAAAGGTTTAAGAAACCTGCTAAGGGCAAGGGAAAAGCCAAGGCAGTCCAGACTGAGAATCAGGACAAGCTTGATTCCTCTTCCAAGCCCACACGCGGCCCTAATGATGCTGACAAATGCCATTACTGCAATAAGTCTGGGCATTGGAAGAGAAATTTCAAAGAGTATCTGGGAGATCTAAAGAACTCAAAGAAGACGTTTGAGACAACTTCTCCAGGTATCTATGTTATAGAAGTAAATGTTACTACTTCAGGTTCTAATTCTTGGGTATTGGATACCGGCTGTGACGCTCATATTTGTACGAATATGCAGGGTCTAAGCAACAGTAGAACGCTGGAAAAGGGACAAGTGGACTTGCGCATTGGGAATGGAGCAAGAATTGCTGCATTAGCCGTAGGAACTTATCATTTGTCTCTCCCGTCAGGCTTGGTTTTAGAATTAAATAATTGCTACTATGTACCTGCTATAAGCAGAAACATCATCTCTATTTCTGTTTTGGATTTAGAAGATTTTCATTTTTCGATTAAAAACAAGTGTTGTTCTTTTGATCGTAATGAAATATTTTATGGTAGCGCTCCATTAGAGAATGGGCTTTATATTCTTAAGTAATCAATGCCTGTCTATAACATAAGTACCAAACGGTTAAGAACCAATGACTCGAACCCCACTTTTCTCTGGCATTGTCGTTTGGGCCACATCAATGAGAAAAGGATTCAGAAGCTTCATAATGATGGGCTTTTAGACTCATTTGATTTTGAATCATTTGAGAAGTGTGAATCCTGCTTATTGGGCAAAATGACAAAGGCCCCTTTCAACAAATTTAATGAAAGGGCCGGTGACCTATTGGGCCTTATACATACCGATGTATGTGGTCCAATGAGTGTTAGTGCTAGAGGAAATTTTCAGTACTTCATCACGTTTACTGTTGACTTCAGTAGATTTGGTTATGTCTATTTGATGAGACATAAATAGGAATCCTTTGAAAAGTTCAAAGGAGTTCCAGAATGAAGTACAGAACCAACTTGGTAAAAGTATCAAGGCTCTTCGATCAGATCGTGGAGGTGAGTACTTAAGCCAAGAGTTCAGTGATCATCTGAGTAATTGTGGAATTGTTTCACAACTTACTCCTCCTGGAACACCTCAGTGGAACGGTGTGTCTGAGAGGAGGAATCGGACTTTATTAGATATGGTCCGATCGATGATGAGTCAAGTAGATCTTCCATTATCCTTCTGGGGATATGCTCTAGAAACGTCTGCATTTACGCTGAACATAGTTCCATCAAAGTCAGTTGAAAAGACGCCATATGAGATGTGGACTGGAAAAGTTCCAAGTTTGTCTTTTCTTAAAATTTGGGGTTGTGAAGCTTATGTCAAGCGGTTGATATCTGATAAGCTTGCACCCAAATCTGATAAGTGCTACTTTGTTGGTTATCCTAAGGAAACCAAGGCTTACTACTTTTACAACCGTTCGAGAACAAAGTGTTTGTTGCTAAGAACTGTATTTTTCTTGAGAGAGAATTTCTTTCCAAGAAGAATAGTGGGAGTAAAGTACAACTCGAAGAAATTCGTGAGCCTGCTCAACCTATCGAGGAAGAGCAGCGGCTGGATCTACAAAGAGTTGTAGAGTCCGAGCCTGTGACGCCTGAAGTTCGCAGATCCGAAAGGATTCGTCACGAACCCGAGAGATATGGATTTCTTGTGACTAATTGTCATGATCTCTTGATCATTGACAGTGACGAACCTGCGACTTTCGAAGAAGCTATGATGGGCCCTGACTCCGAAAAGTGGCTTAAGGCCGCTGAATCCGAAATGGGTTCCATGTCACAAAACCAAGTATGGACTTTGGGTGATTTACCTGATGGTGTAAAAGCCACTGAGTGTAAATGGGTCTTCAAGAAGAAGATCGATGTGGATGGAAACGTTCAGATTTACAAAGCTAGGTTGGTGGCAAAAGGTTTCAAACAAGCTCAAGGTGTTGACTATGATGAAACCTATTCCCCAGTCGCTATGCTTAAATCTATTCGTATTCTCCTAGCAACAGCCGCTCATCATGATTATGAGATTTGGCAGATGGATGTGAAAACAGCTTTCCTTAACGGGATTCTGGAAGAGGATGTGTACATGACACAACCTCCAGGTTTCATTGATCCTAATGCTATGCTGCTGGGAAGGTATGCAAGCTTCAGAAATCCATCTATGGATTGAAGCAAGCATCTCGGAGTTGGAATCTTCGTTTTGATGAAGCTGTTAAAAAGTTTAACTTCATCAGAAACGAAGAGGAACCTTGCGTTTACAAGAAGACTAGTGGGAGCGCAGTTTTGATGCTGCGTATTTTCGGGTGTGAAAACAACAACCAAATGTTATTTTATCGATCCACGAGGAAAGCAAGAATAGGCACACCAAGAGTACAGGATTTTAATCGAGCTAAACGAATCAAGATTGTTTTTGTTTTTGGTTTTTATAAATAGAAAATAATAAAATCGGTTGTAAAATCGGTTGAAAAGATAATATTAACAAGCGTTAGGTCAAGGAATATCGCAGGAGATTCAGAGCAGCGGATCAAACAACTATTCAGACAGTGTTTAAGCATAAATCTAGAACTTAAACACTAGGATAATATCAATCCACTCTCGTGGTATCAATATCTTTGTCTATCAACCTAGAATTCCTAACTCTCGTTGGTACTAGAAATCGTAGACAAGTATTAAGGATAGGTTTAATATGTTCACAATTCTCAATACATCTACTCTCGCAGGTAATGGTTAAATTGCTCACCAATGTTCTTTCTAGCAACCTAGCAACTCTCGCTGTCTAAGTTAAACCTCATATCATAAAATCAAGTGATCAATTCGATTTAAGCATTAAGAACAACAAAGGTGAAGATATTGATTTGAATAGCCTATTTGTGTTTAACCCTAAAGCTCATGAATTCCTTTGACAAACCTCAACCTAACTAAGAGATCTACTCAGACATGATTAAAGAAGATAACAACGAGATTATAAAGTTCATAATAAAAACTTGAATAGATAATGAAAGCTGAATATAAACTTATAAGTACTTAATTAAAGCATAAATATAAGAACTGAATTTAAAGCATAAATATAAGAACTGAAAGTAAAGACTGAAAGTAAAGACCGAAAGTAAAGACTGAAAGTAAAGACTGAAAGTAAAGACTGAAAGTAAAGAACTGAAAGTAAGAACTGAAGGTAAAAATGATAGAACTTGATTAAAGCATAAATATAAAGCTTAAAACAAACTAAATAAAACTTAATAAAAACATAAACATAAAAACTAAAAAAAAGACTAAGAGCAAGCTCTGAAGCTAGAGAGAGAGGAGGAAGGAGGAGATTGTGTGATTTGAGAGTGAGGTTGTGAGTCCATTATATAGGCCAAGGTGAAGGGGAGTAGGTAAGACGGGGAACGGTCGTTCTAGGTGGAGAACGATCGTTACCCTGGTCGATCCGTAGTAGGTGAGATGTGGAGTCGGGGAACGATCGTTTCGGTGGATAGAACGGTCGTTCTCTTGGTTTTTGTCGGCAGAGTTGGTGAGGTTGGGAACGACCTGCATGGGATGGAACGGTCGATCTCCTATTGTTGTCGGCAGGGTTGGTGAGTGAGGGAACGACCGTTCCTTGGAGGGAACGATCGTTCTGGTTGGTCGTTCTGCCCCAAAGAATGGTCGTTCTTCACTTGGTCCTTTTTCGTGTTTTCCGACTCGAACATGTCCGTAAACGCCAAACTCCTTCGGAACTCCATGAAATCTGTAAAAAGACTCGAAACAATAGAAAAGACTCGAAAAACCAACGAAAGATGCAAATCAAAACTCAAACCGAATACTAAAAACGAATCAAAATACGTTAAAAACACATAATATCAACTCTCCCCCAACTAAAACCTTTGCTTGTCCTCAAGCAAAATCAGATATCTTACAAAGAGGAGAGGTTAGAAAAACGTGAAATTCGTAAAACTTATAGGACCATACTCTAAGTCAATTTCCCGTAAACCGCATTCGCAAAGTTCAGATCAAACCGTACTTCATTGTACTTCTCCATAACCGTAGCAAATAAATGAAATCTCATGATCAAGCAGAACTTAATATTTAACATTCATTATCAATGCGTGTACTCTCACAAAGGGAATATCTAACACGTTATGGTCTTGGTATCAAGGTTGGTATTGGTGGCTCAAGTGTTTCAGTTTCTTTAGTAGTATAACAGATGCAAATCATTATGCAAAATCACCGTGAGACACAGACCAATTAGGAGGTACACAACTCTCCTTAACTCTAATCCTTCTACCCTTTTTTAACAAGTCACAAATCAAGAACATGATTATTTCTTTTAACATTTTATGGAATTAACGATATTACCTAGACTTTCCCGGTTCCTTCCGTTTTCTTTTCTGTAATGCAATTAATTTTATTCTTTTTTTCTTTCTTTTTCTTTCTGTTTTTTTTTTTTTTTTTTTTTATATATATATCGGAGAATGGAACCGGTTAGTCTCTAAGATCTGCATCAAAAGAACATCAACAATGTAAGCTTATTTCTTGAATGTGAATAAAACCTTCTACCCTTTAAAAGTTCACCCTCTTTTGAAACGAAAATTTTCAATGAATATGTTCAAAGAGAGAGATCACATTTCTAGACACATCCCATGAGTTTAATCAGAAAGAGACCACCTATCTAGACACAATCCTAAAGAAAAGTTGTGTCGGTCTGTATACTCCATAGTTTTTGCACATGAATGCAATGACAGTAAACGAAGAAAAGTGGGTTTCAACATGGAAATGGTAAGGGTGTGGTACTAGACTAAGGATAAGTCTAGCCATTTGGAGTTAGCAAAGATTGGTAAAAATTGATGCAAAGAAAACTCCAAATGTAAAATCCAATACATGATTATCAACCCCCTAAGTGAGATAAATTAAGTCCATATTAAGTTCCGATAATTCGATTAAGTTCAGATGATTTGAGAAATTCACTAAATGATCAAGTTATGGATTTTTCTGCGTTTCCAAACTATCCTCAAACAATGCTAAGCAGTCGTAAGGCAATGACATCGAACATGTTGCATTCCAAAAAGTTAAACAAAATCACACACTGTTTTGACTCGAATTTTTTTTTTTTTTTATAAACACAACAAAATATTTATTTATTATTTTTTTTTCTTTTTTTATAAATACACACCAAAATAAAACATAAGAAATAAACATTCATAAAAACACAGTACACAAATGAATCCCTCCCCCAGACTTGTTTTTAACCGTCCCGGTTAAAACAAAACTGAAAGAGAAACCCGCAAACTCATAATTAAAAAAATGTCCTAAATGGATTTGACAGTGGTGTAGGGACAAGAAAACTTACCTGAAGACGTGCACCACCTTCTTTTTTTTTTTTTTTTTTTTTTTTTTTTTTACTGAAACAAATAAAAACAAAACCAAATATCAATAGTAAAAGAAAATAAAAGAAAAACACTTACCAGTGGGTTGCCTCCCACCAAGCGCTTGGTTTAAGTCGTTAGCTTGACTTCTGAGCACAAGTGCTAATCATGAGAATCAAAAGGCTGAGCCAGTGCACCTTTGGTCCTTCTCTTATTGGGACAAGAAACAAAGTGCGCAAAAAGGTATACAATTGTCCAAAGGAAATAGACAATATTCTTATCAAGGAAGTTTACTGCAAATGTAGCGTGTATCTTCAAATATTCCTTGACAGTGAGATGTTGTTGAGAATCAAATGCATTTGATGGAAAGATATAATCAACTTTAGCTTCAAACGAGTTTGTCACAAAATAGTCAACTTTATCTCCATCAATCTTATAAAATACCACATTCTCATTCTCATCATCATTCTCAACCTTAGGGTTCTCTATCTCATCCAAGATCTTATATAAATCAAATTCATCCCCTAGGTCAGATTTTTCAAGAAGCGATCTAGATTCCTCTAGTATTAAAGAGTTAAGCTCGAGATTATGATCATTCAAAGCACAAAGATAACTAGTATCAAAACATATTTCATGATAATCTCTAGCAAACTTTTATACTCTTAAGGCATCTAGTCTTTGAGTCTCACATATCAAATCATAGCATTCATCAATGAGTATGGAGGAAGGTGAATCATAAGGTACATCTTCAATAGAAGGCATGTGACTATCCTCAAAATCTTGAAATTCAAAGGCTAAATCGGATGTACCTTGTAATTGGAATGGTGGAACCCAATATATTACCTCCTTAAGTGAACGGGCTACCATTATCTCATAAAACGTAAGCTCTCTTCCTTCTAGTGCTGCTCGATATGATATGAGGTTCAACCGGATCATTATTGCTAGGTCACTCCTTTTCAGGATTGTATGCTGCGTATTTTCCACACAAAGCTTATCCAACTCCACTCTTTGTTCTGGTGTAAGTATGTTCTCATCAAGAGGCTCATCTTCAATGTATTCTTCAAATGTGTCCTCCTCTTCTTGTGGCCAATCTTTGTAGTCCCTGGCCATCAAAGTTAGTAAAAACCCCAGAAGTTTCTCTTTTTTTCTTTTTTTTATTCTTTTTTTTTTTATAAACTAAAATTTAGACTCGGTAGATTCCAAATCTCAATGGCTATTGCTAATGCCTTCCCCGGCAACGGCGCCAATTTGATGCTGCGTATTTTCGGGTGTGAAAACAACAACCAAATGTTATTTTATCGATCCACGAGGAAAGCAAGAATAGGCACACCAAGAGTACAGGATTTTAATCGAGCTAAACGAATCAAGATTGTTTTTGTTTTTGGTTTTTATAAATAGAAAATAATAAAATCGGTTGTAAAATCGGTTGAAAAGATAATATTAACAAGCGTTAGGTCAAGGAATATCGCAGGAGATTCAGAGCAGCGGATCAAACAACTATTCAGGCAGTGTTTAAGCATAAATCTAGAACTTAAACACTAGGATAATATCAATCCACTCTCGTGGTATCAATATCTTTGTCTATCAACCTAGAATTCCTAACTCTCGTTGGTACTAGAAATCGTAGACAAGCATTAAGGATAGGTTTAATATGTTCACAATTCTCAATACATCTACTCTCGCAGGTAATGGTTAAATTGCTCACCAATGTTCTTTCTAGCAACCTAGCAACTCTCGCTGTCTAAGTTAAACCTCATATCATAAAATCAAGTGATCAATTCGATTTAAGCATTAAGAACAACAAAGGTGAAGATATTGATTTGAATAGCCTATTTGTGTTTAACCCTAAAGCTCATGAATTCCTTTGACAAACCTCAACCTAACTAAGAGATCTACTCAGACATGATTAAAGAAGATAACAACGAGATTATAAAGTTCATAATAAAAACTTGAATAGATAATGAAAGCTGAATATAAACTTATAAGTACTTAATTAAAGCATAAATATAAGAACTGAATTTAAAGCATAAATATAAGAACTGAAAGTAAAGACTGAAAGTAAAGACTGAAAGTAAGACTGAAAGTAAAGACTGAAAGTAAGAACTGAAAGTAAGAACTGAAGGTAAAAATGATAGAACTTGATTAAAGCATAAATATAAAGCTTAAAACAAACTAAATAAAACTTAATAAAAACATAAACATAAAAACTAAAAAAAAGACTAAGAGCAAGCTCTGAAGCTAGAGAAGAGAGGAGGAAGGAGATGGTGTGATTTGAGAGTGAGGTTGTGAGTCCATTATATAGGCCAAGGTGAAGGGGAGTAGGTAAGACGGGGAACGGTCGTTCTAGGTGGAGAACGATCGTTCCCCTTGGTCGATCCGTAGTAGGTGAGATGTGGAGTCGGGGAACGATCGTTCCGGTGGATAGAACGGTCGTTCTCTTGGTTTTTGTCGGCAGAGTTGGTGAGGTTGGGAACGACCTGCATGGGATGGAACGGTCGATCTCCTATTGTTGTCGGCAGGGTTGGTGAGTGAGGGAACGACCGTTCCTTGGAGGGAACGATCGTTCTGGTTGGTCGTTCTGCCCCAAAGAATGGTCGTTCTTCACTTGGTCCTTTTCTCGTGTTTTCCGACTCGAACATGTCCGTAAACGCCAAACTCCTTCGGAACTCCATGAAATCTGTAAAAAGACTCAAAACAATAGAAAAGACTCGAAAAACCAACGAAAGATGCAAATCAAAACTCAAACCGAATACTAAAAACGAATCAAAATACGTTAAAAACACATAATATCAAGTTTCATTTCTCGTACTGTATGTAGACGACATACTTCTCATTGGAGATGATATTCCGTTACTTCAGTCAGTAAAGGACTGGATAGGAAGTTGTTTCTCGATGAAAGACATGGGCAAAGCCGCCTATATTCTTGGAATAAGGATCTATAGAGATAGATCAAAGAGGCTGATTGGACTGTGCCAGGACACTTATATCGATAAGGTTCTACACAGGTTCAACATGCATGATTCTAGGAAGGGCTTGCTTCCGATGTCTCATGGCATTACTCTGAGCAAGAAGCAGTGTCCTGCTGAGCGAGAGCGCATGAGTAGGATTCCTTTTGCTTCTGCGATAGGATCTATTATGTATGCCATGCTTTGTACTCGTCCAGATATTGCTTGTGCATTAAGCATGACGAGTAGATACCAGTCGGATCCCGGTGAGAGTCACTGGACTGCCGTCAAGACAATCCTGAAGTATTTGAGAAATACTAAGGATAAGTTCTTAGTGTACGGAGGAAGTGATGAACTTGTAGTGAGTGGTTATACGGATGCCAGTTTTCAGACAAATAAAGACGATTTCCGATCTCAGTCTGGTTACGTCTGTTGTCTAAATGGAGGTGCGGTTAGTTGGAAGAGTTCCAAGCAGAGCACCGTGGCGGACTCCACGACCGAGGCTGAATACATCGCTGCTTCTGAAGCGGCAAAGGAGGCTGTTTGGATTAGGAAGTTCTTTATTGAGCTTGGTGTGGTTCCTAGCATTTCTGAGCCTGTGGCATTGTTTTGTGACAACAATGGAGCCATAGCTCAGGCTAAGGAGCCCAGATCACACCAGAAATCCAAACACATTGAGAGGAGATATCATCTGATTCGTGATATCATTGAGAGAGACGTCAAGATCAGCAGAGTTCAGACAGACGAGAACGTCGCTGACCCTTTGACCAAGCCACTCCCACGACCGAAGCATGAGAGTCATGCAGCTGCTGTAGGCATTAGATTCCTTAAGCAGTAATCTTGTTTTTTAGTGGGAGTTATCACATTTATGTTTTGATGTTCATGTAAACATACATTTGGTTATGTTTTATTTAATGAAATTGTTTCAGTATTATTTAATGGTGTTATTAAATAATTGTCCAAAAGTAATTTGTGGCATTCTTTTAGATCACCAAATACGTGATTTGATCATGAAACTCTATAAGTGATAGATGACATAAATTATTTATGTCCATAGTCGAGGTTATTAAAGCTGGACATTGATAACCGCGAGAGACTAGTATGTGAGGTGACTGATGACTAAGTTTCATGGAGTCATTAATAGGAGTATTAAAGTCAATCACATAGATATGTGTTAGAGAACACATGATCGGACATGACCCGTTAATGAGAACTCTACAAGATTGTTATATGAGTGTCATAAGAGTTTCTCATTACGACTATAGAGTATAGTCCTTAGACCTGAGTTCATCATGTTTTCTTACATATGAATTGGTATGTTTTGACTTTGTCAAACGTCAGCCGTAACTGGTGGCTATAAAGGCATTGATTGGGCATATCATGAAGTGTGTAGGGAACAGGGATGCAACAAGATGGAATTTGTCCCTCCCATATAACGGGAGATAGATATCTCTGGGCCTATCGAAAAGATTTGATACTGGAAATGCGTGGCCGCACTCAAATGGATTGAATGTCAATCGTTTGTCTTTCATCAGTATAAATCGGAGTTCGATAAACATGGTTTAGTTGATTAAGGATGACACGAGTTCTTGCCTTATGCCAGATCGGAGTTCGATAAACATGGTTTAGTTGATTAAGGATGACACGAGTGTCGATCGACACCACTCGGGATCAGAAACCGGTTTTTGATTTAATTGAAATCAAGTCGGTTTGGTCCATGGGTCAACTAGGTTTCTTTCAGTTTCCTATATATATGATATAGGGCACGACTTTGAGACCATCAGAAGTTCCTGGCCGTCACAGAAACACAGAGAGAATCCCAAGGCGAACCGTTCGCAAGGCACTAGCATCCCTGTCGTCCAGTTTGTGTGCGTGTGGACTTCTGTAGAGGCGCAGCACTTGAGGCGCTTCCTGATCTCGATTACCTGACATCTTCCGCTGCTTAATCTCCAGGTATACTCGAGATCTGATATAGATTCAATTGGCACATGATCCGTGGCTTAGGATTTGTCGTTAGGGCTGTTTTAATATGATTAAAACCTGTACAAATTCCTTCAAAATGTCGACATCTTTTCTGTTCCATTGGATTCCGCACATAACAAAATTAATTGAGATCTCATTGTTATCAGGAACATCAGGACCATGAGGCTCGGCGTCCCGAGCTTCATTTTCCGGTGCCTTATGTTCATTTGTGTCCGGACCATCCACTATCTCCTCGGTCTGAATTTCAGCACCTTTCTTTAATTGACGAGGAGACTTATCTTTGGAACCAATAGGTCTTCCACGTTTCACTCGCGGTTTAGATTCTGTAGCCACTTGCGGTCCATTTTTGACATCAATTCGTATTGGTGCATTCACAGCTGATATATACGATTTTGTTACTCTATGCGGGTCAGCAAAGGAATCTCGCAATTGAATAGCTAGCTTTTGCATATGAATTATCTTTTGGACTTCTAAATCACTTTCTTGAGTCCGAGGATCTTGCCAATTTAAGGATGTTTGATTCCATTCAATTTCTTTTACCAGCCGGTTTACTTCTCCTAGTGTTGGAAAAATGGATTCGTCAAAATGACAATCCGCGTATCTGGCCTTGAATAAATCACCGGTGGTTGGCTTAAGATACTTTATGATTGTGGGTGAATCATATCCAACATATATTCCTATCCTCCTTTGAGGTCCCATCTTAGTTCTCTGTGGTGGTGCAATATGGACATAGACTGAGCATCGAAATGTCTTAAGATGGGAAATGTCTGACTCTTGACCCGTAATTAATTGGGATGAGGAATATTTGTGGTCACTAGATGGCCTGATATGGATTAGTTCAGCAGCGTGTAAGACCGCGTGTCCCCAGGCTGAAACCAAAAGCTTTGACCTCATGAGTAACTAGCAATCAGTTGTATGCGTTTGATGAGAGATTCGGCCAAACAGTTTTGTGTATGTACATGTGCCACGGAGTTTTCAACACTTACCCCACAGACATACAGTAATCATCAAATGCACGGGACGTAAACTCACCAGCATTGTCCATGCGTATGGTCTTTAAAGGAAAATCTGAAAAGTGTGCCCTTAGGCGTATCCATGTTTCGTGTTCTTGCAAATGCCAAGTTCCGTGTTGACAATAAGCATACATGTGATCATCTTGTAGATGCATTAATGAGGACCATAAGGTGGGCGAATTGGTCCGCATATGTCTCCTTGAATTCTTTCCAGGAAATTTATCGTTTCCTTAGTCACTTTCACTGTTGATGGCCTTACAATCAATTTTCCTTGTGAACATGAGGCACAAGTGAGATTTTTAGGGATCACTCTCCTTTCTTTCAAGGTGTGTCCACTAGTATTTGATATTAATTTCCGCATCATACTTGACCCGGGATGTCCCAGCCGGTCATGCCATAAAGTGTACATGTCCGTAAAGGCTTTGTTTACGGTGGCATTGGCTTCTATCATACTGATCTTAGTACAATATATGCTGGTAGCTATAGCAGGTATTGTCTCAAGAACTTTCTTTTAGCCTTGGGCGATTTTAATCGCCCATTGTTTCCACATGAAGACCATCCAAACGAATGTCTTTAAAACTCAATAAGTTTCTATTTGAGCTAGGTGAAAACAATGCATCTGAGATTTCTAGATGCATGCCTTTAGGTATTAAAATGTCGGCCTGGTCGTAGCCTTCTATCAGGCCGGCCAGTCCTGCTATAGTACTTATGTTTGCCTTTTTGAATGTAAGGTCTATGAAGTATGTCTTATCTTTTAGAATCATGTGGCTTGACCCACTATCCACCACGAACTCGTTCATACTTTATAAAATAAAAATTTATGTCTTAAAAGCCTTAAATTATTCATCAAAAAAAAACAAAGAAATGAATCCAAAGACATAAAATCAAAACAAACATAAAAGCAACATAAAACAAATAGAACTCAAAGGCTAAATCACTTTAAACAATCAGAAGTCTCATAATCCATGAGATCTTTGTTTTCTGCGTCCATTTGATCGTTCTTTTCATGATCAAAATCACCCTCAATGTCATGCTCATGCTGGATCATATTGGCCTCAGGATTCTTCCATTTGAGACTCTCTTGATAGAGTTCCACAAGATGTACACTACAAAAAAAAACTATCTATTGTTACTATTTTTTTTGTCAAAATATCTCTATATTTGGTTACAACAAAGTTATTGTGACCAAACTAATACGAAATGTAAATCGTCACAATAGAATGGTCACAAACCAAAATTTTGTGAACATCAATTATGGTAACAATTGATGTCACAATTTGTGACACAATTTAACGTCATAAAAATGACACAATTTGTGACGAATAATAGTTACAAATAGGTCACAAATTGTAACAAAAAAATGTCACATATTTGTCACATATTATTACTATATTTTAGTCACTAATAAATAACAAAATTGTGAAGAAAAAGTGACTCAAATATGTCACAACTAATGTCAAACAATGGTCACAAATTAAGTCACACTTTATAACAAAAAAATATCACATATTATTAGGGAAAATAGCATAAAAAACCCTCAAAGTGGCAACCACTAATACTTTAAACCTTCAAAGTTTTTCACTAGCAGTTTTAACCTTCAAAGTACAAAAATTATCATTAAAAACCTTGAATTTGACATTTTAATTCGCGCCGCCATCTAAGTTAACGGAACCGTTATGTGAACAGTAACTTCCGTTAATTTTTTATTTTTTAAAAAAATTCAAAAAATCTTAAAAAATTCGAAAACACCTAAACAATTCGAAAAAAATATCATAAAAATTCAGAAAAATGCATAAAAATTCATTAAAAAAACTCAAAATAAATTCATAAAAAATCAACAAATTCAAAAAAAATATTAAAAAACTCAAAAAATTCAAAAAAATTAGAAAAATTCAAACAAATTCAGAAAATTCGAAAAACTCAGAAAAATTCAAAAAATTCAAAAAACTCAGAAAAATTCTAAAAAATAAAAAATATCCAAAAATTAGAAAATAATCCAAAATATCCAAAAATTAGAAAATAATCCAAAATTCAAACATATAGTATGTTTGTATGATATTGTATGCTTGTTTGGTACCATAGCTTAGCATCACCCCATTCTCTTTTAGTGTTTTTAAAAAGACAAGTTTCAAAAAATATATACTATTATATAAAATTATTTGTGTATTTTATCTTGAATTCACTAATTTATATCATACTATATATTTTTGAAAAATGTCTTTCTCAAAACACTAAAAGAGAATGGGGTGATGCTAAGCTATGGTACCAAACAAGTATACAATATCATACAAACATACTATATGTTTTTTTGAGAAAGAATGGAGTGATGCTAAACTATGATACAAAAACAAACACATGATATCATACAAACATACTATATGTTTGAATTTTTGATTATTCTCAAACTTTTGGATATTTTTTTATTTTTTAGAATTTTTCTGAGTTTTTTGAATTTTCTGAATTTTTCTGAGTTTTTAGAATTTTCTGAATTTGTTTGAATTTTTCTGAATTTTTTGATTTTTTATATATTTTTTTGAATTTGTTGATTTTTTATGAATTTATTTTGAGTTTTTTTTATTAATTTTTATGCATTTTTCAGAATTTTTATGATTTTTTTTCAAATTGTTTAGGTGTTTTCGAATTTTTTTAAGATTTTTTTAATTTAAAAAAAAATTAACGGAAGTTACTGTTCATATAACGGTTCCGTTAACTTAGATGGCGGCGCGAATTGAAATGTCAAATTCAAGGTTTTTAATGATAACTTTTGTACTTTGGAGGTTAAAACTACTAGTGAAAAATTTTGAAGGTTTAAAGTGTCAGTGGCTGCCAATTTGAGGGTTTTTGATGCTATTTTCCCCATATTATTACCATATATGTCATAATTAGTGACCAAATTAGAGTCACACAGTAGTCTCTATATAATTTTAGGCTGTGATATTTTTTTTCACTGAATTCATAGCAATGTGTTTTGTTATAAAACTAGCATTATGAAAAATCTTTAATTTTAATTAAAAACCAGTAACATACACAAGATTTATATTACAAACTAGAAGTATATAACTAAAATATAAGTGCACACAGTTTTTATATTGTAAATTGTAAATTCTCTCTACACTCTTGGACCTCCTTTTTTTTTTTTTTTCTGTGCACCTCACTCTTGGACCTCCTTTGAAACTTTTTTCTTCAACATTATCAACAAAAACAGTTTTCTCCAGCAACAATTAATAAATTAATGTCAATATTACTATCAAACAAAAAAAAATCTTTGTTTTTAACTTATCAAAGTCTCACAGCTAAGGCAAATATCTCATCAACACCTTTTGATTTCAGTTCCTCTGCTTTCTCAATGAATAATCCACGCACATGCTACATGCAAATTCAGAAAAGAAAAAACAAACAAACAAATCAAAGTGTCAAAGGAATAGTGTGATCTCATCTTAAGAGTATACCAAGAACAACCAACACATTCATTTAGATAAGAAGAGAAATTTGATACACAAAAAACGTAAGACTACTTACACGATCCCATTCGTCGAGGATTTTGGCACTTGGAACGGGTGAGCAAGTTGATGTTGTGATCAGAACAAAGAGCTTTGACCAGCTTCACATAATCCGGTTGGTTGCAATCTTCAGCCAAGACACAGAGCCGAGCAGCAAGCTTCTCAGAAAGTTTATGGTTATGGCTTTCATGGAGACCACGACCCACGCTAACATGATCACAGGATTTCCTTAGCGTCAGGTTTAATGTAGTAAATAGATCCATGTCCTTTGGCATGCAGCTGGCTCGGAAGCCAGAGGAGCAACAGCAGGAGCAGCTTCATCACTGAAAAATAGAAAAACATTAAGACTCATCAGCCGATTGGTAGATAATGAGGAGGAAGGACAGCGACGGTGGCGGAGGCGAGAAAGAGAAATCTATTGAAATTAAATATCCAAGTATGGAGAAATAGGCAAGTGTTAATGGAGAAATTCAACTGGATTTTCTCACCTTCCCATGCACGCTTTTCAATGCCTGTTCGATGAATTTCTCACCGAACCCCTTTGGTCTTTGCGTTTCTAGATCCCTAATAAGCCGAGCTATATAAACGAGACAACAAGAGTTAGTTCAGAAACAGAAATAACTGAAGGAATTTGTACAGGTTTTTAATCTTACTAAAACAGCCCTAACGACAAATTCTAAGCCACATAGCATGTGTCAATTGAATCTATATCAGATCCCGAGTATACCTGGAGATTAAGCAGCGGAAGATGATTAGGTAAACGAGATCTATAGCGCCTCAAGTGCTGCGCCTCTACAGAAGCCCACACGCACACAAACTGGATGACAGGGATGCTAGTGCCTTCGCGAACGATTCACCTTTGGGTTTCTCTGCGTTTTTCTTACGGCTCAGAAACTTCTATTACTCTAAAAGTCGTGCTATATCACATATATAACGACCTAAGAGAATGACCTAATCAACCGATTGACCGAATCTAAGTTAATTAAGTCTTGGGCGAAAAACACGTTTTTGGCCCAATGTGGTGTCGATCGACACCAATATGAGTGTCTATCGACCCCTCACAGAAACGCGATATCAATGTATATCTTATATACATTGAACCTATCATTACTTCTAATGATCAAACCCAATTTATATTATCCCGTTTGCTTAGGTGTGTGACCCTATAGGATCATTTGATACTGGTAATGAGTTCATAACTCATAAGTTATAAGCGGCTTCTAGCAAAACATTATATCCTCCAATATCAGATGATAGTCTTATCTCGACATCATGACTCTACTAGAGTAAATACAAGTATGATTTTAGGACATTCCCTTCAGTCTCCCACTTGTACTGAAATCAACTATTCCCATAATCCCTTTGTCTCGATATCTCGATCTGGCATAAGGCAAGAACTCGTGTCATCCTTAATCAACCAAATCATGTTTATCGAACTCCGATTTATACTGATGAAAGAAAAACGATTGACATTCAACTCGTTTGAGTGCGGCCACGCATTTCCAGTATCAAATCTTCGATAGGCCCAGAGATATTTATCTCCCGTTATATGGGAGGGACAAGTTCCATCTTGTTCCATCCCGGTTCCCTACATACTTCATGATGTGTCCAATCAATGCTTTTATAGTCACCAGTTACAGCTGACGTTTGACAGAGTCAAAACATACCAATTCATATGTAAGAAAACATTATGAACTCAGGTCTAAGGACTATACTCTATAGTCATAATGAGAAACTCTTATGACACTCATATAACAATCTTGTAGAGTTCTCATTAGCGGGTTAAGTCCGATCATGTGTTCTCTAACACATATCTATGTGATTGACTTTAAAACTCCTATTAATGACTCCATGAAACTTAGTCATCAGTCACCTCACATACTAGTCTCGCGCGGTTATTAATGTCCAACTTTAATAACCTCAACTATGGACACAAATAATTTATGTCATGTATCACTTATAGAGTTTCATGATCAAATCACTTATTTGATGATCTATAAGAATGCCACAAATTATTTTGGTCAATTATTTAATAACACAATTAAATAATGCTGAAACAATTTCATTAAATAAAACATAACAAAATTTATGTTAACATGAACATCAAAACATAAATGCGATAACTCCCACTAAAAACAAGATTACTGCTTAAGGAATCTAATGCCTATAGCAGCTGCATGACTCTCATGCTTCGGTCGTGGGAGTGGCTTAATCAAAGGGTCAGCGACGTTCTCGTCTGTCGGAACTCTGTTGATCTTGACATCACCTCTCTCAATGATATCACGAATCAGATGATATCTCCTCTCAATGTATTTGGATTTCTGGTGTGATCTGGGCTCCTTTGCCTGAGCTATGGCTCCATTGTTATCACAAAACAATGCCATATGCTCAGAAATACTAGGAATCACACCAAGTTCAATGATGAACTTTCTAATCCAAACAGCCTCCTTTGCCGCTTCAGAAGCAGCAATGTATTCAGCCTCGGTCATTGAGTCCGCCACGGTGCTCTGCTTGGAACTCTTCCAACTAACTGCACCTCCATTGAGACAGAAGACGTAACCAGATTGAGATCGGAAATCGTCTTTATTTGTCTGAAAACTAGCTTCCGTATAACCACTCACTACAAGCTCATCACTTCCTCCGTACACAGAGAACTTAGCCTTGGTATTTCTCAAATACTTCATGATTGTCTTGGCAGCAGTCCAGTGACTCTCACCGGGATCTGATTGGTATCGACTCGTCATGCTTAACGCACAAGCAACATCTGGACGAGTACAGAGCATGGCATACATGATGGATCCTATCGCAAAAGCAAAAGGAATCCTACTAATGCGATCTCGCTCAGCAGCTGTCGAAGGATACTGCTTCTTGCTGAGAGTAATGCCATGAGACATCGGAAGCAAGCCCTTCTTGGAATCATGCATGTTGAACCTGTGCAGAACTTTATCAATATAAGTATCCTGACACAGTCTAATCAGCCTCTTTGATCTATCTCTATATATTCTTATTCCAAGAATATAGGCGGCTTCCCCCATGTCTTTCATCAAGAAACAACTTCCGAGCCAATCCTTTACTGACTGAAGTAACGGAATATCGTCTCCAATGAGGAGTATGTCATCTACATACAGTACGAGAAATGCAACTGTGCTCCCACTAGTCTTCTTGTAAACGCAAGGTTCCTCTTCGTTTCTGATGAAGTTAAACTTTTTAACTGCTTCATCAAAACAAAGATTCCAACTCTGAGATGCCTGCTTCAATCCATAAATGGATTTGTGAAGCTTGCACACCTTCCCAGCAGCATTAGGATCAATGAAACCAGGAGGTTGTGTCATGTACACATCCTCTTCCAGAATCCCTTTAAGGAAAGCTGTTTTCACATCCATTTGCCAAATCTCACAATCATGATGAGCGGTTGTTGCTAGGAAAATCCGAATAGATTTAAGCATAGCGACTAGGGAATAGGTTTCATCATAGCCAACACCATGAACTTGTTTGAAACCTTGTGCCACCAACCTAGGTTTGTAAATCTGAACGTTTCCATCCACATCAATCTTCTTCTTGAAGACCCATTTAAACTCAATGGCTTTTACACCATCAGGTAAATCACCCAAAGTCCATACTTGGTTTTGTGACATGGAACCCATTTCGGATTCAGCTGCCCTAAGCCACTTTTCGGAGTCAGGGCCCATCATTTCTTCTTCGAAAGTCACAGGTTCGTCACTGTCAATGATCAAGAGATCATGGCAATTAGTCACAAGAAATCCATATCTCTCGGGCTCATGACGAATCCTTTCGGATCTGCGAACTTCAGGCACCACAGGCGCGGATTCTACAACTCTTTGTAGATCCAGCTGTTGCTCTTCCTAGACAGGTTGAGCAGGCTCATG
Organism: Isatis tinctoria; assembly: GCA_010577795.1. Classification (NCBI taxonomy): domain Eukaryota; kingdom Viridiplantae; phylum Streptophyta; class Magnoliopsida; order Brassicales; family Brassicaceae; genus Isatis; species Isatis tinctoria. Next base: position 12,197,248 of record CM021246.1, on the reverse strand, counting down.
TGATTCTCGAACTTCTTCGAGTTATACTTTACTCACACTGTTCTTCTAGGAAAGAATTTCTCTCTCAAGAAAAACAGAGTTCTTAGCAACAAACACTTTCTTCTCAGATCGGTTGTAAAAGTAGTAAGACTTGGTTTCCTTAGGATAACCAACAAAGTAGCACTTATCAGATTTGGGTGCAAGCTTATCAGATATCAACCGCTTGACATAAGTGTTGGGGTCGAAATCCCCTCCTCGGAAATTGATGAAACGAGAAGTCAGGGTCGTGATCAAATGGAAATTATCCTGAACATGGACCGAACAAGCTAAGGCCAGCCGCCCACGATCCATCTGGGGCACGACCCGGCGGCTGGGACAAGGGCAGCCGCCCGTGGATGGTTCAAGGCACTGTCCGGCGGCTGGGATAAGGCCAGCCGCCCAAGTCTCCGTTGAGCATGGTCCGGCGGCTGGGATACGGCCAGCCGCCCATCTTTCTTCCGAGGCACGGTCCGGCGGCTGGGATAAAGCCAGCCGCCCATGTCTCCTTCAAGCATGGTCCGGCGGCTGTGATAAGGCCAGCCGCCCGTGTCTCCTTCAAGCATGGACCGGCGGTTGGGATATGGCCAGCCGCCCACGTTTCTTCCGAGGCACGGTCCGGCGGCTGAGATAAGGCCAGCCGCCCACATCTCCTTCGAGCACGGTCCGACGGCTGGGATAAGGCCAGCCGCCCGTGATCATTTCCTAGTCAAGACTCGCTACCCAGACAGTGTCCAGTCGACCGACCATCAAGCATAACTCCAAGCCCAGATCGACTCACAGATTGAGCATTTGCATGTTCTGACTCTAACATGTCCACAAACACTATCCGAAAGACCGCGATCAACGTTCAGCCACTCATTGACCAGTCACCCATACACACGAACCAAAGAAGTCAGCGGCTGGCCATTAACGCTAAAACCGGCGGCTGAATGGTCGAAGAAAGAACGGTCACCTCTGATCTCAAGAATCGTAAAACGTTCGGAATAATGTTCACGCGGGAAAAACCGTCAAAAACACTATTCATCTCGAGACAAAGTTAACCGTAAAACTGAATTAAGTCTAAACCGAGGTCTGGATTACTATTCATTAGTCTACTATTCATCAGATTACTATTCACGGTTTACTATTCATCGGTTATAAAAGGCGGGCCAGATTTGGGTCAGAACGTGCAGGTGGATCACAGAAGATTTTCGGGCCGGATTTCGGGCCGAAAAGGTTAGGTCGGCGGCCGGAAAGAAACCTCAAAGTCCCACATCGAAAATATGTAGTCTTAGCACTCTAGGATCGTCAGTATATATATGTACGCTCATGTAAGGGTCAAAGCATCCCAGATCCGAGTATTAGGAGTTTAGCAATATAAGACTTTTCAGCTTTTGCTAATTATTCTTGTACTTTCGGAAATTATCAATAAAAATATCTCTTTTTGCATTTTTCGGTCCTTTAGTTCTTTAAAATAGAATTTTTGAGCCCCCACAAAATATAAGTTTTGACAGTGTGAGTTTCGGCTCCCACAGTTTGGCGCCGTCTGTGGGGACAAGAAATATTCTTAACCCGAAGAACCGACGATATCAACAACCAACCGGCCGGAGCAGCCGCCACGGGAACAGCCGGAACGGGAATTCCCGCCATCGGTACATCGGCGGCCGGAACCAGAGCGACTGCCGCCCGGACATCCGCCGACGGAGCGATCGGGACAACCGGGACTTCCGCCAATTGATACACGAGTTTTAAACACTTTTTTCCTACTGCAAGTGCACAGCATACGAAGTAGTATTTAGGGGTCGATCCCACGAAGACCAGTTTCCACACTTTGATATAATGAGCTAAATTAATAGCTAAGACAATTCAATATGTTTTTGGTTTTTATAAATAACAAATAATAAAAGCAAAAATCGGTATTTAGAGATAATATTAAACAAGCGTTAGGTCAAGGAATATCGCAGGAGATTCAGAGCAAGGATAAACAACTATTCAGGCAATGATTAAGCATAAGTCTAGAACTCAAACACTAAGATAATATCAATCCACTCCCGTGGTATCAATATCTTTGTCTATCAACCTAGAAATCCTAACTCTCGCTGGTACTAGAGATCGTAGACAAGCATTAAGGATAGGTTTGATATGTTCACAATTCTCCAATACATCTACTCTCGCAGGTAATTAATAAACTGCTCACCAATGTTCTTTCTAGCAACCTAGCAACTCTCGCTGTCTAAGTTTAACCCAATATCATAAAATCAAGTGATCAATTCGATCTAAGCATTAAGAACAACAAAGGTGAAGACATTGATTTGAATAGCCTATTTGTGTTTAACCCTAAAGCTCATGAATTCCCTTGACAAACCTTAACCTAACTAAGAGATCTACTCAGACATGATTAAAGAAGAAAACAAAGAGATTATAGAGTTCATCATAAAAGCTTGGATAGATAATGAAAGCTGAAAATAACTTATAAGAACTTGATTAAAGCATAAATATAAGAACTGAAAGTAAAGCATAAATATAAGAACTGAAAGTAAAACTTAAAGCATAAGCATAAATATAAGAACTGAAAGAAAAACTTGAAGCATAAGCATAAATGTATAAAGCTTAAAAGAAACTAAATAAAACTTAATAAAAGCATAAACATAAAAGCTTAAAACTGAAGAAGGAGCAATGCTTTGAAGCTAGAGAAGAGAGAAGGAAGAAGATGGTGTGGTTTGAAGCATCAAGAATGAGTTCATTATATAGGCCAAGGTGAAGGGGAGTAGGTGAGACGGGGAACGGTCGTTCTAGGTGGAGAACGATCGTTCCCAATGGTCGATCCGTAGTAGGTGAGATGTGGAAGTCGGGGAACGATCGTTCTAGGTGGAGAACGATCGTTCCGTGCATGGTTGTTGGTGAAGTAGGTGAGACGGGGAACGAGCACATGGGAGAGAACGGTCGATCCATAGCACATTTGTCGGCAAGGTTGGTGAAGAGGGGAACGAGCGTTCTGTAGGGGGAACGATCGTTCTCCATGGTTGTTCCACTCAAAGAACGGTCGTTCTCCATGGTCGTTCTCCCTTAGAATGGGCGTTCTCTTCAGTTGGTCCTTTTCTCGTGTTTTCCACATTAACTCGACTCGAACATGTCCGTAAACGCCAAACTTCATCGGAACTCCATAAAATCTGTAAAAAGACTCGAAACAAAAGAAAAGACTCGAAAAGCTAACGAAAGATGCAAATAAAAACTCAAACCGAATACTAAAAACGAATCAAAATACGTTAAAAACACATAATATCACCAATGCACTAACCAGATTCGGAATGCCGATCGAAGACCCGATCATCACGGAAACGACCAACGTTGCCCCAGAGATCGCGGCGATCACCGAGCTGAGAAACATGGTAGCCGAAATAGCGGAGCGGCAAAACAGGCCCGGATCTGTTTTCTGGCAGAGCACAAGCTCCGAAATCCGACCATCCCGCAGAGAGAGAACCCGAAAAGGAAGAAGGAAGATGAAGTCCCTCAATTGGGAAAGAAAGTAAGTAGAACAGAACAGTTCGAAAAAACGGAGGTTCAACCCACGGATGCTAGAACCGACCAGGACAAGACAGAAAGTAACGACGAGAGGATCTCAGGAACCATCAAAGCTATAACGGACGGCTCCGTAACCAAGACTTCGCCGCCTTCTCGCCACCAAAAAAAAAACGGAACTACGGGTGACTTGATCCCTTTTCACGAAGGGTACGTAGGCAGCTCGCTTAAAAACGAGTTCAGTTGCCCCTCTCCTTAAAAAGGGGGGGAGTGGGTCCGTATATACATACTCCCAAATTTTCGCAAACAAATCAAGAGGATGGACATTGGGACTTAGTATCTCATAACACATCCAAAACTTGAAAAGTTCCCGCAAACACCATTCCGACAAACATCGGGACCTAGCATCTCGTAACCTGTCCCTGAAAGCAAGTAAGTCCAGAAAAAAACCCGAGAAAGTAGACATTGAGACTTAGTGTCTCATAGCACATCTTTGACTCAGACTGAAAGTCGGATAAACATCGAGCCTTAGTATCTCGCAACCTATCCAAGACTACCAACTAATCAAGATACTGAAAAACTTCTCCCAAGTACATAAGTCCTCCCAACAAATCTGTCTGTTGCTGGCCACAACAAGACTATCTTTTTAAACCATTGTTCTCTTAACTTACCGCAGTGGATAAGACTAGCGCGCTATACAAATTTCCGGACCAACATCCGAAGGGCGTAACCTGACATCCCGCGATCCTGCAGGAAGCATTCAAGACGATGTTCTGTTTAGTTTATCTTCACTGACGCTTCGCATAGGCAAATAGTGCAAAGCGTAGGGCACGAAGTAAACTCGTCAAACCCAGCAAAGTGCCTGACATGGAAAGCTAGTCTAAGACATCTCAAGAACACGGTATCAAACCGGCTCTGATACGAGATCCTAAAAGCGTTCAGTCGAAAGAGGGATCCGAACGAGTTTGATCGCCCGCAACAACAAGAAACTGCACTTAACCCAGGGAATGTTCGCAAAGACAACATGGTCTGAAGTTCGAGAGTTCGGAACAACACTCCAACACAATACCGATCAACTACAAAACCGGCCAGCCGCCCGTCCTCCGTAGAGAGACGAGCCAGCCGTCCTTCACTTTAAAAAACGGGCCAGCCGCCCGTCCTCCGTAGAGAGACGAGCCAGCCGCCCTTCACTGTACAAAACGGGCCAGCCGCCCGTCCTCCGTAGAGAGACGAGCCAGCCGCCTGTCCTCCGTAGAGAGACGAGCCAGCCGCCCGTCCTCCGTAGAGAGACGAGCCAGCCGCCCGTCCTCCGTAGAGAGACGAGCTACCCATCCTCCACTTTACAAAATGGGCCGGCCGCCCGTCCTCCATAGAAAGACGGGCCAGCCGCCATTCACCCTACAAAACGGGTCAGCCGCCCGTTACTCTACAAAACGGGCCAGCCGCCCGTCACTCTACAAAACGGGCCAGCCGCCCGTCCTCCGTAGAGAGACGAGCCAGCCGCCCTTCACTGTACAAAATGGGCCAGCCGCCCGTCCTCCGTAGAGAGACGAGCCAGCCGCCTGTCCTCCGTAGAGAGACGAGCCAGCCGCCCGTCCTCCGTAGAGAGACGAGCCAGCCGCCCGTCCTCCGTAGAGAGACGAGCTACCCATCCTCCACTTTACAAAATGGGCCGGCCGCCCGTCCTCCATAGAAAGACGGGCCAGCCGCCATTCACTCTACAAAACGGGTCAGCCGCCCGTTACTCTACAAAACGGGCCAGCCGCCCGTCACTCTACAAAACGGGCCAGCCGCCAATCTTCCGTAGGGAAACAGACCGACCGCCCTACTCTCATTTATCAAGATTTGTAACCCGAAAATAAGCCTTTGTTCGTATTTAAAAGCGAAACAAACAAGAAGTTCAGAACAATTAAAGGCGAAGCAAAGAGATAATAAATCTCCATAAAAGGAAACATCAAGCGATCAAGTTCGACAGACAAAGCGAATGCAATAAAGGGTCGAAAGACCCGAACACAACTGAAGCAGAAAATACAAGATAAAAAGGCCAAAGCCTAGTCATACTCAACAACAGGAGTAGGAGCTTCGTAATCCAAAGCCTCAGCCTCCGGGGACTGGCACGGAGAAACAGGAGAACAAACCAGGTAGCTGTCGAGGACGGTAGCAGCTCGATCATAGGAGCCAACCCAGCCTCCTCCTTTGAGCTGCTCCAACGAAGCCTCCAGCTGTCCTTCCTCCTCCTTGCCCTTGGACTTCCCGGACCTAATGTCCCGGACCAGACCAAGGTTCGAGCCAACCTCAGACAGAGCGGTCTCGCCATACTTAACCTGACGCATCGGCGCAAGAGTGACCTTAGCGCCCTGAATACGGAGACGGTACTTCTCCACCAACTCCCAGCGGCAGCATTTCAGCGCCAGCTCCATCTTCCGCTCGGCCTCAGCAAGCGCCTTCTTGAGTTCCTTCTGAGACCTCTTCTCGGTATTCCTGAGCTTGACCTCCAAGGCCTTAATCTTTTTGTCCTTCTTCTGGGACTCCTTTTTCGAGGCCTCTAGGGCAGCCTGAGTCGCATGAGCTCGAGTAGCAACCTGAATCAAAATAGAGCAAATGTTAAAATGAAGACTAGTCTACACTAAATCAACTCAAAGAAGTAAGGAATTACCATCATGAGACCGGAGGACAAGTCCCCATAGGCTGCAGAGCGATCACACGGCATGGCAGAAGCTGGAGCCAATGCTCCAAAATAATCCACGACTTACGCAGACTCAATGGGATCTCCACCCGCCGCCTTCCGAGCATCGAACATGAGGCCGGGCTCGGATACATCGCCTTCCACGCCACCTTATTTTTCCTCGAACGGTCCGGACTAACGGCAGATCCTGCGCCCTTACCGGCCGTGGCGGCACATCCAGAACCCTGAGGAACAGCTACTTGCTCCTCAGGCACACCTTGACCCTCGAGATCAAACCCGGAAGACAGAACAAAACCAGTCGTCGGGTCAAGATCAACCGCCTCCCCGGACGGTCCAGCTGCGCCATATTTCTGCTGGCGATACATCTAAACGCCTTCCATGCCAGGATATGTCGCCATCGGATCAATGAAGTTAGGACCCTTTGGAGGAGCGAGCCCTTCCAGGATGTCTTTGGCATCAAGAAAATGTCCCCAAAGATCGGGACACTCCCAATCGATCTTCTTTTTTGCAACTTCAACAAAAATATCTTCAACTCCAGAAACTCGAGGAGCAAAAGGATCTCGAACTGAGAGAAGAAAGGAAAAGTGTGAAGATTGTAAGAAATGAAGTTGTGAAGAATGAAGCAAAGGAACACATAATCTTTATTGGAAGAATTCACAAAAGACAAAATACTTACGTGGCACGTTGCACTCGGTTCTGACCGGACCGTCGTAATCAGGACTAACCGTGAGCGGGCTGCGTTTCATGTAGAAAAACTGATTCCGAGAAGCTTTACAATTACTCCGGATCCCGGTATAGAAGGACTTCACATTCTTCCGAATGTTGACCGAACAAAACAGATCCGCAGTAGAAGTCTTCCTCACGGAAAAGTAGTTCCGCATAAGACTGCTCTCCAGCTTGATTCCACATTCCGCACAGCGGACCACGAGTCCCATCAAACTCCTCATAGCGGAAGGAACAAGTTATGAGATCGCAATCTCGTATAATTCAAGAAACTCAAAGATGACTCCCAGAAGAGGGAACAAAAGGACAGCCTCGTAAAACAATGATTCGTACATGGCGAAATATCCCTTTGGCGCCTTATCCATCCTATCCCCACCTTTCGGGAGACAAAACTTGATCCTATCTGAAATCCTTAAATCATATCTAAGCTCAGCCAATGAGTCTCGATCGCTCAGAGTGGGTCCGAACTTGAACCCCGCAGATATCTTCCTGTACCCTTTAGCCGGTCCAGGCTTCTTGAGCCGCCAAGCGAAAATATCTTCGCCCCAATAGGCATTGGCTTCCCCGGGTGAACGACACTCAGACTTCACCTCTGGATAAGCGAAGGCAGGCACCTTCGGATGCTCTGACCTAACTTCTATTTCGGATATGGCTAAGTCATCACCTGCCTCTGGCCAATCACGATGATGTTCGGAAGGGACCGAAGATCTGGACGGCCATGCAGGCCACACGCTGTTGCTTTCTATATGTTGAGGAGGAGTCCAAACGCCACGTACACCGCTAACTCGCTGTGAAGCACCACCAAGTCCATCTCGAGGAGGGCCAGACGTCCTCTCCAAAATCCCTCCAGAGCCGTCCGCCCACCTTGACACTGCCAATGTGCCAGCCGCCCTTTTGAGAGCATTCTTGGATCCGGACGCCCTCATGAAGGCACCCTCAGAGCCGGACGCCCTAAACATCGAACTTCCAATGCCGACCTCCGTCTCGGGTACGTTCTCAATCCCGGCCGCCATCTCGGGTAAGTTCTCAATCCAGGCCGCCCATTGTTGAATCTCTCCCCGATCAGGCGCCCATTGAGGAATGTCGGCAAAACTGAGCGCCTCCTGAGCGTTGCTAGGGCCAGACGCCCACTGAGGAACACCTTCGGGACCGGACGCCACTTGTGGAATGGCATCCTCTCCAGCCGCCAACAGGTCTTCCACAAGTACCGCGTCCTGCTCCGCGGATATATAATAAAAATCAAACTGGCTATTCAGTATCGCATCGAAGTTGAGTTCGAAAGGAGAACCCGCTTCATCAGCCATTTCTAAGGAAAACTTTAAAAAGGAAAACTTGAAGAAGTAAACATGAAGAGAGAAGAAAAGTATGAAAAAATGAAAATGAAGCCACTCCTTTGATATAGCAAACATGGCACGAACTCCCGTATGAATATGATGGACTGTACTTTGACAAGACACTAAAGAGGAGTGGACGAACGAACGAACGGAAAAACTCCTTGCCTTCCCGTTTCAATCAATCCCGATAAAACTCTCGGCTCGAAGCTCGTTGCTCCAAACCACGGAAGCAAAGAGTTGGGGGGCTAACTGTTGAGGTCGAAATCCCCTCCTCGGAAATTGACGAAACGAGAAGTCAAGGTCGAGATCAAATGGAACTTATCCCGAACATGGACCGAACAAGCTAAGGCCAGCCGCCCACGTTCCATCCAGGGCACGACCCGGCGGCTGGGACAAGGCCAGCTGCCCGTGGACAGTTCGAGGCACGGTCCGGCGGCTGGGATAAGGCCAGCCGCCCAAGTCTCCGTTGAGCATGGTACGGCGGCTGGGATACGGCCAGCCGCCCATGTTTCTTCCGAGGCACGGTTCGGCGGCTGGGATAATGCCAACCGCCCGTGTCTCCTTCAAGCATGGTCCGGCGGCTGAGATAAGGCCAGCCACCCGTGTCTCCTTCAAGCATGGACCAGCGGCTGGGATACGACAAAATTAACCGTAAAACTGAATTAAGTCTAAACCGAGGTCCGGATTACTATACATCGGTCTACTATTCACAGTTTACTATTCATCGGTTATAAAAGGCGGGCCAGATTTGGGTCATAACGTGCAGGTGGATCACAGTAGATTTTCGGGCCGGATTTCGGGCCGAAAAGGTTAGGTCGGCGGCTGGGAAGAAACCTCAAAGTCCCACATCGAAAATATGTAGTCTTAACACTCTAGGATCGTCAGTATATATATGTATTCTCATGTAAGGGTCAAAGCATCCCAAATCCAAGTATTAGGAGTTTTAGCAATATAAGACTTTTCAGCTTTTGCTAATTATTCTTGTACTTTCGGAAATTATCAATAAAATATCTCTTTTTGCATTTTTTGGTCCTTTAGTTTTTTAAAATAGAATTTTCGAGCCCCCACAAAATAGAAGTTTTGACAGTGTGAATTTCGGCTCCCACAATAAGCTTCACAACCCCAAATTTTAAGAAAAGACAAACTTGGAACTTTTCCAGTCCATATCTCATATGGCGTCTTTTCAACTGATTTTGATGGAACTCTGTTCAGCGTAAACGCAGACGTTTCTAGAGAATATCCCCAAAAGGATAATGGAAGACCTACTTGACTCATCATCGATCGGACCATATATAATAAAGTCTGATTCCTCCTTTCAGACGCACCGTTCCATTGAGGTGTTCCGGGAGGAGTGAGTTGTGAAAAAATTCCACGATTACTCAGATGATCACTGAACTCTTTGCTTAATTACTCACCTCTACGATCTGATCGAAGAGCTTTGATACTTTTGCCAAGTTGATTTTGTACTTCATTTTGAAACTCTTTGAACTTTTCAAAGGATTCCGATTTATGTCTCATTAGATAGACATAACCATATCTACTGAAGTCATCTGTAAATGTGATGAAGTACTGAAAGTTTCCTCTGACACTAACGCTCATTGGACCACACACATCCATATGTATAAGGCCCAACAGGTCACCGGCCCTTTCATTTATTTTGTTGAAAGGGGCCTTTGTCAATTTGCTCAATAAGCAGGATTCACATTTCTCAAATGATTCAAAATCAAATGAGTCTAAAGGCCCATCATTATGAAGCTTTTGAATCATTTTCTCATTGATGTGCCCAAACGACAATGCCAGAGAAAAGTGGGGGTTCGAGTCATTGGTTCTTAACCGTTTTGTACTTATGTTATAGATAGGCAAAGATTGGTTAAGAATATAAAGCCTGTTCTCTAATGGAGCGCTACCATAAAATATTTCATTACGATCAAAAGAACAACACTTGTTTTTAATCGAAAAATGAAAATCTTCTAAATCCAAAACAAAAATAGAAATGATGTTTCTGCTAATAGCAGGTACATAGTAGCAATTATTCAATTCTAAAACCAAGCCTGACGGCAGAGACAAATGATACGTTCCTACGGCTAATGCAGCAACTCTTGCTCCATTCCCAACACGCAGGTCCACTTGTCCCTTTTCCAGCGTTCTACTGTTGCTTAGACCCTGCATATTCGTACATATATGAGTGCCACAGCCGGTATCCAATGCCCAAGATTTAGAACCTGAAGTAGTAACATTTACTTCTATAACATAGATACCTGGAGAAGTCGTCTCAAACGTCTTCTTTGAGTTCTTTAGATCTCCCAGATACTCTTTGCAATTTCTCTTCCAATGCCTAGACTTATTGCAGTAATGGTATTTATCAGCATCATTAGGGCCGCGTTTGGACGTGGAAGAGGCCTCAGGCTAGTCCTGATTCTCAATCTGGACTGCCTTGGCCTTTTCCCTTGTTCTTAGCGGGTTTCTTAAACCTTTTACCCCCTTGTACCAAAAGTACATTAGGGGTGCCCTTCTTGATGTTTGGCTCAGCTGTCTTGAGCATGCCATGCAACTCGGTCAAAGTCTTTGTCATGTTGTTCATGTTATAGTGCATAACAAACTGATCAAAGCTTGACGGCAAGGACTGCTGAATGATGTCCGTAGCCAACTCTTGGCTAAGGGGACAATCCAGTCTTGCCAGGTTATCAATATAACCCATCAGCTTGATGACATGTGGGCTAACTTGACCATCCTTTGGAAGCTTGCAGTCAATGTGAGATTTAACCGTTTGGTATCTCTCAGTTTGTGCCTGCTCCTGAAACATCCCTTTCAGGCTAGTGATCATCTCAACTGGTGACGCCACGTTCTCGTATTGCTTCTGCAAATTTCCGAGTTAATGGTAGCCAACATGAGACAACTCACATCAACCACATCATTGGAATGCTTCTCCTAAGCATTCCTTTCAGCGTGTGCGACATTGGATTTCGGTTTCTCAGTGAGAACCTTCTCAAGGACATATTCTTTTTTCTCCTGCTTGAGAACAATTCTCAATTTCCGATACCATTCAAGGAAGTTCGATCCATTAAGCTTGTCCTTCTCAAGGACGGATCGAAGTGAGAATATGTTTCTATGAGGGGAACTAGACATAGCTGAAAACACAAAAACGAGAGTTTAGTTTCGATGTTCAAGAAATGAGAAATCCTAACAATTAAGAAGACTCACATTATATTCAAAACAATTTTCCTCAAGTTGAATATAATTATCCAAGATCCATATTTTACTAAAACTTGAGTGAGCTTTGGCCCATCGCCCAAACTTTAGCTATTTAGGTAAGCAACCATTTGCTAATTATATCATATATAATTCTTGGTCTCGGATAGATATCTTATATCAAATCCAATCCTATATCTCTGAGCCCAAAACTATTTTGATAGCCTAGTTAAGAAAACCAATCTTTTAAGTCACGCAGTAACGATTACAACCTGCCTCACTCGTGTAATTGCGGACACCCTGCTTTAGCAGACCCATCACACAATGAAACGAGCCTTGACAGTTGACAAGATTTGCAAGACATCAAATGCTTAATATTGGGTTTGAGGAACGGAACCTTAAATCTTGTTTATATCATTTATATATTCTAGATATTTCAACTTGTTTTAGACTTTTAATATTTCTTAAGTTAAACAAGCTTAGAACGCGAATTCTGAACTAGTGTCGATCGACACCAAATCAGTGTCGATCGACACAACTGGTTTGTGTCAACCGACAGATTCCGAGCCTGTTCAATCGCGATAAACAATTTAACCGATTAAACCGATCGAACCAATCGCAATAACCGATCGGTGTCGATCGACACTACATTAGTGTCGGTCGACACCAACCGATTCAGATCAAAAGCGATAACCGATTTACCGCTTGAACCGGTCCTGATAACCCTGTCCAATCCAATTGAACCGATCGTGATAAACCAAGTTGTGTCGACCGATACAACCTGTGTGTCGGTCGACACCAGTGGTTTGAGGGAAAATGATCTAGAGATCGAAACCTAAAAATTTCACGCGAAAACCCGAGTGGGGTCGATCGACACACACGTGGTGTCGATCGACACCCTTTTCGCACGAACCCTAGATTGAACGATTTATGTCATCTACCATGTAACTCATATATATCAAATATATCTCAGTTTAAATTCTGCCAATTCAATTACATGCTCCAGATTCAATAAAAACACTAGGCTCTGATACCACTGAAGGAATTTGTACAGGTTTTTAATCTTATTAAAACAGCCCTAATGACAAATTCTAAGCCACGGATCATGTGACAATTGAATCTATATCAGATCTCGAGTATATCTGGAGATTAAGCAGCGGAAGATGATTAGGTAAACGAGATATATAGCGCCTCAAGTGCTGTGCCTCTACAGAAGTCCACACGCACACAAACTCGATGACAAGGATGCTAATGGCTTCGCGAACGATTCGCCTTTGGGTTGCTCTGCGTTTTTCTGACGGCTCAGAAACTTCTATTACACGAAAAGTCGTGTTATATCACATATATAACGACCTAAGAGAATGACCTAATCAACCGATGGATCGAATCCAAGTTAATTAAGTCTTGGGCCAAAAACACATTTTTGGCCCGATGTGGTGTCGATCGACACCAATATGAGTGTCGATCGACACCCTCACAGAAACGCGATATCAATGTATATCTTATATACATTGAACCTATCATTACTTCTAATGATCAAACCCAATTTATATTATCCTGTTTGCTTAGGGGTGTGACCCTATAGGATCATATGATACTGGTAATGAGTTCATAACTCAGAAGTTATAAGCGGCATCTAGCAAAATATTATAACCGTCCAATATCATATGATAGTCTTATCCGACTCTACTAGAGTAAATACAAGTATGATTTTAGGACATTCCCTTCAATAACCGTAATCAAGCTTTAAAACATTCGATTTTGTGTATGTACCTTCTTTAATTTGACCAAAAGGAGAGAAAAGTTGCCTCAAAAATCGATATGTGGTGTAAGCCGATAACCCTGCACGAGAACAAATCTGAAGAGCCATAGATTATATACGGAGGAAGAATCTAATCGGAGATGATGAGAAATGATTATCTTACGAGTTACGGCTTACTAAGAATTTTTGTGGAGAATCTGTTAGCCATCTCAAGCAGACAAACAGTAACACAAACTAGTCCGGAAAGGAATTACGGTTAAACGAAGAAGACGACGACATGTGTCCGTTATATTTACTCTAATCAACGGTAGATATTAGAAGCAATGTGATCCTCGTCTTAGTGGCCAAACCAATCAAATAACAGTAATTTCTCTTTGTATTTCTAGAGTGTATTATTTTTTGTTATTTTTCCATTTTAATTAGTAGATTAAGTTTTCAATATGTTGTCATTTAATAGAACATAATTATATATTATAAAACTATTTTAAAATAATTTCATGATATATATCACTCAATCCATTTAATTTTCAAAATGGTTATATTTTATAGTTTTGCTTTAGTTTTTTATGTTTAAATATGATATTAAATGTTAGAATTCATAACTTAGGGTTTGGTAACAAGCCTTAAGATTTGGGATTTGGAGTTTAGTAAATAACTAAAATAAGATTTATTTTGAAAATTTTAAGAGTATAAGAATTAGAAAATGATTAAATTTAAGACTAAGGGTTACAAATTTAGGGTTTAGGTTTTGTTTTTAGGGTCTAGATTTTATGAATTAGAAAGTGATTATAATTGAATTTTCTTATTGATGTTAAATGTTTTTAGTATATCATTTAATGTATATGTTTAATATTTTACAATTAAAATTTCAATGCTTAAGATAAAGAGTTATAAGTTTAAGCTGTAGGGTTTAAGATTTGTGACGATCTAGAGTTTACAGTTTACGATTTTGTAAAATAATTATATTTAAATTTTATAAAATGTTTTTGAGTATGTATATATTTTTCATGATTATTGGTTTAATCTTTTTATTTATGTTATTATTATTTTACATTTTATTTGTTTTCATCTATATTATTATTATTTTACATTTTAGTGATGAATTTGAATAATATTTTGTGCACTTTATTATTTCATTCATATTATTTTCCAGTTATTATATGTTGTTAGATTTTTTCTAAAATTGAGACAAAACAATTAACTTGTGATTTAAGTTTTAATCACAAAACTGTATAACTTAGTTACTAGATATAGTCCCAATTCAGTAATAATATTTGTTACTATGTATTTTGTAACAGTTATGTCATGATTAGTGACAAATATTTGTTACTTTCAATTTTTTCACAATATTGTGACAAAATGGTGACGCTTTTATGACTAAATTTTTTTGTAACAATTAATTTGGTACATAAATAGTCACAATATTAAGACAAAACAATTAGTCACAATGTTTAGTAACAATATCAACTTTTTCTTGTAGTGGTATGGGAGTCCTGCAAGTCTTGGCCCAATGATTACTCATCCCACAACGATGGCAAACGGATTTGGTCGGGTCGGACTGATGTCCGGATTGATATCCACGGATATTTCCACGGCCACGGCCACGTCCGCGGTTAGAGTCCTCTTGGAATCCACGGTCGTTACGGCCTTTGCCTCGACCATATGCGTGGTAATTGTTGCGACCACGCCCTTTTCCTTTTCCACCACGTCCACGGATGTAATTCCTTTGATCTCTAAGGACATGGTGGACCTCGTTTTCTTTCTTTTTCTCAGCGGCCAAATTGGCTTCAGGAAGTGGGGCTGTTCCAGCTGGTCTCATTTCGCTGTTGGCCAGAACAAGCTTGTTGTTCTGTTGCGCAAGCAACAGACATGCGATCAGATCTGAGTAAGTCGCGAAGCCTCTCTCGCGGTACTGTTCTTGTAACAATACATTACTCGAATAGAAGGTGGAGAAGGTCTTTTCCAACATATCCTTCTCCTATACGGTCTCGCCACATAGTTTCAACTTTGAAACTATTTTGAACAAGGCTGAGTTGTACTCGTCCACGGACTTAAAGTCCATGAACCTCAAGTTCAACCAATCGAACTTGGCCTTAGGCAATACGACCGTTCTTTGATGGTCATATCTCTTTTTCAATTCCTTCCATAGATCCAAAGGATCTTCAATTGTCTGATACTGATCCTTGAGACTTTCATTAAGGTGATGGCGTATGATTAAGATCGCCTTGTATCGATTTCTGTCATGCACATTATTTCCTTCATTGATGCATTCTCCGAGCCCTTTTGATCTTAGCATGATCTTTCCATCTAGTGCCCATTGTAGGTAATTATCTCCTGAGAGATTTATGGCTGCGATGTCTAAGTTGTTGACTTTTGTCATCTGAAAATATGCATCAACTTTCTCCTGGGACTTTTAATAAAATCATGGCCTTAGAATGATGGCCGATTTTCATGATCCGATTTTAAACTTCATGTGACCAAACAATCATCCAATCAAACAAATTTCTATATGAGGCCGATTTTTAATTAGGTGTTTATGCAATTGTATTTTCGATTTTTAACAATTTCCTTTATGCAAGATTAATCCTAAAACAATTAATTTAACAATAAAAGGATAATCATGCACAAGGAAAAGGATATTCTCAAACTTTCCTTTTCTCTAAAATGAAGGGATTAGAATTTCCTATTTGGAATAGGATTATGGTTTTAGCAATTCGATTTTCATCTTCTTCTCTTTCTCTTAGTGTTTTTGATTTTTATTAATTTATGCAGCAACCAATCTATCAACCCTAACTCATGAAACAAGCAACCGAAAAACAAGAGATGATATACAAGTATGCGATTTCAAGGATGGATTCAAATTCGGTTTTAACAACATGTATATGCAATCCGATTTTTAAACACTCAACATTCTTTGGCTTTTGGTTTAATCATGCAAACAAAAGAATCAATCCAAGCAAAAGTAAGCAAACGATTTATGCAAGCAATTCCATCAATCGATTTCAATCAAGTTCATCAAGCAATCCGAGTTTTAGGGTTTGATATGTGCTTAAGTCAAATTCGGTTTTGATTTTTTTAAGAGATCAAACGATTTTGAAACAATCAACCGATTTTAAGGTCTTGTCTTGAGCTTAGGTTCAAGTTCAAGTATTGGTTTATCAAGAACAAATAAGTTTGAAGGAGAGAATCGATTTTTTAAGGTTTAGGTTTTCTTAGGTCATATTCGATTTTTCTTTGTTCTTAGTTTAGGGATTTAACTTGATCACCTTTTGAGATTGAACTGGGATGAACCGGGAGCTAAAGACCTCAGAAAACAGCTACAGATCCTCAAGCAAAGAATCGGAAGTCTCCTTTGTTGAAGACGGCGGCCGGCGGCAAAGAGAAAGGCGGCGGCGGCGGTCGGACCTTAGGGTTTGTGCTCGGCGGCTGCTATCTAGGGTTTGAGAGCTTCGTGCTGATAACGTGTTGTCGACTGTTTTTGTGTGTCATTACTTAGACCAAAAGGTCTTATATATATATAGGTTTACACAAGGACATATAAGGAAATATTCCATAAACCTATTCCTTGTATAACAAGGAATGGTTAAGAGTTAAACTAAACCTAAGGACAGGTTATAACATAATCTCTATTGGGCCGGTTTATGAGTCCATCCACAAATGGTTTTTAACAGTGAGTGGGTTTTGATTCTATTAGAATTATTTGATTTAGTGCTGATTTGACAATCTCAGTTTGTTAGTTGGCTTTGTTTTTAATTATTAAGCAAAAAAAACGTTTACGTTTGGTCTATTGTTATTGATAATGTGAATTAATTAGCATAATTAATTATTGTTGCTTGAGTGAAGATCTTTGAGTCAACTGATCTGTGTGATTTAATTGCATTTAAATGAAACGTTTCTCAACTAAATTCAAATTCTATTTGCAGTTAATCATATTTAATTTGTAATTGCATAATATATTGAATTTTGATTTGCTGATTTTTTGAGTTATTATACTAATTTGTTTAATAGTTCTTTGTGAACAGATCAAATTTCAAGTATGATTAACAACACCGCAATATTTAATGGATTGGATGATGTGAAAGACAACGGTTTATGTGAGTCGACGCCCCAAATTCAGTTTGGGAGTAGTCTGCCACATATGATTCTGCTGATTTTATTCAGAGTATTCAAATTCCGTCAATGCTTAAAGCAATTGATAAATGTTTTCTAACTGAAAACGACATGTGTGCTATAGTCACAGAAGTCAATACGGTTGATGATAACCCAAAAGATTGGTGATATGACACAGGTGCCACCACTCACATATGCATTGATAAAGATATGTTGTGTACATATCAACAATGTAAGAATAAAGAGCGGCTGTTAATGGAGAACACCGACTCGTCCATAATTGAAGGCTTTGGCGAAGTGAAACTTGCATCGACCACAAGACAAGAGATAACTCTAAACAATGTGAAGCTAAGCTGAAAACCAAGTTTCATCAATTAAAAACAACTTTCACAAAATAAGAAAACTGAAATCGATTTTTAAGGGGAAGAAAACCATCTTGAAAAAATCTGAAACTCATCAGAAAACTCACTGAAATTCATTATTTAATCATTTCTCAACACCTCAACTCAATTGATCACACAAAAGCAATTCACAAGCATGCATGCAAGAACCAATCAATCAAACTCAACAAAACAAACATACATGCCAAGATTAAGTGATCAAACTCAACAAGACTAACATGCATGCCAGATTAAGCAATCCAATTCAACAAAATAACCATGCATGCAAAGATTAAGCAATCAACTTAACAAATTCAACTCTACCATTTTCAATGTAACAAGGCATGGGTAAGGGAGGGGTCCCTAAGTCTGAAACTCACCTTGACAATGCTCCTAAGGCTAGGGTACTCTCCTTGAGCTCAGCTACTCCTCTTCACCAAACAGAACTTCTTTTCTCTCTCTATTCTCTCTCGCCAAACCCAAATGAGCAAAGGGAAAATTTTCTGGTTTTTGGCTAAAGTGATCAAATGAAGGGGGAGAGAGGGATTATATGGGAGAGGGAGAAAGACACCTAAGGGGATACTTATCTCTCCCTAAAATTGCCACATAGCACTAAACACTTTCTTGGTTTATCCTAATGACACTTGGATCCAACTAAAATGAAGCTAACTAATTAATTGATTTACTTACTACTCTTTCTTATAGAAGCTGCCCACTCACAACTTTGCCCACGAAAATTCACTTGCTTAAGAACACCTGGGCACTCCAAAATGAGTCTGATTGAACATTAGACTGATCTCTTTGTAGATTATTCAACTGATTCAACCAACAAGCTTACACACCTTAAAAATCATAACTTCCATTTCCCTTACTCAAAAACTGGTCTTCTTGATTCTAAATGCTCCACATGATGTCCTCTGTTCCCACAAAAAGTTTCAGAATTTTTAGATTAGCAAAACTCGACTTATAAATTTTCTTGTCCAAACTGTCAATCTTCGGCATCCCATCTTGTTCGATTTTTAACTTCCACACGAGAATTTTTCTTTGACCAAATCTTTTTGTAATAGCTCCATCTGGATCTTGAGTACCTCTGTGAAAAGTCCCGGAATTTTTAAAAAATATTCCTCCTAATCCTTTCGGATTTATCTTTTCGCACTGTCCCTTCTTCCCCAAAATCTGACTCTCGTGATTTTTCTGGGTCACGTATAAATTTTTCTTGGCAAGAATCCTTTTGAACTGGCTTATTTGATGTCTTGTGTATCTATGCTACAAGTTCCACAATTTTTAAAATTGTTCTCATCGCCCATCAGAAATTATATTGCTCCGCGGTAATTTCTGCTGTAGTATCGGGGTATTACATTCTCCTCTCCTTAATCGAATTCGTCCTCGAATTCGATGTTTCTGGTGGCTTCTTCTAGCTTTGTCCTTAAGCTATCTCTCCTTAGCTATAAGTATACACTCCTTGTTGACACGGCAACCATAGCTCTGCTTCTAGTCTCCTGGTTCAGTTTCCGATTTCTTCTTGTCTCAACTTTATTCTCGTCTCCATTGCCATTTCTATCTTCATCCAGTTTCTGACCTTTCTTCATTCTACTTTCCATCCTTGGCTAGATGGTATCCACTTGGATCTGCTTCCTCTGATTCCTTGATCCTTCTCACAAACTTCTGAATCTTCTCATCCTCTTCTTGCGCTTCACGGATCCGTTGGATCGATCCCATTTGTCTTCACAGCTTATAGACATACTGATTCGCTGGACTCTCCTTCTAATGCTGCCATACTCACTCGTTTCATCTTTTGACTCATGACTTCCACTTCCACTTCCTCTTCTACATGTACATTCGTTCTTCATCCACTCAACACATCAGCCACTGCTTTGGTTCTGCTCGGGTTAGTACTGGATCTTTGAGTTCTCGGCGTTCAGGAAAAAAAACCTCTTTTGGATTGATCCTCAGACTTTTGACATCTCTCTTAGTTGTCATCATCCTCGCTTGGTATCGCCATCTTCTTGACACTCCCATTCCTCCTATCTTACTCGGGATTACTGTCTCGTCTTTCTCTCCTTCACTTGGCTCGTAGTCTGGCTTCCTTGCTGGTCTTGACCTTTACCTCAGATCCATACTCTTCAATTCCACAATCAGCTTCACTGTCACCATCCTCGTCCAAACTTCCAAGGTTCTCTTCTTCTGAGCTCATTTTACACATTCACCATAATCCTAAAGCTGAACGGCTCCGACTAGATCTGGTTTCTAAAGCTAGGCCATTACTAGACTTCTATTACCAACCATATCTAAGGTTCATACGGGAACTCCTATCACCATACTATCCGACTTAAGGGTTTCAGTTCTAGGGGTTCACACTATGGGTTATTCGAAAATTTAACAATTCTACCAAACAAAGAATTCAATTATCACACAAAAGGGGGTTAGCGCCCATGTGTACCTGGTATGAGACCGTGGGATAGTCCTGCAGAATCTGAAGCCACTCCTTCCAGCGCATGCACTCGGCCTGCCAAATACCTGTTACAAGGCAACAAACTACCTAACAACCTACTGAGCGTAACGTATCGAAATTCCTAATTGACTTTTGCGACTCCTTTGACTCGATAAAACATTGGAAACGCGGAAAAGCACTGGTCCCGTGAGCATGATCATACATCCACGCTCTGATACCACCATATGTAACACCCCCGAACCGGACTACACAGGACCGGCCAAACAACAATCAAAAAAGAACATGCAAGGCCAATCCCTTATGCGATCGAACGACAATCAAACAAGAACACGAACGATCGCACTCCAGCCCGGCCGATCCGGAGATGCCACAGTTCGGGTTTAACTAACAGATCAGCTCATTCCAGGACTAATCCGAAAACAGAACCGTTCTGAAAGTTAACTTGGATTACCTCTCGACCGCGGCCTAAGGCTTTTCAACACGTACTTTGGTCTCGAGTTGTGTTAGTCCGAACAAGACTAATATCATTGAGCCAGTTAAGTTCATAAAGCATTTTATTTCATTTATAAAATTCAAATCCATCTTGTACAAATACAAACCGTACGGTGATCACCTTGGAAATCCGAAAATGAAACATTTTTACAAACGAGTCCTTTACAAAAGTCAAGGAAAATCTACTTCCGATGTCCTAACGTTCCGCCGCTCGCTCTATCAGCTTTCTATAGGTTACCTGCAAGGGGAGGGAAAGGAGTAAGTAATCGGGAGATTACTTAGTTAGTTCAAAACATAAACAACAAGGATACCCAACCCAGTCCCCATCATGCAACACTCAATCAAACAATCACAGAATAGCGGAAGCAAATAAAGATAGTCGAAGCAACAGTAAAATAAATAGCCGAAGCAAGAAAACACGTTAGTAGGTTGAGCGCACTACCACTTCTCTGAAGCCGCGTTCTCACAACGTACAACAACAACACGCGTGGGCACTGAGATCTCAAAGCATGGTGTGAATCTCGTGAACACCTTGCACTTGATTATCACAAAGACCGTCAAACCGGAACATCAAAAACAAGGTCATACACTTTCGTACAAATGTATCCAGACCCCCAGCTCCGTCCTTCCTCTTCCGGAAAGCTGTCACGGTCAGTTCCGCCCTTCCTCTTCCAGAACGCCGTCTGCAGTACCCTGTCAGGTACACTCGGCCAGGGCAGCTACCCCTTCACTTCCGAGCTTCCCCACCTCTCTGTCCATCGATGCCGTGGAGGATAACCAATTTGGATAACACACACATTGCCACTAAACCGCCTCTCGCGGTTCCGCCTCAGTCCTGGAAACGCGACTGGACTGAGTCACCACACCAAAACAAAACATCACAATCTCAACCACCACGAACAACATCTCAACACAACTCCAAGCCACAATCATCACATCTCAATATCCACATTCCACGGGTCTCACTAGCCGGAACTTTGCCTATTCCTCTATGGTGATACTTGCATGAACGTTAGCTTTACACCGTAGAGGTTACCTGCATGAAACAACTTCACACAAACACCACAACTACTCTTAAAACTCTAACATGCAAACCCTAAATGCAACTTAATTCATGTCTAAAATTCTAATTCACATTCTAGTCCATTTTAACATGCATCCTAGTTTTAATCTCTCAACATGCAACTAATTACTATTCAAGATAAATACCTAACTATAGATTATTTATCATGCATGCAACCTATGATCATTTACCTAAGACAAACACAATTGATAAAATTCTAATTCTTAACTCATTAAACTTTCTAACAATTCTAAATAAATCGCCAACTAATGCACTCTAATAGTATTCAAAATTCAATTATTAATTCATATGCATAAACCTAAATTCCAATTAATTCCAACTCCTAAATTATCAATTCAAATTCGCCTATCATACTAACCAATTAAATACTCAATTAAAATTACACTTAATTAATTACTAAATTACTAATTCCCTAATCATCTGAATAAACTTATACAATTCTTAACTTGACAATCTACTAAACATGCAAAACATCTAACAACTTAACTTCAAGATAATACAAGCATGCATGCAACTCTTAATTTTATCCTTACCCCAAAATCAAGAGATCTAAGCTGAAAACCAAGTTTCATCAATTAAAAACAACTTTCACAAAATAAGAAAACTGAAATCGATTTTTAAGGGGAAGAAAACCATCTTGAAAAAAATCTGAAACTCACTGAAATTCATCATTTAATCATTTATCAACACCTCAACTCAATTAATCACACAAAAGCAATTCACAAGCATGCATGCAAGAACCAATCAATCAAACTCAACAAAACAAACATACATGCCAAGATTAAGTGATCAAACTCAACAAGACTAACATGCATGCCAAGATTAAGCAATCAAATTCAACAAAATAACCATGCATGCAAAGATTAAGCAATCAACTTAACAAATTCAACTCTACCATTTTCAGTGTAACAAGGAAGGCATGGGTAAGGGAGGGGTCCCTAAGTCTGAAACTCACCTTGACAATGCTCCTAAGCCTAGGGTACTCTCCTTGAGCTCAGCTACTCCTCTTTACCACACAGAACTTCTTTTCTCTCTCTATTCTCTCTCGCCAAACCCAAATGAGCAAAGGGAAAATTTTCTGGTTTTTGGCTAAAGTGATCAAATGAAGGGGGAGAGAGGGATTATATGGGAGAGGGAGAAAGACACCTAAGGGGATACTTATCTCTCCCTAAAATTGTCACATAGCACTAAACAGTTTCTTGGTTTATCCTAATGACACTTGGATCCCACTAAAATGAAGCTAACTAATTAATTGATTTACTTACTACTCTTTCTTCTAGAAGCTTCCCACTCACAACTTTTCCCACGAAAATTAACTTGCTGAAGGACACCTGGGCACTCCAAAATGAGTCTGATTGAACATTAGACTGATCTCTTTGTAGATTATTCAACTGATTCAACCAACAAGCTTACACACCTTAAATCATAACTTCCATTTCCCTTACTCAAAAACTTCTGTGCTTTATTCTGAATGCTACACGTGATGTCCTCTGTGCCCACAAAATCTTTCAGAATTTTTAGATAAGCAAAACTCGACTTATGAATTTTCTTGTCCAAACTGTCAATCTTCGGCATCCCATCTTGTCCGATTTTTAACTTCCACAGGAGAATTTTTCTTTGACCAAATCTTTTTGTAATAGCTCCATCTGGGTCTTGAGTACCTCTGTGAAAAATCCCGGAATTTTTAAAAGACAGTCCTCCTTTATTCTCTACATATTTCATCTTAAAAATCATCTTCATTGTTTTGAATCAGCATTATGCCTTAGGTACTTATATTTTAACGGTAACTAAAATGTAACAAGGATACGAAATATTCTATGCAGCTATCAGAAATTGGGAAGAAATTTGTAGATAGGAGATCGTGAATTCAAGAGCTAAAGATAGCTACCTTGAAGATCATGAAATAATTTCAATTGATATCGAATCAGGTAATATGTAAATGGACAACAAGGTAGTTACCTTTTTCCCCCTTTCAATGGCTTGATCAGTGTCATACATCATCGAGTTTCCTTTATTCATTAGTTCTTGATTGGACATGTCTGAAAGTGATTAAGTTCTCAGTGAATACTCTAGGTGGATATATTACTATTCATAAAACAAAGGATTAGATAAGAACAAAGTGCAATGAACATCTCATTGTTGGTTTGGTGGTTGCAAGATCTTTAAAAGACGGAATTAAAAACCTTACTTGAAGCTAATAAAATATTCTCTTCCATGTGAAACTATGCGACTTTGAGAATAAAACAAATAATCTGTTTGGTCCCACAATTAACACAAGGGAAACGCGGGTGAATTGTATCATACAATTAACGCAAGGGAAACGAATACGTACCTCACAAGTAGAGTTTGTCTTCTTTACCGAAGTGTCCCATTGAAAGCCGTTAGTTCGCAGATTCGCCGACTATCCTCTTGAGTTCTATCTTAATGGTGATTATATATCTGTCCACTGCATGATTCGAACAAGAAATTAGAAGCATAAAAAAATTGCATAAAACCATTGAGGATGATTAAGTTATCGAGTAGATTTTACGGAGAACAAAACAGAAAGGGTACAATTTGATGTTAACCTTTGATTCGCCGGATGCTGTCTGGATTTGTTGAAGAGTAAGAAATTCGTCAGGCAAAGAGACGATTGTGAGAGATGAGTTGAAGGAGAATAGGTGGAATCTGATTTTAGATCTAGAAACTTTCTGTTTTCTTTTTTTTTCCTTTTTGACTTGATTAAGTTTTTAGACACGTTTGTTTCTCTTTTTTGGCAAAAAAAAAAAAAAACAAAGACAAGCTTTATCCAAAGAATGACATGTACTTCGTCTTCTTTTCTTTTTTTAACTTGCGAAAGAATTTTTTTTCATTGTTTCAACATCATCATCATATATATTAATTTGAAAGGATAAAAATAATGATCATATAATACAGATCTGATACATACTAGGGGTTGTCCCGCAGCGCTACGCGTGGGTTACATCGTTAACTTTTTTGGTGTTTAAATTTTGATGAAAAAAAACTAAATCAAAGAAACAGATAGACATATTACTTAAGGTGTTCCATTTTTTGTTTTGGTCATAAGAATACTCTACGCTTAAATAGAAACTTATTACTATAGGTGTTACTCAAGACTAACTCTTCTTTTCTAAGAATACTTGAAAGCAAAGCAAAACAAATTTACAATGAACCGATGAAGTAATATATATGCTCTCAGGTCTCAGCTTTCTTTCTCCAGGCTTATGCTTGAGCCATATCCTTTCATATCTTCTTCCTTTTGCTAGCCTCTTCATTGGTTTATCTCTGTACTGACTGATGTCTTCTTTAACTTTGCTCCTTATATTGGACCATGGAGAGATTGAAACTTTTTACAATATGGATGTGTAAAAGAGTGGATGGCTTCTTCGTTTTTTCGAGCTTTATTTTGAATATGATTCTTTTTGAGTTTTAGTTTCAAACTTGGAGATTTATCTCATTTCCGACATAGAATAATGCACGTGAAAGAAATCACATTAACCTTTGTTTAGATAAAAAATAATAATATCAATTGTCTTTCAATGGACAAAGGGAAGTCGTTTCTTCATAAAGTTGGTGCAGGCATCTTTTGCGGGATATATGAGTAAATCGAAATGCGAGACCAAATTGCTATAATAATGTTGTTCTTTATCTTCAAAACAGTTTCAATTGCAAGAAGCTCATTTAATATATAAAAAATTACTACCAGACCAGTTTTCCTACCAGTTTTCCTCCCCACTTAGAGCATGTTCAATGGGAAGACCCAATAAGATCTCTTAAGTATTATTTAAAACTTTGGTAAGAGATCATGTTAAAGTATTTTTGTTTTCTTTCCTCCAATGGTAAAACCCATTAGGGGTTCTTAAATTTAAAAGATGATAACAAAGAGAAGAAAGAATGTGTTTACAAGATGAGAGAAGAATGACTAACACATTCATCTAACACAACCACATTGATTTCTATCTAACCATAAACATTTATTACCATCTAACCTAGGTGCTTAATCTAACCTATGAATCTACAAAGTTACCTTCTCAGTTGGAGGTGGAGGCACATGTACAGTCTCGGTTTCTTCCACATTGAAAGGCTCATCAATTTTGTTTAGAGTCTGTGAGAGATACCTCTCGCCACCTCCAGATGCAACCTAACGCAACATAATCCACTTAAAAATTTATTGCAGAAGACCAATATACAAGAAAACACAGCCAAAGAGAGAAACGAGTTCAAGGGAAGGAGCAAGAGAAATGATATGTATCTGAAAGATCAACGATTTATTTACTTCATTTTTTCATGAGATTACTAACCAAATACAGTTCTTTTTCTGAAGCTAAACTTTGCATATGTTTACTGCTTAAGTTGAATAAGGAGACCAATACTCAGAAAGCCACGACCTTGAAACAAGCACACCACTTAATTCATTTCTATATCAAAAAGACAACTTAGCAATTCCAAGGAGATTAAACTTTAAATAGAAAAGACGACATTGAATAAACCTCACCACCAGTGTAGCCACTTGCACCGAGAAGACCAATCTAAATATCCTTTTCAGATTCAGCAGAGCTATTGGCTGAAACTCTAAACTGCAGACTAGTTTATCACATTAATAAAATAGAAAGCAAAAACCGGAATGGGAAGGGTGTGAATGAGTTCTCATCCCTTGATAGTTATATCGTCGTACATAGAAAGCACATCTCTCACATTTTGGTTATGAGTCTTCAGCCGCAGTTTCGCCTATAGAAAAAGAAACAAAAAATTCAGATACAGAATTGGACTAAGAGAGAGTTTCATATCTTAGAACTAATGATATAACGGGAAACTTTCGAGAGAGATAGAGAGAGAGAGAGAGAGAGAGAGAGAGAGAGAGAGAGAGAGAGAGAGAGAAATATATATGAAGTATTGACTTGCCTTCAAAATGCCAACAAAAAGAAGAGAAGAGCATTCCAAGATATAGCCAAGGCATTGTAACACCATTGATAAACTTCGCCCCTTTTCTTCCCCTTAACAATCTTATCGTAACCCCCAAACCTCTTCACCGCATTGAACAGCTTACACAAATCCAACTCGTCTCCTTCAAAGAGTAGGCCTAAATCAAACGATTCCATCTTAATTCACTGGATAAAGAATCAAAGCAATGTGGCTGAATCTAGTTAAATCATCTTTCGCAAATCTTTACTCTGCAGCAAACCAGCAAGTGTTGATTCTCCTTCATATTTCCATAACAGCCAATACTCAGGTCCTTTCTTTGAAGACTTCTGCAATAGTTTCGCCAACAAAAACATAAATCTACAAACATATATACTCGAGCGAAAACTGTCATCTACGAGGAAACTAAATTACCTCGAGAAATCCGTAAAAAAAAAATCAGCACAACTGTTCCCACAAGCTCTGCGAACCGTCTCGTTCATCCAAATTTCAACAGCACCGTACTCAGTCGCCTTCTTCACTACATACTCACCGTCCAATCAATTTATTATCCTCACTTCAATAACAAAATGGTAACTTTACGATTCTTATGTGAATAACTGAGATATCGCTGAATCTCAGCTTAACATACACACGAAATATAATTTGACATCTCACAATTCCAAATCAAACACGAAGCATTTTTTTGATCAAGCACTTACATCAGAAGCACGTTTCTTGGATAATGAGGCTCTATAGACAACACCGAACGAACCTTTGCCCAGTTTCTTCCCCAGAACAAAATCATCCTTCGCCCACTATTTGAGTTTCGACGACCATGGCAGAAAGTGAGTCAACAATGGCGAGAAGAATCGGTCAAAAAAACAATGGCGAGAAGAACAAAGATTTCGTTGAAAACAAAGTTTGTGTTCTCTTTGTTTGACACGTGTCTCTCAGGAAACCGTATCTTAATTCCTTTAATTAGGAGACATTCCTTCACTTTTTAATTGTTTTTAATTTATTTTTATCAAATTTTATCTTTAAGAGACACTGTTAGAGACTGCGGTAATCATGCTCTTAATTCTCTATCAATTCCGCTAGAATACAAAAGAGGTTTTAATTCTCATCTCCAATTTTCTTAAGTCTCTCAGCCGCTTTAAAGCCATGGACTTTTGTGATTCAGATTGAATCTCTCTTTTTTTTAATATTCCTCAATTTTCCCTGAATATTGGGGGTTTAATTGATATTGTTCGATTGTGCCGATTGTGATTAACATAATCTGGATGAAATTGTTCATCTTGAGCAGTGTGACTCGTTGTTCTTCAGAGTTGGAAGCTATTGGGGGAAAAAGTTCATATCTTGAAAAAGTTTGATTTGTCTTCTTTAAGCATAAGCATTCCGTGAAAGTTCCCTGTTTTAGAAGGTACCGTTTGTCTTCTTCTTTGGGAAGTGGTTCACTTTCATGGTTATTATTCAGTAGATTAGTGGAATCTCTTCCAAAGTTAGGTCATGCAATGTCATTTGTTTGCGGTTTGGTTTCAGAACAAAACGAGACAGAGATATACAAATACAGTTCTGGTTATAAACACTCTTTTATATATATATATATATATTAAAGGTTGTGCTTTTGGCATCTATGTTTGAAGGTGTCTTGTCTATGCCTGTGAATAATCCTCACTTGCGCAAATCTGGAAGTAGACTCATTCCTATTTTGTGCCATCAGAGGTGTAAACAGTCACTAGTAGAGAAATTACCGGAAGGTGCGACGGAGAAGTCTTCGAGAAAAACTGGTTTCTCTATACACCATTATTTCATAGTTCAGAGAAAGTTTGAGATTGGTGATATCCCTATTTACTACCGATGAACTCAAGTCTTAACCTATAACGCTGAGGCAGCTGGAAAATCTAGATCTCTCCCAAAGATTTTTGCACACACCAAATTGCTTAAGCCCATTGATTAAATTAATTTGGTCCAACATCTCCTTCATATTTCCATAACAGCCAATACTCAGGTCCTTTCTTTGAAGACTTCTGCAATAGTTTCGCCAACAAAAACATAAATCTACAAACATATATACTCGAGCGAAAACTGTCATCTACGAGGAAACTAAACTACCTCGAGAAATCCGTAAAAAAAATCAGCACAACTGTTCCCACAAGCTCTGCGAACCGTCTCGTTCATCCAAATTTCAACAGCACCGTCCTCAGTCGCCTTCTTCACTACATACTCACCGTCCAATCAATTTATTATCCTCACTTCAATAACAAAATGGTAACTTTACGATTCTTATGTGAATAACTGAGATATCGCTGAATCTCAGCTTAACATACACACAAAATATAATTTGACATCTCACAATTCCAAATCAAACACGAAGCATTTTGTTGATCAAGCACTTACATCAGAAGCACGTTTCTTGGATAATGAGGCTCTATAGACAACACCGAACGAACCTTCGCCCAGTTTCTTCCCCAGAACAAAATCATCCTTCGCCCAGTATTTGAGTTTCGACGACCATGGCAGAAAGTGAGTCAACAATGGCGAGAAGAATCGGTCAAAAAAACAATGGCGAGAAGAACAAAGATTTCGTTGAAAACAAAGTTTGTGTTCTCTTTGTTTGACATGCGTCTCTCAGGAGACAGTATCTTAATTCCCTTAATTTGGAGACGTTCCTTCACTTTTTAATTGTTTTTGATTTATTTTTATCAATTTTTATCTTTAAGAGACAGTCTTAGAGACTACGGTAATCATGCTCTTAGCTCCTCTTTGTCATTATTCTCGTATTAATTTTATGCGTAACGTTTGTCAATGGCAAACATATAGTATGTTGTTGGGGGTGATTTTTGGGCTGTATAAGCTATCTACAACTATCTAGAGAGGACTACAAATTTAGGCTCTTGACACATGGTAATATACAGAGTGATGAAATCACACACTTTAAGCGGCGAGAGTAGCCACCACTTTTACAGCTTGGATTTGACCTTCCAAGACTTAATAAAAAAATCTTCTCAACACCCACTGAAATCAAAGTAGAAAAGAAGATGTAAATTGGATTATCCACAATGAAATCGAGCTAAGTTAATGAGAAAGAATTATGCCTTCTTCACAAAGTCTTGCCATGGTAACTTTCTGACCAAATAGAGATTTTTTAAACGCTTGCGATCTCTGTGAGCCTGTTAGAGCTCCAGATTCTGACGGTCCTTTTAGAATATCTTCCTTCATACAGTTGTCCTGTGAGATGAAATGGACTTAGAAAGACCGTGAGGTACAAATACATGTAAAAACAGTGCACCAAAGCTCATAGTCAATTCACCTCAACAACTATTTCACTTCCCCTTATATTCTTATTTAGTTTGGAAAGCTCACTCTCCATTTGTTTTATGTGCTTTTCTTCCAAAAGAAGTCTTTCCTTCATATCCCGGACCTCTTCACAAAGTTTTTCCTATGTAAAAGCTTTTTTTAGCGTATATTCATCAGAGGAAGTAGGGGTATCAAAATGGATCAAGACCCATTGATTAACCCAACCCAAGTTGATCCATTAACCCAAATGAACTGTTTATTTTTGACACAATGGATTAATGGGTTAAAAAGTTAATGGGTTAACAGGTAAATGAGTTAAAAACTCAATGGGTTAACAAATTAAATGGGTCTATTGGATTGGGTCAACTCATGGGTCTTACTAATTTTTTCCTTCACATGCTATAATTATTTTTTAATTATAATTAAAAATGTAATTTCACATTTTCCCGCCAAAAACACTGCATCGCATTTTACCGCAAAAAACGCGGAATCGCATTTTCCCGTCAAAAATGCGGAAACGCATTTTCTGTCGCGTTTTCCCGCCAAAAATGCGGAATCGTGTTTTCCCACCCAAAACGTGAAATCGCGTTTTCCCGCCCAAAACGCAGAATCGCGTTTTCCCACCAAAAGCGCAACTCCGTGTTTTTCCGCAAAAAACGCGATTTCGCATTCTCGGCAAGAAACGTGATTCCGTATTTTCAGATTTATGCATTAATTTTTGGGTGGACCCATAACCCATTAACAGTGAATCCATTTGGGTTATGGGTTGGGTTGACCCATTTTGACATCCCTAAGTCAACAGTTGGATGTTATGAATATGACCAAACTTAATTGTGTGATATTATTTTCTTTAAGCAGACGTTTAAAAGTCACACCTTTTGATGGAGCAGATCATCATAGTCTAATTCATTGTCTGGAGTTCATCTACTGTCGATTCATACATTTGTGAAAGTTCTTCTAATTTTTTATTGAATTTGTTTGTCTCCTCATTTTCCTGGACCCAAAACCAGGAGTTAAAAACAATTGTGGAGAGAAAGTTCTAGAAGAGCTGAAGAATAAGATAGAACTTATCATGCTGAGAAGATAAAAAAGACAGAAACATAAAGCTGAAAGTATCATGCTTACTAAAAATCCAGTTCCCAAAGATCAGGAATAAGCCTAACCTGTGATAAAACTTGTCGATCACTTATAATCCTTTTCATCTGTCGAAGTTGCTTTTCTGCAGAGTTAGACCGAGCATGTTCATCTTCCAATTTCTTCTGCAGCTCGGCGATTTTAGATTCGTACGTGTAAGTGGCTTCCGCAAGTTCCCTTTGATACTGATAGTTTCCCATCTCTTGTTCGTATACACAACAAAAGTATCATTTACTTTGAGTAATGCATACAAAAAGTAGAAAAGGGAATTTTAAACTTTAACAATTGATGATAACTAACATGAATAAACTTCTGCTGATTACTTAAAACATGTTTCATTTCGTTCAATTGATGCTCGGCGTTTGTTAACCGGGCTTGTTCATCCTCAACCCGCTGAACCAAATCCGCAATATTTTATTTCCCTACATATATATGAAGTGGGCCGCTGATGGGCGAAATTTGAAGTTCAATGTCTAAGCATAGTGCATTATAAGGAAGAAGATTTAAAACCGTTTACCTCAGAGTTAAGTTAACTTCATATGAGAAATAGAGAGCAATTGTCTTTTCTGCAACACTGAGCAGCCTTGAGAACTCAGTCTCCATCTTTTTGTGCCAGAAGTGATACAATGGTTTAAGAGCTGAGATCGAAGATCATTACTGTTAAATATACACAGGGTTTTGTTACCTGTTCTTCAGCCGAGTTTTTAAGTGAATTATCATAAGGAAGATCCTTGAGCACGGTCTTGGAGATGATTTATGCCTCTAACCTTAAAAAAAAAAGGCCAAAACTCTTCGTTAGATTATATGCAGCAACACAGAAATGAAATTACTGAATTTAATTCTGGCAAAAGAGTTTGAAGAATTACTAACCAAAGTGAAAAATCTTCTCTGTCTCCCTTTGGTAAAAAAACCATTGTTTACACTGACCAATGTGCCAAAACCATAAGCCCTCTCAGCTCACCATAACAGTCACAAAGATTACCAAGTCTAAAATTCTTCATCTTCTCATTCCCATGTTGTCACAAAATGGTAAGATCATTCACGCAGTTCAGCAAGCAACAGTCAGCTCAATACAAATAATTTTAGCATTAGTAAATTAGTAATTGAAACCGATATTAAGCCGAAAATGATAGATCATGAACTCTGTAATGGACACAAATATAACAGTGACCAATCTATTGAGATCATTCTAAGCAGTAATGTATCAACCTGTTTTTCTTATCAATATAATTACATTAGTAATTGAATAATAACCTTGAGTAAAAGATCAAAGTAATGCAGAAGCAAACAAAGGAAAGTGTTACACAATATCTTTCAGAGATACATTTACAGAACAACAAATTATACTGTGTAAAGCTAAAAAATTGCATGAACCAGATGGGAAAATTACCTCAGAGTTTGAATGTATCATGAACCAATTAGATGAAAATGAGAATCACATAATATGTAAAAGATATATATGAACACACAAAAAGTGACTGAAAACCCAAAGCAATAGATGTAACTAAAAATAGCTACTCTTAAATTAAATTAGAGGGAAAGTAGCTATCTTAAATTGAAAGAGAGAGCCCACAAATCAGAACCTAATCCCCAACCCAAAAGGGTAAAATTTTCAAAGAGATAACTAACGGAATCGAGAAAAATATATTACCTTTTGAATGAATACTACGTTGTTAGCCATTGCTTTGGTAGCTTCAGGTGAGAGAGTTTGAGAAGTGAATAGCTTCTCAGTTGCGGCACCGTATTTATGGGCTGAGGAGAGGAGAAGCGAAGAGTCACAAAACTCCGCCAAATCAACGATTAATAGAAGCAATTACGGGAGAAGGAGGTTCGTCGTGTCGTTACCTGTGTTTCGAAACGGAAAGGATGAAGATCGGCCAAGGTAATGGAAAGGACAGACGATGAAGAAACAGCTCGGCGAGAAGAACAGAATGGGCCGCTTTGGTTAGGAGGCTGGAGTTGGGCCAAAACTGGATCGGATCCGATTCGATTTCGACCACTTTCAGTAAAGCTCGGGAAGAAGCATCAATGTTTTAAGTGTTCGAAAAATGTTTTCATTAACTTATTTTAATTGCCAGGTGGGTTCTGATTGGCTCCTGATTTATGAGGTAGCATTTCTGTAGACGTGGAGGCCTTCACAATCCAAGGAAGCAAACCCTTTTATTATATGTAGACTAGGGTTCTGTAGCGCGGGTTATGTTATTCTATGCATGGTGTTTATCTTCTATTTTTGTATTATTATATTTTATTACAATGCTAATTTATATTTTTTCGTTCTGAATAAGGTTATATGAAACCTTTTTTTTAGAGATTTTCGAGTTTCTCTTAATGGAACCAACGCTTGTTTATTTTGAAATAGTACTAAGTCAAAAACTTAAGTAGATACTTTAAATAACTACTGATAGATTAGTGAGACCTTTTTAGAAATAGTAATAAGTCCCTTGACCAAAAAAAATAATAAATGGTAATAAGTCATACTTCGTCTTCTTCTTCTTTTTCCAACAGCTAGAATTTGTATTCAGCTATGAAGCCTATATATGTCTTGTGATGGTGGAATTATTATATGTTTATGTTGTGTTGATATATAATAGCCTCACATTTCATTTGTATTCGATTTGTAGTAATAAGGAAAAAAAAAAACAATGAGTGGCAAACACGTAATCTGTGAAATCAGCTTGACATGGGTCGAGGATATGCCGAGTAGAAAATGTTTTGGCGCCAGAGAATCTTACTCTATTGTATTTTCTAGTTCTGATTTTTTTTTTTTGTTCAGCCTGTAGGAAGAGGCAAAAGACATCAAATCTTTTATGGGTAGAATGAATCTACCCTACTCTACATGCACGTAATTGACACATATCTCATATTAATAGAAGAAGTACATAGTCCTGATTACCTGATGTTAAAACTAACGGTGGCCGCCCTATCGTATCCTCATTAAAGAATGGAATGGAAAGACTTGAACCCATCATTCTCTCAGGTTTTTATTTGTTGTTCATGAATCTTAAATATTGATCAACATTATAAAACACTTTAACACCTTTCCAGAATTGAATAACAGATGACAATGAATTGAATAACAGATGACAATGTATTACCAGATATACTTACAAACATGAGTTACATAATGTGGTTGTTGTTCTTACAACTGTCTTCCAAATTACATGAATATTGTATTTAAGCCCTCGGAATTTTTTCGTGTTTGCAAAGAACATAGATTTTTCCAAACTTAAATATTGAGAATAAAGTAAAAAGAGTTGCTCAAGTAATGATAGTAGCAAGCAAGAAATGCCCAATAGTTTCGCATCCCTGGGCCTCTGAAGCTTTTATCAGCCTGCTAAAGCAAGAACGGTTAAAATCACAGGCTATCAATTTTGGTAATGCATTGGATTGAGTGAATCTAAGCGAAAGGTATATAAACCAAAACCAACCAATGTTTTCTTTTTCAAATATGCATACCGGTTCTATTTGTCGCTGTCGAGCGGATGGATGAATTTCTGTACAGATAACAACACATCTCATCAATCATTTTGAACACTGGCTAGCTGATTTCGATGAAGTATAGATGGCTTTCTTGAGATGTTAAAGCGAATCCAAGTACATTGGTAAGATGATGTACGTATGTGTTTGATTAGGCAATAAACGGCAAGGGTTTTGCGTCTCCGAGAAGACCATTTCAAATAAACCCACCTATGACTCTCCCATTTCCGAAGGTCTATGACGAACCACACAGTACTGTAATGTTCCTCATCGCTTGTCAATGCACTTGTCAGTGTTTCTTCCGCATCACCAAAGTTTCTAATAAACAGCAAAACAAAAGTTGCACATTTCAGTGTTTCCTCCCCATCACCAAAGTTTCTAATAAATCGCAGAACAAAAACAGAGTGTAAATGATATTACCAGAAAGAAAATCACATTATAAAATTAGAGAGGACCTGTGCACAAAACTTAACACTTACCCAATGTGTGACTCGGAAAAAACATAAATAAAAACAGATACTGTTCACTTTTAAAAAGGGCGATTCAAAGGCGATTTTACAGATCCGATCTCTGCCGTAGGGCAAGGGAGGCCTTCTCTATGTTGGCACCAGAAAAGGAGGCTCCGTCACACTTGCCGGATGGGGCATCCCAATCTCAGTCACATGATTCTTCTGCAGCAAATCAACAGTCATGGGTAAACGTCCTCACAAACACTCCGATCTCGTCTACGTACGTGGCTCAGGTTCAAGTAGTAGATGGTGAATCGATGATTCAGATCCCGGAAGAGCTGATCGACAATTCTGTTCCTCTCTGGGCAGATCTGATGATGGGGAAGTTTCTGGCTCCCGCTCCTCATATAGCAAAAATTCACATGATAGTAAACAAAATTTGGCCTTTGGGAGACAAATCGATCCGAGTTGATGTGTTCTCAGTGAATGAAACAACAGTCAAATTCAGAATCAAAGATGAACAAACGAGAAAAAGAATTCTGCGAAGAGGAATGTGGAACATCGCAGACATTCCAATGATCATCTCAAAGTGGTCCCCATTGGAGGAAGAAGAAGCACCTGAGATTAAAACCATACCGATGTGGGTCAAATTGAAGAACGTTCCGCACAAGATGTACTCATGGGATGGGCTGAAGTTTATCACCAGCACAGTTGGAAAACTCATTCGCCTACACCCGGAGACAGAGCTCTGTACAAACCTGGAAGAAGCAAAGGTGTTTGTGGAAGCAGACATGACCAAAGCACTTCCTGCAAGGCATCGGTTCAAATCGAAGAGAGGAATCGATGCAGACGTTGAGTTCATTTACCCGTGGCTACCGGCAAAGTGTACAAGAATTTCAAATGGGGACACCTTGAGAAAGAATGTACACAAGAAAACATCAAAGTCTCAAACTCATTGTCGCAGGTTCACTCTGAAAAGGAAAAAATGGAACAAGAAGCACCAATAACGGAGCAAACAGTCGGGGTACTTCCTCCACATACGGAGGAGGTAAAGGAGAGCAATGCAACAACAAGGAACTCAACCGCCACTGAGGCCCCAGCAGTCTCACAACAACAAACTGATACCTTCAAAGGTCTCGGTGAAGAGTCGGAGGAAGATCGATGGAAGAAAGTCTCACCAAATAAAGTTGGCAAAGCGGTAGACAAAAAAGATGGAGAAGATACAGTAATTTCGCCTTCTAGATTTGAGATACTGAACTTGTCGTTGAAAGATGAGGATTCCGGTCAAGTACCAGCAACAGAGGACAGAGATGAACCAAATCAGTGCCTAGTGACCAACGAAGAGATCGAGGATGGGGAAATTCCGAGGGATCATAAAAAGATGACAAATCAACAACAACAAGGCTCTAGACAACCTCTACATCGGACAAAGAAAGGAACGAACTTTTCAGACTCATTCGCCACAAACACCAAATCTGGTGTCTCAGGTAAAAAGAAAACCTCTCACAAACATTAATTTATGTCAAGCTTCTTTTGGAATATCCGGGGTCTAAACAAACCAGGAAAGCATTCAGTATTGAAGAAGTGGGTGGAAGATGGAAAGTTCAAGTTTGGTTGTGTGTTAGAAACAAAAGTAAAAGAAAGGCATGTACAAAGAATAAAGGAGCGGATATTCAAGGACTGGTCAATTCTTACAAACTATGAGCACCACCAATTGGGGCGTATATGGGTTGTTTGGAACGACGCAGTCAGAGTAACGCCTATTTATAAAAGTTCTCAGTTAATTACGTTTTCAATAAAGATGGAGGAATGGGAAGAGGAGTTTTTCTGTTCGGTGGTATATGCTTTAAATACTATGGAAGAAAGGAAAGAGCTGTGGGTGGATTTGAAGAATCATCATGATTCTCCGATCATCAAAAGCAAACCATGGATGGTTTTTGGTGATTTTAATGAAACACTGGAATTGAAAGAGCATTCAAGTTCTGATTTGACTCCAATCATTACGAGAGGAATGCAAGAGTTTCAGGAGGTTGTTC
This sequence comes from Isatis tinctoria, assembly GCA_010577795.1. Lineage (NCBI taxonomy): Eukaryota > Viridiplantae > Streptophyta > Magnoliopsida > Brassicales > Brassicaceae > Isatis > Isatis tinctoria. The sequence continues at coordinate 12,160,225 of CM021246.1, read as the reverse complement.
GGTACTGCTCCTTCACAGACATGGTTTATCATGGGCCTCTATTAACCTGGACGAATAAGAGAGAAATGGGACAGATCGCAAAGAAACTCGACAAGTTTTGGTAAATGCTCAATGGCGACATGTTCTCCCGCAGGCTTACAATGTTTTTGAAGCAGGAGGATGCTCCGATCATTTGAGATGTCGAATCCACATTGATGCGAAGTTGAAGCGCGCTAAAAAACCTTTCAAATTTGTCAACGCTATCACCGCTCTTGAGGAATTCAAACCAACAGTAAGTAACTACTGGCGAGAGACAGAAGAAATTTTTATGTCTACTTCAGCTCTGTTTCGCTTCTCTAAAAAACTAAAGATGCTTAAACCTACAATTCGCACACTTGCCAAAGACAGGATGGGAAATCTTTCCAAGAAAACCGAGGAAGCTTATAATGTACTTTGTGAAAAGCAGGAAGCTAATCTTCTTTCACCATCGCCACACGCTATGGAAGAGGAAAGAATAGCATACCAAAGATGGGACAGAGTTGCAGACCTGGAAGAAAAGTATCTGAAACAGAAATCAAAGCTACATTGGCTGAGGATTGGGGACAAGAATAACAAATCTTATCACAGAGCTCTGGTTGCTAGACAATCAAAAAATGCAATTAAGGAGATTCGTTGCAGAGATGGAAGGATAGTCACTGATCAAGACGAAATCAAATCTGAGGATGAAGGTTTTTTTAAGGACTTCCTCCAACACATACCTGGAGATTTTGAAGGGGTTACTGTTCCACAAATGGAAGACATTTTACCTTTCAGGTGCTCGCAAGAGGATCGGGATACGTTAATCAAGAAGGTTACTTCGGAAGAAATTAAAAAGGTACCTTTCTCAATACCATCGGATAAATCCCCAGGACCAGATGGATACACAGTGGAGTTTTATAAATCAGTCTGGGATATTATAGGACAAGAATTCATCATCTCAATTCAATCTTTTTTTGAGAAAGGTTTTTTGCCAAAAGGAATCAACACCACCATTCTTGCTCTAATACCAAAAAAAAACAGAGGCCATTGAAATGAAGACTACAGGCCTATCTCCTGCTGCAATGTCATTTACAAAGTCATATCCAAGTTGATAGCCAATCGACTGAAAAAGGTTCTGCCTAAATTCATTGCCGCAAATCAATCCGCCTTCATTGAAGATCGGCTCCTTATAGAGAACCTCCTCCTTGCAACTGAACTAGTAAAGAGCTACAATACAGCAGGCATTTCAGAGAGATGTGCGATCAAGATTGACATCTCAAAAGCTTTTGACTCAGTTCAGTGGTCTTTCATCTTAAACGTTCTCCAAGCAATGAATTTTCCTCAGGTTTTTATTCAATGGATCTCGCTTTGCATCACTTCAGCTTCTTTCTCCGTCCAAGTAAATGGGGAACTCGCGGGTTTTTTTCAGAGTAACCGTGGGCTTAGGCAAGGTTGCTCCCTCTCTCCCTACTTGTTTGTCATTAGTATGGATGTCCTTTCAAAACTATTAGATAAAGCTGCAGCAGAAAAGAGATTTGGCTTTCACCCGAGATGTAAAAGCACAGGCATAACACACATGAGCTTTGCTGATGACATAATGGTGCTAACTGATGGAAAGGTCCGGTCTGTGGAAGGGATTATCAAGGTTTTCGACGAGTTTGGGAAAATGTCTGGGCTCAAAATAAGTATGGAAAAATCGACGATTTATCTGGCAGGTGTTTCAGAGGTGGTTCGTCATGAATTCTCCACTCACTTTCCATTTGAGATGGGATCTCTACCAGTCCGATATTTAGGTCTTCCATTAGTTACAAAATGCATGGTGGCGGGGGATTATCTGCCTCTGTTGGAGAAAATAAGGAAACGCATCCGTACGTGGTCCTCTCGTTCTCTCTCCTTTGCTGGTCGCCTATGCCTTATTCGATCCGTACTGAGGAGCATCTCAACCTTCTGGATGTCTGCCTTTAGGCTCCCTCGAGATTGTATCCGTGAGTTAGATGGGATTTGCTCGGCTTTTCTTTGGTCTGGTGCAGACTTGAACTCTAACAAAGCAAAAATAGCCTGGGAAGAGGTTTGTAAACCAATTTCTGAAGGGGGTCTAGGAATCCGATCTCTGAAAGAAGCAAACGAGGTATGTTGTCTTAAGCTGATTTGGAGAATTGTTTCGAACCAGCCATCATTGTGGGTTACCTGGATCAAGGAAAACTTACTAAATCACAATTCCTTCTGGTCTATGAATACGGGCACGGCAAAAGGCTCATGGATGTGGCGAAAACTGTTGAAATATAAGCAAAAGGCAAAGACCTTCTGTAAAGTGCATCTCGGAAATGGGGCAACCACATCATTTTGGTATGATTGCTGGTCAAATCTTGGCTACCTAGCTGACACGATTGGACCGAGAGGAATAATTGCCCTGGGTATAAATTTAAATGCAACAGTTGCAGAGGCAAGGGACAATAGGAGACGTCGTCGACACAGACAACAAATGCTAAACGATGTTGAGGAAGCTCTAACGACTCTAAGACCTTCTGGAAATACTGATCAGGTTCAATGGAGGGGAAAGAATGATGAGTTTAAAGCAAATTTCTCAACTAAGGAGACTTGGAATCACATCAGAACTCGCTCTAATTCTGTAAATTGGGCCAGGGGAGTTTGGTTTCCACAAGCAACTCCAAAGTTCACATTCTGTACTTGGCTTGCTATTCGGGATCGTTTGGGAACAGGAGCTCGAATGCATAAATGGAACAATGAGGTGGACTCCTCATGCGTTCTCTGCTCGAATCATACGGAGTCTCGAGATCATTTGTTTTTTGAATGTCGATACTCCTCAGAAATCTGGTCTCGACTAACAAAGAACCTACTCCGCCACAGGTATACCGAGAACTGGGAGATGATTGTCAACTATGTTAGTGCACAAAACCTTGATAGAGTCCATGGATTTCTGATTAAGTATGTCCTCCAAGCTTCTGTTCACGCCATCTGGAGGGAGCGGAATGCAAGGAAGCATGGTGAAGAACCAAACCTGCCTCAGACTATCTCTCAGTTTATTGATCGACAAATTAGAAATCAGCTTCTCTCTATAAGGCAAGCAGGAGACAATAGACTGGAAGAAGGACTCCAACAATGGTTTGCAACTCAAAACTAAATTTTCTAATCTCAGCAAAATCACTCGACACTCCTGATGTAATGAAACAATGATTTTCTTTTGAATTAATTTAACAAATATTCAAAAAAAAAAAAAAAATGTGTGACTCGAGCTGCCCAAGAGCAAATGTGGCCGACAATGAGTGATTGTCATTGAAAACTTTGTTGTTAGGAAATTGTAAATTTGGTGGACTCCAAACTTAACACAAAAAAAAACACATTATTGGATCTGATACCAATCGGCTCTGATAAATCTTATTAGACTTGCTTCGAATACGGTTTGGAGCAATAAACTCAACCTTTGTTCGATAGAGATGTAACCCACATCTACGAAAGAGCTGTTTAAAGTATGGATCCGAGCTGGTGATGCTAGGATCCTCCTTATCCAAAAAAAAATCCTGCGCAAAAGAAGAAAGAAATACTCAGTTTTGTGCCAGCGAGAACTTTTCATAAGAACAACAAAGTGAGAGTCGAAGAAAGTGCTAAAGAAAAAGAAACCTATCTTAGCGAGATTCTCTTTCAAGACAAAAAATCCACCAGATTTAAGGCAGCACTGAGATCAACGAAGAACAGGACATGAGAATAAGCAGCAAAAACACCGAAACTACTTGTAATAGAGTAACAAAACATGGTGCAATGAAAGATAAGAAACAAAGTCTTTACCTTTGCTCGATTGAAGAAAGAAACAACATCATCGTCGGTGAGATGTCCAATTCACCACTGAACCCATATGACATCGTACCATTGAGCGAGTTTGAGAGGTAAACAAATGGTTAACCCCGGCAACGTATTTAACATCTTACGGAGTGAGAGACGAAGTCTGTGTTTAAGGCGTTTACTCTGTGATTAATGGAACCATTAATGATATGAAAAGGTGGGAGGATTGGGTCAGTGACGATTCTGTTTCTAAACGGCTATGAGGAGGACGGTTCAGTTCACCGGAGGATCAATTGCTTTATTGCCACTTCCGCAGGAAAATTATTCAGGATTGCCACCAATCTAATTTGGTTTTTTTTAACATTATTTTTTTATTCGAAACTGTGTGTAAGGACGAAAAACATGTGAGAAACACAGATAATTACAACCCAACCACATATATCCGATCCGACAATTGACCCGATCCTGACCCGAGCCTACAAAATCAATTAGAAAAAGAAAGAAAAGAGTGGGAAAATAATTAAACACCCGTTCGAAGAAAGACGAAACGTCTCGTCCTCCCCGAAGAGAGAGTGAAACCCTAACACTGTTCATCAGTCCCGGAATTCGTTCTCTGGCGTCGGTGTCGTTGCCGTCTTCAGTTCTCGGAGTTCGCGTTCTTTCCGGCGTTACTCCTCTCGTAGTCGCGGTGGGTAAGTCATTCTTTCATCCCTTCTATCGTCTTCTCTTTCTCCAACTTGTTCAGTTGATTAATCGAATGATGATGGTGATTTTTATATGAAATTGATGCCATAGATGTTGTTAGTTTGAGTTGGTTTCGTTTATTTGAGTATGGTAGTTTGATAGTTTGAAGGGGGTTGAATAGGGTTTGGGAATTTGGGTTGTGTTATTTGATGAAAGTTGATATTTTTATGAAATCCTGGTATGGCTCGTGTTAAAACCTCTGCTAAGGGACAATACGAATCATTTGTTGATGAGGGAAATGAAAAAGAAAGACAGAAAGAAGGAGAAGAAAACTTGCCCGAGAGAAACGCTGAAGATGAGGTTGCAGTGCGACATGAAGAAGAAGTCGAAACTGATACAGGAAAAAATGATAAGGAGGATGGAGAAGAATCAAAGGAGGAAGGTGGAGAATCAAAGGAGGAAGGTGAAGTCGGAAAAGAAGATGATTCTATGGAAGAACAAGAAGGAGATGTTGTAGAGGAAGAACAAAAGAAGGATGAGGAGGGAGATCTTCCTCCGGTTGAGGAGGAAACAGAAACGAATGATGAGGAGGCAGAGAAGAGAGAAGAAGAGGATGCCGAGAAGAAGAAAGAAGATGAGGAAGAAGAGGACAACGAGGAGGTGGAGGAAGAAAACAAGAAAGATGAGGAGGAAGAAGAAGGAAACAATGAAGAGGAGGAAGGAGGAAACGACGATGGGGAGGAAGAAGAAGGAAACCACCAAGTGGAGGAAGAAGAAGGAAACGACGACCAAGATGAGGAAGAAGGATCCCAGCAAGACGTGGGAGCAGAAGAAAGATCAGGAAACCACCAAGAGGAGGTAAATTTGAATAAGTGTTTACATTTTTTGGTATGGGTACAATTGTACAACCGTGGGACAACTAAGTTATATATTGTGAGTCGGGAACAATTGTGAATAGGAGGGACAACTAATTTATATGTTGTGAGTTGGGAACAATTGTGAATAGAAGGGACAACTAACTTAAGTGAAGCATTTAAATTGGCAGGGTAGCTTTGATGGAGATGATGAATCGCAACCAATGCAGCCGGAGAGGATGTGGTTTCCTCAATCTGAATACACGAAGATGTGCACGATAGCTAGTAGGTGTGTTGTGGGGCAGACAGTGAAGTTCATAGAGAAATTTAAGGATGAGGTGGGCTGGTTCAAAAACCATTGTCAATTTAAGCATATATTCCACATGCCTAAGGAGCCAAACCACATGGCTCAAGGCATGTGGATGCTGCTGCTTCGGACAGCTGATACGGAGATGGACAGAGAGTGCTGGTTTGTGGTCAATGGTGTGCCTATTAGGTACTCCATTAGAGAGCACGCGCTTCTCACTGGTTTATTGTGCCATGAGTACCCCAACAAGTGGGAGGAATTGGGCAGTTTGAAGTTTGCGGAGAAGGTGTTTAAGAAGACTAAAGGAGTAACAATACAAGAAGTGGAAACGGAGCTGGCTGCAATTAAGAGCACCAAGTCTTTAGTGAGGAAGAAGCTGCTTATCTTGTATTTCTTATTCAAGGTAATTAAAGCAAAGAGCAGGGGTGATGGAATAATTGATCCTTTCCTCCTAAGGATTGTGGATGATGTGCATGCCTGTGAAACTTTTCCCTGGGGTCGCTATACGTTTGAGATTTCCATCGATGGGATCCGGAGTGTGATGAAGAAAATGAAAGGCTATGTGAAACGAGATGCGCAGACTTCCTTCCCTGGATTCTTGATACCCTTGGAGGTATGGTGATTTGGTTCTTATGAATTTTATTAGTAAAATGAATTGGCCACTGATATGTTTTTATTGGACATGTAGATTCTACCATTTGAGTGCATTCCTAGTCTTGGAAAGAAATTTAGAAAAGAAGTATCTGCGAGGGACGATTGTCCAAGGATGTGTAAGCACATGTTTAAGAACTACAGTCTCAAAGGTTTTTCATTGGAGGAAATAAATGAAACGCTTGGAGATTCAAAGGTAGAGTTTACTGTACGTATGGCTTACACAGTTTTTTGAGTATGGTTTGATTTTATTTTAAATTTGATTATACTTGTAGGATGTTATTAGCATATTGGCACCCACTGCGGATGAGAAACCTATTTTAGAGGCCATCGTAGATGAATGTGTTGAGAATGTGGAACAAGGCTCTTCGGTTGGTACTGTACGTGGTCGGCAGAATCGAACTGCTAAGCTTCCATTGAAGCAAGCAATGGAGGAAGGGTTTGCGGAGGTGTTGGCCAACCTTCGTGCAATAAAAGATAAAGTGGATGAAATAGATGGGAGAGTGGGCGTGTTAGATGCGACCGTGAATGGATTGAAGCAGTCATATGCTAGGGAGGTACGATTTGACACTCCTAGTCCGCTCCTTACTCCTGCTCGAGACCCACCACGTAGGGAAGGAGGAGAAGAGAACCTGAAAGAGAAGAAGACCGGAGAAGAAGAGGAAGACGAGAACGGCCAACAAGAAGAGGAAGGCCAAGAAAGTGAGAAACTGGAGAAGAGGTCAAAGAAAAAGAGGAAAGATAAGAAGAAGGGAAAAAAGAAGAAGGTCGAGTCTACGGTGATAACAACTGGAAAGAAGAGGACAAGGATTCCAACCAATAAGTTCACACCGGGAGATAACAAGAAGAAGAGACAGAAGACGGGGAAGTGAAGTAGTGTTTCGTTTGAACATGTCTTTTGTTTCGTTTTAAACATGTCTTTTGGTGTCGTTTCTGGATTGGTGTTTTGGAACATTGACTAACTCCTTTTGTGTTTGGTCTTTTGGAACATTGACCAACTTGCTTTTTTTGTTTGGTATTTTGGAACACCTATGTTGGGTATTTTTGAGCATTTTACTTTTGTTGTTTATTTTCGAAGTACGTTAGAGTTAAGGGTACAAATAGAACAATAAGTACAACTGGTTCACATAGAACAATAAGTACAACTGGTTCACATAGCATACGAACTTAAAGGTACAAATACGAACTTAAGTACAATAGAACAAGTTGTTAACATAGCATAAAGTAAAACTGGTTCACATAGCAATAGAACTTAAGTGCTTGCAAGTGCAAGTGCTTGCTTCAGCCTAGCCATCTCACTTTCTTGCTTCGCCATATCCTTTTCTTGCTTCGCTAACCGCTCCTTCAGCTGTTCCGTTTCCACCAGCAGGTTGTAAACCGTCTCGTGCAGCTTGTCAATGTCCCTTGCAGCATTGTGAGCTGCAAAGCTAGCATTGCGCACAATTGAATCCTGATCTTTGATTTCGTGCTCCACTCTCACTAACTCTTGTTCGATGGCCTGATCCCACCACTTCATGCACTTGTGTTCTATGCCGTTTCCACCACACGACTACACACAAAATAAGAAATCAGCATCCGCTTTGGCACATCAACTAATCGGACAACTACATTAACAACTAGGAGGACAATTACCCCTGTTTCTGGGCATTTGTAGTATCTTCTTCCAGGGTTCTCCCGTGTTCGACAGGTGACTATTTCCATCTTCAGTCCACACCAACACTTCTCTGGAATACCAAAATCGGCATCCGCTTTGGCACATCCACTATCTATCTCGGTTGATGAACTGCTTGGTGCCGAAACCATTGTCACTATATGGAAACATGAAAGTAGATCTATGAGTCTGAGATCTAAACGAAAACAGAGAAAATCTACGACGGAACAGGAAAAAAAAAAAACAAATTAAAACCCTAGTTTGCCAAAAAACAAAAAACTATATCGAGAGAGGAACCTATATCGTAGATCTACAACTAATTCCTTTCACGAGATGTGTAAGCCAAAAAAAAAAATGATTTTACCTTCTTGAGTTTGCGCCGCCGGAGAGAGGAAATGGGAGAGAAGTGAAGTGAGGGAAAGATGAAGAGAGAAGAGGAGAAGCGAAGAAGTGGGATGAAATGGGAGTGAAGGAAGATTGATAGGTTTTATAGCGGAGGGGCATAATGGTCTTTACCATTGTTGTTCATAATTATACATGCAATTGTTCATAAATGTTCACTTGGCATTTCTTCTAAATAGTTGTACATTTTAGGTTTTTGACTATTTCCAGTTGGACCATGAGATCTGATTAAGAATTTTAGTTGGGAAACCTTGTTTCTCCTATATATGCACAATTCTCAAGTTTCCGTAACAACAAAATCACAAAATTTTACGTTTTGCATTTTTTAATTCATTCCCATGTCACTATCTCATTGTCTTCCATATAATATGAGAGATACTTTCAGCCTAAGTATCCTCATTACTCTATATTTTCATAAAATCTTTCCGCCCTCTGCGCATTATTCCCTAACATGATTTCCCAACATTTTTTGATATTCTTATACAATTTCGGAAACAAAATGTACCCTCATGATCATATTTGATTATCCGAACTTATATATTTAGTACAAGTTCAAGTTGGCCTTAGTTGATCCGATTGTCCAAACAATTTTGTATGATTGTCCAGACAAGTTGACCCGATTGTCCAGACATGTTACCTCGATTGTACTTTCAAGTTGGCCATAGTTGATCCTTCTTGTCCACACACTTTTTGATGGTTGTCCAGATAAGTTAACCCCATTGTCCGGACATGTTAACTCGATTGTACTTTTAAGTTGGCCATAGTTGATCCGGTTGTACATTATTGATACAGTCAAAAACGTAATTGTACATTATTGAATCCGGTTGTACAAATAAAACACAATAAAGCACACACAAACTAAATGTCTTCACCCATCAGCACTTTCGGGCGGTAACCACCTCTCCAAGTTTATCCCAGGCGTAAACCTCCTTTTTCGGCGCCTTTCTCCGGTTGATGGGAACCGTGTTTCTTGAGTTCTCCCTTTTTTGGCAGTATAATCTGGTGGTAAGGCAAACATTTGTTGCACATCCGCAGGAATACTCCACTGACTTGCATGAGGCACTGAATAGATTGTCCTGTAATATGCTAAAGCCCATGTCTCCACCAAATAATATTTAGAGCAGAGATCAAAGATTGATATATTAACTGTACTACCTTCCTTCCTCCTCATAGCCCTCGCTGCGGCTATAGCATGGATGCAGGGGTACTTGTCAATGTCGAAGCGTCTACAATCACAAGTTTTCATTCTCAAGTCCACCAAATATAGTTTCCCATCTGGTCCTTTCACGTTGTACTCGAGATGGTAGCTGTTTAGCTCCGTCACAGTTAAATGAGCTGCAATTGCACATCATTCGTGCAATATATTCTCCACAAAAGGCACCACTTTTTTATACCCCGATGCAGAACCAGCTTCCTTCCTGTGCCTGTTAAACCACTCAGACATTTTTTCCACGATGGCATCAATCATAGGTAGCAGAGGGTACTTCCTGGCATTCTTAAACACGCTGTTCATCGACTCCGCGGAATTGCTAGTGTCTAAGTTGTACTTGTCTCCTACAAAATAGGCTCTTGTCCACTTATCCAGCTCAATGCTTTTATCCAAATACTCACCGGCTTTACGATACATCGACTTAAATTCTGCATACTCTTTGTCAAAATCACTCTTCGTGTAACAATGAGCACAGTCCCTGAATTTCTTTGCAACTTCATCCTTCACATGCTTCACCTTCCCTCTCACATTTTGAGACAAATGCCATATGCAATGTGCATGCTTGGCGCTCGGATACACCTCCATCACAGCCTTGATGATGCTTGCATGTCTGTCACTTATAAAAACAAGTTCGGGCACATCCGCTACAACAGTTTTCAAGTTCAAAAAAAACCATCTCCAACTGGCATCTCTCTCCCCATCAATTACACCAAATGCAATAGGGTAATGATGGCAATTCGGATCCTGAGCTGTTGCAAATACTAACATACCACCATATACAGTCTTCAGGAAGGTTGCATCAACAATCACCACTTTTCTCATTGCCCTAAACCCTTCAATGCTTGCGCCCAACGCAACAAATAGGTACTTGAACCTATGATTTTCATCCAACTCCACGCTCGTCACTGTCCCGGGATTTACCTTCTCTAGCATGTACAGATACGAAAACAACATCTCGTAGCTTTTTTCCGGACTCCCCCGCACATCACTTGCATGAAGATTTTTCCCTCTCCAAGCAGTAGCGTAAGACAAATGTAATCCTACTCTTCCTTGAACTATACTCATTATATTTTTTGGCGTCGGGGTATCAACGTTACCTGGATAGTCGTCATGCAGAATAGAGGCTACCAATCTCTGTGTTCCTCTGCGTCTATTGTTACTGCTTGTACTCGCAACAACCCTGGAGCAGGTATGAATCTTCCTATGTCTTCTGATTGTCCAAAAGGAAGATCCCTCACTTCGAGCAGCTCTTACGTACCAATTACACCCACCCTCTGCTTGTCGGCATCGTAGCATAAGTCGTTTCGTATCTGACTTCACAGTTTCAACACCATAGCAGTTTTTATTTGCAGCTGTGTAAACCAAATCTTGCACTGCCTCTCTCGAACTAAATTCTTGCTTTATTACAAGACCTGTGCCATCTTCCCATTCTTCAATATACTGACTCTCCTCAACAGATCCTGGAACCTCTTCATTTTCATCCTCGTCCCCGTTATCAATCGGGCTATCAACACCTCCTCCCAACTCGCTATCCTCCACATTTTCCCTATTTTCATTAACAAAACCCTCAACCACCGCTTCTTCATTATCTTCGTCCATCAACTCCTCGATTATCGGCTCTTTGCTTTGTTCTGCTGCTCTGAAAATCGTTAGGATGCCACAATTGCCTATACCTTCAGCTCCGACATTTGAACCAAACGAACTTCTTCCCTCCACTCCAGATTGTTGATCTGCGCTTAGCTCAACATGCAAGACAGCTTGTAATCCCTCAGTGTCTAATGACGTTAGATAAACATATACGTCCTCGTCATCTTCAATATATGACTCTCTTCGACTTTGCGACAGCCTGTAACTCAATTTCAACTTTGCCGTTCCATCTATGGAAATCTTCTTGCAAATCTTATCTACTAACACAGAATATCTTACTTCCTCCACATTTGCGGTCTTAAAAGATATAGCATACAGGGAATTGTTTGAAATCCATTCGTGGTTCTCAGAATAGTACCCTCCATACTCAAAATGTACATTTCTGTACACGCTCTTCATCCTCTCCTGAAAATATAAATACACACTTAGTCGTACTAGTACATTTGGAATATGTTGTCCTCCTATCTGTTTTTACCAATTGTCCCACTATTTCTCATTCCTCGATTTGTACTACTTGTACAATTTCTGGATATTTGAAATAAGATCCAATCGACCTGGGGATTCTAAATTACATAATAGTTTCCACGATTCAACAATGTAGCCCAACAAAAACACGTTATCGTCACACATAAAGTCATTATCAACCAAATGTGCTTTCCTAGATAACCAATTTCAGTGAATTTGAGTAAATTCCTAAATCTCTGAAATTTTTCTTTTACAAATCCATTAAAGGGGTGATGAAGAGCTTACAGGATGGGTGAGGTGCTGCTGGACCTGATGGGGATTGCCGATACCCACGATTGCTCTGTCGTGCCTCGCCGGCGATCTAGACTAGGGACAACTAGGAGAGGGGGGGAGAGGAGGATGAGCTTCGACGATAACGAAGCTTTTCCGTTTCTTTTTTTTTCTTTTTTCGTTTTCTTTTCAAATTTGTTTTTTATTCAATTTTGTTTTTCACAAATTCAATAATCCACTCTCTCTCCTCATTAAGGGCATTTTCGGTATTGCATCTCATTAGTGGCACATAGATTAAAAAGTGGCAAAGGGATTTTTTCTTCTCAGAAAGTGGCATTTATGAATTGCACTCTTCTCCGGAGCGGGGGTGGGAGGATGAAGAACGATGACCGTCAGAGAATGTCTGTCAGAACTATTCATGGGCTATGTAAATCTGGATTGCAAATGGGCCTCCTATTTTCTTATACAATTTCCCCTCCACAAAATAAGAATATAGGCCTCACCTGGTCTGGCCCAAATAGGAAAAAAACTTCGTCGACTTCTTCGCTTAGCACAAACCGTAGAAGAAGGATTACCTCCTCTGTAATCGCAAATCCTTCGGTCTCAGCCTCCATCCCTGCATTTGCATGCAGCAAAATTGAGGAAGAAGAAAAATGGGGAAGCGACGAAAACGCCGGCAAAGGAAAGGAGAAAACAGAGAGGAAAACCGCAGCCAACACAGAGGAGAAGAAAGCTTGCCAAGAAGGCGGTACAGGGGCCTTAAATTTGGGCTTACGTATCAGGGCCACAAAGATTTCTGTATAAATTATGTGGCTTGATAAAGGTGGAAGTTGGTTGGCCCAAAACTATGTGGTCCAAGGATTTACAATCGACTGATTTAATTTTTCAAGTTTTTTTGTGTGTGTAATTGTTAGGTGATTCTGATTGGTGGAAGCATGCTGAGGTGGATTTAATTCTGAGGTGGCACCCCTGAGAGAGCTTGGAATCAGCTCCTTTTATATTAGTATAGATTGGTACACGAGAAATTTTGTTTTTTTACAATAAAAAATTTATTTTATATATTTTTAAGAAATGATTAAATTACATAATTATACTATATCATTATTCTTTTGAATAAGGTATAAAACTAAAAAAAATTCTTTTATATACCTTCTTATTTTATAATAACAAATTCGAAACAAAAAAAATTGCAACCAATTATGTTAAACTACGAATCAGTCAAATTAATAAATAAAAAATTATATTTTTAAAAAACTAACTTATATACTTAAAAATAGCAAAAAAACCGTAACTTATATACTAAAAAAAACAAAATCTAAATATCAGATTTTTTTTACAAAAGAAGTTGCTATTTATTCAAATTCCTATTGATCTATCTAATTTGTGGGTTCATAAGAGAGATATTATATTCCTTTATACTTGTGAGTATATTTAAAACAATATTATTTAGTAAAATAAAATTAACTATTAGCTTTTTCAAAGTCTTTTCTTTTATGTCAAATATTTGTTTTTGTAAAAAAACAAACAGTTATAATGCATGAAGCATTAATCATAAATTCCATTTTCGGGGTAGTAGTTCAAAACGTTCAAGATATTTTTTCAAAAATAGCAAATGAGTAAGGTTAGTATTCAATTCATGTTAAACAAGATGAAAATAAAATGAAAACCTTACCTCGTGCATAGAGCACATGAATTTTATAATTTTTAACTATTTTTTATGAAAATAGTTATAAAATTTTACAACCCATTTATATATATCGATTTTTTTTCTAATTCGTATTGGGTTGATTTTAGTGGGTTGTATTCCTTTTGGATTTATTTTCTGGTGAAAATTAAACATATGTCAATTTAATTGGAAAAATGATTTTAACTATTTTCATATTTGAAATAGTTATTCAATTATACATAATATATTTTATTAAAGTGCTAGATTTTAAAAAAAAAAGTATTTACAAAAACGTTAGGATTGATATATACAATAAAATATGAAGATATTATTTTCAAATAAAAATAATGTTTTTAAAAGTGTAATATGTAAACAAATATAAATATTAAGCTAAACATTTTCATAAATATTATTATGTAAAAATTAAATTTTCAAATTTATCTTGCTGTTTGTATAATTCTTTCTGTTTAAAACTGCTTTATTTCTCTCTATCTCTTATCAAGCCATAAAAAAGATAATAATATCGATCTAAGATACTTATAATTCTGACTGCAATTTTTAAATAGGGTTAATGTTTATTTGTAATGTTATTATTGTCTTCTCATACTTTTATATTGATATCTATTTTAGAACTTGTAGATTTATAAACTTATATATTTAGATATAATATAGAATATAATTTCGCGCTCACGCGCGGGTCCGGTTCTAGTTCTAATATGAAAGACGATACCGGTGAGGGATCGGTTTCGATTATGTCATTAGAATTCGGGTGTATCGATAACCCTCTTCACTTACTATACATTACTAGTAGAGCTGCTAACCCCGCGTACGCGCGGGGTGGAGTTTTATTGGTTATATTTTTACTTTCTTCGTATTATCTTTATTTTCAATAAAATTAAAGCAATATATAATATTTATATATTTATTTGTCTGTTGTATTATATTTTAAGAATTGGGATATAATTATTATATATATATTCCTCAACCATGCCCAATCAAACATTATACTTGTGAAATACAAAGCAAAAAGTTTAACGAATCAATGAAAACAGTCTGTTTATTTTTTTTAGAAGAGATGGGATTGCAAATGCTTGATTCTTTGTTTTTGTCTTCTACTGGGCGGTTGTCTTTTGTTCCATTGAGGTTCATGTGTGAAGTGTGTAATTTATCAGGAAAACCCATATATGTTTTATGTTCGTTATGTTTAAACTTTTTTAATTATAATTTCATAACTCTTTATCTTATTTTGCCTTTTTATAACCATTTGTTACGTTTCATTCATTTGTATTGATAGTTTCTTCTCTTCTTCGTTATCTGTATGTGAAGATTTATAGTTATGAAGAATAGTTGGTCTAATTTATAATAAATAAATATATTATGGAGATAGATACTTATTTTCAGCTGAAGGCGGTCTACTTAAAGCTTTTTGTACACAATATTTATGACATATTTTTCCTCTGGTGTGTTTTGGAAGTGCATTTCTTTTGTATGAGGTTTTTTTGGTTATATATTTATTTTATTCGTATTATATATATTTTCAATAAAATTAAATCAATCCATAATATGTATATATTTATTTGTCCGCTGTATTATATTTTAAGATTTGGGATATAATTATTATATATATATATATTACTCAAAACCCCGAGTTAAACATAATTGTTGTGAAAATCGAAGCAAAATATTTAACGAATAAATGAAAACAATATGTTTACGGTTTTTTAAACAGGACGGGATTGCAAAGTTTTGATTTTTTGTTTTTGTCTTCTGTTGGGCGGTTGTCTTTTGTTCCATTTGAGGTTTCTGTGTGAAGTGTGTACTTTATCAGTAAAAATCCTGTATGTTTTATGTTCCTTACGTTTAAACAATTTTATTGCAATTTAATAACTCTTTATCTTCTTTTAACTTTTTATACCCATTGGTTACGCTTCATATATTCATCTGTGTTGATATTTCATTCTCTTCTTCGTTATCTGTAGGTGAAGATTTATAGTTATGAAGAATAATTGGTTTAAGTTATAATAAAGTAAAAATATTATGGAGATATATACTTACTTTCAGCTGAAGGCAGTCCACAGAAAGCTTCTGTGTACACAATATTTGTGACGTACTGTTTTCTCTGGTGGGTTTTTGAAGTGCATTTTTTATCTCGCTGATTTCACAGCTTGAAAGCCTTTACCCATTAGTTACGTTTCATTCATCAGTGTTGATAGTTCTTTCTCTTCTTCGTAATCTATAGGTGAAGATTTATAGTTATGAAGAATAATTGGTTTAATTTTATAATAAAAAATATACTATGGAGATAGATACTTACTTTCAGCTGAAGGCAGTCCATTAAAAGCTTCTTTGTACACAATATTTATGGCATATTGTTTTCTCTGGTGGGTTTTCGAAGTGCATTTCTTTTATTTATGAAAGAATTGTGGTACATGATTCATTTTGAGACTTTAATCACAAAAATGACCCCATGTTTTCAGACTGAGGACGCCCAAATACAAAGGACATGGTCATTTTGACAACTAAAGTTTCAAAATGAGCCACTGTAGCAACTGCCCTTCTTTTATCTAGCTGACTTCACATCTTCAAAGCTTTCCGAGAACATGCTTTTTGGAACAAACTAAATAAGCCATTCTATTTCGAAAACATAGGTGGGTCGAGATAAAATTAAAATAAAAAACAGAATGTGAATTCTGTATACTAATGGGCTTCATTAAATATTCTTTTTGAAATATACATTTCATTTTAATACCAAGAGAAAATAAACATAGGAAAAATAGAATTGTGAAATGAGTTTTGTAAAGTATTGGTTTAAAGTATAAAAATCATTATAACAGAAAGGCAGTGCCGGCCCTAGGCTAAAACCCATAAAACAAAAATTTAGGCGTCAAATATAATAACTATTATAGCGGTAACAATTTCAATTAAATGCATTAGTGCAGTGGTTCAAAGTCTCTTTCCCTCAAATAAAAGACATCTTTTTAATTAAGTTTTAGATGTCTCAATTATTTGAGGACAGGTGACAGCATATGAAGAGAGTAAGTTGGCTAATTATATATAAGATATCCTTCTCTATTATTTATAAATAGCAAATGTAATTATAATGAATTATAATTGCATGTAATGATGCTATATTAATTAAGTAACAGCACAGTTACTTAATTAAAAGATGTGATGGTCACTTAACGAAAGGGTATGTTCCATTCATATATAAACACAACAACACTTGTGTTTAATTAACACGAGAACAAAAAAAAACATAAAACATAAAACGGAAACGGTTGAGTGGTGATCGTAAGTGAGAGAAGAAGGGTTTGACTCCTTGTCCATCAAAGGAGTCATGAGGAGAAAAAGGCAAAAGGAAGAAGAAGAAGATCAAAAGTAGTGATTCATGACAAGTCATCAAAACATGGATCAAGGTTAGTCTTACTTTTTTCTTTTCTAAGAAACTGGTTTAGGATTGAATTAAACCCAAATCTAGATCCTGAGAATTATAGTTTACATGTGGTAGCAGAGCATGGTTTAGATTTGCTTAATTCATCCTTAACTGAATTCGTGTGATAGCATGATAGATCGGTAAACGGTTTATGTAACATAACGAAGTAATTTAACCCAGTACAGGTTTGCATGAAGTTTGCATGAATGGACGTTTGGGTGAATACACGTTTATCGCAACACACGTTGTTCTGGGAATTTGATCGCTTCCATAACGGTTGTGTCGTTTAGTGTGAAGACAATTTTCTGGGTTTTTGATTAGTGTTCTTACGTTATGTTAAAACGATAAGAAAAGTAAGTAACCGTTTGCACTCATGTAGTAAATGATTAACGCTGCCATTATATTATGGTTAATTGAAACTGTTTAATGTGTTGGTGTTGATACTATATGGGTTAAAGAATTTTAACTGCATATTCCGCTGCATTTTTTTTTTTTTTGTAACAGCTTTTAATATATTAGATTGTGAACGGGAAATACAAATAGTTTATCATCCAAGGAGGTGGAGAATTACAAATGGAATTAATATAATTACTATTATAAACTTGCTTCGAAAGAATATCAGCTATCTGATTTTTTGCACGACTTAGTGTGTTGAAGAGAGCATTGTGGTAGCTTCGCAGTCCAAAATCGGATATCCGGTAAGTAGCTTCCTAGATCAAGACTCGATTGACAATTATTAACTATTTTCGTGAGTTCCAGACTATCAGTTTCAAACCACACCTGTCGAAGACCCCGACACCAGCTTCGTTGCAAAACATAGAGGAAACCAATAGCCTCTGCTTGTAATGGAGATGTGACAGGTGGTAAACGAACTGAGCCTGATTCAATATGACATCCTTGCGCATCACGGAATATCCATCCTATACCTGTAAAGTCTGCATCCATTCTAAAACTGCTATCCACATTACATTTGAGCCAACCCTGATCTGGTGGTTCCCATTGAGTGCTTGCAACAGAACTTTGTACAGAGGAAGTATGCAATTGCACAGGATTTGCAATAAGCCATTCAGCGACAGCCGCTGTGCTCTTTAGGACTATGTCTGAAGCAAAAGATTGACGATTATTAAATAGAAATTCATTGCGGGCCTTCCAACACATCCAGAGTATCCAAAATGGTAAAAGACGTACCTCCATAGAAGGACCTCTCATTGCATGAAACCCAAGAAGCTGTATCAAATTGTCCTCTAAAGAAGAAGAAGGTTGAAACGGTAACTGTAAATTCGCAGATCGCCAAATACCCAGAGCGAAAGGACATTCAAACAACAGATGATTAATGGTTTCCTCTTGAAGACCACACCTGGAACAAGTAGGATCAATGCGAATGTGTCGTGAAAGTAATCGTTCACCAGTCGGTAAAGCACCTGTAACCATTCTCCAGAGAAAGTGGTGGAGCTTTGGAGGGATTTTAAGTATCCAAATCTCCTTCTTCAGGTATAAAGAACCAGGCGGAGGAAGGATGGGTTCTGTAAACTGTGTGAGATGAGTAATGGCCCAATAACTGGATTTGACAGTGTACTGTTCATCCTTAGAATACGGCCAGATCGGTGTATCTGCAGTGGCATATGGTGATAAACGAATCCGTGAAGCCAGTTGGAAATCCTCATTACTGAGAATAGATTGTAGTTTGTCTATATCCCAAGTTCGTGTTCCATCTTGCAATAACTCAGACACTGTCATCTCAGAACTTAAGTTGATGCCGGGTTTTAGAACAACACGACGAGGAGGTAAAACCGGTAACCAATTATCTTTGACCACACTTGTATTATTACCGGATCCCAAACGAACACGTAAACCATGATTTAGCAGTTCTTTTCCTGCTTGTATAGATCTCCAGCCATATGATTGAGTAGCTCCTGTCTTCGATTCTAAGAACATCGTAGACTTATGATATCTTCCTTTATAAAGACGGGCTAATAGGGATGTTGGGTTCATAAGAACTCGCCAAGCCTGTTTAGCCAATAAAGCAATGTTAAAACTATGCAGATCACGAAATCCAAGACTTCCTTCTGATTTAGGGAGAGATAGACGTTGCCAGGCAATCCAAGGTAGTTTCCGCTTTCCATTCGAATGGCCCCACCAAAACTCTGTTAACATGCTATTAATTTCATCGCAGATTGTCTTAGGGATAAGGAAACAATTCATAGGGTACAGCGGTTTAGCCTGGGCAACGGTTTTGATCAGAACTTCTTTACCCGCCGGATTGAGGAAATGATTATACCAACCTCCAAGATTATCCTTTATGCGCTGAGTAACGAAGTTAAACAACTCCTTTTTGTTTCTACCAAACTGTTCTGGCAGTCCAAGATATTTACCTCCACCACCTATTTTATAAATACCAAGTATACTCTGAATATGTGAACGTTTCTGAGTATCTATGCGCATTCCAAAAATAATTGAAGATTTCTCCAGATTGACCTTTTGCCCAGAAACAGCTTCATAATTCTGTAGAATGCGAGCAATCCCTGTAATGTCATGGTAAGTAGCTTTACAGAAAAAGAGAGAATCATCTGCAAATAGAAGATGTGATATTGTTGGGCAAGACTTTGTTAACTTCATACCAGAAAAATCTTTCCGCGCTTGTGCCTGAGAGAGCATTTGAGAGAGGGTTTCAGCACACAAGAGGAACAAATAGGGAGAAAGCGAATCACCTTGGCGAATACCTCTACTTGGCTGAACAAAACCATAATCTGAACCATTGATAAGAATCGAGAAAGATACAGATCTCACACAGGTCATTATCCAATGTATCCACATTTCGTCAAATCCCATTTTCCTCATTACTCCCTCTAGAAAATCCCACTCCACACGATCATAAGCTTTACTAATATCAGTTTTGATGGCTACATATTGTTCAGCACAATCCCGCTTAGACTTGAGAGCATGCATAAGTTCGTGAGCAACCAAAATATTATCAGTGATGTTTCGACCCGGTACAAAAGCAGTCTGATTTGCAGAGATAAGGTCACCTAATACCTCTTTAAGACGAATCACCAGTATCTTAGAAATGATCTTATACGAGACAGTGCAGAGACTAATTGGGCGGTAATCAGACATCTTCATAGGCTGTTGGATCTTTGGGAGAAGGCAAATCTGACTATGATTGATTTTTGGCTCCATAACTCCAGTAGTAAAGAATTGTTTGACCATCTGGCAGACATGATTTCCAACATCATCCCAGAATTGGTGATAAAAGGCTGCCGTAAATCCGTCATGACCAGGTGCACGATCAGAACCAATTTGATTGACAGCTTCTTTAATTTCCTGGTCGGTGATAGGCCTAATTAGCCTCAAATTCATATCAGATGTCACTCTCTTCTGTAAGTGAGGAAGAATCTCATCCAGAGGAGTCGTGTTAGAGGCAGCAAACATTTGCTGAAAATACTTCTCTGCCACATCAGCAATTGCTTCGTCTTGTGTATGTTGTATGCCATTGTCATCCTCAATGAGTTGGATACATGTTCGTGGTTTTCTTGCTTGAGTTACTCCATGATAAAATCGTGTATTTATATCCCCCAATTTAAGCCATCTGTTACGGCTTTTCAAATACCAAAACATTTCCTCATCAGAATAAGCTTTTTGAAGAGCCAGACGCAAACCTTGTATTTCTTCAACCGAGGAATGAGCATTGCATAAGGCCATTTCTAATTGGCTACGCAGGAGGTGAATGCTTTCCGCTGAATTATAATGATGAAGACGTTTCCAGCGGGCTACTTCCTTACGACATTGTGACAAATTGTCAGGGAAACGAGTACTAAGGGGAGCACTGTGAGACCAGAAACGATGAATTGTATCGGAGAAGTCGTCATGATCCACCAATCTTCTATCATATCGAAAAAGTCCTCTTTTACGATTGGCCTGATAGTCAATATTCACTATTAAAGGTCTATGGTCAGATTCAGCCAAATCCAAAAATTCTGTACAAGACGCCGGATACTGAGCTAACCAAGTCTTATTAACAAAAACACGATCTAGGCAACACTCAATTATTTCTGTTCTCCTTTTACCAACCCAACTAAACGGATTACCTGTGTATTGGAGATCCTTCATATCACAGACCTCTAACATTGTTGTAAAAGGAAGACAACTATTATCATTGCGAAGTCTGCCTCCTCGCTTCTCATTAGGATTCAGTATCTCATTAAAATCACCAAACATCATCCAAGCACCAGTTCTATTGACAGCTATGCGTTGTAATTTCTCCCAAAGATGGTGTTTATGAGTCGGAATCGGGTGTCCATAAATGCACGACAAGTAGAACTTAAAGGATTTAAATTCAACATAAAGATCTACAAGTCGTTCATCAGAAGAGATACAAGAAACCGAAACATAAGATTTCCAAAAGACAGCTAATCCACCACTTAACCCTTGTGGGGATACAATAGTTATCCGATCAAAACCCAATTGAGCCCCAATATCCCTCACATAGTTATCACTCTGCTTAGTTTCCACCAGGAACAACAAGTCTGGACGATACACCCTCTGTATCTCCTTGAGACGTCGAACTATCAGGCGTTGTCCCAAGCCTCGACAGTTCCACACCTGAGCTCTCATGGAAACAGTGGTGGTATCGGGCCCGCCGCGCCTCTGTAATGGGGGGGAGAGACAGCCTCTCCATCGAAGTAGTCAGAACAAATCTTTTGAAGGGAGTTTGCTGGTACCTGAGATGAGCAAATCACAAATTTGTCTACCCTTTCACCACTTAACTTACGCTTTTTAGTTCCCACGCTGGGATTCTGAAGAGGTGGCGTGATGTCAAGCGAAGATGGAACTTCATCTGAGCCCGGAGTAGTAATATCACACGAGATAATGGTGGATGAAGAAGCTCTCAGAAGAGGGTTGTTGATGTTACTTCCATACTGACCAAAGGGGATTTCCGAATTCCATTGCGTTGGGCTCACAAAAGAACTAGCCATAAGAGTATAACCAGAGGACAACTGAGCGGCAGATTGAGAGCCAAACATAGAGTCAGTTACCATGTCTCCAACGAACTTACACTTCCTCCAGTTACGCTCATCATCTGTGTCCGGAGATACCTCTGTCGACTCCAGGAGTGACTGATACAGATCGTTATCAGCCTGAAGAGGATAAGCAGCACCACCCTCTAAAGTACCCGGGAGCACCATATTTTGATTAAGTGCTACATCCACGATCGGAGCTGATGGAACCAATTCCTCTACAACACCTACTGCCTCCTGACCTTCATCCTCCATGGCTGGTCCATCATCCTCATTGTTGTTCTCGTTGTCATTGAAACCACCATCATCCTCTTGGCGAACACAATCACCTGTATCATGGGAAAGCATTCCACAAGTTTCGCAAAACCCATGCAATCTTTCGTATCTGTGAACAATTGAAGATAAGAGATTTGCGGATAAGTGATTTAAACAGCTTTAGAATAGAAAGGATTGAAAGATATGAATCAAACACTCATTATATGAACCGATTTGTAGCATAAGACTTTGAAGCTCATTATGAGTGAAAGAGAGAAGAGAGAAGAGAGAGCTGAATTGGTGAGTTTTCCATTGATGGTTTGTGTCTTTATATAGACATTTACACAAGTAGAGATTGATCCCATGGAGCGTATAAGGAGCCACCATGGGAGCGTACAAGGGACCAAGATACATAAACAAATCAAAGGTGATACATAAACAAATCAAAGGTGGAAAACTTTGTAATAAACAATGAATGAGGACCATGGTGAGCGTGATCCTCACTGAGATCAATCTCCATCCTCTGCTTTCACCATTACTCATCCAAGGTAAGTATCCCTTTCACCTTTGTTTATCCAAGGTAAGTAATGTTTTACTTTTACCTTTTTACTTTTACAGTTTTACTTTAACACTTTGTGATCAAGGTTTAACACTCCCCCTCAAGCTGAACATTCTGGAATCACCCTAAGAATGTTCTAGCTTGGATTACCCATGAGTCTCACCTCATTAAAACCCTAACATAAAAAAAACCTCGTGGGACAAAACTATGTTAGGTAAAAGAGTGTGAGCTTCATAGGCGAGGAAAGTGTTTACCATGGTCGGGGTAGATCAACAAGCCCAAGCCTACCATGAATGGAATCACAGACTTTGGAGCTTGCTGATTTGGTGAAGATATCCGCTAATTGATCTTCACTCCTTGTATAGCATGGAAGGATCGTTCCATCTTCAATCTTCTGCCTGACTTTGTGACAGTCCACTTCTATATGTTTAGTTCTTTCATGAAAAACCGAGTTGGAGGCTATGTGTATAGCTGCTTGATTGTCGCAATGCATGATCATTGGTGTTGGTTGATCAATGTCCAAATCCGCAAGTAGTCCTTTGAGCCATGTCAACTCATTTGTTAGTTTCCTCATGGCACGGTACTCTGCTTCAGCTGTTGAGCAAGCCACTACCTTTTGCTTCTTTGTTTTCCAAGTAACCATGTTGCCTCCGACGAAGGTGCAGTAACCGGTTGTAGATCTTCTATCAATTCGGTCTCCAGCCCAATCTGCGTCACAATAACCTACAATCTCTGTGCTTTCATGTCTTCCCATCCAAATGCCGTGATCAAGACTTCCTTTGAGATATTTTAGAATCCTCTCAACCATAGTCCAGTGGTATTTGGTGGGGGCATTCATGTGCTGGCTCACCTGATTCACACAAAAACACAAGTCAGGTCTAGTAAGAGTTAAGTAAATTAGCTTACCCACTAGTTTGCGATATAGAGCAGGATCGTTGAATAGCTCATCCTCCTTCTCCCCCTGTCGGTTGATCTTGTAGCCATCTTCAAGAGGTGTTTTGACTGGTGTAGCTTCCATGAAACCTGTCTCATTCAACAAATCAACTACATACTTTCTTTGAGAAAGAAAGATGCCATCAGTACACCTACAGACCTCAATACCTAAGAAGTATTTGAGTTCTCCTAGGTCTTTAATATCGAGAGTGTTTTTAAGAGAAGACTTGATACTTTCAATACCTTCTTTGTTGTCACCGGAGATTATCAAGTCATCTACGTAGACAACTATCACAACTAAGCCTTTGGGTGACTTATGAGTGAACAGGCTGTGATCTGACTCAGACCTTCGGAATCCTTGGTCCCACAGGGTGCGGCTCAACTTGTGATACCAAGCCCTGGGACTTTGTTTTAATCCGTAGATTGCCTTTCTGAGTCTTAGAACTTTGCCTGGTGCTATAATGTCTTCAAGACCTGGTGGTGGACGCATATATACTTCTTCCTCAAGTTCTCCTTGTAGGAAAGCATTCTTGACATCCATCTGCCATAAGTCCCAAGAGAGGTTAGCAGCCAAAGATAGAACAACTCTTACAGTGGGTAATTTGGCGACTGGAGCAAATGTGTCCTTGTAGTCGTTTCCATATGTTTGAGTGAAGCCACGAGCCACTAGTCTTGCTTTGTGGCGTTCAATATCTCCATTGCTTTTATGTTTGATAGTGAACACCCAACGTGAGGTTACAGCCTTTCTTCCTTTAGGCAAGTCTGCCTCATCCCAAGTATGGTTTCTTACCATAGCTCCTACTTCGTCTCCCACAGCTCCCTTCCATTCTTCTTTAAGTATTGCTTCCTCGTATGTGTCGGGAATGAGATCAGATAGAATTTTGGCAAGAAATGCTTGATGAGATGATGGCAACACGGCAAGAGAGCAGACTGCTTCTATTTCTGGATGAGCTACTGCCTGGCTATTATAGTAGACTCTAGTGTTAATCCTTCTGATCCTTGTACTCCTACGAAGTGCAACTGGTTCCATTTCTTCTCTTGTTTCTTCTAAAGGAGCTTCAAGAGATTCGTCTGAGGTCTCATTGTTTTCTTCCACACTGGCTACGTCCTGGTTAGCTTCACAAGGGTGACTACTAGGATCAGCTGTGATAGAAGGACTTTGAGAAGCCTCTGTGTTGATTGGAGTCTCATTTTCAGGATTTATAGGAATAGGTTGGTTGGTAGATTCGGTAGGAGGAGCAGTTTGAGAAGAACTGGGCTGACTTGAACTTGGATTGCCTAAGTGTTCCAGTAAGTACCGCAAACTAGTGGCGATACCAGATGATGTTTTGGTCAATTCCTGTAGGCTTTCCCAATCCTTAGTCTTGTAGTAGCCTTCCTCCTCAATGAACTTCACTTCTCTTGAGATGTGCAACCGATTAGAAGTGGGGTCAAAACACTTGTAACCCTTTTGAGTAGGGGAATAGCCAAGGAACAAACATCTTCGGCTCTTCGCATCAAGCTTTGTCCTTTGTTCACCTGGAATCAACATAAAACAAAGACATCCAAACACTTTAAGGTGATCAATGGATGGCTTGGTACGATGCAATACCTCAAATGGAGAAGAGTCATTAAGGACTCTTGTTGGAATTCGGTTGATTAGGTAGCATGCTGCCACAACTGCATCACCCCAGAACCTTTTAGGAACATTAGTGTGAAACATCATGGATCGTGCAACATCCATCAAGTGCCTATTCTTCCTTTCTGCCACACCGTTTTGTTGTGGAGTGTAAGGGCAACTTGTCTGATGCATTATTCCATGTTTGGAGAGATGCTCTTTGAACTTTTGACTCACATATTCACCCCCATTGTCTGTCCTCAAGATTTTAACTTTGGCATGAAATTGGTTAGTGACATATTTTTGAAAATTCAGAAATGCATCAAAAACTTTATCCTTAGATGCTAATAAGGTGACCCAAGTGTATTTTGATTTTTCATCTATAAATGTGACAAAATACTTGTATCTATCTCTAGAGTAACAAGGAGCTGTCCACACATCAGAATGCACAAGATCAAAGCATTTAGCATAAACGGTTTGTGATTTTGGAAATACGGTTCTACAATGTTTTCCTAGGATACAAGATTCACATTTAGAGTGATCAAAGGTAGCTTTAGGTAATAACAATTGTAAAGCTCTTAGGTGTGGGTGACCAAGTCTAGCATGCCACAACTTATTAAGTTCAACCGAAAAACATGAAGCAACAGAAATAGGAAAGGTAGATAGGTTGGTGCTTGGT
Organism: Isatis tinctoria; assembly: GCA_010577795.1. Classification (NCBI taxonomy): domain Eukaryota; kingdom Viridiplantae; phylum Streptophyta; class Magnoliopsida; order Brassicales; family Brassicaceae; genus Isatis; species Isatis tinctoria. The sequence goes on along the minus strand of CM021246.1, from coordinate 12,134,152 downwards.
GAAGTGTTTTCTAAGACATATAAGTCTCCTTTAGTGCCTCCTTTTCCAAGCAACCTCATACTGTCAATATCCTGAAAATGAACATTGTTAGGACCAAAGATTGCATAGCAGTTTAGATCAGTAGTAGCCCTTTTTACAGATAACAAGTTCGAGGTGAAGTCAGGCATATAAAGAGCTTTAGATTGTTTATCAAACAACTTTAGTTCTCCTATTCCACTAACCGATACCTTAGTTCCATTGGCTATGACTACACTACCTAGAGCAGGCTGGATATTACTAAGCAAATCTGAATTACTAATCATGTGATGAGAAGCACCACTATCAATAACAAGTGATTTACTAGGCTTAGTAGATAGAAAGGATGTACCAGACTCTTTGAGGGAAGCAATGGATTTGATTAAGGCCTCCAGATCAGATTTCCTAACCACATCATTGCTTGTCCCACTAGAGCTTCCATACATTGCCTGACCAGCTCCATGTGGTCCCGTGTATGCCACCATCGCCAATGGATTCTCACTCTGACCTCTTTGTCCTCCTTGAGCATGATGACCTTGAATTGTACTTCCTCCACTAAATCCTTGACTTGTCGTGTTTTCAACCATATTAGCTTTAGCATGATTGAACTTAGCTGGTTTTAAATGTGGATGAAGGATCCAACATTTGTCTTTGACATGACCTTTTCTTTTGCAATGATCACAGAAGTTCTTCTTTTCTTCAGGTTTGTACGAGGTCTTATTTGCTAGCAAGAGTTCTCCTTTTCCACCAAATAGACCAAAAGTCCCTTGTTCCTTTTGAATCTGACAACACACTTCATCAAGACTTGGAAGCTTGTCTGCGCGGAGAATGTGCTTGATGAGATCGTTGTAAGAAGGATTCAAGACCATGAGAAGAGCGAAGACCTTGTCTTGTTCTCTTCTTTCATTCAGGATTATAGGATCCACAGTAGCTGGCCTTAACATCTCAAACTCAGCCCAAAGTGATCGAAACTTGCCAAAGAAGTCATTGAATTCCATGTCAGCCTGACATAGAGTGTTGATTGCTTTCTTGACTTCAAACACACGGGTTAGGTTTGAGACATTTCCGAACACTGTCTTGAGCGTGGTCCACAAATCTTTTGCTGTTGTGCAGTAAGAGTAGGCTTCTAAGACTGACTCATCCAGAGAACCTTGGAGAATTGCAAGAACTGCTTGATCGGTTTTGAACCATTGTTTCTTGGAGACTGGCTTGATCTCCTCTTCATCTTCAGAAGTGAAGAGCTCATCTTCTTCAGGCTCACCAACATGTGACCAGACTCCTCTGCCGCAGAGTACTGCTTTGGCAGTCCGAGCCCATAACAAGTAGTTACTGCCACCTTTGAGTGTAGTAGGCAGAGTAATTTTCTTGTGTTTTGTTTTGTTTTCATCCATGGGAAAAGGTTTGAGTTTAGAAGATTGAAAACTTTGGAAGGGGAACGGTTTTGATCTTAATGAACAAAATCAGAACCTTTGAGCTTTGAATCGATTTTACAACTCAGAGAAAACACACTTTGAATGCTATATCTTTGCATAAAGCTTCCCGTTTTAAGAGAGGCTTTAATGTATTGAGAAAATAGCAACAAGCGTTTGGTTTAGAATTTAAAAAGAAACCAAAGAGATTGTGAAATTAAAAGAGATGAAGAACGAACAAGAACAAACAAGAAAGATTGATGAGTTTTAGAATGGCGATTTAATTTGCCAAGAACACAAGATTAAAACGAACTAGAGTGTTTGTTTATGAAGAACAAACAAGAGAGAAATGAGGAGAGATACTTTAAGGGATCGAATGCTCTGATACCATGAACAATTGAAGATAAGAGATTTGCGGATAAGTGATTTAAACAGCTTTAGAATAGAAAGGATTGAAAGATATGAATCAAACACTCATTATATGAACCGATTTGTAGCATAAGACTTTGAAGCTCATTATGAGTGAAAGAGAGAAGAGAGAAGAGAGAGCTGAATTGGTGAGTTTTCCATTGATGGTTTGTGTCTTTATATAGACATTTACACAAGTAGAGATTGATCCCATGGAGCGTATAAGGAGCCACCATGGGAGCGTACAAGGGACCAAGATACATAAACAAATCAAAGGTGATACATAAACAAATCAAAGGTGGAAAACTTTGTAATAAACAATGAATGAGGACCATGGTGAGCGTGATCCTCACTGAGATCAATCTCCATCCTCTGCTTTCACCATTACTCATCCAAGGTAAGTATCCCTTTCACCTTTGTTTATCCAAGGTAAGTAATGTTTTACTTTTACCTTTTTACTTTTACAGTTTTACTTTAACACTTTGTGATCAAGGTTTAACAATCTGAACTTCAACAGTGTGTTCACTCCAGGGGAAAATTGGAAATTCTTTTGGAATCGAAGTGGACGATCTACATTCCAATCAATCTTCACGCGAACGAACTCCACTGCTGTGGCCGCTTCGGGATTAAAAGCAACTTCAAGAACCTCCCCAAAAGAACGACCGATGAAATCGATTGTGTCAGGAGTGAGGAACTGCAGAGGGATACCCCGAATCTGGACCCAAAAAGGTATGAAATTAAGCATATTGTCAGGCATGGTCGGATTCCATCGTTGAAGGATGAGCATACGATCATTAAAGGCCCAGGGACCACGGTTAAGAACGGATTGCATCAGGTCTTCCAATGGGAAGATGAACTGGAAGCGACGTTGCATAACGATACGGCCTGAGATAAGACCTGTCAAACCCCAATTACGAGGAAGACTGGCCACAATAGCCCGAACTTGTTGACGCCGCGGGATGAGAGGACGCCCCATCAGAGAGAATTGATTAACACGGACAGCCGCAGAAAACATGGCTGGGGGAAGAGGAATCGGTTCATCCTCCACTCCCAGATTGAGATCTTGAATTGCCCTTCGGAGGTTATCTGCCATAACGAATTGCAAGAGAATGAAACGATATCGGTAAAGCAAGGAAGTGAGAATCGAGAGTAAAAACCGCTTGAAAAGGAATTAAGTTCCATTCTTATATAGAATGATAAAACCGTTAGCAAATGCAATCAATTCATCGGAGTGGGTCTGATCTCCCACTACGGAGATGGAGAATGTCGTCGGGAAACCGCTAAGGAACCGTCCCACGATGACACTACGAACAGGAACCGTCCCCAGAAACAAGGATAGGAGAAAATTGAAAAGAAACTGCCAAATCGCCCTCTCAATCGCCAAAATCGCCCTCTCTCTCATCTTCGTGTCAGAATCTTTCTTAACTGTCCCGGTAACACAAATTTCATATGTTCTATTCTTTACTTCATTCCGCTGCATTTTAAATAAAATAATTGTGTTATGAATATTAACCCATCAAAACCAAATAATTTATGTTATGAAATATTAACATAATAAAAGCATTATTTATTAAAGTTTTAGTGTTTATATTGTTTATAATATGTTAGTCACTAAAGTGACCTTATTATATACATGTAGACATTAAAATCAAAATATATATAAAGAGATGTTATAAATGACATGAAAATTTGATTGATCAATTGTTTTTACTATCTATATACTAGGAGATCACCCAAAGGTGGATTATCTTTATATATAATTAGAAACCTACTTTCCTTCTTATGCCTTCGTTACATGCTACGTGTCCAGTTTTGGCTTCCATTCTTCGGTCTAAAACATAATTAAAAATATGTTTTTTATCTGGAAGGAAGAGATTTCGAACCTTTCACCTCCTAAACATTAAGGAAGAGTTCTAACCACTACACTAAAGGATTTAACTGAAATTGTTACCCCTATAATAGTTATTATATTTGGCACATAAAGCTTTGCTTTATGCGCTTTAGCCCAGGGCCGGAGCTGTTTTTCTGTTATAATGATATTTATATCTCAAACCAATAATTTACGAAGACCATTTCACAATTCTGTTTTTCCTTTGTTTTTTTTTTCTTTTGGTATGAGAATGAAATGTATATTTCAAAACAAAATATTTAATGAAGCCCATTAGTAAAAAGATTTCACATTCTGTTTTTAATTTTTATAACGAAGAAGAGAAGAAACTATCAACATGGATGAATGAAGCGTAACTTGAGATGTTCAATACAGTAAAACCAAATCGAACCGGTCCACACCGAAACAAAATAAAGCATATGGTGGTTTTGGTAATACCATATAAAACGTATGGATGTTATTTTTTCAAAACTGAAGTATATGGATATGGTTAGGTTTATAACCGAACTAACCGAATAAAACCGATCGAACGTAAGATATTTTCTAATTTATATATATTATATAGATACATTATAATACATTTATGGTATGGATAAATAACTTATATGTGTATCCCTTTTTCGGATTTTATGATGTATTTCAAAACCAAAATTCCAACATTTAGGTTTTCTATATTGTTAAAAATATATTAATCATAATGCAGAGAGTGCCAATGTTTTATAATATATTTTTTAAATCTATAGAAGAACAGAGGTTTGTGTTTAATCCGATGGGGTGTGACTTTGGTGGAAGAAAAATATAGAAGAGTCTAATAACTCTTTTTCTTATTACTCTTTTCTTTTCATTGATTTTTTTTTTCAAAGTTTTAGTTATACTTTGATTCTTTTATAGTTTATAACTTTATACGATGTTAAATAGGTGCTTTACTACTTTTTTGTTATTATTATTTCTTTCTTTTTTTTGTATTTTAATAACTTTCGGTTTAAAACTGAATAAACCGAAAACTATATAACCGAACCAAACCAAAGTAAATATGGATTTAATATGATGGTTAAATTTCAGTAACCAAAAAACCGAATAAACCGAATCGATATCCACATTGAACACCTTTAAGCGTAACCAATATGTATAAAAAGACAAAAGAAGGTAAAGAATTATTAAATTACAATTAAAAAAGTTTAAACGTAAGGAACATAAAACATATATGGGTTTTACTGATAAATTACACGCTCCACATATGAATTTCAATGGAACAAAAGATAATCGTCCAACAGAAGACAAAAACAAGAAATCAAACATTTACAATCTCATCCCATCTAAAAAACCATAAATAAACTGTTTTCATTTATTCATTAAACATTTTACTTCGTTGTTCACAACTATTATGTTTAATTAGAGGGGTTGAGGAATATGTATATATATATATATAATAATAATTGTATCTCAATTCTTAAAATATAATACAACGAACAAAAAAATATATAAATATTATGAATTTTCTTTAATGTTATTAAAAATAAATATAATACAAATAAATATATAACCAATGAAAGACCACTCCGCACACGCGCGGGGTTAGCAGCTCTTCTAGTATAGTTTGTAATACATAAAGGATTAGTTATGTCTTACTATTATCAATAGTATGTATATCCAAAGGTAGCATGCTATTTGATTTGTGTGTGAGGTAACTATTCATAAAAGAACTAAAAATACTACCATCGCTGAAAGTGCTTGTGTTTAAGTATTGCCCAAAGGTTACTCAAATACATGCGATAAAATTTTAAATATTACTGTTTATGAGTCTGAATTAAAATTTTCAAAGCACTAATAGTTAAGCATATATTGATGCTAACAGCTTCATCAAATTTGTTTGCATCTGCTAACTCTGTCGTGAAGTTCAATGGGCTGAATTATGGAGAGTGGTCCGAACAGATCCGGTTTACACTGGGTGTTATGGCATTGGACTCTGCAATCCTAACAGATGAGGAACCTTCAGCCATTACAGAGGATAGCTCAGAATCTGAAAACTCTCGGTATGAGAGATGGGATTGATCTAATAGGCTGAGCTTGAACCTCATGAGAATGACAATGGCAGAAAGCATCAAGCCATCTATGCCTAAGGCAGAGAAGTCTAGGGAATTCCTACAGAAAATTAAGGAGTGTTCACAATCAGATTTGGCTAACAAGTCTATTGTAGGAAGCTTAATGAATGAGCTAACTACAAGAAAATTTGACTGGTCCCAGCCAATTCATGATCATGTGACACACATGTCTAACTTGGCAGCAAAGTTAACGACCTTAGGAATAGAAGTGCATGAGCAGTTCTTGGTACAGTTCATCATGAACTCTCTACCTTTTGAGTTTAGCTAGTTCCAAGTGAATTACAACACCATTAAGGACAAATGGAACTTTAAGGAATTAAAGGCTATGTTGGTACAAGAGGAAGGGAGATTAAAGAAGATGAAGGACCATGTTGCTAACTTCGTAGGTCTTGGAAATGCCAGCAGCAGTAAAGGAAAACCAAGTAATAAGAACAAAAGGAATGACAAGACTTTCATGAAAGGACCTGAAAGTAAAATTCAGGAAGAAAAGAAGTGTTTCTTTTGCAAGCAAATGGGACACTTCAAGAAAGACTGTCCTAAAAGAAAGGCATGGTTCGACAAGAAAGGTAAACATTACATTTATGTTTGCTCTGAATTGAATCTTGTAGAAGTGCCTAATAATACTTGGTGGTTAGATTCTTGTGCAACTACTCATGTGTCTCATATTAAACAGAGATTCAGTTCAATCCAGCCCATAAGAGGACCTGAAAAGTTCTTGTTCATGGGAAACAGGATGAAAGCACGAATAGAAGGCATTGGGACTTATAGATTTGTCTTGGGCAATGAATGCCATTTGGATCTTTAATGATGTCTTTATGTACCTGAATGTGCTAGAAACCTTGTTTCTGTAAGTAGGTTGGATAATTTAGGTTTTGATTTTAAGATTGGAGATGGTTTTTTCTCATTGTACATAAATGATTACTTTTATGGTAGCTGTACTTTATTTGATTCACTTTATCGGTTCAATCTTGATGCGAAATTCTCTGAATCCTTATTTAATAATGAAAGCCGAGGCATAAAACGTAGTGCATGTGATGAAAGTTCTGCTTTCTTGTGGCATCGAAGATTAGGTCACATTTCCAAAGAAAGAATTATGAGGTTGGTAATGAATGAAATTCTTCCTCAATTAGATCTAAGTGACCTAAATGTGTGTATAGACTGCATTAAAAGAAAGCAAACTACACACATAGTAATAAAACTAGCTACAAGAAGCACTCAACTGCTTGAGTTAATACATACCGATATATGTGGCCCTTTTGGTGCTCCTTCTTGGAGTGGTGAAATTATTTTATCACCTTTATTGATGATTATTCATATACATATCTGCTGCATGAAAAGTCAAAATCAGTCCTAGAAGTGTTCATTGATGAGGTGGAAAGGCAGCTAGATATAAATAAAAGTTGTGAGATCTGATAGAGGTGGTGAATTCTATGGAAAATTCGATGAAAATGGACAATGTCCAGGTCCATTTGCAAATTTACTTGAAAGTAAAGGCATTTGTGCTCAATATACAATGCCTGGTACTCCTCAGCAGAATGGTGTAGCTCAAAGGCGGAATCGTACTCTAATAGATACGGTTAGGAGCATGTTATGTAATTCTATCTTACCCCTTTCGTTGTGGATATATGCATTAAAGACTGCAACGTATGTGCTAAACCGGGTTCCGAGTAAGGCAGTTCCTAAGACCCCTTATGAACTGTGGACGGGAAGGAAACCTAGTTTAAGGTATCTACGTGTTTGGGGCTGCCTAGCAGAAGTAAGGCTATATAACCCACATGAAAAGAAACTTGATTCAAGGACTGTCAGTGGATTTTTTATTGGTTATCCTGAAAAGTCAAAGGGGTATACCTTTTACTGCCCTTCATCTCAAGACGAATGCGGCAGGAGCAGTCGGCGATAATGGCGGTCGCTAATGCATGAGACAGAAAATATCCAACGGCTAAGGTTGATGATATCTCTGCCGTGTGTCTCTCTAACAACAAAAGATAATTTCCTCTGCTGCCTATTAATTAAACAAACCAACTCTCAAAAAACAAACAATAACTAATCAGAGATGGATGACACGAGCTTACTCATACATCTGTTTTCTGCCTATGAGTGTGCATGTATGTATACATATACTGTTTTATGTTAAGTCGTAAGCCTGGGAGTTTGGTTAAAACGTATATTTCGATTCGGTTTATTCGCTTATTCGGGTAGTTTGGATTAGCCCTGGGCAATCGGTTTAATCGGTTTTTTCAGTTTGGTTTAATCGGTTTTTTGGTTTTTCGGTTACAGATAAGTCCTTCCGAATAGAACCGAAATAAATTTCGGTTCGGATCGGTTCGGCAGTCGGTTTATTCGGTTCGATTTTATATCTTATTTTGTGTACCGAATAAAACCGATTAAATTTTTAAATTGCTCCGATCGGTTATCACATAGAACTTTAACTTAAACCGAAAATCGAAATATCGAAATATCGGTTCGGTCGGTTCGATTGGCTTCGGTTTCTACCGAATGTCCAGCGCTAGTTTGGATTGTGTAAGTTCTACCGAATTGAACCAAATAAAATTACGGTTCAGTTCAGTTCGGTTCAGTTTCGGTTAATTCGGGTTTTGAAATTGGTTACCAAAATAAACCGAAGTTTTCAGTTTATTATTTACATTCAAATAAATAAAATTATTTTGGTTGTTCAACCATTTTGGTTTTTCGATTTGGTATTAAAAATTCATAATTGGGCTAGTTTTCTAAATCAATATGACATTTGGGCCAAATAGAAATACAAAGGTCCAACCAAGATATAACCCGAATAAAATCCAATTAACCAATCTAACTTTTTACAAAAAAAAAAAAAAAAAAATTAACCTAACGTAAACTTCACCAGAATTCAAATTTCATAGAAATATTGGAAAATTCACAAATAATAAACGAACACGAACTGATCAAAAACTATGAGATCAAACACAAACAAAATTCAAATATAAACACATGAGCTTATGACTCTGTGTAAACAAAACTTTATAATTTTTTTGACACTTCAAATAAATTAGATGATTAGAATTTAGAAACAAACAAACAAAAGAACAGATATGTTGTTAAGATTGATGGATGGTAATCGTTTGGAGCAAATCGAAATAGGAGAGGAGACGAAGAAAGAGAGGAGATGAAGAAAAAGAGATGTGGTGATTACAATTGAAGGATGAGAGAGGAGATGAAGAAGGAGATGGAGTTTAAATAAGAGAATCAGATGTATATAACTGATTTAGGTTTATAAGCCACGTAAGGGGAATTTTTTTCTTTAAGGTTATTGTTTTGTTTCGGTTAACTGTTCGGTTTTATTGAACCGAACTGAATGAACCAAAAACCGAATACAATTTCATTTGTTGCCAATCGATTTGGTGACCATAAACCGAACCTAAACCAAACTTTCCAAACATCAGTTCTGTTCGGTTCAAAATCTCAGGCCAAGTCTTGTTATTATTAGTCAGGAGACCGATAGAGATGTTATTGCTATATGAATTTGATAAAGTGGTTTTCCATCTGTCCAACCAGTTTTCAGTCATATTACTTTAACTTAGGGCTAGAGATCAAAAACGTTGAGAGAGAATAAGGAAACGGTAGAGGCTGAGATGTAAACAACGACGTCGATGAATGAAGATTGTGAAGCTCAACGAGACACAGAAGAATCTCTTTAAAGCTCGAAGGGACTTGCATGGAGCTTCAGCTAGAAAGGTAACTAAAATATATCATAATAAAACCATGACAATGACAATGTCTTGATCTTATACGAACCGGTGAAGGCAGAAGGTGAGACAATTGAGGTTGTAGCGAGAAAGAAGCAAGGATTAGGGTTCATGAAGAAACTGTTGTTGAGGAGGGAAAGAGTGAGCAGCAAGATTTATAAAAGCTTTGGTTTTGTGTGTGTAAATTATGTAATTGGTGTAAATCCTATCATGAAAACAATTCTATAGATTATCAAACCATTACAATTTGTCCCGCTAGTGGTACTTAACCGTTGACGTGGCAGCCATTCGCACAAAAGCAATCTGCTGAATTGTCATTTCTCTCAGCCGTTTGATCATAATCCGGTTCTTTTTTTTAGACAGAAGTTTCACAAAACACGAAAAAGGTCACGAACCTTTTCGAAAACTATAGAAATACCATTCGTCGTCGTTAGCTATATAAACAGTGCCGGTCCGTAGTCTCTACGCGCCTAAAGCCCAAAAACAAAAAAAATTTAGCACATTCCTTAAAAAAAAATAATAAAAGGGATTCCTTACATTGTGGATCGAACTCCTCAAATCTAAGCCAAAATAGTACGACTAAACCACTCTACCACAAGCACTTTTCTGTTCTATGGCGCCCCTAAATATGTAATATAATTTTGGCGCCTAAAGCTCCAGCTTTATGAGCTTTAGATCAGGGCCGACACTGTATATAAACTCGCCTTCTCAAAGTCTTTTTCGCTTCTTCCACAAGCTCCAGATTCTCGTCGCCATCTTCGGATTATTTGAGCGGCAACCATCAACAGCAGCACCAAAGATCTGCTTCTCCAACGCTTGTAGATCTGTACATATTGAAGCAGTTGTTTTAGTTAGTTAGTTAAAAAGGCTAGTTATGTTTTTTCCTTACTTCTTAATAAATATCACTCTCTCTCTCTCTTGACCGAATAAATGAAAAATAAAAGAACAAACATATACCACTCTTAAAACTTTCTTAATTACTTTCTCGAGAAAAATTTTCACGTATTGTCTTAAGCGATGGATTGACTAAGATGGAAGTCGTGTTGACAGAGTCGTGTTGACAGACGAGTTCGACGAATTCCAAGTATTGGGAGCTATTAGGGCATCTACTCTTAAGCCTCTTTTCGTGGTCAACCACTTTTAGGAATTTCATCTCCCACGAATGTCATGTTGACAAAGTCGTGTTGATGAAGCAGAGCTTATGCTTAAGAAATAGAACACAATCGCCACTTGCAGAATAAGAGAAAGAAACCAAGATTTATGAAGATGTTAGAGAAGTCTGGAAAACTTAGAGAGTTTAGAAACTCATTTTAGAGAGAGAAAACTAGAGAGAGGTTTTTATGAAAATTCTGATGTGTATTTCACAATGGGGGAGCATACATATTTATAGGGAGTTTTGAGGAGCGCTGACATAAGCGCTTACATCATACTCCATTATTTATGCGATTACATCATCGCTTACATCACGCTTACATACTGCGATTACATCATCGCTTTCGTCACGCTTACATCGTACACACTTAATTAAACATACTTAATTATACATAATAGTTTAGCTTACTTAATGATCCATTTCGAATTCGAGAATATGCTCATCGCAACATCCATAGTATTCTCCCGGACATTCGTATTCTGGCTCGGGTTCTTCAAAGTCTTCGAAATCTTCAAACCTTTTGTCGTTTTCGGAGTTTATGTTGAAGTTGAACATCTTTTCAATCTTTTCAACTTCATCGATGTCAATGTTCATCGCGTCATCGGGAGTTTGCGAATCTTGGAAATATTCCGGTGGATATGGCGGCGGTGGCAGTGGTGACTGTTCTTTCTCTTCTTTTGCCTTTTTGAAGTGTCTTTTGCAACTGTCTTTGGCAGGATGGACGGAGGTGCGCTTTGGTGTTTTTCCATGAAAAACTGTAAGTCTTCATCAAGACTCATATGGTAATCGATCGTGTAGTATGACCAATTTGGGTTAAAAGGTATGGCGAATGCTTGTCTGGCATTGTTGAGACGAAAAGCATGAGTTTGGAAATCTTCATATACCTTGTTCTCATGGACGTTGAAGTCAGGTCGAACACCTCTGTAGAAGTCATTGTGGTGTATGAGAGTTGGTAGGGCATGAAGTTTGCCGGACTTCTTGTTGACTTGGACAGGACGGTGGAAGAAGTAGATGGTGTGAGGATTAAAGAACGGGTTGAGAGCTCCTCCTTTTTTGAGTTTCTTGAAAGGCATGCCTCTTGCTTTTGCAGATCTTCTTAGTTTTCCATTCCAGATGGTGAGGGATGAGAACCATGTCAGAAAGGTAGAGAGGCACTCCTTTTCGCCATGTTGAGCATTGATGTATTGATAGAGCCATTGGATATCAAAGGTAATGCCGATAGTATGGACAGAGCAGAGATACCAGAGAAAGCATAGAACTTCTTTAGGCATGTAGGTACTTTCAATCCTGTAGAGGTGAGCGTATGGATGATCAGGATGAATGCCCATTGGTGCAATGTAATGACTGTTGATTCCGTATCTTGACAAGATTATTGATTGGTATCTGAAGACTCTGTGGTTGAGATGCTCGTGGAGAACTCCTTTGTTGATCAGTTCATGAGCGTCTTCTGGCATGTTTGCTTCGAAGTCATAAAAGTTCTTTTCTGCAGATGATGAACTTGCCATCATATGGATTTCTTTTTGAGTTTCCTTTTGTGGGCTTCTGCTGAGCATGTCTGCGATAGTGTTCTTCTCACCCATTAAATAGAAGGATTCGAAATCATATTTTGAGAACCATTCGCTCCATCTCAATAATTGTTGATGTGGGACCATCTTCTGCTTGAATTGTAGCATCTTTGGGAAAGAAGACATATCCATTTCGATGCGAAATTTATGTCCTATCAGATGGAACTCGAACTTCTCAATTGCTCTCTTGACCGCAAGAATTTCTTTGAATGTGGAGTGATAATGCATCTCCGAATCTTTAAAGCGTCCGCTTTTATATCCACAGATTTGACGTTTGCCATTAATTTCTTAGAATAATATTGCGCCCCAATATTTGTCACTTGCGTCTGTCTGCAAGATGTGCGTTCATGTTGAAGGAATCTTTAAAGGTGGCAGACTCTGTATTTCTTTCTTCAGCCTTTTGATTGCTTCAGTTTGACGTGTTCCCCACAATGGAGGATTCTTTGTCAGCATCTTCTGCAAAGGTCTCGTCAATTGCGATAATTGCGGGATAAAGTCGCTGACATAATTGATTATGCCAAGAAACTGTTGCACTTGTCTTTTTACGAGATTTTCATCCGGAAAATCTAGTAGTGCTGTAGCTAGATGGGCTTGAGGCGTAAGCTCTGGTTCGTCAACACGACTTTGTCAACATGACATTCGTGGGAGATGAAATTCCTAAAAGTGGTTGAGCACGAAGAGAGGCTTAAGAGTAGATGCCCTAATGGCTCCCAATACTTGGAATTCGTCGAACTCGTCTGTCAATACGACTCAGTCAACAAACCAAGCTATACATCAGAGATCAAGGTCAAACAATAGAAGATATTTCTATTGGCCAAATCCAACAACATGTCTTCAGGACACTCGATAAACTTTGCAAGCAAAAAGAATTCTGGATTGAATTCATGGACAAGTCCAAACAATTATCCAAGATTTGTGCAAGACCAGATCTAAACATCAAGTGTTCCAAGTCCAAGAAGGCATGTTCATGCGAAAAACGACACAAGTCAAGGAAGTTCAAAAAACCATTCCACAAGTGTTTTAACAAGTTTAGACGCAAGAGATTCTTCAGGAAAAAGAGAACCTTCAAGAAGACTACAAAATGCTTTCTGTGTCGCAAGGAACACTACAAGAAAACAGGTCATTAACGACCACGTTTTACGACTACATAAGTGTAGTCGTAATTTTACGACAAGTTTACGACTAATTTACGATTAAAAAATGATTGGTCGTAAGTTCGATGTAAATTTACTACTAAATCATTTAGTCGTAAAATAGTCGTAAAGTTACCTCTCAAGTACGACTAATTTTTCCCGTAGTCGTACATTAGATGTAAATGTACGACTATTTTACTTCCGCTATTAACATCTTATTAACGACTAATTTACGTGTAAATATTACATCTAATTTACGACTCACATTTACTTTAGTCGTACAATAGTCGTAAATTGACGACTAATTTACATCTGGGGAAATAACATCTAATTAACGACTATTTTACGAGCAAGATAGATGTAGTTTGGTTGTTAAGTTATGCTAAAACGTAAATTGGTCGTAAAATTGTTACAAACCAAATCGAAATTTCACTATAAATACGAGCTTCTCCTTCATTATTAAGATGCAACAAAGAAAAAAAAAAAAAGGAAAAAAAAATGTCTAGAAATATTTATGAGGTTCGAAGTTGGATGTATGCGCATAAAGATGCAAGAGGAAGAGTAACAGACGAATTTCTGAACGGAGCGGAGATATTCATGTACCAGGCGGGACAGACGCCTCTCACAAAGGAAACGGGTAAAATGTTCTGTCCGTGTCGTAAATGCAATAATACGAAGTTTGCTGCTAGTGCAACTGTTTGGAAACATATAGTAAATAGAGGATTTACTCCACATTACTATATTTGGTTTAACCACGGAGAGGGTGATCATAGGAATGAAGCTAGTAGTAGTAATCATGTTGAAAATGTTCGTAACAGCAGAGATGTACCACATTTTGCTGCTTCTGAAAGTGTCATTCAAGAAGATCATATGGTAGATCATGATAGGATGCATGATATGGTTAATGATGCATTTCACGAAACATCAGTAATGGAGGAGGTCGAAAATATAGAGGAGCCTAACTTGGATGCAAAAAGATTTTATGAAATGCTAGCAGCAGCAAATGAACCAATTTATAAAGGTTGTAGAGAGGGTCTTTCTAAGTTATCATTGGCTGCTAGGATGATGAATATCAAAACTGATCATAACTTACCTGAAGTTTGTATGGATGCATGGGCTGAGTTGTTTAAAGAGTATTTGCCTGAAGATAACTTGTGTGCTGAGTCTTATTACGAGATTCAGAAACTTGTTAATGGTCTTGGCCTACCCTCGGAGATGATCGATGTATGCGAAGACAACTGTATGATATACTGGGGAAAGAATGCAGAATTGTTAGAGTGTCAATTTTGCAAGAAGCCACGATATAAACCGCAAGGACGTGGGCGGAATAGGGTGCCGTACCAGCGGATGTGGTACTTACCTATTAAGGATAGATTGAAGAGATTATATCAATCTGAGAAGACGGCATCATCGATGAGATGGCATGCGGAACACGATCAGAAGGAAGGAGAGATCAATCATCCCTCTGATGCAAAAGCGTGGAAACACTTGAATAAGGTGCACCCTGATTTTGCAAGCAACCCTCGCAATGTTTATCTTGGGCTCTGTACAGATGGCTTTAGTCCGTTTGGGATGTCTGGAAGACAGTACTCGCTTTGGCCAGTGTTCTTGACGCCATACAATCTTCCACCAGAGATGTGTATGGAAAAGGAATTGCTTTTCATGAGTATATTGATACCTGGTCCAAAGCATCCGAAGAGGTCCTTGGATATTTTTTTACAGCCTTTGATAGAAGAATTGAAAGAATTATGGTCAACTGGCGTGCAGACATATGATTGTTCAACAAGAACAAACTTTACAATGCGAGCAGTTCTTTTGTGGACCATTAGTGACTTTCCTGCGTACGGGATGTTGTCGGGTTGGACGACGCATGGGAGGCTGTCTTGTCCTTATTGTATGGGAAGCACAGACGCATTTCAGCTGAAGAATGGGAGGAAGACGTCCTGGTTTGATTGTCATCGGAGATTTCTTCCCATTAACCATCCGTACCGAAGGAACAAGAAATTGTTTCGGTCAAAAAAGGTTGTACGAGACACCGCTCCACCGTATTTATCTGGAGAGGAAATCGAGCAAGATATTGATCACTATGGTTGTGAAGCGACAGTCAACAAAGGGGGTAATTGGCATACTCCGGCAAATATGCCTGATGGTTATGGGACACAACATAATTGGCACAAGAAGAGTATATTTTGGGAACTTCCATATTGGAAAGATCTACTTCTGCGCCACAATCTTGATGTCATGCATATAGAGAAGAACTTCTTTGACAACATCATCAATACTTTGCTAAACGTCCCCGGAAAGACAAAAGATAACATGAAGTCAAGGTTGGATCTGCCTGCATTATGTTGTAGGATTGAGCTGCATATTAAAAACGATGGAAAAATCCCGGTTCCTATTTTCAGATTGTCAGCAGAAGCAAAAGCGGCATTGTTGAAGTGGGTGGCATCAGATGTGAAGTTTTCTGATGGATATGTTTCAAATCTATCAAGATGTGTTGATAATCAGGGACAAAAGTTTTCAGGGATGAAGAGTCATGACTGTCATGTTTTTATGCAACGACTTCTTCCATTTGCATTAGCAGAGTTGCTGCCAAAAAATGTTCACGAAGCACTTGCAGGTAACTTAAATATATATATAATTAAAGTTATAATTATATATTTCTTCTGGTTTTTAAGGGACTTATAATTCATTGTAAATTATTGGTAGGCATTGGAGCTTTTTTCAGAGATCTAAGCGCACGCACCTTAACTGTAGATGTCATCAGGCAGCTTGATGAGAATATCCCGATCTTGATGTGCAATTTGGAGAAAATTTTTCCTCCGTCCTTTTTTGACGTCATGGAACATCTAGTTATCCACCTTCCGCATGAGGCATTGCTTCGTGGACCTGTTCATAATGGATGGATGTATCCTTACGAGCGAGCTATGAAATATTTGAAAGGGAAAGCAAAAAATTTGGCAAGGGTTGAAGGTTCAATAGTTGCTGGAAGTTTGAATGAGGAAACATCTCACTTCACTTCCTACTACTTTGGTTCACAAGTCCGCACACGAAAAAGGACTACTAGCAGATACGATGACGGTGGTGTTGTGCCGACATATGTTGATAAGGATGTTCCAGACATATTCTGTGAGGTTGGACGTCTAGGTGGAAAACTGAAAGAAGTTTGGTGGTCGAGTTCAGAAGACGCTCACAGTGCCCACACATATATACTCCTTCAATGCGAGGAGCTTGAATTATTTGAAAGGTAATTTAATTTTTTTCTGCTGTTGATTAATAATTAGTTTTACCACACATGTACTTAATTCAATTATCATTAATTTGTTTTAAAACAGCGACTTTCTTGCCCAAGTCCAAGAAGCTATACCAGGAATATCAACTAATGATCTCAACAAAAGGAAAGACCAACACTTCGTGAAATGGTTAAAAACGCAGGTATTACATCGCAATATATATACGTCTGTACATATATATTTGACGTTTCAGGTTGATTGTGATGATCCATTTTATGTACATATATATATATTTGACGTTTCAGGTTGATTGTGATGATCCATTTTATCCTCAGTGGTTTCACGAATTGATACAAGGTCCGATCGGGAAGGTCACCACAGCATCTATGTATTTCACACGGGGATACACTTTTCATACTTACGAATATGGTAGTCAGCGAGCAACAATGAACTATGGAGTATGTGTGAAAGGAGAAGCTGATTTCTATGGAATCATACGAGAGATCCTCGAAGTGGAGTTCCCTGGCGCAGTGAAGCTGAAATGTGTTCTCTTCAAATGTGACTGGTTTGACCCCACAGTCAATAGAGGTGTTCGGTATAGCAAGTTTGGTGTTGTTGATATAAATGCTACACGGAGGTACAACAAATTTGAACCCTACATATTGGCTTCCCAAGCAGACCAAATTTGTTATATTCCATACCCGAGGATCAGACAATCAGGAATTTCTTGGTTAGCCGCTATAAAAATTACACCTCGGGGCCGATCACTGACAGATGAAAAACCACCTTTACAAGAAGATGCAGCTGTAACTGAAGTAGAAGTACCCGAACAAGCTTTAGATGATATCTTACTTGTTGATCTGCGTAATCCCGGATATGAAGAACTTCCAGACGATGCAGCGGACGAAGCCAACGAAGATGAATTTGAAGAAAATGATGAAGTGGATGATGTTTCTGAAGACGAGTGATCGAGTTCCATTATTATGTTACAAAGTTTCTTGTTTTATCATTATACTCTTTGTATTGAAAAAAACTTTGTATTTTTAAGTTTTATGTTATAAAGTTTCTTGTTTTATACTATCATAAAACTTTTTCTATTGGAAAAAAAACTTTGTATTTTGATGTTTTATGTTATAAAGTTTCTTGTTAAGTATATAGGTTTGGGGAATTTGGGGTATGGGTTTTGGGGTTTGGGTTTTGGGGTTTTGGGGTTTGGGGTTTTGAGGTTTTGTGGTTTCCGAGTTGGGAACATGGTTACAAATTAGTCGTAATTACGACTCATGTACGACTAAGTCGACCCTAATTAGTCGTAAAGAACGACTACTGTACGACTCGAGTTACAAGTTAGCCCCTTATTGGTCGTAAAATACGACTACTGTACGACTCAGGTTACAATTTAGTCCCTACTTGGTCGTAAATACGACTACTGTACGACTCGAGTTACAATTTAGTCCCTACTTGGTCGTCCAGTTTTCTATAAAAACAACCATCCCACACTCTCCCATTGTAGAAGACAGCAAGTAAGAAAATAAGAGAAGTAAGATCTGGAACGACAATGGGGAGGAGACACGGTGAGACCTGCGAGTGTTTACGTTTAAACGTCCGGAGGTCTCGCTTTGTTTCTTTTCCCTCGTGGTTCCAGTATCTTTCTTCTCTTTTTTTCCATAATTTATATAAACAGTCCCTAATTGGTCGTAAACAGTTTAGTCCCAATTTGGTCGTAAATTGCTTGTAGTCCCTAATTGGTCGTAAATATTAGTCCCTAATTGGTCGTAATAGCAACTGCCTTACGACTATTAGTCCCTCATTAGTCGTAAAGGCGGAGTCCTTAATTAGTCGTAAATGTGATTGGTCGTACTTTAGTCGTATATTTACCACCCGTTTACGACTGTTAGTCCCTAATTAGTCGTACATTTACGACTAATGTACGACACAATGTGATTTTTATATAAGGAGAGCGGAGCGAAGCCATTTGGTTGCTCATTCCCTTCTCTCTAACAACCAGATAGCCTCCTCTCTCTCTAGGTAATTTTTTTTTCCCGTTTTAGATTTAATTAGGTGGTTAGTTAGGTAATTAGATTAGGAATTTGGAATTAGTTTAGGTTTGGAATTAGTTTAGGTTCGGAATTAGTTTAGGATAATAATAAGTGGAAGATTTAGTTAGATAATATGAATTATATGAATTATATATATGAATTATAACCATTTACATTTTTTTTTTCCAGATTGTCAATATATTGTTATGGCGAGCGGTAGAAAGAGACTTCAAAACCGTCATCCCCGAACATCTTACGGGGAGACTTTTCTCGGTCAGTCGTCTGATCCATCAGCTTCTACGTCTGGGACATCATCCGGCCCACACAATGTCCCTGATAGCCAAAACCCCAGCGTTCCGTATGTCCCTCAGCCTGCTGATCATGGCAGACTATGCGTCCAAACTTTATCCCCAACCCTACTCCGGAAGAACAGCAGGAATTGGAGCGGCGTGCGGATGAGAGGAGTGCCGAGATGTTCAACGATATAAACCTAAATGCTTAGGTTTTTCGGTTTTTATTATTTTGTATTTTGAATATTTTTATATATATTATATATATGGATGATTAATTTTTCGTTTTATAAAATATCGAATTTTAAATTTTTAAATTAATTTTCAAATTTTTTAAAAAATCATATTTTAAATTATATATAAAAAAAATTTCGTAATATATATATTTAACGTAATTTCGTCGTAATATTACGACTAATGAACATCTGTGTTCGATGTAAGTTAGTCGTCAATTTACGACTAATTAACGTCTACAGTCGATGTACATTAGTCGTAAATTTACGACTAATTTACTACACATTTAGTTCCGAGTATTTACCTCGCTTTTACGACTAATATGTTTACGTCCTGTTTACGACCCCACAAGTTAGTCGTAATGTTACCTCGCTTTTACGACTAATTCATTTACGTTTAGTTTACGACGCTTTTTATTAGTCGTAACTTTACGACTTGTTTACGACTATCTTCTTTACGACTGATTTACGACTAAACACATTAGTCGTAAATTTACGACCAATTTGCTACTATCTGGGGATTACGACTAGCTGTTAACGACCAATCGCAATTAGTAGTAAGTTGGTCGTAAAGCATGTTTTACGACTAATATGCTACCAATTCTGTAGTCGCTAATTACCTGTTTTCTTGTAGTGGAAGGACATTTTGCTAAGAATTGTCCAAACAAATCGAAGAAGAAGAAGCAGTATCTCATCAACTCTATATCTAGAGTTATCCCAGACATCGATTTAGAAAATTATGATCTCGAATCGATTCTATCTTATGATAGTGATGATCAAGATGCTATCTGTGGCTATTCCGACTATGATGATTCTTCTGTTTCATCAGTCGAAGAAGATGAAGAAGATTGTTGTTACAAGATTGATGAAATACCACAACAAGAAAGGATTCAAACTCCTCTCTTACCAGTCACAATCTTTGATCCAAGAGAAAAGGTAAAACCAATTCATGCTATTGCATTCATCGACACTGGCGCTCATGCAACCATCATGAATCCGAAGATTCTCCCCTCTTCGATGTGGTTACCATATCATCAACAGTTCAGAGTTGCGAATGCTGGGTCATTATCAGTCAGACTCAAATCAAAGCCCATAACCATAGAACTCTTTCCGGGTTGTCAGATCACAACTGAAGTCCTTGGATCATCTGCACCAGGAAAAGATCTCATATTGGGATGGGATACTTATCAAGTATTAAAAAAGAAGTTTGACATCTCTCTCGAATCAAGAGGCATGAAGTGGAAGGCATACAACAAAGCTTTTACAACTATTCCTCGTTTATTTGCAATTTAAAATCCTGCTGCAGTCGAAGAAACAACTGACCCCGATGAAACCACTACCTTCAACAAAATTAAAGAAGAAATTACACTGGTCTCTTGTGCAGAATCGCACACGGATTTCATCCAAAAGTGCAACAACCCATTGTGGTTAAACACAGAGTTCTTCGACTCACTACCATTTAAAGATGAAGTTCTCACGACTCCTACAAAAGCGAGCCATGCAGGAATGCCACCTGCACTGTTGCAGCAAGCAAACGAAGAATGCGATCAGCTTGTCTCTCAAGGAATTGTAACGGCAACAAACTCGCCATGGGCATGCAAAGCCTTCTATGTTAACAATCGTGCCGAACAAGCAAGAGGAAAGCTCAAGCTAGTTATTGATTACAAGCCGCTTAATCAATACCTACACGATATCAAGTTCCCATTACCAAATAAAAAGGCTCTCCTACAACATCTCCAAGGAGCAAAGATCTTCTCTATGTTTGATCTGAAATCTGGATTCTGGCAACTTGGTGTCAAACCTGAAGAAAGGTACAAAACTGCATTTTGTCTACCAAACCGCCATCTTCAACGGAACGTTTTACCTTTCGGTCTGAAGACGGCGCCATCACTATTCCAACAAGCAATGCTACGTATATTCAAGCCGCTTCTACATACGGCCTTGATATACATTGATGATATTCTACTATTCTCTCCAAACAAAAAGGAGCATTTACAAGTCCTCAAACAGTTCCAAGACATAATAAAACAATATGGAATTATGCTCTCGGCCCGAAAGATGATCACAGCTCGGCCCAATATCGACTTTCTTGGAATGGAAATTAAAGAAGGACAATTTACGCGTCAAGCCCATCTAGCTACAGCACTACTAGATTTTCCGGATGAAAATCTCGTAAAAAGACAAGTGCAACAGTTTCTTGGCATAATCAATTATGTCAGCGACTTTATCCCGCAATTATCGCAATTGACGAGACCTCTGCAGAAGATGCTGACAAAGAATCCTCCATTGTGGGGAACACGTCAAACTGAAGCAATCAAAAGGCTGAAGAAAGAAATACAGAGTCTGCCACCTTTAAAGATTCCTTCAACAGGAACACGCATCTTGCAGACAGACGCAAGTGACAAATATTGAGGCGCAATATTATTCGAAGAAATTAATGGCAAACTTCAAATCTGTGGATATAAAAGCGGACGCTTTAAAGATTCGGAGATGCATTATCACTCCACATTCAAAGAAATTCTTGCGGTCAAGAAACCAATTGAGAAGTTCAAGTTCCATCTGATAGGACATTCTGTTCTATTTCTTAAGCATAAGCTCTAGTTCGTCAACACGACTTTGTCAACGTGACATTCGTGGGAGATGAAATTCCTAAAAGTGGTTGAGCACGAAGAGAGGCTTAAGAGTAGATGCCCTAATAGCTCCCAATACTTGGAATTCGTCGAACTCGTCTATCAATACGACTCTGTCAACACGATTTCCATCTTAGTCAATCCATCGCTTAAGACAATGGTATCAGAGCCAACGCTTGCGGAAATAATTGAATGAATCATTATTTATGATAGATTGTTATTGAATGTTCTGGAAAACAAATTCTTGTTATGGCAAATTCCAACCCTCAAATGATCGATTCCCAGTTTGCAATTTCTACTTTACCTAAAAGTAAAAGCCGTTCATCTACATCTAATATAAATTCCCTTTACCAAATCGAATATGTTCCTAGAGATCAACTTCCAGAAACAACCCTCCCTTTAGTAAATCCTTATGAATACTTTTAAAAAAAACCAAATGCCTTTTCTGTAAAAGCAGTCAAAGAACTCATAAGACCTTCCAGCAGAAGAGTCTTAGAGTATGTGCAATCCAGCAAATTCTCGTCCTGCCAAGTTCCTGCTACAGAAGAAGAACAGTTCATCTCGTTAAACATTCCGGAGAACCTACCAAGACTATGGCAACAACAAGGCTACACACATCTCCACTTTGGAGTTGTTCGCCTTGGGCTAACCTTACACGGTCGAAAAGGTCTGCCTGTCGTAGCTCGGATGGCCTTCATCGACTCAAGATTAAAGTCCTACCAACAAGCCTGCATCGGAACAGTCCAAACAACATTAAACGCTGGAACAGTATTTGTAACACTGTTTCCAAATTTTAATGTTTCACTCGCGGATCCAAACCTGCTACAAACGCTTAAAGTTCAGCTACAGCTTATTGGAGCACCTATGCAAGATAAGAGCGTAATAGCAACGCTACATCACCAAATAGTCTACCGGATAAAAGATCATGCTTTAGATCTTTCACTTCCCTCATCTGATGACGCGTTATACCTGGAAGTGACATCAGCATCTCAAGCACCGAATTCAGCTCAAATTCCCCGACAAATCAATCATTCTCGACTCTTCCGAATTCTAGCTCCCTAGGATCTTGGATGTGGAGAAAAGTGTTAAAGCTCAGAGATGTTGCCAAAGGTTTTTATAAAAAAGAAATAGGGAATGGAGAAGGAACATCCTTTTGGTACGAGAACTGGTCTGACATGGGCATTTTATCGGAGTCTACTGGTACTAGGGGTTGTATTGACCTAGGTATCAGAGCTAACTCATCAGTGGGAGAGGTAATGCGCACTCATCGCCAGTGGCTTCACGGGTATACTATTCTAAATGACATTGAATCGCTCATTGGTGCGAATAGAATTGTAACTCGCCACGACATGGAGGACATTGCTCTATGGAAACAATCATCAGGTTTCAAGGACAACTTCTCAACAAAAGAAACATGGCGTCTACTTCAGGGGGAGGTTAATGAATTACACTGGACTAGGGCTATTTGTTTTTCTCATTATACTCCAAAGTTTGCTTTCGTTACTTGGCTGGGTATGCACAACAAACTGAGCACGGGAGACAGAATAAGTAAGTGGAACAAGGATGCAGACACCACTTGCGCCTTCTGCTGGGTACATTGGAAACGATCAACCACATCTTCTTCACTTGCCCTTACTCATCTCACATATGGAGCAGGCTTGTACAGGGTATTCTGAATCAACATTTCATAAACGATTGGTCCCAGGTGCAACAAATCATTTCCGGAAATAAGCTTCACAAATCAGCTCTGTTTTTAACAAGGTATGCACTTCAAGCTGCTATCCATACCATCTGGATTGAGCGTAACAAACGACGACACGGGGATGGCTCCTCTCCTTCTTCACTCCTCCTCAAACGAATAGACAAAACAATCAGAAATCGCCTTAGTCTTCTACGCAATTCGGGTGATCCAAAATTTGCAGAGATCCTAATGCTCTGGTTTGCAACAAGGATTTAGCTTCTTTTTTCGTGCTCTTTAATATGAGTTTTTATCTATGGTTTTTCCAATTGTGATCTCTACATACGCTGCTCTGTCTTAGAGTTCCAACAGTTTTTTAAGTGAATAATAATTTAACATTCATTCAAAAAAAAAAAAAAAGAGACTACCAGAGTCTTGGGTAACTAGTTATGAGAAGCTAGACCAAGCAGCGCAAACACCTATTCAGACGTCAGAAGTCAGTTTCCAATCTCGGAGTGATGGAACGACGGAGATCAAGTTTGAAAAGCCAAGAACATCTTCATTTTAGAAGCAGCTATTCACTCAATTTGCTATCCAAATTGACGAAGACATGTTCTATGGTCCAGCAAAGGAGCAGATTCCAAAACCAATCTCATTCAAACAAGATGGATCAGTCGTATATCCATTCATGGACGTAAATGGACATCAATACTTTGATGTTTGCTCCTGCACAGCGTGCACAGAAGATTTATACGAATCTGACGAAGATATACGGAGAAGACGGAGAAAAAAGAAAGATCCACTATACAAGAGGTATCTCGAAGGTGACCCCACAGTCGGATCACTAGGCGAAGGAGAAAAATACGAGTTTATTGTCCAATACTCAGAAAAAGAGAAGAGCCCAGACTCATGATGATACAAGAAAGTGATTTTCCCCCTCCTAAAGATTTTATCAAAGACAATATTGCTCATACTCCAAAAATCCTTTCAAAAGCCATCAACCCCTCCGGTCCTGACCAGCTAAGGCAAGGAGAAAAAGACCTCAACTGGCAAACAGAGAACGCGTTGGCTCAAAATCAGCTGCTCACAACGATCAACCACAAATTTGATCAGCTCGCTAACAGCAATAATAAAAGATTAAGCAGCCTTCAGAGTTCAATAATGGAGATCCATGGACGACTTAACAATCTTCACCAAGAGATGATGACCATGGCTCAACACATGATGGTAAATATGTCTTCCTTCAAAAGCAAAGAAGCAGAGACAGCCAGCCTCAAAAATCAGCTAAGAGATTTGAAGAGAAGCTTGGAAAGTATGGTTCACAACCAGTCGCGAGCAGATACATACTTAAGTCCTTTTGGAAGTACTTTCTCTAGATTCCCCGCATATCAAGGATCTTACTCCCCAGGTTTTCTAACTGGATACCAAGAACAAAGATCAAAGCCACCGCCTCCTGGATTCTTATCCTCAGATGAAGCTTTCACATCCCGATATGGCACAACCTCAAACGTTGACTACAAAGCAACTACGTCACGATCAAGGCCCAGGAAGCAAAAGGAATCCGAGTTCGTGGTCAATCCAACGAAGAAACCAACTCTTACCTCTTCTTTAAGCCACAAATCTGTTGAAGATACAAAGGAAAAAGCAAAGGATATCGGAATAATCGAATTTTCAATGGCAAAATCTTATCAATGCTATTGGAAATCCGACTGCCAATCCGACTGGTGATACAACAGTATCGACACTGCCAAATACCACAACTCAGCCCATCGCAATAATTAATCATTACTCGGATACAAGCTCAAATAGCTATACCGAAGTCTCGGAAGAAGAATCACTTCCAAACCAATTTGCAATAGGCGAAGGATCAAAAATTCCCAACGATGAGCCTGACGTCTACGAGGTGGATTCAAGCGACGAAGAGATGGACTATACTCAATCCAGATATCAAAAAACATCATCAAGACCATTTGCTTCAAAAATCATGGTGTTCACATTTGATGACATTCCATTCGAAAAATCGAATGACCGTCTTGACGAATTCCATGCGTGGATGAATTCAGAAGCAATCACGTCGCCAACAGAGCTCGTTATTCAGCAATTTACAGCAAGACTCTCTGGCGCACTCAAAGAATGGTGGAATTCTCCCGGTGAATATCGACAGCAACAAGTCTATCAAACGACAATCCCATTGCTGTTAGGAGAAATTCATAGAGAATTCATTGGCACACCAACCCATCTAAAAGAACAACTGCAAGAAGAATATTTCACTGCAAAATGTTGTTCATTGAAGAAAAGAGATTTGGCAAAGCACTTTGAAAGACAAACAAAGAGATACTACGCCCTTGATGGTCTCAACAATCCAAGCCTAAAGCAAGTCTATCTCTTCTCAATTGACGACTATCTCAGTCAACAAACCAAGCTATACATCAGAGATCAAGGTCAAACAATAGAAGATATTTCTATTGGCCAAATCCAACAACATGTCTTCAGGACACTCGATAAACTTTGCAAGCAAAAAGAATTCTGGATGGAATTCATGGACAGGTCCAAACAATTATCCAAGATTTGTGCAAGACCAGATCTGAACATCAAGTGTTCCAAGTCCAAGAAGGTCTGTTCATGCGACAAACGACACAAGTCAAAAAAAGTTCAAAAAACCATTCCACAAGCGTTTTAACAAGTTTAGACGCAAGAGATTCTTCAGGAAAAAGAAAACCTTCAAGAAGACTACAAAATGCTTTCTGTGTCGCAAGGAAGGACATTTTGCTAAGAATTGTCCAAACAAATCGAAGAAGAAGAAGCAGTATCTCATCAACTCAATATCTAGAGTTATCCCAAACATCGATTTAGAAAACCATGATCTCGAATCGATTCTATCTTATGATAGTGATGATCAAGATGCTATCTGTGGCTATTCCGACTATGATGATTCTTCTGTTTCATCAGTCGAAAAAGATGAAGAAGATTGTTGTTACAAGATTGATGAAATACCGCAACAAGAAAGGATTCAAACTCCTCTCTTACCAGTCACAATCTTCGAGCCAAGAGAAAAGGTAAAACCAATTCATGCTATTGCATTCATCGACACTGGCGCTCATGCAACCATCATGAATCCGAAGATTCTCCCCTCTTCGATGTGGTTACCATATCATCAACAGTTCAGAGTTGCGAATGCTGGGTCATTATCAGTCAGACTCAAATCAAAGCCCATAACCATAGAACTCTTTCCGGGTTGTCAGATCACAACTGAAGTCCTTGGATCATCTGCACCAGGAAAAGATCTCATATTGGGATGGGATACTTATCAAGTATTAAAAAAGAAGTTTGACATCTCTCTCGAATCAAGAGGCATGAAGTGGAAGGCATACTACAAAGCTTTTACAACTATTCCTCGTTTATTTGCAATTGAAAATCCTGCTGAAGTCGAAGAAACAACTGACCCCGATGAAACCACTGCCTTCAACAAAATTAAAGAAGAAATTACACTGGTCTCTTGTGCAGAATCGCACACGGATTTCATCCAAAAGTGCAACAACCCATTGTGGTTAAACACAGAGTTCTTCGACTCACTACCATTTAAAGATGAAGTTCTCACGACTCCTACAAAAGCGAGCCATGCAGGAATGCCACCCGCACTGTTGCAGCAAGCAAACGAAGAATGCGATCAGCTTGTCTCTCAAGAAATTGTAACAGCAACAAACTCGCCATGGGCATGCAAAGCCTTCTATGTTAACAATCGTGCCGAACAAGCAAGAGGAAAGCTCAAGCTAGTTATTGATTACAAGCCGCTTAATCAAATTTAACAACCTTTGTCTTCTTTTTTTTTTCTCTAACATTGATCCAAGAGGTAGAGATTGATTTCTCTCCTTCTTCTTCTTTCGATTTCTCCACGATTTTTTTTTAATCCTATTGCGTTTCATTCTTCTCGCGCAAATTCCTTTTACGTTTTTCTTCTGCGAGTAATATGAGTTGTTTGTGATGATGAAATTCATTATTAATGGGGATGTTTGGGTGAGATGTTGCTATAATTGGACAAGGAACGCAGCTAATTTGTAGGTTATGTGTTTTTGTTTCATGGATCTGTTTCTACGTTGATGGTTTGTATTAGATCTCGGAATGGGAGAATTAGCTAGATTATTCGATTTCTGTATTTGGTTGCTTACTCAATGTTGACAATCATGGAGATTGAGTGTTGTTATTTGTATTTTTTTATGGGTAAAATCCAATTCAGTGCTTTCTTTTGTGGTTTGTAGATCGAATAGGTTGAGCTTGCTGGGATCTTAGTAATGGCGAGAAGGCAAGTAGGTTCAACACGACGTGTTGGAGATGGTGGGAGCTTCCCATTTGCAGGAGCGTTGGGTTTTTTTTTTACCATCTTTGGGTTTTTTTTTATAGCTTCTCTTGTTCTTCTTGCTCCTGCTCTTTCAGATTGAAATGAGTTTGTGATCAGTTTGAGGGCACATGTGACAGGGGGATATATTGTTCTTGCACATGACGAAGGAGCCCATTCGAACAGGAGAGATTGTTGTTTTCATTGTTGATGTAAGTGACACTTTGTTTATGTGTATGTGTGTCTCACTTTCTGTTCCATCTATGTTCTTTCCGGTTTCTTCTCTTAATTGTTTTATTTACCATGATTATGCTTCTTCTTTCAGGGTCGTGATATACCCATCGTTCATCGTGCCATCAAAGTAATGTTTTTTTTTCTTAAACACTTTTCTCTTTTCATCTCTGGAGATAAGTCACAGGATTGTTGCTATCACATTACAGGTTCATGAGAGGGAAAATACTGGAGAAGTTGATGTTCTAACGAAAGGTGCTAGTTTTGTTTCTGAATGTTTACCCCTTTAGAGTAACCGTGTGCATACTTGACACACCTTTGCATATTCCAGGTGACAACAATGACGTGGATGACATTGGTCTCTATGCTGACGGACAATTCTGGCTTCATCGGCAGCATATAATGGGCAGAGCTGTTGGGTAAGTACTCTTAATCAGTCAGACTTGCCAAAAGAAAAAGAAACGCATGATTTCTATTTGAAACTGCAACGATATCAATAGTCGTAAGTGGCTCCCTTTTTCAGGTTCTTGCCTTATGTTGGATGGGTGACTATTATCATGACAGAAAAGCATGATAATATTTTACATTTAATCCCGTTTTTTGTGAATTAAATGTAATGCAGGTTTTTTGATATGTAAGCCTTTCTACATGAGGCTTATAAATGATATCATAAGGAATTCTTTAAAGGAACTAGTTCAAAAACTAAATGCATCATTTTACCTTGTTTTAACATGCATTTAGTTTAGGTTTTGTTTCCTTTCATGCATTCATTCATCATCTTTTGTCCCTTTTGCATCCATATTATACATGTTAGGTTTTAGAATAGGCATTGCATATTTTGCAAGGTTTGGAGTCTTTTTCAGGTCTAAATGGAGCTTGGAGGATCCTTGGAGATTGGTGAATGATGTGGAGATGAGAAACCAAGCATAAGGCCAAGATGACGGAATGTATGGGTCCAAACGAAGGTTTTCCGGTGTGATTCAGCCTCAGCGTCCTTCATAGAAGTTGTAGAGGATCAAATGAGCTTTCCAACGAAGGTTGAATCAAGTCAATCCGCTCAGTGGTTAAAGAGATATGACGATTTTAGCAACATGGTCTTTACTTGCTCTCACTCATCCAAAAAGTTGACTTTTTGTAGACCACTTTGACCAGGACGAATTTGGGGCTTGTCCTATAAATAGTCTTCACCTAAAAACACTTCTCTTCATCCTTTCTCTTGCCCCCAAAGCTTGTGCTTTGGTTTCTTCATAGATCTTAGTACAAATCCTTTTGGGATAAGAGATTGGATCATTGTATATACTCTTGGTTTTTGTTTTCTTCTTCTTGGTTGACTTGAAAGAGAATTGTTAGATTCTTTAAAGATTTTGAACCTGCATATAACCGAACATTTAACCGAAAAAATTACATGAGGTTATCTCATGGATTTTAAACAATAGAAGAAGAAAACAATATTAAACGTTCAAAAGATATCATAAAATATTATCTCATGGATTATAATCCAAAATATTATCATGCTTACATTTAACCGAACATCCCGCAAAACGGCGCCAAACTGTTAATTTGTTCAGGTCTCAACAATCCAAGCCTAAAGCAAGTCTATCTCTTCTCAATTGACGACTATCTCAGTCAACAAACCAAGCTATACATCAGAGATCAAGGTCAAACAATAGAAGATATTTCTATTGGCCAAATCCAACAACATGTCTTCAGGACACTCGATAAACTTTGCAAGCAAAAAGAATTCTGGATGGAATTCATGGACAAGTCCAAACAATTATCCAAGATTTGTGCAAGACCAGATCTGAACATCAAGTGTTCCAAGTCCAAGAAGGTCTGTTCATGCGACAAACGACACAAGTCAAAAAAGTTCAAAAAACCATTCCACAAGCGTTTTAACAAGTTTAGACGCAAGAGATTCTTCAGGAAAAAGAAAACCTTCAAGAAGACTACAAAATGCTTTCTGTGTCGCAAGGAAGGACATTTTGCTAAGAATTGTCCAAACAAATCGAAGAAGAAGAAGCAGTATCTCATCAACTCAATATCTAGAGTTATCCCAAACATCGATTTAGAAAACCATGATCTCGAATCGATTCTATCTTATGATAGTGATGATCAAGATGCTATCTGGGCTATTCCGACTATGATGATTCTTCTGTTTCATCAGTCGAAAAAGATGAAGAAGATTGTTGTTACAAGATTGATGAAATACCGCAACAAGAAAGGATTCAAACCTCTCTTACCAGTCACAATCTTCGAGCCAAGAGAAAAGGTAAAACCAATTCATGCTATTGCATTCATCGACACTGGCGCTCATGCAACCATCATGAATCCGAAGATTCTCCCCTCTTCGATGTGGTTACCATATCATCAACAGTTCAGAGTTGCGAATGCTGGGTCATTATCAGTCAGACTCAAATCAAAGCCCATAACCATAGAACTCTTTCCGGGTTGTCAGATCACAACTGAAGTCCTTGGATCATCTGCACCAGGAAAAGATCTCATATTGGATGGGATACTTATCAAGTATTAAAAAAGAAGTTTGACATCTCTCTCGAATCAAGAGGCATGAAGTGGAAGGCATACTACAAAGCTTTTACAACTATTCCTCGTTTATTTGCAATTGAAAATCCTGCTGAAGTCGAAGAAACAACTGACCCCGATGAAACCACTGCCTTCAACAAAATTAAAGAAGAAATTACACTGGTCTCTTGTGCAGAATCGCACACGGATTTCATCCAAAAGTGCAACAACCCAGTGGTTAAACACAGAGTTCTTCGACTCACTACCATTTAAAGATGAAGTTCTCACGACTCCTACAAAAGCGAGCCATGCAGGAATGCCACCCGCACTGTTGCAGCAAGCAAACGAAGAATGCGATCAGCTTGTCTCTCAAGGAATTGTAACAGCAACAAACTCGCCATGGGCATGCAAAGCCTTCTATGTTAACAATCGTGCCGAACAAGCAAGAGGAAAGCTCAAGCTAGTTATTGATTACAAGCCGCTTAATCAAATTTAACAACCTTTGTCTTCTTTTTTTTTTCTCTAACATTGATCCAAGAGGTAGAGATTGATTTCTCTCCTTCTTCTTCTTTCGATTTCTCCACGATTTTTTTTTTAATCCTATTGCGTTTCATTCTTCTCGCGCAAATTCCTTTTACGTTTTTCTTCTGCGAGTAATATGAGTTGTTTGTGATGATGAAATTCATTATTAATGGGGATGTTTGGGTGAGATGTTGCTATAATTGGACAAGGAACGCAGCTAATTTGTAGGTTATGTGTTTTTGTTTCATGGATCTGTTTCTACGTTGATGGTTTGTATTAGATCTCGGAATGGGAGAATTAGCTAGATTATTCGATTTCTGTATTTGGTTGCTTACTCAATGTTGACAATCATGGAGATTGAGTGTTGTTATTTGTATTTTTTTATGGGTAAAATCCAATTCAGTGCTTTCTTTTGTGGTTTGTAGATCGAATAGGTTGAGCTTGCTGGGATCTTAGTAATGGCGAGAAGGCAAGTAGGTTCAACACGACGTGTTGGAGATGGTGGGAGCTTCCCATTTGCAGGAGCGTTGGGTTTTTTTTTTACCATCTTTGGGTTTTTTTTTTATAGCTTCTCTTGTTCTTCTTGCTCCTGCTCTTTCAGATTGAAATGAGTTTGTGATCAGTTTGAGGGCACATGTGACAGGGGGATATATTGTTCTTGCACATGACGAAGGAGCCCATTCGAACAGGAGAGATTGTTGTTTTCATTGTTGATGTAAGTGACACTTTGTTTATGTGTATGTGTGTCTCACTTTCTGTTCCATCTATGTTCTTTCCGGTTTCTTCTCTTAATTGTTTTATTTACCATGATTATGCTTCTTCTTTCAGGGTCGTGATATACCCATCGTTCATCGTGCCATCAAAGTAATGTTTTTTTTCTTAAACACTTTTCTCTTTTCATCTCTGGAGATAAGTCACAGGATTGTTGCTATCACATTACAGGTTCATGAGAGGGAAAATACTGGAGAAGTTGATGTTCTAACGAAAGGTGCTAGTTTTGTTTCTGAATGTTTACCCCTTTAGAGTAACCGTGTGCATACTTGACACACCTTTGCATATTCCAGGTGACAACAATGACGTGGATGACATTGGTCTCTATGCTGACGGACAATTCTGGCTTCATCGGCAGCATATAATGGGCAGAGCTGTTGGGTAAGTACTCTTAATCAGTCAGACTTGCCAAAAGAAAAAGAAACGCATGATTTCTATTTGAAACTGCAACGATATCAATAGTCGTAAGTGGCTCCCTTTTTCAGGTTCTTGCCTTATGTTGGATGGGTGACTATTATCATGACAGAAAAGCCTATCATCAAGGTACAATCTTTTAACACGGCCTATGTCATGGTTTCTGACTTGAAATTTATATACATACTCACTGTAAGATCTTGTTTATCTTCCCTTCTTTCAGTATATACTCATTGGTGCATTAGATTTGCTCGTTATAATCATATGTTGTTCATCTTTTGTCTACTTCTCTTCTTCTATAATACAGCTTTGTTTTCCAATTGGTCACTGCTTGTGGTTTCACATTCTCAATGTAACTTTGTATTTTTATGAATTCTCAATGTAATAAATAAATTATTATTAAAAATGTTTAAAAATAAAATTAATTTTATGAACCCCATCTTCAGGTTCACTAATGGAAGAGCAAAATACAACAAGTTCTTTACTATTCATGTCCCCACCAAAATATTAATAAAAAAATCTTATGAACCCCATCAAGGGGTTCACTAATGGAGATGGTCTTAGCCACTACTGCAACTTTATATTCGCCTGGCAAGTACAGCAAATGGATAGGAGGTGGTTTCCCATAAACAGCCTCATACGGTGACATTTATGTAGTAGAGTGAAAATTGGTGTTATACCAAAATTCAGCCAAGGACAGCCATTTACTCCATTCCTGAGGTCGATCACTACACATGCACCTGAGATAAGTCTCTAAACACCGGTTAACAACCTCTGTTTGACCGTCTGTTTGTGGGTGATAGGGCGTTCAGTAAGTCAATGAAACCCCCTCCAACTTGAACAACTCCTTCCAGAAATCACTTAAGAATATTGCATCTCTGTCGCTGACAATAGTTTCTGGGAGTCCATGAAGCTTGAAAACTGAATCAAGGAAAGCCTGAGCCACTGAAGTTGCCGTATAAGGGTGTTTCAACGGCATGAAATGGGCAGGTTTAGACAGACGATCCACCACCACATATATCACAGAATATCCAAATGACATAGGCAACCCAGTGATAAAGTCCATTGATATTGAAGACCAAATAGTTTCAGGAATAGGGAGAGGTTGAATAAGACCTGGTGCCGATGTATCATATTTGCACCTTTGACAAACACCACAACTCCACACATAAGCGTGTATATCTTTATTCATTCCCTTCCAATAAAACAAACTTTTCACCCTCTGTGTTGTAACATCTTTCTCGGAATGGCCACTGCTGCTAGCTCCATGTAACCAATCCAAGATCTGATTCCTTATTGTCAACACCTTGTGAACCACAATCTTTGATTTCCTCAAAATATCCTGAACCCACGAATAATGCTTTTTAGCACTTGGTTTCTGCTTTAACTCCTCTATCAGCTGCTTTCCCTGCTCATCTTCATCATAAGCTGTGTAAATATTTTTCAAATAATCACAATCCAAACCGACATAGCCATATGTAATATATCGGCTCCTTCCACTCTTGATAAAGCATCTGCAACGAGGTTCTCTTTACCCTTTTTATACTGAATTTCATAGTCAAATTCCAACAACTTTGGCAGCCACTGTTGTTGTATTGGAGTATTCAGCCTCTGCTCCAACAGATATCTAACTCCTCTGATCTGTCTTGATAACGAAGTGCCCACTCAGCAAGTAATGCCTCCATTTCTGAACTGCAAAAGCCACTGCTAGTAGCTTATTTTCATAGATCGACAGATGGAGTTGTTTGCCCTGCAAATGACGGCTAATATAGGCCAATGGATGCCCTTCTTGCATCAATACAGCTCCTATGCTGTGGCCACAAGCGTCTGTTTCCACCAGAAAAGGTTTCTCAAAATCTGGTAAAGCTAATACCGGAGCAGGACATAAAGCTTCTTTCAGTGAATCAAACGCCCCTTGTGCCTCAGGAGACCATAGGAAAGCATCTTTCTTCGTGAGACAAGTAAGAGGTCTCAAAATTGTCCCAAAGTTATGCACAAACCTTCTGTAATAGCCTGCCAAACCTAGGAAGCCTCGTAATTGCTTAAGGTTCTTTGGAACTGGCCACTCTGCAACTGATTTCAGCTTCATAAGATCAGTCGAGACTCCTTCCGCTTGAATGTAATGGCCCAGATACTCAACCCTCACGGCTGCAAAATCACATTTGCTCCTCTTAGCAAACAAACTGTGTTGCCTCATTACTCCAAATACACCACACAAGTGTTCTCCATGAGATTCCAAATCTGAACTGTAAATGAGGATACCATCGAAGAATATCAACACGAAACGTCTCAAGAAGTGCCTGAATACATCATTCATCAACCCTTGGAATGTTGCAGGCGCGTTTGTAAGTCCAAAGGGCATCACAACATACTCGTAATGATCGCTGTGTGTTTTGAAGGCCATTTTATGAATATCCTCAGGTTCCATCCGAACTTGATGATATCCTGCCCTCAAATCAATCTTTGAATACAAACTGGATCCACCCAACTCATCCAATAAGTCTTCAATCAATGGTATATGGAATCGATCTTTAACCGTTGAGTTGTTTAGACCCCGATAATCAACGCATAACCGCCACGTACCGTCTTTCTTTTTGACCAATACCACCGGTGACGCATAAGAGCTGGAATTCGGTTGTTTCGTTCCATGTTTAAGCAAATCTTGAACCATGTTATCAATCTCATCCTTTTGCTGAATAGCATACTGATAAGGTCTTTGATTGATTGGATTAGATCCTTCCAACAGAGGAATGCGATGGTTATGATGCTGTCTAAATGGGGGTAGTCTGGTTGGTTCTTCAAATATATCCTGAAACTCTTCTAGCAACAAGCGGATGTGATCAGGAATCTGAGGAAGTTCTGGAGTTGTTGTCATTGTATAGACAGTTCCCATAGACTCACTCTTCTTCCAAGTTTCCTTTCACAACGTTAGCACATATCATTAAAAGTTGTATGTCCTGATCCACTTTCTTGTTAAGTTTTGCAGCCTTAAGAGCTCGCACTGAACCACTCTGAATCCCATGCAGCAACACTTTGTGATTATTATACTGAAACTTCATAGTCAGCTGCTTAAAGTTGAATTTTATATCTCCCAAAGTCTCTAGCCATTGAATCCCCAACACCTTTCAAGGGAATAACCATAAAATCAGCCTCAAAGGTGGTCCCCTGAAATATCCATTGAAACTTCTTAATTCTGGCCAAGACCGTTAGTTGATTCTCAACAGCAACCGACACTCAAGCTGAACCAGCTGATCTGAGTCTCGCTCCCAACTTCTCTGCCATCAACTTTCCGTAGGCTTTGGTGGATGAGCATGTTCATACAACTTTCCCAGTAAAAAGCAATGGCGAATCGACTTAGGCTCAAACATCTGCACATTCATTTGAGTCTCTAAGCGGAGTCCTGCCAAGTAATTTTCCAGCAGCGCTTGTTCACTCATATCTGGTACGAATTTGCTCAAACTTGTTGTGATAATCAACAATTCCATCAGTTTCAAGCAAGAATTTGAGTTCAGAAGTAGGATCATCAAAGACTTCTTCGAACCTATCATTCAATATAGCCTTATATGATTCCCAATCACTGACGCCTTCTGAAGCTATATTCTGAAGATACGCTTGATGCCAAGTTGCAGCAATACCATCAAAATGAATGGAAGCGACATTGATCTTAAGATTTTCCGGTGTTCGATCGATATCAAAGAATTGATCTACTTTAAATAACCATTCCTTGATTTTATCACCACTAAACCAAGGAAAATCAATCTTCCCTAAGCGAGTTATTCCAGAGTAAGAGTTTTCTTTACCCGATCGTGACTGACGTGAGTTATCGTGGTGATAATCTGATCGCGAATGTTGAGCAACCTCGGGTTGGTTGGGTTGGTCGGTTTGCTTCTGCGACGCCGTCATCTGTCGCATGGCTTCGTACATCTCCAATAATCGCTTACCCATTCGTTGCTGATTCATCGCTTCTGCCACTTCGCGAGCTGAAATCTCTTGTTGTGCTGCTTCTGTTGTCGATCTCGTTTCCGGCATCGTTCCGATCACTCGATTCCGAGGAAAGACAGAACTCTGATACCTTTAATACAGTAAATTCCAACGGAAGGTTTATTCCAATCACCAAATGAGAATCGATGTTCAAATCAAACACCAAATCTCCACTTACCAGCCAAGATTCAAGGGAAATGCAAGATTCTAGAGCTAAGCAAGCTTTCTCCAAAGAGAATTACAGATAAGAACAAAAGAGAAGAAGATTAATGTTTTACAAATTTCTGAATGAATGAAAATGAGTCGTAACAAACTTTTTATATCAGATTCAAACGATTAAATCTCAACCGATGATCTTGATATGTAATCTCCTTCATCCACTTGTCCAGTATTGTATCCGCTTCATAAGTTGTATCATCTCCTCCGACCACCACCATCACCTTCTTTGAGTTGATCATCACCAGAGCAGCTCACTATCATCATCGGAGCCCTCCCATGCCGCTGCTGTCGAGATCACGATCTCAAACTCCTTGCTTGCGGAAGAAGCTATCTCTACTCCACCATCTCTGAATCTCCGATCTCAACACCACCATGATCTACTCCTTGTCGGCAAAATCTTAGTTGCTTTTTTGCCACTTGCCCGTGCCTACACGTCGATGTCGTGATCGGAGCTTCAAGCCTTCAACCGCCGACGTCCGCTTCACGATCTCCACTGAGGGTTGTTTTAATTTGGTTATTTGGTTATTTCTGATTTAATATAATTAATTTTGATTTGGTTTAGTTTCTTAAGCGGTTTAGTAGTTTAGTTTTGGTTTAGTCAATTTTGGATTTAGTTTAATTCGGTTTGTTAGTAGTTCAACTTGGTTTCGAATTTCGGTCATGTTTGGCTCCGGTCTGGGTAACCGGGTCGGCTCGGGTTTTGTTTGCCCGTTGACTTTGACCAGTTAAACTGTTAACTGTTTTTTGCTGTTCAAAGGCCGTTCTCACTCGAGTTTTCATCGTGGTTTCAGTTTTTGCATTCGTTCAAGCATCCGGAGTTCAGAAGCCGCAATTATCATCCCTTTTGGTTAAGGTGAGGGCTTTTCTGCAGTCTACTGTATTTTCGTCAAAAAGCGCCATAGATTGAATCTAGTACTAAATGTGTTCCGTTTTCTTGTTCGAGTCTATGTAGTTTTGTTTGTAAATTGGACTTAAGAATATAGATGATCGAACCCATTGAGTGTGCATTAAATTGTTAATTGATTCTTTTATACATGCTAGAGCTAGGATTAGTCGACTATGTGGGTCGTTAGGGATTGCGGGGGTACATAGACGTGACTTCTGTACTTGCGTCGCGTGTTGTTTGAGGCGGGGTACTGGCAGCTCAGTCGATATGTTGTCAGTACCTCAGGAGATTGATAAATCTTCTTCGGGCGGTGTGATTGGGCACTATCCCATAAGACTGACCACAGGCTCTGGCCGTAGGACATTGGTTGTTCTCTGGGTACTTTAGGTACGTGATTGTTCATGTTTAGGCTAGTCTCTGTGTGTGGCATGCTATAATCAAATTATAGTTTCTGCGATTAACATCTCATACCTCACTGAGTGACTCCCCTGTTACTCACCCCTCTTTCTTCCCTTTTTCAGGTGAGATGGACAAGTAGTTTATGCTTTGACGATTCAGGTGCTTCTTTGGGATTTTTATGTTTTATTCGTATATTATTTATACATTAAGCATTTGAGGTATATGAGTTATGAGACATTAAGTATTGGAGTATTTGAGTTATGTGATATAGTTAGTGGCACGCCGTTCTTGAGTGTCGATGAGACGGGTGTTACATTTTGGTATCAGAGCCTAGGTTATGTCGTCCCGGTTCTGACCCGGGAGACTGTGGTAGGAAGCATGATTGCATATTCGGTTTTCAACGGTTTTCAAAATTTTCCCGGGACTTGGGTATTTAAAAAAAAAAACAAAGGGGCACCCATTATGACTAGTATTAATTTATTATAAGTTGGTCTCATTTCAGCCGCAGTTTAACCAGGTTGTTTCCCTTTTAGTTGCCATCTAGGAAAGTTAACATTTTTGCGCCAGGTTTGTCAACTCGTTGTTCAGCAGGTTATGGCTGAGGAGACTAGTGCTCAGCAGATTATTCGGGATGTTGATAGTCAGATCGCTTAAGAGGTAGTTAGTTAAGTTGCTCAGGAGGCAGTGCGGCAGGTTGCACAAGAAGCCGCTCGGATAGCTGCGATGGAGGCTTCGCGGGTAGCTGATTAAGAGATTTCTCGTCATGCAGAGTAAGCAGCCGCCACCGTTCCACCATCATCACCATATGCACCACCGTTTGAGGTTCAGGGAGCAGAACCAATCATTTAATGCAGAAATGTGGCTGGAGCTTCAGAGGTACCGCGACAGGAGCGGCCAACAACATGATCCTCGAGATGTTGATCTTCCGCCAGTACATGCCAGAGACAGAGAGGGACCCACATATTGGAAGCTAACGAGAAAGATGTGGGACATGAGTTTGGATCAGTTTGGAAGGACAATGGATACCGCCACCGTCGACAATTAATGGAAGAAGTTGGACCGTAACTTTGAGCATAAGAAGTGTCCAGCAAAGTTTCAGTTGGATCTTACTACTCAAATTCGAAGGGATGATGCCTTTCATTGATTAGAGGAAGTTGTTGAGAGTAATCGTGGTTGTTATGAGTTAAGCTACGATCACTTCGAGATGGAGTTTGCCAGGAAGTTTTTCCCGCTTAGAAGCCATGTCAAGGTGAATGCCTTTCAGCACCTTTCTCAAGGCACATGAACTATCAGGGAGTACGAGCAAGATTACAGTTGTTGTGCAGATTTACTGGAGTTACCATAGCTGATGAGGACTTGATTAAGTGGTTCTAGAATGGGCTGAGAGTAGATATTTGCAAGCGCTATGTCGTGCGAGACTACACCAGCCTGATTGATTTGGTTGAAAAGACTTTTGTTTAAGAGAAAGAGATAGTGGAGAAACAGAAGTTCTTCAAGGTGACCCAGTCAAAGCTTTAGAAGACTTATTTGGGATATAGGAGGGCGTCAGAGCTGCCAGGACTATTTCGTATTGCTCTCGTTGTTCATGTCATCATATTAGTGAGAGTGCATGCACTGTTATTCATACGGACGGACGATTGGGTCATGTCGCAAGTAACTGACAGTCTAAGCTAGTGGATGAGCTGTTGTTTGTAAGGTTGCCAAGCCATCAGTTCGACCGATGAGTTATTCAGTTGTATTTAGCATGTTCTTATTTTCAGGGATTGTTCGCAGTGAGTTCAGGGTTCCTTCTGCCACCACCCAAGCGCCAAGATATTGTCGCGAGTATTTGTTCTTGGAGACCACGAGTGAGTCCAGATTGCTGTTGTTGAGGTTGCGGATTTGAGTTTGTGGTTTTGAGTATGTCGCTTATGTGGGAACCATCGATTTAGTACTTGTGTTGGTCGTTTGTCGTTGCGGGTGGGGCAGCTTATACCCTGTTGGATATTGGAGTTACGCGTTCGTATGTCGGGCTTAGTCGAGTATTGGTCATCCAGTGTTTATTTGAGCCGAAGAGTAAACAGATTCATTCAGTCGGTTAAAAAAATAAAATAAACTGAGAGCTTCAGGCATTCATAGAGATGTACTAGTCGTACCTATCGGAATTGATTTTATCGGAGACTTATCAGTAATAGAGTTAAACCACCATGATGTGACTTTAAGGACGGGTCAGATTACCATGACATCGAGTGGAGTTTGAAAACGAGAGTGCATTTCCCAGGAGCCGAAGGGATTATCATCCTTTCAAGATACTTATTTGAACATGAGAGGTCTACTTTAAACCGTGTTGCATTCAGGAAGATTGTTGTAGGGTCAGAGCCGATCTTACAGCAGCTGCCAAGTGAAAATAAGATTAAAAAAAAAATCAGCGTCTAGCCAACCAGTGGCTGTTCTCGAGCGTCAAGAAAAAGGTAGTTCATAATAGAAAAAAAAAAAAGAAACTTGATGGTCAGAGTCTGTTGGGAGAAAGACGGAATTCAGGAGGAAGTATGTGAGACCGAGACTCAGTTGAGAATTTGGATACCCGGAGCTTTGGAAGAGAAGACAGTCGGATCCGGATTTGAATTCGTCGTTAGTGGGAAAGAATTGTAACGACCCGATACTGCTTATGGCCCATTAGATTATTTTCTTCATAAAGCCCAAGCCAAGCCCATCATTTGTTATTATTCACGTGTATTGTATGCGTGTATAATGCTTATATTCTTATCTTCGTTTTGGTATTAAACCCTCGCCGCACAGTCTGTGAAGGAGAGAGAGAGAGAGGACATGAACGTGAAAGACAAAGGTGATCCCCTGTTCCACCGTCGAAACTTGCCTTGATTTGCCATCGATCATCCGCTTCCTCTCCGTGTGCGTTCATAAGTGTGGGAGCTTCGTCGTGACGTCTCCTCCGACCACCAGCATCACCTTCCTTGAGTTGATCATCACCGGAACAGCTCACTATCATCATCGGAGCCCTCGCATGCCGCCGTTGTCGAGATCCAAGCCGAGATCACGATCTCAAACTCCTTGCTTGCGGAAGAAGCCATCTCTACTCCACCATCTCCGAATCTCCAATCTCAACACCACCATGACCTACTCCTTGTCGGCATAATCCTAGTTGCTTTTTTGCCACTTGCCCGTGCCTACACATCGATTCCGTGATCAGAGCTTCAAGCCTTCAACCGCCGACGTCGGCTTCACGATCTCCACCGACGGGTTGTTTTAATTTGGTTATTTGGTTATTTTTGATTTAATATAATTAATTTTGGTTTGGTTTAGTTTCTTAACCGGTTTAGTAGTTTAGTTTTGGTTTAGTCAATTTTGGATTTAGCTTAATTCGGTTTGGTTTAGTAGTTCAAGTTGGTTTCGAAATTCGGTCAGGTTTGGCTCCGGTTTGGGTAACCGGGTCGGCTCGGGTTTTGTTTGCCCGTTGACTTTGACCAGTTAAACCGTTAACTGTTTTTCGCTGTTCAAAGGCCGTTCTCACTCGAGTTTCATCCTGGTTTCAGTTTTTGCATTCGTTCAAGCATACGGAGTTCAGAAGCCGCAGTTATCATCCGTTTGGCTAAGGTGAGGGCTTTTCTGCAGTATACTGTATTTTCGTCAAAAAGCGCCATAGATGGAATCTAGTACTAAATGTGTTCCGTTTTCTTGTTCGAGTCTAGGTAGTTTTGTTTGTAAATTGGACTTAGAAATATAGATGATTCAACCCATTGATTGTGCACTAAATTGTTAATTGATTCTTTTATACATGCTAGAGCTAGGATTAGTCAACTATACTGCAGTATAGTTTTGTTTGTAAATTGGACTTAGAAATATAGATGATTCAACCCATTGATTGTGCATTAAATTGTTAATTGATTCTTTTATACATGCTAGAGCTAGGATTAGTCAACTATACTGCAGTATAGTTTTGTTTGTAAATTGGACTTAGAAATATAGATGATTCAACCCATTGATTGTGCATTAAATTGTTAATTGATTCTTTTATACATGCTAGAGCTAGGATTAGTCAACTATGTGGGTAGTTAGGGATTGCGGTGGTATAGAGACGTGACTTATGTACTTGCGGCGCATGTTGTTCGAGACGGGGTACTGGCAGCTCAGTCGATCTGTTGTCAGTACCTCAGGAGATCGATAAATCGTCTTCGGGCGGTGTGATTGGGCACGATCCCATAAGACTGGCCACATGCTCTAGCCGTAGGACATTCGTCTAGTCGTTGTCTGTGGCGTGCTATGATCAAATTACAGTTTCTGCGATTAGCATCACATACCTCACTGACTGACTCGCCTGTTATTCACCTCTCTTTCTTTCCTTTTCAGGTGAGACGGACAAATAGTTTATGCTTTGACGATTTGGGTGATTCTTTGGGATTTTTATGTTTTATTCGTATAATATTTTATATATTAAGCATTTAAGGTATATGAGTTATGAGACATTAAGTATTGGAGTATTTGACTTTTGTGATATGGTTAGTGGCACGCCGTTTTCGAGTGTCGATGAGACGGTTGTTACACTCTTATTTAGTTAAGCCATTTTAGTAATCTTCAGGTTTTGGGTGTGTGTATGGATTCCCTTACGTAACTTTATGTAGGTGGACATAAAAACAACAAACAAGAGAGTAAAAGACGCTCCTACTGTAAGAAGCCAAGAACAAAGCTTCGACATAAGCGGAGTATACTCTTTTGGGTTCGCATAATGGGTACTTAAAAAGTATCTTCGTTTGAGCAAACATGTTCTCTGTTACATATGCGCGTCCATAATTGTTTTGCCTCTCAGAATTTTGAGCTCATGAGAAAAACATGATCATTGTTTTAGTTGCCTAAATTTGATTTTTTGGGACAAGTATATAGTTTACACCTCTTCATCACTTCGACATTGCTTATGATACTATGTAAAATTGTTCCTATGATGCTTAGTTGCTTACAATTAATCTATTAGGGTTATATATGCGAAATCTACCATTTTAGTTCTAATTCATGGAAGTTTTTTTATTCACTCTCGATTGGTCAATAGATTTTTATGAATATGGCATGTCTTTGAAGGGAAGTAAGTATTTTATTGCTCCGAAAAATATAGCAAATTAAGGAAGAAAGAGGATCGGTAATTAACTAATTATATTGCTTTTACAACAGAGAGATTTATACGCTTTCTTCCTCTCCCGTTTCTTCTTGATGATAGAGATACTGGGACTCTATCTTCTCTTAGACACGACAAGTAACTAGCGGTCTTATATGATTATATAATAAAGTGGGTGCATTAGAGATGATGCAAATTTGGGTTACAAACAATATTAAGTCCAATATTGTGAGACTGTGTAGTCGTGGATCCCCCCTTCTTGAAATTTGGTATGGGACCACTCACTGGTTGTTGTTTTCGGTTTAATTAGGTTGAAGCTGGTAGTTTCTTCATTGATGAGGAGAAGAAAGTCGCCGTGGTATTTTTATTCACACGGACCTGAACCGACTAGGACCCGCTGATGCAAGAGCAACACAGCTTTAGTAACCTGGAGAGAATGGATACTTGAAAAAAGTGAAGCTTTGGGAAAATCGCCAAATATGTTACATGGTCGGAAATATATAGTTTCCCACAATGGTTACTTACTTAAAACAAAAAATATTATCATTCCATTCATAACGCTCATAAAAATATTTTGTGGTTTTATATATTTATGTGCTTTTAAAGTATCTTGTTAATTATTATTTTTATTTTATTTTAAAATATTTTACAAATGCCAGCATCGGTGCAATAATCATTTTTAAATAGGTATAGCATTTCTTATTTTATATACCTTTAATATAGTTTAAGGAAATAAACCGAAATGATTATCTTATACCAAAAACATGATTTCCATTTTCGTATGTTTGTGATTAAAAAATTATTATCAAGCTAAAAACATATCACACAAAAACAAATTTACAATATTACACACAATGGATATTTCTAAGAAAATGTTAATCACATTCGTTCTCATTAACCTTTTCATCACCTCCTCTGTTCATTGCCGCGATACCAATACTGGCATTAGCTTATTGATAAACTCTCTACTTTTATTTTTAGATATATTTTAATTTTCTTAGAAATATAATATTTTTTTGACGATGATTGTTAAATAGATTTTGGAATAAAGGATGAGTACAGAATATGCGACCATAAATGTGGTGCCGATGGACCTAAAGGATGTGAGAAGTATTGTGGAGCTATGAGCTAGCTTTCAAATGGTTGGTAGATGTATTGATGGAAATTGTTGTTGTACTTCGAAACAAACAAAACAATCTATTAATATATATGTATGCCTTAGAAAAATACTATCACTTCATTTCATACTGTTTCGAATCATGTGTTCAGAAGGTTAACCGAGAACAAAATACAGAACCTGAAATTCTAGTTTCACTGAAATCATGTAGATATTTTTTCTGTAACCTAATCTTAAAAGAAATGGTAATACAATGTTAGCAAATTAGGAAATGAGAAATAAATATGAAACGTC
This sequence comes from Isatis tinctoria, assembly GCA_010577795.1. NCBI lineage: Eukaryota > Viridiplantae > Streptophyta > Magnoliopsida > Brassicales > Brassicaceae > Isatis > Isatis tinctoria. The sequence continues at coordinate 12,089,869 of CM021246.1, read as the reverse complement.
TTTTTGCCATCGCCAATTTGGTAACTTGGTTGTATGTCCTTAGGTTTAATATTCAAATAATTTTGCAGATGCATAAAAAACACAATTATACTTTGGTTTCGAATTCCACATAGATAAAAGATCGTACAAGAAAATTATGACCTTTTGAGTAAACTAAAGACGACAATATGATGTTTTTGTAATGAACTATAAATAGTAATGAAAATAGCAAAAAATAATTTAAATAAATGAAACAATAATGTTTATGCGAACTTGATGGGTATGAGATATCAACCCAAAATATATGAACGCTGTAAAAATAAACAGCTGTTAGCTGTAGTATGAGTGTTACCTACGGAAAAAACAACAATATTTTAGGAATATATACAGAGAAAGATGGGTGCACTTAGAGGTTAATTGACAGTAATTGAGATAGCAAACAATATAAGTTTGAGTTTTTTCTAATTTGCTAAAACGAAAGCAATGTTAAAGCAAGAAGAAAATTATAAAAACAAATTTTTTGATGTTAAAGAATCCTTAAGGATCCTTGACCATCGTAGAATTTTTTCATCCTAGAACTTGAAACATTACAATTCAACAATCTAATTCTTTTTTTTAACAGATTTATATGCGATTATCCCGACTAATTCCAAAACACTTAGTGGCCTCATATATGTTGAACTTCCAAGAGAATTTGTCAAAAATACCACTTTCATCATACACATTTTCAAAATTACACTTTCCACCAAAAAAATAAAAAAATTCAAAAATACACTCATTTTCATCCTTTACAAAAACGAAAGTTTAGGGTTTACGATTGAAGGTTTAGGGTTTAGGGTTTACGAATTAAGGTTTAGGGTTTAGGGTTTAGGGTTAAGTGTTTACGAATTAGGGTTTAGGGTTTAGGGTTTACGAATTAGGGTTTAGGGTTTACGAATTAGGGTTTAGTGTTTAGGGTTTAGGGTTTAGGGTTTAGGGTTTACGAATTAGGGTTTAGGTATTAGGGTTTAGGGTTTAGTGTTTAGGATTTAGGGTTTAGGGTTTAGGGTTTAGGGTTTAGGGTTTAGGGTTTACGAATTAGGGTTTAGGGTTTAGGGTTTAGGGTTTACGAATTAGTGTTTAGGGTTTAGGGTTTAGTGTTTAGGGTTTAGGGTTTAGTGTTTAGGGTTTAGGGTTTAGGGTCTAGGGTTTAGGGTTTACGAATTAGGGTTTAGGGTTTAGGTTTAGGGTTTTAGGAAATAGACGATTTAGGATTTAGGGTTTAGGGTTTAGGGTTTGTGAATCTAAACCCTAAACCCTAAATCTTAAGGATTTGTGAGTCTAAACCCTAAATCGTATACCCTAAAACTTTAAACTCTGAATTGTAAACCCTAATGGAAGATTTGCCCTAAAAAAATTTAAGAGTTTATAAAGCTTTATAAAAAAGTGTAAAAATGAAAATGTCTTTTTTAGAAGTGCAAAACTGAAAAAGTGTACCAAAGAAAGTGTATTTTTGAAATTCCCCCAACTACCAACACTACAATTCAAGAATCTGTTTTTTTTTTTAAAGACTTATATGCGATTATCCCGATTCCAGATACTTAATGACCTCATATATGTTGTATTTATTCTTTCAATTTTTTCTTAAATGTTATGTTTTGTTGTGTAGTTGTAAACCTCAAAATAAAATGCGATAAATTCACAAACAATCATTGTAATTATTAGAGGTTCCATCCGCTATAAATCAGAAGTATTTCATTATTAAATTACAGAAATGAATCTAAAGATAAAACAACATTAAAAAGAATTTATAAAATTAATAAATCAATAAGTAGTTGTGATTGTAAACATATTAATTGTTCTTTCTTATTTACTTGAATGATAACACTAATAAGTTTACAATATTTTTGACATAAAAGTATTTTTCTCTTAACGTCTGGAATAGCCAATTGGCATATACACTCTTGTTTGGGTAAGAATGGTTACTTACTCAAAACAAAAAGATATTATCATTCCATTCATAACGCTCACAAAAATATCTTGTGGTTTTATATATTTATGTGCTTTCAAATTATCTTGTTAATTATTATTTTTATTTCATTTTAAAATCTTTTACAAATACCAGCATCAATGCAATGATCATTTTTAAATAGGTATAACATTTCTTATTTTTTATACCTTTACAATAGTTTAAGAAAATAAACCGAAATGATTATATTATACCAAAAACATGATTTCAATTTTTGTATGTTTGTAATATTATAAATATTATTATCAAGCTAAAAACATATCACACGAAAACAAATTTACAATATTACAAACAATGAATATTTCTAAGAAAATTTTAATCACAGTCGTTCTTATTAACCTCTTCATCACCTCCTCTGTTCATTGCCACGATATCAAAACTGGTATTAGCTTATTGATAAACTCTCTACTTCTATTTTTAGATATATTTTAATTTTCTTAGAAATATAATATTTTTTTGACGATGATTGTTAAATATTTTGAAATAAAGGATGAGTACAGAATATGCGACCATAAATGTGGTGCGGATGGACCTAAAGGATGTGAGAAGTATTGTGGAGCTATGAGCTTTCAATTGGTTGGTAGATGTATTGATGGAAATTGTTGTTGTACTTCGAAACAAACAAAATAATCTATTAACATATATGTATGCCTTAGAAAAATACTATCACTTCATTTCATACTGTTTCGAATCATGTGTTCAGAAGGTTAACCGAGAAAAAAATACAGAACCTGAAATTCTAGTTTCACTGAAATCATGTATATATTTTTTCTGAAACCTAATCTTAAAAGAAATGGTAATACAATGTTAAAAAATTAGGAAATGAGAAATAAATATGAATTGTCTTTTTGCCATCGCCAATTTGGTAACTTGGTTTTATCTCCTTAGGTTTAACATTCAAATAATTTTGCAGATGCATAAAAAACACAATTATACTTTGGTTTAGAATTCCGCAGAGATAAAAGATCGTACAAGAAAATTATGACCTTTTGAGTAAACTAAAGACGACAATATGAAGTTTTTGTAATGAACTATAAATAGTATTGAAAATAGCGAAAAATAATTTAAATAAATGAAACAATAATGTTTATGCGAACTTGATGGGTATGAGATATCAACCCAAAATATATGATCGCTGTAAAAATAAACAGCTGTTAGCTGTAGTATGAGTCTTACCTACGGAAAAAACAACAATATTTTAGGAATATATACAGAGAAAGATGGTTGCACTCAGAGGTTAATTGACAATAACTGAGATAGCAAACAATATAAGCTTGAGTTTTTTCTAATTTACTAAAACGAAAGCAATATTAAAGCAAGAAGAAAATTATAAAAACAAATTTTTTGATGTTAAAGAATCCTTAAGGATCCTTGACCATCGTAGAGTTTTTTCATCCTAGAACTTGAAACATTACAATTCAACAATCAAATTCTTTTTTTTAACAGACTTATATGCGATTATCCCAACTAATTCCAAAACACTTAGTGGTCTCATATATGTTGAACTTCCAACACTACAATTCAAGAATCTGCTTTTTTTTTTAACATATTTATATACAATTATCCCAATTCCAGATACTTAATGACCTCATATATGTTGTATTTATTCTTTCAATTTTTTCTTAAATGTTATGTTTTATTGTTTAGTTGTAAACCTCAAAATAAAATGCGATAAATTCACAAACAATCATTGTAATTATTAGAGGTTCCATCCGCTATAAATCGGAAGTATTTCATTATTAAATTATAGAATTGAATCTAAAGATAAAACAACATTAAAAAGAATTTATAAAATTAAAAAATAATAAGTAGTTGTGATTGTAAACATATTAATTGTTCTTTCTTATTTACTTGAATGATAACACTAATAATTTTACAATATTTTTGACATAAAAGTATTTTTCTCTTAACGTCGGGAATAGCCAATTGGCATATACACTCTTGTTTGGGTAGGAATGGTTACTTACTCAAAACAAAAGATATTATCATTCCATTCATAACGCTCACAAAAATATCTTGTGGTTTTATATATTTATGTGCTTTCAAAGTATCTTGTTAATTTTAATTTTTATTTCATTTTAAAATCTTTTACAAATGCCAGCATCAGTGCAATGATCATTTTTAAATAGGTATAACATTTCTTATTTAATATACTTTTACTATAGTTTAAGAAAATAAACCGAAATGATTATATTATACCAAAAACATGATTTCCATTTTCGTATGTTTGTGATCTTATAAATATTATTATCAAGCGAAAAACATATCACACAAAAACAAATTTACAATATTACACACAATGGATATTTCTAAGAAAATGTTAATCACAGTCGTTCTTATTAACCTCTTCATCACCTCCTCTGTTCATTGCCGCGATACCAATACTGGTATTAGCTTATTGATAAACTCTCTACTTCTATTTTTAGATATATTTTAATTTTCTTAGAAATATAATATTTTTTTTTGACGATGATTGTTAAATAGATTTTGGAATAAAGGATGAGTAAAGAATATGCGACCATAAATGTGGTGAGGATGGACCTAAAGGATGTGAGAAGTATTGTGGAGCTATGAGCTTTCAATTGGTTGGTAGATGTATTGATGGAAATTGTTGTTGTACTTCGAAACAAACAAAATAATCTATTAACATATATGTATGCCTTAGAAAAATACTATCACTTCATTTCATACTGTTTCGAATCATGTGTTTAGAAGGTTAACCGAGAACAAAATACAGAACCTGAAATTCTAGTTTCACTGAAATCATGTATATATTTTTTCTGAAACCTAATTTTAACATTCAAATAATTTTGCAGATGCATAAAAAACACAATTATACTTTGGTTTAGAATTCCGCAGAGATAAAAGATCGTACAAGAAAATTATGACATTTTGAGTAAACTAAAGACGACAATATGATGTTTTTGTAATGAACTATAAATATTATTGAAAATAGCAAAAAATAATTTAAATTAATGAAACAATAATGTTTATGCGTACTTGATGGGTATGAGATATCAACCCAAAATATATGATCGCTGTAAAAATAAACAGCTGTTAGCTATAGTATGAGTCTTACATACTGAAAAAACCACAATATTTTAAGAATATATACAGAGAAAGATGGTTGAACTCAGAGTTTAATTGACAGTAATTGAGATAACAAACAATATAAGTTTGAGTTTTTTCTAATTTACTAAAACGAAAGCAATGTTAAATCAAGAAGAAAATTATAAAAACAATTTTTTTGATGTTAAAGAATCCTTAAGGATCCTTGACCATCGTAGAATTTTTTCATCATAGAACTTGAAACATTACAATTCAACAATCTAATTATTTTTTTAACATATTTATATGCGATTATCCGACTATTTCCAAAACACTTAGTGGCCTCATATATGTTGAACTTCCAACACTACTATTCAAGAATCTGTTTTTTATTTATAAAAAAACAGACTTATATGCGATTATCCCGATTCAAGATACTTAATGACCTCATATATGTTGTATTTAATCTTTCAATTTGTTTTTAAATTTTATGTTTTGCTGTGTAGTTGTAAACCTCAAAATAAATGTGATAAATTCACAAAAATCATTGTAATTATTAGAGGTTCCATCCATTTTAAATTGGATGTATTTCATTACTTAATTATAAAAATGAAGCTAAAGATGAAACAACATAAAAAAATTATATAGTTAATAAATCAATAAGTAGTTGTGATTGTAAACATATTAATTGTTCTTGCGTATTTACTTGAATGATAACACTAAACAGTTTACAATATTTTTGACATAAAACTATTTTTTTTATAAACGTCGGGAATAGCCAATTGGCATAGACACTATTGTTTGGGTAAGAATGGTTACTTACTCAGAACAAAGATATTATTATTCCATTCATACAGCTCATAAAAATATCTTGTGGTTTTATATATTTATGTGCTTTTAAAGTATCTTGTTAATTATTATTTTTATTTCATTTTAAAATCTGATACAAATGTCATCATCGGTGCAATGATCATTTTTAAATAGGTATAACATTTCTTATTTTATATATCTTGACTATAGTTTAAGGAAATAAACTGAAATGATTATATTATACCAAAAAAATGTTTTCCATTTCAGTATGTTTGTGATATTATAAATATTATTATCAAGCGAAAAACATATCACACAAATACATATTTACAGCATTACACATAATGGATATTTCTAATAAAATGTTAATCACATTCTTTCTCATTAACCTCTTCATCACCTCCTCTCTTCATTGCCGCGATACCAACACTCGTATTAGCTTATTGATACACTCTCTACTTTTGTTTATACATATATTTTAATTTTTTTTAGAAATTTAATATTTGTTTGACGATGATTGTTAAATATATTTTGGAATAAAGGATTAGTACAGAATATGCGACCATAAAGTTGGTGCAGATGGACCTAAAAGATGTGAGAAGTATTGTGGAGCTATGAGCTTTCAATTGGTTGGTAGATGTATTGTTGGAAATTGTTGTTGTACTTCAAAACAAAAAAAATAATCTATTAACATATAAGTATGCCTTAAAAAAATAAGATCACTTCATTTCATACTGTTTTGAATCATGTTTTCAGAAGGTTAACCGAAAACAAAATACAGAACCTGAAATTCTAGTTTCATTGAAATCATGTAGATATCTTTTTCTGAAACCTAATCTTAAAAGAAATGGTTATACAATGTTCAAAAATTAGGATATGTGAAATAAATAGTAAAAGTCTTTTTGCCATCGCCAATTTGGTAAATTGGTTATATGTTCTTAGGTTTAACATTCAAATAAATTGCAGATGCATAAAAAACACAATGATACTTTGGTTACAAATTCCAGAGAGATAAAAAATCATACAAAAAATTATGACCTTTGAGTAAACTTAAGAGGACAATCCGATGTTTTTTTTAATGAACTATAAATAGTAATTAAAATAGCAAAAATGTTTATTGTTGAGACCAATGGTCTATATTTATATCGATTACATCAAGTAGAGAAAAGGAAATTATACTTATACTAGAAAAATGAAAACTCTACTAATCCTATTGGACATTGGATTCATGGCCGCCTATGATCAATGATCGGATTGGGCCTTCTGGTCTTCGGGCTTTTTGGGATGCGGACGCTCTAGGACTGGGCCGGTTATTGTGAGAGCCGAAACTCACACTGTCAAAACTTATATTTTATGGGGGCTCAAAAATGAAAAAAGATGATTTTATTGATATTTTTCGGAAGTACAAGAATAAATTGCAAAAGATTTATGTCTTATATTGCAAGAGACTCTTATACTTGAAGTGGGTTGATCTCCACCTAGTACAAGTGTCTATATTTATACTAGGAGACCTAGGAGGCTAAAACTCTTTCTCGGCGATATGGGACAAAGTTCCTTCCTTCCAGCCGCCGACCTAGTATTTTGGGCCCGGTTCCCGGCCCGAAATCTTCAGCAATCCGTCGCATGGTCTGATCCTGGTCCGGCCCGATTTTTCATGAATCGTGCCCGATGAACAGTAAACCGTATTGCAATTAAGCTTAAATTGATTTTTCCGGTTAACTTCTTCTCGGGATGAATAGTGTTTCGAGCATTTCTACTACTTCTGAAATCGAGCCGCCCGTTTTTTTCTTCAAACCTTCAGCCGCCGTTTTCGTGTTGATGGCCAGTCGCCCGTTCTCTGGCTTGTGTGCACGGGCGGCTGGTCCATGGGCGTCTGGATGCTCGTGGGTGGCTGGCCAATGCTCGTGGGCGGCTGGCCAATGCTCGTGGACAGCTGGCCAATGGTTGGGAACAGAACGTGCAGACACCTTGCCTTGGATTGATTCGAGCCCGGGATTATGCTCGGAGGAAGGATGATGGGCAGCTGGACTTGGTCCGGGATAGATCCAGCCGCCGCGCCTTGATGAGAGGATGATGGGTGGCTGGACTTAGTCTGAGACACGTCCAACCGCCGTGTCTTGCTGAGAGGATCATGGGCGGCTGGACTTAGTCCGGGACACGTCCAGCCGCCGTGTCTTGCTGAGAGGATCATGGGCGGCTGGACTTAGTCCGAGACACGTCCAGCCGCCGTGTCTTGTTGAGAGGATCATGGGCGGCTGGACTTATTCCGGGACATGTCCAGCCACCGTGTCTTGCTGAGAGGGTCATGGGCGGCTGGACTTAGTCTGGGACATGTCCAGACGCCGTGTCCTGATGATCTTGGGCGGCTGGCTTTCTCCGGGATAAGGCCAGGCGCCATGTTCTCTTGATTAAATGATGGACTGTCTTGTGGACAAGAGATAAGGGCGGCTGGCCTCATGCCTAGAGCATGGGCGGCTGCCCCGTATGTTCGGGACGTGATCCGTTTGTTCTTGACCTTGAGTTCTTGACCTTGAGTTCTGGTTCTATCAATCTCCGAAGAGGGGATTTTGATCCCAACAGCAATGTTCTGATAGGCTGAAGATGGGCGGCTGGCCCTAAATCGTGTCTATTTCCCTTAAGTTCATCGATCTTTGAGGAGGGGATTTTGACCCCAGCAGCTAGCCCCCCAGCCCGTTGCTTGTGTGTCAAGAAGTGACGGGCGTTTTATCGGAGTGTTTATCGGGATTGATGGACTAAAGGGTATTCGTGTTTGATAAAGGATTTTTTTTTTTTGAAAAGAATTGATTAAAGGAAATTTTCCTTTTTGTGTTAGAGATTCGTGGGCGGCTGGCCCGAACCCGGAAAATTTTCCATTCATGGTCGAGTTAGGATTTGGAAAAATCCTGATTCGTAAGATTTAAAAGATGATCCTCTTTGTTGCTTCTGGTACTGCGAGAATGCATACACCTGAAACACAAGAGAAGAGAAAGAACGGATTTAAATAAACAAGAAATAAAATGTTTAGACTAAATTCTATTCTAAATCTGATGGTGAATTCAATGAGTCCCCGGCAACGGCGCCAAAATTTGATATGCTCAAATTAACCCTTTGAACTACTCTCTCAAATTAAGAGATCAATTGCAGTACTTAGGGATCGATTTCCACAGAGACTCAAGATCACACAATAGATTATAGGTTTTCGAATGAAGTTAAACAAGAATGATTGTAATTTAAATGACAACAAAGCAACTAAAATCAGTTTTAAGGATCAGATGGAAGAAACGTCAGGTTCAGAGAATTCTCAGGAAATCAGGAATGCAAGCTAATCAGTCAATCAGGATTCTGCTATGTTCTAGAACTCGACACACGATGATAAAGTGAACCAGGTGTCGCTGCGAAAACTATCTATGTCTAAAACCTAGAAAACCAAATTTCTTTGCGAGTTCTAAAGTATAAACATGCAATAATCTCAGGTTCGATAAGTTCACAAAATCCCTAAATCAAATTCTTTTGCAGATAAGTATTTTGCTCGTCTAAGCTTCTTTCTAGCTAATTAACCAACTTTCGTTGCGAGAATCAACCTATGATCAATAATTTAACTCGTCAGTTCAGATCAAGCATTATTCACAATCTAGATGAAGAACTACTGTTCCAGAATTCTTAACTAACCAATCAACTTAACAATCCATGAAATCCCTAATGAGAAACCCTAAACCTAACTAGCAAACTACTCAGACATGGTGATTGAAACAATAAACATGTTTGAATAAGATTGCATAAAAAAATAAGAATAGAGATTAAAGAAGTTCTGAATCTTCTCTGAAGGAGTCTGAATTCTTCTCTCCAAAACTCTGGCTTAGAATAATAGATTGGTCTAAACAATGACCTTAAAAACCCATAAAAATAGTTTGAAAATATGGAAAAGACGTTTGACACTTAATTGTAAATATTAGGAGCTTCAGGGATCTGTTTGCAACTCTGCAAAGCCTGGAAAACGCATCTCGAAATTGCCATCAGGAATTGGTGTCGACCGACACCAGGGGTGGTGTCGATCGACACCAACTCTAAAATTTGCCTCCGAGCTAAAATCTTCAGCACAACTTCCTACTTAACTCCAGAATGATCCATCATCTCCAAATAAGCTCCAAACGTACCTAAACCTGCAAATGATTCTAAAAGACTCCAAAAACACTAAAAAGACTCTATATACAACTTATATCATGGCTAAAAACACTAAAAACCATGATATATCAGGCGGCTCACTCTTCAGGGCCAGGATTGGCGGATAATGGTCTAGCCAATCCTCCGTCGGAGTTGTCTACTGATAAGCTAGCTTTATCGACCGTTCTGGTTACTCTATTGAAGAAGCAGGTCATTTTGGTGCGAAATATCGCGAGGCATTCGCCTAAGGTTCAGACGGCGACTGGCGAAGTCGCATAAGGTCTGAATGGAGCGGAGGGCGCGCTGCGAAAAAAACAGACGGGTTATCCCGCTGATGGTGGTGCCTAGGGCTGGGCAAATTTCCCGAACCCGGTCCCGACCAGGAAAAATCGGTTCGGTACGAGTATGGGTTATAGTGAAATAACGAATGGTACTTATGAGCCAGATCCAATGGATTTCGGGTTTATCCGAACCGAACTCGATACCCAAAGGGGTTAACCGAAGTTATTGAGTAAGGAGGACTCTGCAGAAACTTTCTTGAGTGTATATACGTGACTTATCTCCCCCAAAATTTTTTTTCTTCAAAACGATAGGTTTGGATCTTTGATCTTCAAGGATCGTAGAAACTAGAAAGATCAGATCATCACAAATTTTGTTCTCTAATCTCCCAAATTATGTTATATACTCAAGATTTTCGCTCTATTATTAAAAAATAACCGAACCCGAACCGAACCCGAACCGAATCCGTATGGGGTTTGGGTTTTTAGCTTACAACCCGAACCGACCCGAACCCGGCATAACCCGAACCGAACCCGACCCGATTTTTCGTAATAACCGAATGGGACCTCTAAGCCTAAACCCGAAAATCCAAAAACCCGAATTACCCGAACCGAATGGGACCGGGTTACCCGAATGCCCAGCCCTAGTGGTGCCAAAAGTTCTTATTCTGAAGGTCCACAGGCGGTTTCCTTGCCCGGACTTGCCTTCCCTGAGGCGGTTTGTAAGAATCGTCGTCAATCCGCTAGGAGTTTTTTGGTCATCACGGATGCTAGTTTAAAGTTTCCTTCTTGCGATGTTCTGGAAGAATCCGAGAAGTATGAGGACATGGCCTTGAGTGGGATGAAGGTTCATTCCTTTTACTCTTTCTTTTTCTGGATCCTTCCTTTTTTAATATTTTACTAATCCCGTCTATTGTTCCTAGTTCATGTCTTCCGTGAACAAGTGCGTCAGCTTGTATGAATCAAATGTTCGTGGAATTTGCAAACGTGCCGAGGAGGCTCGGGAAGACGTTCGATAGTAAAGAGAAAACTCGATGATCTTCAGGCGTCAAGTTCGTAAGGGCCAGCCGCCCATGCTCTACGCCAGCCGCCCATCATCTTATCCCGAGAGCATAGCGCCTGACATTATCAGTACAAGGCCAGCCGCCCATCATCTTGTCCCGAGAGCATGGCGCCTGGCATTATCAGTACAAGGCCAGCCGCCCATCGTCTTATCCCGAGAGCATGGTACTTGGCATTATCAGTACAAGGCCAGCCGCCCATCATCTTATCCCGAGAGCAAGGCACCTGGCATTATCAGTACAAGGACAGCCGCCCATCTTCTTATCCCGAGAGCATGGCGCCTGGTATTATCAGTACAAGGCAAGCCGCCCATCACTCTCTCCTTTAAACATGGCGCGTGGAAATGCCACGACAAAGCCAGCCACCCATCTTTTCTATCCCTTAAGCATGGCGCCCGACTAAGACCGAGAAGACCAACCGCAATGTTCCAAGACCAAGCATGTGCACGTCCGTGCTCTGATCCTGCATGTCCATATCCTAGAGCCAGACGCCCTTCACCATGTGTGAGAGTCGAAACTCACACTATCAAAACTTATATTTTATGGGGGCTCGAAAATTCTATTTTATAAGAACTTAAGGACAGAAAATGCAAAAAGATATGTTTATTAATATTTTTCAGAAGTACAAGAATAATCTGCAAAAGCTTAATGTCTTATATTGCAAATGACTCTTATACTCGAATTGGGATGATCTCAACCTAGTACAAGCATGTATATTTATATTAGGGGACCTAAGATGCTAAAACTTTTTCTGGGCGAGGTGGGACTTTGTTCCTTCCTTCCAGCCGCCGACCTAGTCTGTTGAACCCGTTTTGCGGCCCGAAACCTTCAGCAGTCCATCACTTGATCTGATCCTGGCCCGACCCGACTTTTAACTGCTGGATGAACAGTAAACGGTGAATAGCAAACCATGAACAGTAAAGCGGACTCCAATTAGGCTTAAATCGATCAGTTAACTTTTTCCCGGGACGAACAATGCTTCGTGAACAGTGTTCCAAACATTCTTCGAGCCGCCTTTCTTTCGTTTGAACTTCCAGCCGCCCGTTTTTTGATAGGAGCCATACGCCATGTTCTGGGATGTGATGATGGGCGTCTGGCTTCTAGATGCTTAGCCAGGCGCCATGTTTTTCGGGTCGTGATGAAGGGCGTCTGGCTTATGGATGCTTAGCCAGGCGCCATGTTTTTCGGGATGAAGCGCGCCTGGCTTCCTAAATGCTCAGCCAGACGCCATGCTCTTTGGGAAGCATAGAGGGCATTTGGGATCAGATCATGGACGTGCAGAAGCTTGGTCTTGGAACGGTCTGAGCTAGGCGCCATACTCTCTGGATGACAAGATGGGTGGATGGCTTTGGTATTGCCAGAAGCCGTGCTTAAGAGGTGATACACGAGTTTTAAACCCTATTTCCTACTGCAAGTGCACATCAATTCGTAGCAGTACTTAGTGGTCGATCCCACGAAGACCAAGCTTACACTATGGTTTAATGAGCTAAATAAAGAGCTAAGAGATTCAATATGAGTTTGGTTTGAAATCGTGACTAGCAAGAAACAACAAAAGCAGTTGTAAATAATATTAAAGCAAGCGTTAGGTAAAGGCAATTCGCAGGAGGTTCAGAGCAAAGGATCAAACAACTATTCAGGCAGTTAATAAGAGCAATTCTAGAACTCAAACACGAAGATAATATTGATTTACTCTCGTAATACCAATATCTTTATCAAACGACCTAAAATCCCAACTCTCGTTGGTTTTAGCAAATCGCAGACAAGCCTTAACGAATGAGTTTGATTGGTTCACAATCCTTCTACACATCTACTCTCGCAGGCATATAATAAATTGCTCATCAAGGTTTCTTCTAGCAACCTAGCAACTCTCGTTGTCTAAGTTAAACCTAAGATCAGGAACAGATTGGCCAAATCGATTCAAGCAATAAGAACAACAGAGATGAAGACAATCGATTTTAATAACCTATTTGTGTTTAACCCTAGCTTATGAATTCCTTTGAAAACCTTAACCTAACTAAGAGATCTACTCAGACATAATTAAAGAAGAAAGAAGCAAAACAATTGAATAAAAAGAATGCATTAAAATTGATATTAAAAGTACTAGAGTTCAGAAATCTTCTCAGAATTGTAGCAGAGATCTTCTCCCATACAAAAGAAACTCTAGGTATTGAAAAGCTAAAAGCCAAAAGTAAAGATAAGATGCTCAAATCTAAGACAAAATAGAGTATATATATCGAATGTGATAGGCGGCTGCTCCTTTCTTTTTCGGGATTAGGATTAGGTTAAATCATCCTTTCTTTATTTTCTCTGGAGACGCGGAGCAGGTGCTCGCTTAGAGGCCGAAAATCGGGAGCAGGTGCTCGCCGTATGGAGTTGGTGATACTTCGCAGGATTTGCCTTCTTTTCTTCAATTCTGGTTCTTTTTTTGTTCCAAAGACTCCAAATGCTCCAAACTCTAATAGCAGCACCTTAAACACCTAAAATCACCTAATACATACTCAAAAACTCTAGAAAATAGTTAGATACAAGGGTTAGTAAGGGTAAAAATCCCAACATATCAAGAGGGAGGGTGGTGGCGGCTGGCTCCATGCCTTATGCACGGGCGGCTGGCTCCATGCTTAAGGCATGAACAGTCGACTTCCATGCCTTGAGCATGGGCGGCTGGCCTTTATGCTTAAAGCATGGGCGGCTGGCTCCATGCTTAACGGATGGGCGGCTGGCCTCCATGCTTTTCTGGTCTCCATTTCGAGGGCTTGTTGCCTGGAATTGGTCTGTTCGTTCGTGATCTCGGCTTCTCGTTCCATCAATCTCCGAGGAGGGGATTTTGACCCCAACACCATGTCTTGAAGAACATTGCGCCTTGCTAAGCATCTTAAAGCCAGACGCCCTCGATCATATCATGTGACCCAGGCGCCCACGAGCCAGCCGTCCATGCATCCTAGAAACAAGACGGGCGGCTGGCCATCACCAAGGAAAGGGCGGGTGTAGTTTTAACCAAAAAAGGTGGGCGGCTCGGTTTGAAAGCTCAGAGAATGTTCGAAACACTGTTCAGGCAGGAAAACCCGTAAAAACACTATTTACGAAACACTGTTAATCCCAGGAAAAAGTTAACCGAAAAGTTGATTTAAGCTTAATCGGGGTTCGGATTACTATTCACGGCTTACTATTCACTGTTTACTGTTCATCAAACAATAAAAGTTGAGTCGGGCCAGGATCAGATCAGGTGACGGATTGCTGAAGGTTTCGGGCCACGAATCTGGCCCAAAAGACTATGTCGGCGGCTGGAAGTAAGGAACTTTGTCCCACATCGCCCAGAAAGAGTTTTAGCACGTTAGGTCTCCTAGTATAAATATACATGCTTGTACTAGATTGAGATCATCCGAATTCGAGTATTATAGCTTTTGCAATATAAGACTTTTTAGTTTTTGAAAATATTCTTGTACTCCGAAAAATATATAATAAAATCATCCTTTTGCATTTTCGGTCATTAAGTTCTTTTAAAATTGAATTTTCGAGCCCCCATAAAATATAAATTTTGATTGTGTGAGTCTCGACTCTCACCATATAATTTATATTAAGTTTATATTTATATTATGATTATATAATATATTTATTGATTTTTATATGTATATATATATATTTTTTCATATATGTAGTTTTATTATGTTAATATGTTAATATCATAATTTACAAAAGTTTATAGACCCGTTTATATATCTGAAACATTTATTAAAAAAAGGCTAATCCATTAATTTATTAGTTAATTTATATATTTTATTAACCAAGACATGTTAATTGATTATTTTAATTCATCATCTAATTATTAAAATATTTCAGATATTTTAATGACATAAGCATTAAAAATCTGTAATTATAAAAACAATAATCTTAACATGTGTCACTATATTATTGAATATATATATATATATATAAACTTATTTTTAATATTTTCGTTTTATGAAGTTAAATATATATTTATATGTATAAAAAATTTAAAGTTTAAATTTTCCAAGCTAAAATTTTGTATTTTCTAAATTATAAATTTATTGATATTATAATTTAATTTCTATGTAACGTTTTTTATTATTTTATTATTGAAATATGTTCAAAAGTGTATTTAATTAAGTTGTTTTATATGTAAGCTTACTAAAAATTGATTTTATGATCTATTAAAGTAATTCGTGTGCTATATTATTTACCAATATTTATCATTTGATTTAATAATCTAATATGTATGATTTTATTTTTATTTCATTTTTAATTAATTAGGAATGTGAGACCCATTATTATTAAGTTGTTTGGATACATATTTAATAATTGTATTGTTTAGAAAAATATTTAGTAGAGATAATGTTCTTTTCCATAATTACCCTTAATAAATTATAAGAAAAATCAGTCATATTCAATGGCATAACATGTAATATACCATAGTCCTTTTGTTTTTCTTTTTCATATTTGTTTCTAGTTTTATAAGCATAGATCACTCTCTCTGTTTACCGAATAAAAGAAAAAAAATACCAGTCTTAAAACTTTCTTAATTACTCTCTCGAGATTAATTTTCACGTCTCAGATTCAAGTTGCAATAGTCACATATCACAAGATATTGGATTATTTTAATTGACTGTGTATATACATGCCTTCTTCTTAACAGAATTATCTATCATCCTACAACCTTTCATCATCAATCTCCTTCTAAAACCTTCTTCCTCTCGATATTACGTACCTTTCTCGAATTTCGATTGCGATCTCTTCTCAAGATACTTGCAATGGCAGAATAATACCTCTACCCATTGCTCGCTGGTATGGACCATAAAATTAGACCAGCTGCCTACAATCTGCAAACCTCCCACTCGGATCATCGTAATTCCTCGATCACCAATATTGATTATTTTGAGTTTTGAGTTTATAGAGAATTTTACGATAATGTACTGTATAATTTAATTACGATATCAAGAGTTCCTTTGCATTTGTTTTGGTTCTTCCAAGAAAATCTTTTACAATTAAATTTACTGGGAGAGTTAATGTAGACAAGTAAGACAACCAAGATAAAACTCTTTGTCAATCGAAACATAATTAAGAATGTAGACAAAAGATACTGGTCGAGATGATGACGATCATTTTTTCTAAGAAAGAAAGAGGAATTAGCAAGAGTTTTCAAGAAAAAGTTTCAAATAAATTATTTCTAGCTCAAGAATTTTATTACGATCAAGATTTACATTCCTTGCAATGATTATCTTGAGTTTGTTTTGGGGAAGCTTTTACAATTCTATAATGTTTTTATTTCTTAGAATTAGAAATATTACTTTTGGGTTATGATAAAATTTACTTGTTCAGTTTTTTATTGCATTCTTGATCTTGCAGCTGATGGAAGACGAAATTAGCAGTGAGATTGAGCTCATTGCAATGGCTTGTCTCTCAATCGCCACAGATATGCGGTTGAAAGCATTCCCATTCCCTCGTGATGAAACTGCAAAGCTAAAGGAAGTTGAGAAAATAAAACTTAACTGTCAATTTTAGCCAAAATTGAAAGCATTCCTGTTACCTCTAGATTCATTACTGAAAATCGCTGATTTATATAATGAATGTAGATATGTTTATGAAAAAATAAATTTAGTTTTTCTTTATAATTTAAACTTTTAAGTTGATTTGTTAAACTTTTATTTAGAAATATGTAATATGAAACGTATAAAATATAAATATATAGAAAATCAATGTACTATTTTTGTACGTCTAGGCTCCAACTAGGCCGATTAGTCATTCTAGACGCTAGGCCCTATCGGGCGCCTAGCGACCGCCTAGCGATTTTTTCAACAATGGTTGAACCAAAAACCAAAGCTTTTTGTTACTTTGTTTCAGTAGTATTAATCTTTTGACTCAATGACAAAACAGTAATGCCTCAAATATCAATATTTTATTTCATATTTCATTTATTCGAAACAACAAGGCTAATAATCTGGAACCAAATGAAGAACAAAAACAAAAATCTATCTTTTATTTCATTTATTTCATATTTCATTGTATTCTTGATCTTGCAGCTGATGGAAGACGAAATGAGCAGTGAGATTGAGCTCATTGCAATGGCTTGTCTCTCAATCGCCGCTGATATGCATTTAAAAGCATTCTTATTCCCTCGTGATGAAACTGCAAAGCTAAAGGAAGCCAAGAGGATGATTTGTGAGGGCCTTGATCACAACATGACATCAGTGACGGCACTTGTTTTTGCTTCTCACTTGTATGGTATTTGTGTCATTGAGGAGATGTATGTGACTGTTACTGCAAAAATTGCGGAGACGCAAGGCGGTAAGACATTTCTTGAGTAGAGACTTTGAAACGATTCAAAAATTCTCATTTGGGATTTCTGGGATAGCTGACCTTCATCCACCCCTCATAACATTGTTTCCAATGTTTGTGAAAGAATTCACAAGAGTTGATCCCGTAAAGAAACCATATCCATTTTCAATTTAGTGCATTCTTTCTATTGCCATTTCCTCTTCAATATGTTTGCTCTTCTTTTTGCGGAAGCAACTAAGAGAATATCGCATCTTGACGGTGGAGCTGTGTAGAAAGAAGAGACTTCTCCCCCTCTCTTTCATCCTCGAGCAGCGCCGCTGGAAGATCGAGCCTACCAAAGGGCCTATGATGAAATTTTCGCTCAAGTGGTCTCTCTGAACTGATCTTCACCACCTTGTCCGTGCAGTCAACTAGATCACCAGCGTTTCCACTCGATTTTCTGTTCTGTTGCAGAAAATTTCTGCTCAGAAGGAGAAAATCCAAGAAGACAACGATGATCAGCTTGAAATTGAGCTCAAGAAATTGGAGAAGAAGAGGATTTTTCTGGTGCTAGAACTCTTGCGTCATGGTGGTGCCTGAGATCAATACGCTGTTGTGTCTGAAGTGAGTTCGTCCTTACTAGTTCAAAGGTAAAAAAGGTCTGATTTTGTGGTCTCAAAGCAGTTCTTGTTCTGAAGTGTGTTCTTCCCGTGTATACATACTAAGTCAAAGGTAAAAATGTGTCTCAAATGTAAATGTCATGTGTCTGTTGTGTGTTCGTCCTGTGTATACACACTAAATCAAAGGTAAAAACAAAAGGGTGTGATTCTGTTGTCTCAAATGTCCCGTGTCTGTTTGTTGAACCAAAACCAAAGCTTTTTGTGACTTTGTTTCAGTAGTGTCAATCTTTTGACTCAATGACAAAGCAGTAGCCTCAAATATCAATCTTTTATTTCATATGTAATTTATTCGAAACAACAAGGCATACAATCTGGAACCAAATGAAGAACAAAAACAAAAAAGCAATTGCTTCTTCAACATCTACTCTCACACAAAACAAATCTCTAGATTCAAATGGTAGCTTATATATCACAAGCTTTCTAAGCTTCAATCTTCCATCATGAGCATAATCTGCATGTTTGTTGCATAGATGTGTTCATTATCCACAACTCCCTGAAACTATCGCCTATTGAATTTAGGTTCGGAGCAAAATTTGTATAAAACATGGTCTCTTCTGGTTTAAGAACCTTGTCCACGTCTGGGAAGACTTTTCTACTTGTTGGCTTCTTGCTTCTCATCTGGTTTAAGAACCTTGTCTCTTCTGGTTTAAGAACCTTGTCCACTCCTCATGTAATGAAAAGTTAAGGTAAAGTGAGATTTACTAGATAACGAAGATACAAAAGAAACACCAATGCTAGTAGTGATTATTATCATACTACCCTGTAGAAAAGTCTGCAAATATCAGCTTCCAGAGATTTGGTTCTATCTTCTAGCATATCCAGTGGCGGACCGAAAATAATTTTACTGGGGTCATAAAACTAATTCAAATATTTTAAAATATAATTTGTGTGTATTGCCTGACACTTGAACTCAGGTTAGGGAGTTCAAACATGGGATATTAAATCAGCACAGCCAATGCTTCCTCAATGATTTAGCCTAAATTTTTAATATTTAATATTTATCCGGGGTCAGATGACCTCCCAAAAGTCTACCTGGGTCTGCCTCTGAGCATATCTGCAAGGTCCTAAGACAATGGCATCCAGATTACCCCTTAGAGTTTTGTATTTACCAAAATAGAACATTGTAGAGCAACAACATAAAAGGTTAAGCAAAGCCAATATGATTGGTGTTCAACGATGAATCCAAATGCCAACATCAAGAGCACAAAGCTGAGAACACGCAGAGAGGCAATGGATCATGGCAATGCCAAAGCGACATGACCGATAAGCTTCCAAGAAACAAGGATACAAACCACAGTTTAAGATACATTGGAGTCCACGACACAAATTTTTTCTTTTCCAAATTATCTAATATTCTGCATTTAGACAACATATCCATCAGAGGATTTTAGACCATTTTCTTTTATGTATGCATAAAAACTCTTTCGCAATCCAATCATAGTCAGATGATCCTTGAGATTCCATTTGCTTATAAACCTTTATCGCCTTCTCTGCTTGGCCAATGCTAATCAAATACTTGCAAGAAAACAAGTCCCTTAGAGGAATTTCATCAAACACCTTCCTCCCAGTTTTCATAGAAAAATCCACTCGTTACCAATTTCATAGCAAAACCCACTCAACGTACTAAGTGAAGTGATTCTCTGGACTCACACTGTCTCAGCCATCTGGTTACAGAGCAAAAACCGCTTCTCTCGCTCTAACCGTTACATTCCAATAGGGTTCTCAGATTCTTCACAGCAGTAATTAAATTACTCGCTCTTGAGGCAAACCCATCCGGTGACTATCATCTGAGCTTGAACCTCCTTCAATTGAAACAACGATTTGCATCCACTTGATGGGTTTTTCTCTGGGAACGAGTTCGACGCTAAAAGCGTGTGAATTTACCGAGCGATTGAGTTTTGGGGGTATCAGAGGAAGAAGATGCCAAAACTTGTCTCCCATACTTATACGCGCAATGAGTATGGGCTTTATGACATTTCATATCCCTAACCTTCAATTTAGTACACAGTATACTAGATATTAATATTACTTATAAAATATATTTTTGAGAATCTGAGTAAGTCCGATTGGTTCAGTGGTTAACCAAACATTTATTAATGTCTCTACATCAGGATGTTTAAGGTTCAAATCCCGGAAGATGCAAATATCTACAGATTAATAGAGGGCTCCTTTATAGGGAGATCTATGACCTGAAATATCTTAAATAGAATTATAAATAATTTCAAGTATTTACATTAAATATTTAAAGTAAATATGCTTCTACCTCTATAAATGGTTCTGAATGTTTCGTTAAAGGGGTGATTGTCGAAAGTTTAGTTTTAACAAGTGAAGTTGAATGGAGTTACTCTCATTTGAACAAAAAATCCTTAGTACAGCTTAGTAATTCATGATCCTCCATACTCTGAATGTTTTGGCTTCAATATTCTGAGGTATTGCAATCTAATCAGTTAGGACCTGACTGACTCGCTGTTGGTGGAGAACCTATTCGCTTAACCAGTTTTCTTGTTGTTGAGGTGTCCTCCTTGTCGAAGCGCTGTTTTCAATTCCCGGTGTATGTTGGGGTCAAGATCCCCTCCTCGGAGATTGACGAAACAAGAGTTAAAGATCAAAGTCAAATGGAAGCAATCCCAAGCACGGACTAAGGCCAGCCGCCCGAGACCAAGCTGAGCATAGCCTTACGGTTGGCAACGACCCGCCCAAGTATGGCCCGACGGCCGGGACGATGCCAGACGCCCGTGGCTTGCTCGAAAATGATCCGCCTAACATGATCCGGCGGCTGGGATAAGGCCAGCCGCCGGTGATCAACCGAGCATGACCCGGCGGCTGGCCTTATCCCAGCCGCCCGTGGCTTGCTCGAACATGATCCGCCTAGCACGATCCGGCGGCTGAGATAAGGCCAGCCGCCGGTGATCAACCGAGCATGACCCGCGGCTGGCCTTATCCCAGCCGCCCGTGGCTTGCTCGAACATGATCCGCCTAGCACGATCCGGCGGCTGAGATAAGGCCAGCCGCCGGTGATCAACCGAGCATGACCCGGCGGCTGGGATAAGGCCAGCCGCTGGTGATCAACCAAGCATGACCCGGCGGCTGGGATAAGGCTAGCCGTCGGTGATCAACCGAGCATGACCCGACGGCTGGGATAAGGCCAGCCGCCGGTATCAACCGAGCAATACCCGGCGGCTAGGATAAGGCCAGCCGCCTACGATCATTTCCTAGTCAAGACTCGTTATCCGGACATTGTCCAGTCGACCGACCATCGAGCATAACTCCAAGCCCGGATCGACTCGAAGATTAGGCATTTGCATGTTCGGACTCCAGTACGCCCATGAATATTGCCCAACGTGTAGCTGTCCATGGACCAGTCGCCCGAACACACGAACCGAAGGAATCGGCGGCTGGCCATTGATACCAAAACCGGCGGCTGGAAGTTCAAATAAAGAACGGGCGGCTCAAATCTCGAGAGTCGTAAAACGTTCGGAATACTATTCACGCGGGAAAAACCGTTAAAAGACATTGTTCATCTTGAGGCAAAGTTGACCGCAAAATTGAATTAAGTCTAAACCGAGATCTGGGTTACTATTCATCGAATTATTATTCGTCAGTCATAAAAGTCGGGCCAGATTTGGATCAGAACGTGCAGGTGGATCACAGAAGATTTTCGGGCCAGGCTTCGGGCCCAAAAGGTTAAGTCGGCGGCTGGGAAGAAATCACAAAGTCCCACATCGAAAATATGAAGTCTCAGCATCCTAGGATCGTCATTATATATATGTACGCTCATGTAAGGGTTAAAGGCATCCCAAATCCGAGTATTATGAGTTTTAGCAATATAAAACATTTCAGCTTTTGCTAATTAATCTTGTACTTCCGGAAAATATCAATAAAATATCTCTTTTTGCATTTTTGATCCTTTAGTTCTTTAAAATAGAATTTTCGAGCCCCCATAAAATATAAGTTTTGACAGTGTGAGTTTCGGCTCTCACTGTTTGGCGCCGTCTGTGGGGACGAGAAATATTCTTAACCCTTAGAACGAAAAGGATACGGAAAGAAGACGATGACCGAAGAAGCGATGGATTGGAGTTCCGTGGATGTAAGCCGCAGCCGGACGATGACTTTCCGAGAGGAGGAAGCCGCCGAAATAGACCATCCGCACAACGATCTACTCCTGATCAATCTTTCGATCGGAGGGCATGAGATACCAAGAGTCTTACTCGACACAGGAGGAACGGTGAACGTCATATTCCTTGAAACCCTTCGGAATATGAAAATTGAGACCCGGCATCTCATGACCCATCCAAAACCGTTGACTGGTTTCTCCGGAAAGACGACGATGGCAATAGGGACGATCCAACTCCCCGTAAAAGCGGAAGGGATGGAAAAAGACACGAAATTCTCGGTAGTCGATTGCTCGCGAATCTGCGTCGCAATCATAGGGACACCATGGTTGAACGCAATGAAGGCCATCCCGTCAACCTACCACCTGTGTCTGAAATTTCCTACTCTAACCGGAGTAGAAACGATCTGGGGACGGCAAAAAGACTCTGGAGCTTGTTTCCTAACGGAACACAGATTGAGGAAGCCGATAACCGATCTCCGCCACCAGCCGAAGTCCGAAAAGGGAAAGGAAGAGCGGCAGCTTGCGAAACTCGAACAAAAATTACAAATCGAGGAATCCCAGGAGACGGAGAAGGATCCCCCGTGTGAGCCGAAGTCCGAAAAGGGAAAGGAATCCGGAGCGATGTACGGAGATTGGAGCGATCCTGGAGGAGCCAATCAAGACAGAGTTAATCACCTTGTTGAAGGAGAACGCAAGATCATTCGCATGGACAGCAGAAGATATGCCCGGGATGGACATCGACAGTACAAGCCATGAGCTCAACGTAGACCCGACGTTCAAACCGGTAAAGCCGAAAAGACGGAAACTCGGACCAGAGCGCGCCCAGGTGGTGAACGATGAAGTAGAGAGATTGCTCAAAGTCGGATCAATCATGGAAGTGAAATATCCTGACTGGCTAGCGAATCCGGTGGTAGTGAAGAAGAAGAATGGAAAATGGCGAGTTTGCGTCGACTTCACGGATCTGAATAAAGCGTGCCCAAAAGACAGCTTCCCGCTTCCGCACATCGATCGATTAGTCGAAGCAACGGCAGGGAACAAGCTGCTATCGTTCATGGACGCTTTCTCCAGATACAACCAGATCATGATGAACCCCGACGATCGAGACAAGACTGCGTTCATCACGGATCGTGGGACATACTGCTATTAGGTGATTCCGTTCGGGTTAAAGAATGCCAGCGCAACGTACTAAAGGCTTGTCAATAAAATGTTGGCCGAACAACTCGGAAGAACGATGGAAGTCTACATCGACGATATGCTGGTCAAGTCGTTGGAGGAAAAAGACCACGTGAAACACTTGCGGGAGTGCTTTGAACAACTCAACCGGCACAACATGAAGTTAAACCCGGCAAAGTGCAGATTCGGAGTGGCATCCGGCGAATTCCTCGGGTATCGGGTGACTCATCGAGGGATAGAAGCAAACCCGAAGCAAATTAATGCCCTGATAGAGATGGCCTCACCAAAAACCAAGAGAGAAATCCAAAGGTTAACGGGACGGGTCGCGGGGCTGAACCGGTTTATCTCGAGGTCGACGGACAAATGTTTGCCCTTCTACGACACACTCAGGGGAAACAAAAAGTTTGAGTGGACAGAAAAGTGCGAACAGGCGTTCCAAGAACTAAAGAAATACCTAGCAAGCCCGCCCGTACTTTCAAAGCCGGTCGAACGAGAACCCCTTTTTCTGTATACGGCGGTGTCGTCGATGGCGGTAAGCGGAGTGCTGATCAGAGAAGATCGCAACGAGGAAAAACCAGTTTTCTATGTGAGCCAGACTTTGATGGACGCGGAAACTCGATACCCGCTAATGGAGAAGGCGGCCTTGGCAGTGGTGATGTGCGCTCGGAAATTGCGACCTCATTTCCAGTCGCACACGATCATTTTAGTCACAGCTTTTCCGCTCAGAACGATCCTGCATAGTCCCAGTCAATCGGGACGTTTGGCAAAATGGACGGTGGAATTAAGCGAGTATGATGTCGAATACCGAAGCAGAACATGCGTGAAATCGCAACTCCCGACCGCAGGCGTTAGTGAACCAACATCAGATTCGGTGTGGGTTCTCCACGCAGAAGGATCTTCATCAAAGCAAGGTTCGGGAGTCGGGGTTCGGTTAACGTCACCAACTGGAGAAATCCTAGAACAGTCGTTCGGGTTACTCTTCAACGCTTCCAACAACGAAGCGGAGTATGAAGCCTTGATCACTGGACTAAGACTCGGGCTCAAAATCCAGAATCTGCAAGCGTTTTGCGATTCCCAGCTGGTGGCTATGAAGCGAAGGACGATCGGATGGAAGCATACCTCAAAATTGTCCGGGAGCTCGCAAAGCGATTCGAAAAGTTCGAACTCACAAGAATCCCGCGGGGAGAAAACGCCCCGGCAGACGCATTGGCGGCCCTGGCATCAACGTATACCCCGGGAGAAAGGCGAATCATTCGCGTCGAATTCATAGAGCAACCGAGCATCGATCCACCGGGAGTCGCCAATCTTATACACCGGAAGGAGAAGACGAGGAAGAACCTCCGGAAGAAGAGTTAGCAACCAGTCCGACGGAAGAGTATGGCTGCGATCGTGGATGGATGGCCCTGATACGAGCATACATCACATACGGGGAGGTCCCGACGGACAAGTGGGCTGCACGAAAGCTAAGGGCCCAAGCAACCCGCTTCGTCCTCCTTGACGGCAACATCTACAAATGGAGGATCTCCGGACCGTTAATGGTCTACGTGGAAAAAGAAGAAGCAAGACGAATTATGGAGGAAGTCCATAGCGGATTGTGCGGAAATCACTCCGGAGGGAGAGCCCTCGCAATCAAAATCAAGCAGCATGGACATTATTGGCCAACCATGATAAAAGATTGCGAGAAGTTCTCCCTCAAGTGCGAGAAATGCCAGAGGCACGCACCAGTGATCCATCAGCCCACAGAACTGCTCTCGTCAATCTCTGCGCCGTACCCATTCATGAGGTGGTCAATGGACATCGTGGGGCCGATGCATAACTTAAAGCAGAAAAGGTTCCTGCTTGTCCTAACAGACTACTTCTCAAAGTGGGTCGAAGCGGACTCTTACGCCAGTATCAAGGAGGCCCAAGTGGAGCATTTCGTCTGGAAAAACATCATATGCCGGCACGGAGTCCCTTACGAGATCGTCACCGACAATGGTTCTCAATTCATTTCCGCCCGCTTCGAAGGATTCTGCGAAAAATGGAAAATACGCCTGAGCAAGTCAACGCCGCGTTATCCACAGGGTAACGGCCAACCAACAAGACTATCGTTGACGGACTCAAGAAGCGTCTCGATGAGAAGAAGGGACGATGGGCAGACGAGCTCGAAGGAGTCCTTTGGTCTCACCGGACCACTCCAAGGCGCGCCACCGGAGAGACGCCGTTCGCACTGGTCTACGGTGCCGAATGCGTTATACCATCAGAAGTAGACTTTCCCGGCGTCAGACGAAGACTCTTGCCTGGACAGGAAGGCCTCAACCACCTGATGATGTTAGACGAACTAGACCTGATCAACGAGAGACGGGACCAAGCGCTCGTCCGCGTTCAAAACTATCAGCAAGCAGCGGCAAAGTACTACAACTCAAACGTGCGAAGCCGCAAATTCAAGGAAGGAGGCCTCGTCCTCCGCAAAGTCTTCCAGAACACTGCGGAGTCGAATGCAGGAAAGCCAGGCGCAAAATGGGAAGGGCCGTACAAAGTAACGAAGGTGGTCCGCCCAGGAGCGTACGAGCTGGAAAACAAAGAAGGAAAGCCAGTTCCGAGGACATGGAACGCAATGCACCTAAAGAAATATTACCATTAAGCATTGAATAATATAACTACGAACTGGCTTGATCCCTACATTCAGGGTACGTAGGCGAGCCTTCCGACGAGTTCAGCTATTTGTATTTTATAAATTTTAAGGGGGGAGTGGGTCCCTATAAACATACTCCCAAATTTTCGTGAACAAATCAAGAGGATGGACATTGGGACTTAGCATCTCATAACACATCCAAAGCTTGAAAAGTTTCCCGAAAACACCATTCCGACCAACATCGAGACTTAGCATCTCCAAACTCGATCCGAAAAACGAATAGATACAGAAAAACCCGAGAAAATGAACATTGAGACTTGGCATGTCATAACGCATCTCCAACTCAGACAATATCGCCCATCATTAAGGCACAACAAATGTCATCACTTTAAAAACCGCCCCTTGGCGTACCAAAAAACCCGCCTCTTGGCAAGCATGCCACCGTCTGTTGCTGATCACAACGGGACGATTCTTTTAACCATGGTTCTTTCTACATCTCTGAGCGGATAAACACAGCGCGCTATACAAATTTCCGGATTGACATCCGAAAGGCGTAACCTGACATTCCGCGATTGTTGGGGTCAAAATCCCCTCCTCGAAGATTGACGGAACGAGAAGTCAAGGACGAGATCAAATGGAACTTATCCCGAAACATGGAACGAACGAGCTAAGGCAAACTGCCCACGAACCGTCCAAGACATCAACCGGCGGCTGGGATAAGTGCCAGCCGCCGGGTCTTGATTGTCCACGGCCGGTGGCTGGGATAAGTGCCAGCCGTCGAGTCTTCATTGTCCACGACCGGCAGCTGGGATAAGTGCCAGCCGCCGGGTCTTCTTCATCCAAGGCCGGCGGCTGGGATAAGTGCCAGCCGCCGGGTCTTCATTGTCCACGGCCGGCGGCTGGGACAAGTGCCAGCCGCCGGGTCTTCTTCATCCAAGGCCGGCGGCTGGGATAAGTGCCAGCCGCCGGGTCTTCATCGTCCATGGCCGGCGGCTGGGATAAGTGCCAGCCGCCGGGTCTTCATCGTCCATGGCCGGCGGCTGGGATAAGTGCCAGCCGCCGGGTCTTCATCGTCCATGGCCGGCGGCTGGGATAAGTGCCAGCCGCCAGGTCTTCTTTATCCATCAACCGGCGGCTGGGATAAGGCCAGCCGCCGGGTCTTTATCATATGCTCACGATCATTTCTCAGTCAAGTCTCATTATCCAAACATCGTCCAGTCGACCGACCGTCAAACATAACTCTAAGCCCGGATTGACTCGAAGACTATCGGTTTGCATGTTCTGGCTCCAAGAACGTCCATAAACATTCCCCGAAAGACCTTGACGAACGTTCAGCCGTCCATGGACCAGTCGCCGAGCACACGAGCAAAAGGAACCGGCGGCTGGCCATCAATACCGAATCCGGCGGCTGGAAGTTCAAACGAAAAACGGGCGGTTCAAATCTCAGAAGTCGTAAAAAGCTCGGAACACTATTCACGCGGGAAAAACCGTTGAAAAACACTATTCATTCCGAGACAAAGTTAACCGAAAAATCGAATTAAGCTTAAACCGAGATTCGGATTACTATTCATCGGTTTACTATTCACGGATCACTATTCATCAGCGGGCCAGATTCGGGTCAGGATGCGCGGACAGATCACGGAAGACTCTCGGGCCGGATTTCGGGCCCAAAAGCTTAGGTCGGTGGCTGGGAAGGAAGGACAAAGTCCCACATCGGAAATCTGAAGTCTTAGCACCATAGGATTGTCAGTATATATATATACGCTCATGTAAGGGTTAATCCATCCCAGATCCGAGTATTAGGAGTTTTAGCAATTTAAGACTATTCAGCTTTTGCTAATTTCCTTGTACTTTCGGAAAATATCAATAAAAATCTCTCTTTTGCATTTTCGGTCCTTTAGTTCTTTATAAATAGAATTTTCGAGCCCCCACTAAATATAAGTTTTGACAGTGTGAGTTTCGGCTCTCACAGTTTGGCGCCGACTGTGGGGACGAGAAATATTCTTAACCCTAAGAACGAAAAGGATACGAAACGAAAATGATGACCAGAAGAAGCGACGATATCACCAACCAACCGGCCGCAGCCGCCACGGGAACGACCGGAACGGGAATTCCAGCCATCGGCACATCGGCGGCCGGGACCGGAGCAACTGCCGCCGGGACATCCACCGACGGAGCGATCGGGATAACCGGGACCTCCGCCAGTGCACTCACCCGATTCGGAATGCCGATCGAGGACCCGATCATCACGGAAACAGCCAACGCCGCCCCAGAGAACGCGGCGATCTCCGAGCTGAGGAACATGGTAGCCGAAATCGCAGAACGGCAAAACAGACAAGAAAGAACGGCCGCGCAGGAAAGAGCAGCTTCCCAGGAGCTGACGCGTGGCCCCCGGGCTTTCGAAGCAAGACGCCTTATCTTCACCCCGCGAGCGGATCCCCGGGCCGTCAGAATCCCGATGAGCAGACCCCAATTGGAACAAGGAGAGAACCATCGGCACCACCTCCGCTGCACCGGAAAAGCGCCGCTAGGCGAACCGCCGAATGGCCAACTTCCACGGTGACCAACGGTGAAAACCCGAGAGACACCGCAAATGGAGACGACAGGGAGGAAAGCGAAATCGACGACGAAGCTGGAGGTCTAAACGCGGATGAGGAAGAGCTCCGATGGATCGAAGAGCAGGAAAAGGCGGAACGAGAGGCCCGAGCTAACCGATTCGCTAGCCGAAGGGACGAGTTGGACGAGCTCCATGCCCGTTTGGAACTCACCACAAGTCAGATGAAGGAGGTAAGGTCGCAAGTCCATAAAGCGACAAGTGCTGCCCCGGAAATCGACCGCGTCTTAGAGGAAACGCAAAAGATCCCGTTCACTTCAAGGATCACGAGCGTTAGACTTTCTGACATGGGAAAAATCCGAATCCCTTTTTACGACGGGACGACCGATCCAAAGGCCCACATGACAACCTTCCACATCGCTATGGGACGGGCTAGATTCAAACCCGAAGAAAGAGACGCCGGATTCTGCCTCCTCTTCGTGGTACATCTGAAAGGATCAGCCCTGTCGTGGTTCTCGAGGCTAGAAAGAGACTCGATCGATGGTTTCGTCCGATTGTCGGCAGCTTTTCTGAAGCATTACTCACTGTTCATAAGACAGTCAACATCCGACGCGGACCTCTACTCGCTGTCGCAGGAGCCCGAAGAAAGTCTTCGAGATTTCATAGAAAGGTTTAAGATGATTGTCTCGAAGATTGACGGCCTAAGCAACAGTGCCGCGATCAACGCCCTGAAGAAGTCCTTGTTGAAGACTTCAAACTTCCGAAAGGAGATTACCGTGAACCCACCGGTAACCATTCAAGATGCTCTCCACCGTGCTTCCAACTTCGTCATCTACGAGGAAGAAATGAGGGTCCCAGCCGGAAAGCACCAATCATCTAAATTGGTCGCCAAAGGCACGGTGCAACCTTCTAACTTTCCAAACGAGAGAAGAAGTAAGCGAACCAGCCGAGATGAGGAACCCAACCCAGGCGGAGCGCATAACTACCAAATAAACACGGAGAAACCGTATGATGAGCAAAACAAAGGACCGTGGAATACTTGGACCCGACCAGGATTCGACGAGAACGCCTTTTGTACCTTCCACAAGACAAAGGGCCACTCAACCGAAAACTGCAGGATTGTCGGAAGAAGGCTCGCGGCAAAGCTATTAGCCGGGGAGCTCGAAAACGGGGTAACTCTCGAGAGTCTCGGAGCTATCGAAGAAGGCGTTGGTGCCCCGGACGGACGACCTAACCGGGAACGTCCCGAAAGGCCCGAGGAAGATACCCCCAAGCGGGGAAGGAGACCAAACGGAGACGATTCCGCCGCCAACCGCAGGAGAATCCACATGATCATCGGAGGATCTCAGTATTGCCGAGACACAGTGGCCTCGATAAAGGCGTTCCTGAGAAGAGGAGACAAGGAGTCGAACCCGCGGGAGCCGATCACCGAAAACGACGATCGGATCGCCTTCCACGAAAAAGAAGCTGAAGGCCTTGACCAACCTCACGACGACCCATTGGTGGTAGAACTAGACATCAACGACCATGACGTCTCCCGAGTCTTGATCGACACCGGAAGTTCGGAGGACGTCGTTTTTCGAGAGACACTTCAAAGGATGAAGGTGGATCCGTCAATGATAAAGCCCAATCCGAGGTCACTCACCGGATTCTCTGGCGAAGTCGCAATGACGGATGGAACAATCCAGCTCCCGGTTCGTGCCGGTGGAATCACGAAAATCGTTAACTTCACAGTAGCAAACCATCCTGCGATTTATAACGTGATAATGGGAACTCCTTGGATCAACTCAATGCGAGCTATCCCATCAACTTACCATCTCTGCCTGAAGTTCCCGATACCAAACGGGATCAAGACTGTTTGGGAAAATCAGAAGGAGGCTCGGATCTGCTTTCTGGCGGAACACAAGCTCCGGAATCCGACCATCCCACAGAGAGAAAACCCGAAGAGGAAGAATGAAGACGAAGTCCCTAAACTGGGAAAGAAAGTAAGTAGAACCGAACAGTTCGAGAAACGGAGGTTCCGCCCACGGAAAAAAACCAAGAAGAGACGAAAACTGCCGAGGAAAAGACCTCAGAGACCATCGAAGCTACAACCGACGATTCCATGACTAAGACTTAACCGTCTTCTTACCACAAAAAAAAAAAAAAAAACGGAACTACGGGTGACTTGATCCCTTTTCGCGAAGGGTACGTAGGCAGCTCGCTTAAAAAACGAGTTCAGTTGCCCCTCTCCATAAAAAAGGGGGGGAGTGGGTCCGTATATATATACTCCCAAATTTTCGCAAACAAATCAAGGAGATGGACATTGGGACTTAGCATCTCATAACACATCCAAAATTTGAAAAAGTTTCCGAAAACACCATTCCGACAGACATCGAGACTCAGCATCTTGAAACCTGATCCGGAAAACCCGAGGAAAATGAACATTGAGACTTAGTGTCTCATAACACATCTTTAACTCAAACATAAAATCGGATAAATATCGAGACTTAGCATCTCGTAACTTATCCACGACCACCAACCGATCAAAGACATTTCTCCCAAATACTTAAGTCCTCTCCAACAAATCCGTCTGTTGCTGGCCACAACAAGACTATCTTTTTAAACCATGGTTCTCTCAACATCGCGCAGAGGATAAGACTAGCGCGCTATACAAATTTCCGGATTAACATCCGAAGGGCGTAACCTGCATCCCGCGATCCTGCAGAAAGCGCTCGAGGCGATGTTCTGATTAGTTTACTTTCACTAGCGCTTCGCATAGGCAAATAGTGCGAAACGTAGGACACAAAGTAAACTCTCTAAACCCAGTAAAGTTCCTGACATGGAACACTGGTCAAAGACATCTCGAGAACGCAGTATCAAACCGGCTCTGATGCGAGATCTTAAAAGCGTTCAGCCGAAAGAGGGATCTGAACAAACTTGGTCCCCTGCGACAACAAAAGACTGCATTAAACCCAGGAAATAATCAATCCAGCATGATCCGGCGGTTGGGACATGACCAGCCGCCCGTAATCAATCCAGCATTGATCCGGCGGCTGGGACATGGCCAGACGCCCGTGATCAACCCAGCATGATCCGGCAGCTGGGACATGGCAAGCCGCCCTCGATCGATCCGGCTCAATGTCCGATCTCCCCCGGGTCCAGAACTAGCTGCCCGACAAGGCCTGGCACCAGGAACGGCCGAACATTCTCTCCACGATAACATACGGCGGCCGGCTTGTCACAAACTGAACCCGGCCGCCCATCAGGACCTTTGCACAAAGAAAAAGCGTATGGCAAGATGCAAATCTAGATAACTTATTGAAATCTCAAAACGAAAACCGGTCCAGACCAAAGATCAGGCCGTACATAACATAAATCTGTAGACTAAAGGCAAAAGCTACCAAAAACTCAAAAAATAACTAGAAAGAAAAACCACTGCAAGGTCAAGAATCTGGACCAAATGCCTTGGCAACAGCAATGTCCGCCACCCCGGGAACAGCCTCGTTCGATCCCGCAAGATCAACTACCCCGAGAGAAGTAGCATCCTCCTCAACAAATTGCTCCTTGGGTATTGAAACATTGTCATCCCTGGGGGCTGGGCGCAGCTGAGAATCGATCTTCACACGAATTCGAGCGATCACATCATCAAACCGAACTGCAAACCTATCAAACTCGTTCATCCACGTGGACAATTTCACCTTCTCTTCATCTAAGCTGGGAGGATCAGTCCCCAACGCGACAAGCTCGATGTTACTCTGTATCTGAGCCAAATCCACTTCTAGGTTCCTTGCCTCAGACAAAGATCCAAGATCTTCTTTCAGCACATTCAGGAAGTTGCGGAATTTCACGACAGAAGCCTTGCGGCCATCTGCGTAAGCCTGCTGAACCTTCGAGTTGCGCACCGCTTTTGCACTGGTCAACTGATCCTTCAAAGTCTGTACTTCCTTGGCCTCTTGGTGGGTTTTGAACTGCAACTCCTCAGCTTTTTCCTCGCGCAACGAAGCAAGCTCCCTCTCGAACGACTTGACCTGATGCGAAGATGCCGCCTCAAGTTCGTTGAGTTTCCTCCTTACCAGCCGAGCGTCCTCCCGAGTTTCCTCAGCACGCTTGTGGATTCCACGGACAGAAGCGTCATACGTGCTGATGCACTTGTTCACGGAAGACATGAACTATAAAAAAAAAAAAAAAGAGAAAAAAGGAAATTTTCCCGTTTCGGTCAATCCCGATAAAAGCTTGGCTTAAAGCTCATCGTTCCAAACTACGGAAACAAAGAGCTGGGGAGCTAACTGTTGGGGTCAAAATCCCCTCCTTGGAGATTGACGAAACAAGAGTTAAAGATCAAAGTCAAATGGAAGTAATCCCAAGCACGGACTAAGGCCAGCCGCCCGAGACCAAGCTGAGCATAGCCCGGCGGTTGGCAAGGACCCGCCCAAGTATGGCCCGGCGGCCGGGACGATGCCAGCCGCCCGTGGCTTGCGCGAACATGATCAACCGAGCATGACCCGGCGGCTGGGATAAGGCCAGCCGCTGGTGATCAACCGAGCATGACCCGGTGGCTGGGATAAGGCCAGCCGCCGGTGATCAACCGAGCATGACCCGGTGGATCGGATAAGGCCAACCGCCGGTGATCAACCGAGAAATACCCGGCGGCTGGGATAAGGCCAGCCGCCTACGATCATTTCCTAGTCAAGACTCGTTATCTAGACATTGTTCAGTCGACCGACCATCGAGCATAACTCCAAGCCCGGATCGACTCGAAGATTAGGCATTTGCATGTTCTGACTCCACTACGCACATGAATATTGCCCAACGTGCAGTCGTCCATGGACTAGTCGCCCGAACACACAAACCGAAGGAATCGGCGGCTGGCCATCGATACCAAAACCGTCGGCTGGAAGTTCAAATAAAGAACGGGCGGCTCAAATCTCAAGAGTCGTAAAACGTTCGGAATACTATTCACGCGGGAAAAACCGTTAAAAGACATTGTTCATCTTGAGGCAAAGTTGACCGCAAAATTGAATTAAGTCTAAAGCGAGATCCGGGTTACTATTCATCGAATTATTATTCGTCAGTCATAAAAGTCGGGCCAGATTTGGATCAGAATGTGCAGGTGGATCACAGAAGATTTTCGGGTCGGGCTTCGGGCCCAAAAGGTTAAGTCGGCGGCTGGGAAGAAATCACTAAGTCCCCCATCGAAAATATGAAGTCTCAGCATCCTAGGATCGTCAGTATATATATCTACGCTCATGTAAGGGTTAAAGGCATCCCAAATCCGAGTATTGTGAGTTTTAGTAATATAAGACTTTTCAGCTTTTGCTAATTAATCTTGTACTTTAGGAAAATATCAATAAAATAATTAATCTTGTACTTTAGGAAAATATCAATAAAATATCTCTTTTTGCATTTTTGGTCCTTTAGTTCTTTAAAATAGAATTTTCGAGCCCCCATAAAATATAAGTTTTGACAGTGTGAGTTTCAGCTCTCACAGTGTATTCACCCTTTGTTGGATTTGAAGTCGGGCTGTGGATGATTGTGTAGCGACTGGTTGCACAATCAACACAATCAAAACTTATAATAAATGGGGGTTCGAAAATTCTACTTTGTAAGAACTCAAGGACTGAAATTGAAAAGATGATTTTATTATATGATTTTTGCAGAAGTACAAGAATTTTCGGAAATGCTTAGAGTCTTATAATACGAAAGCTCCAATACTCGGGATTGGATGATGGTAAACCTAATACAAGCATGTATGTGTATATATATTGGACATCCTAGGGTGCCTAAGAGTCTTGTAAACGATGTGGGACTTTACTCCTTCCTTCCCAGCCGCCGATTTTAGTCAATTTGGCCTGATACGCGGCCCAAATCCTTATTAGACCGCCACTTGATTTGATCTTGATCCATCCCGATTTTTGTTGGTCCGTGAACAGTGTTTCGTGAACAGTGTTTAACGGGTAATTCTGGATGAACAGTGTTTCGAGCCGAACGAAGCCGAGATACATTTCCGATCTGTCTTCTTTTTGCTTAGGAACCAGCCACTCATTTCCCGTCTGAGCTCGACCCGCCCATCCTTTAGGAGATACAAGGGCAGGTGACTTCCAAAGGGAGCATGGCGGCTGGCTTGACGGCCGGTGGACTGAAGACTGGCGGGTGGCTTCTCGGTCCAAGGATAGGCGGCTTGATACGCAGCAGACTACAGACCCGGACCAGGACGATGCTGCTATGGATCGTGCTGTGTACTGTTTCGACCTGCGGTCGTCCGGAGAAGCGCTGAGGTTGGACCTTCGACCCAACGACCAAATCACTCGATTATTTGGAGTTATTCCCAGAAAACCATGGCAAAATACAACTTCGGATCAGCTCGAATTAACTTGGTACGTGTGGGTGTTCATGGCCTTTCCTGGGAACTCGACAGTACCGCCAAGCCAGCCGCACCCGACCAATAACTTTCCAACCCATTGGATTATTCTCTCGACCAAAATGCCAAGGAAAGATTCAACTTGCTTGTTGAATTATTTGAACACGAGAATGAGAAAATGGGCCGGAAAGTTTTATACCTGATCATTGGAGATTGGAAGTGCATAATCCAGATTGCTACTAATACCGAATTAAATCGCACATGATCGTCCAACCAAGCATAAGGAGCTGGACAGCCCATGGACACGCAAAAGGAGCTCAAAAGTCCATGAAGTCAACCTGTCCATCTTTTATTTTAATTTCCGTCTTTTAACTTTCAATTTGATCACTTAAACCCACAAGCTATTTTCTTTGTTTAAAAGCACACAAACTCATGTCACAAAAACTTAATCGATTTTTGTATTTTCTTTCTCCTTTATTTTGCGAGAATTCTCTTTGTTCTTCTTAAACATTTTCGTTGCTTGGTGTGTCATATTCTTGCAGCAACCTCCATTGTTGGTCTAGTGAGTCATATCTAGCAACATAGGAGTGGAAAATATCGGTGGCCAATCCGCAACCATCGTGCGATCCCTTCATTCCATAAAACTCCTCATCGTTTGTCCTTGTAAAGGATCGGCGATCATCCTATCATTCCTTAGCTGTTGAGTGATCCATAGTCAAGGGCGTATCAAAGTGGTATCAGAGCCACTCTTCTGGTATCAAAATCTCTATTCTCATCTCGTTTCATTCATCAAGATTTTCCGATCAAAAAAAATTTCTTATCTACCTTTTTCTATAAACAAGGAATTTGGGCTTCCTATCTCTCTTGTTCATAGGATCTAAAAAAAAAGACAAAGAATTCCTACATCGAACAAGAGTGGGAGTTGAGGAGAAATCCAGCTCGGGCAGTTAGTGCAAATTCTTGAACAAAATCTTGCAATCTTTCTATCCTTTTCTTTGGTTGTTGTTGGGAGATTCACGCTAGGCTTGACCGAGATTTGTTCTCTTAAAAGTTTGAAAAAAAAATTTCATGAGTGACAACCTATATTGAGAGAAACACATGAGTGGGTGAGATCAAACACGCAAGTGTGTGAGAATTTTATCTAACATGTTTGTCAAGTGTTTCAGGGATCAACATGTCAGGGAAGTGAAAGAGAAAGACCCGAAAATTATGTAGCCGGTTTATCCAACTTGCAAATGAGAGCTCTAACTGATTATATGACTACTCTTATGAATGCAGGTCTTTAACAACTTCATGCTAGGGTAGATGAGATCCAAGACAGCCAGAAAAAAAGGCCTCCGAACACGACCATAAGGAACCGAACCAGGAGGAACAATCGGACCGAGGATGAAATAGAAGAAGAGGAAGAACGATCCACTAACAGGCCAAGGAGAGCCAACAAGGAACGAGAAGATACCAATCCATTTGCCAGGGGTAATGATCGGAACCAAAATGGTCATCAAGCTTAAAATTCCAACCTTTAGTGGAAAGAATGATGTGGATGTGTACTTAGAATGGGAGAGAAAAATTGAGTTGGTTTTTGATTGTCAAATTTTTATGATCTTAAAAAGATTAGGCTAGCTGCAGCTGAATTTAGTGGCTATGATATTAACTGGTTTGATCAAGTTGTGACCCTCACAGGTCAAAGAGCTATAGATACTTGGGAAGAGCTCACGCTCTTGATGAGAAAAATATTTGTGCCGGCTCATTACCAAATTGATCTCCACCAAAAACTTAGGCGGCTGCTTCAGGGTACCAAGTCAGTGGAGGACTACTTTCAAGAAACGGAGACTCTCATGATTAAGGCTGACGTAGATGAACCCTTGGATGCTACTATGGCATGGTTTCTTGCTGGACTTAACCGTGACATACAAGACCGAATGGAGCTCCAAAACTTTGAAGGGATAGAAGAGATGCTCCATAAGGCGGTTTTAATTGAGCAGCAGAACAAGAGGAAGGGCTACACCAAACCGTCCTATGCCCCAAAGCCAGCCTACACACCCTGGTCCAACGACCTAGAAAAAGGTAAGTCTTCTTCTTCAACAAATACCGATTATAAGACTAATGCTCCTGCTCGTTTTGACAAAGGAAAAGACAAAGTTGAAACTAACAACCGAGCAAGAGACATTAAGTGCTTTAAGTGTCAAGCTGGGTTTAAAATGGCGACAGGCGATATGAGGCGACACTATGGTCGATTAGCGACCGTCGCCTAGGCACTTAGAGGCGATCGCCTCATGGATTTTTTTTTTTTTTTGACTGATTAACAATTGAAGTTCCATGTTTAACGAGCGTAGCAACATGCTTGATTCAACCTCTTCCTTAAATCCATCCTTTTAGTAAAACGAAAAACATAATACCATGTTTAACGTCATCACTCCTACCAAAACCAAAACAAAAATCCCAAATCCAATTCTAAAAATAAGAGAAAAAAAAACACAATTCAGTTCATAAGAAAACAGAGAACATGGTTTTAAAAAGTGAGAAAACGTGCGAGATGGAGAAAATTTCTTTAATTCATTAGGGTTTTAAAAAGTTTTGAACCAATAAAAAAAAAAAATAAATAAAAAAAAAAGTTTTGAACCAATCACAATATCTGTCCTGCATAACCCTAGAGGCGCTCGATTCTGCCGCTTCCTACTTTCTCCCAAAGCGCTTAGAGGCGAGGGAAAGCGAACGCTTTATGGATAGCGATCTGCCTTCATGGCTTAGGTCGATGGCTCTCTCGACCCACCTCGCCTAGCGCCTAGGCGCGCTTTGGGCGCTATTTTTAAAACCCAGGTGTCAAGGTCTAGGCCACTATGCCAACAAATGCCCAAACCATGATGATCATGTTGGACAATGGCAAAATGGAATCCGCTGATGATAAAGACTTTAACCCGGATTTGGAGCCAATCTTTGATGAGGAGGAAGAGTCATTTGATTACCCAGTCCAAGGACAGCTCCTAGTCACCAAGTGTGCCCTTAATGTCCAGCCCAAGCCAAATGAACAAGAACAAAGGAAGAATATCTTTGATTCTCGATGTTTTGTTAAAGATAAAGTTTGTTCACTTATTATTGATGGTGGAAGCTACACTAACGTTGCAAGTGAAACTCTTGTCAGCAATCTAGGATTCGAAGTCAAGCCTCACCCCCGACCATTTAAACTTGAATGGCTAAACGAATCCGGTGAGCAACACGTGAAGGAACAAGTCATAGTACTTTTGATTATTGGATGAGATCGTGTGCAATGTCCTGCACATGGATGCAAGCCATATCCTCTTTGGTCGTCCATATATATGATATCTTAATATCATCATAATAACTCCTCATATATTTGATATGATACGATTTGATAAGTATATATCTTTTGTATATTCTCTCTATATACTCTTGGCCTCTCTATATAACATTGTACTCTGTATACGTTATTAATCAAGCAAACACATTATTCTAAACCTATATGGTATCAGCGCTCTCCTTCTAAAGGACCTCCATTAAAACGCCCCATTTTTTTTTTCTCACGCACCAAGATGCCTTCCCGCTCCGATGTCACCGAAGTTAATTCCAGCACATCCAACACTCCGCTGCTTTCGATCAACATGGTGAATGTCACCAAACTCTCATCCACCAACTACATCACGTGGAATGTTCAGGTCCGATCTCTTCTTCGCGGATATGATCTCACCAAATACATTGATGACTCCACCCAGCCACCGCCGAAGAACCTCACGGATGTCGGCGTAGAGACAACAAACCCTGCGATTGTTCTATAGCAAAGACAGGACAGCCTGGTCTTTAGCGCCATCATGGGTTCTATTGAACTCGCCCTCCAACCCCTCATCGCCACTGCTGCAACTTCACTTGAAGCTTGGATAATCCTCGCCACCACATATGCCAAACCTACTAGAGGTCACATCAAACAACTGAAACAGCAGTTGAAACAATGCGTCAAAGGCACTACAACCGTTGATGTATTCATGCAAAAGGTCAAAGCCATTGCAGACTCCCTGGCTCTTCTCAGCAATGCGCTTGATCCGGAAGATGTCACAGACGCCGTCCTGGATGGTCTCACGGATGACTACAAACCCATCATTGAAGCCCTTCATGCACGAGATACCCCGATCTCCTTCTCTGAACTTCATGAGAAGCTGATCAACAGAGAATTGGCTCTTGCCACACTCTCTGCCACGTCTCCTGCTCTTCCGGTGACAGCAAATCATGCCCAAACCAGGATAAAGAACTGGCGCTCCAACACTCCCTATTCTGGAAGTCAAAACTACTCCCGCAACAACAACAACAATGAACAGCAACGCGTCTTTCGTCCTTATCTCAGTCGTTGTCAAGCATGTGTGACTCAAGGACACAGTGTCAAACACCGTCCGAACTTTCGTATTGTCTCATCCTTCCCACAACAGGATCAAGGACAATTTCGCCAGCCAGTGCAGACAGCTCCAAATGCCTACTCAGCCATGACTCACCAACCACTCAAACCACTGCGGCTCATTGATTCCGGTGCCTCGCACCACATCACTTCTGATCTGGCAGATCACTCCTTCCACACACCATACAGTGGTGGAGAAGGAGTCCAAGTTGGTAATGGGCAGGGCTTGAGCATTAGCAACACGGGTTCATCCTTACTCTCATCTCAAACTCGTGATTTGAAACTTAACATTGTTCTACATGTTCCAGCGATTGCTAAAAATCTATTGTATGTTCATAAACTGTGTACTGACAATAGTGTTTCTGTGGAATTCTTTCCCACATTGTTTCAGGTCAAGGATCTGCACACGAGGGCGCCAGTGGCAGTGGGACCAGCTGAAGTAGGAGGATACATGTGGCCCAGTTCTTCTCCTGTTTCCCCCTTAGTTTTTTCTGCTTCCACAAAAAGTCCCTTAGAAATCTGGCACTCACGCTTAGGACATCCCTCCATTCCAATTCTTCAAAAAGTTGTCGCTTCTTCTTTAATTTCAGACTCAAATTCTTTGTCAACGTTTCATTGTAGTGATTGCTTAATAAACAAAACTCATAAACTCCCTTTTGCTATTTCCTCGTCTCTTGTTACCACTAAACCGCTCGAACTCATTTACTCAGATGTCTGGACCTCTCCCATACACTCTGTTGATGGATACAAATATTATGTGATCTTCGTAGATCACTACACTCAGTATGTTTGGTTTTACCCCCTTCGCCGCAAATCTGACGTCAAAGACATATTCATTCGGTGGAAATCTTTAGTTAAAACACGGTTTCAACAGAGAGTCATATCACTTTACTCTGACAATGGTGGTGAATATATAGCTCTCTCGTATTTCTTAGCCACCAATGGTGTTTCTCACCTCAAGATACCACCACACACTTCGGAGCATAATGGGTTTTCCGAACGTCGCCACAAACACATCGTCGGAACAGGAATGGCATTACTCACCCATGCTAATATCCCGGTGTCGTATTGGTCCTACGCATTCGCAGCGGCAGTGTATCTCATCAACAGACTTCCCACACCAACTCTATCTCACTCGTCAGCATATGCTCTGCTGTTTGGTATGTCTCCTAATTACCAGAAACTCAAAGTCTTTGGCTGCCTTTGCTTTCCCTGGCTCAGACCTTACACAAATCGTAAGCTTGAACCCAAATCTCTGCCTTGTATCTTCTTAGGTTACTCTCTATGCCAAAGCGCTTATCTCTGTCTAGACCCTGTCTCGTCTAGGATCTACACCACTCGCCATGTTACCTTTGTTGAAACAGTTTTTCCCTTCCCCAAATCTTCTGACACAGAACTAACATCCTCCCCAAACACTTCCACCATCCCGACTGTATCATCGTCTCCTCCTTCTCAGCCCCCTCTGCCTCCGGTGTGCTCAGGTATGGATTCTTTACCAACTGAAACTAACCCATCTGTTGCTCCTCGTGCCTCTGACACTATGCAGGCCATTGGGGTCGAAATCCCCTCCTCGAAGATTGACGAATCGAGAGCTCAAGATCAAGATCAAATGGAAGTAATCCCAAGCACGGACTGGACCTGCTAAGGCCAGCCGCCCGAGACCGAGCTAAGCATGGTCCGGCGGCTGGCAAGGACCCGTCCAAGTATGTTCCGGCGGCTGGGACAAGGCCAGCCGCCGGTGATCAACCTAGCGCGATCCGGCGGCTGGGACAAGGCCAGCCGCCGGTGACCAGCCTAACATGATTCGGCGGTTGGGACAAGGCCAGCCGCCGGTGACCAGCCTAGCATGATCCGGCGGCTGGGACAAGGCCAGCTGACGGTGACCAACCTAGCGTGACCAGGCGGCTGGGACAAGGCCAGCCGCCCACGTTCCCTTCAAGCATGTCCCGGCGGTCGGCCACCCATGTCTTCTCCGAACACGGTCCGGCGGCTGAGATAAGGTCAGGCGTCTACGATCATTTCTTAGTTAAAGACTCGTTATTCAGACATCGTCCAGTCGACCGACCATCAAGCATAACTCCGAGCCCGGATCGACTTAAAGACCAGGCATTTGCATGTTCTGACTCTAACACATCCACGAATACTATCCGAAAGACTGCGATCAACGTTCAACCGACCATGGACCAGTCGCCCAAACACAAGAACCAAAAGAGTCGGCGGCTGGCCATTAATGCCAAAACCGGCGGCTGGAAGTTCGAATAAAGAACGGGCGGTTCAATCTCAAGAGTCGTAAAATGTTCGGAATACTAATCACGAGGAAAAAACACTATTCATCTCGAGACAAAGTTAACCGTGAAATCGAATTAAGTCTAACCGAGATTCGGATTACTATTCATCGAATTACTATTGGTCGGTTATAAAAGGCGGGCCAGATTTGGGTCAGAACGTGCAGGTGGATCACAGAAGATTTTCGGGCCGGATTTCGGACCCAAAAGGTTAGGTCGGCGGCTGGGAAGAAACCACAAAGTCCCACATCGAAAATATGTAGTCTTAGCGCCCTAGGATTGTCAGTATATATATGTACACTCATGTAAGGGTCAAAGCATCCCAAATCCGAGTATTAGGAGTTTTAGCAATATAAGACTTTTCAGCTTTTGCTAATTATTCTTGTACTTTCGGAAATTATCAATAAAATATCTCTTTTTACATTTTTCGGTCCTTTAGTTCTTTAAAATAGAATTTTCGAGCCCCCACAAAATATAAGTTTTGACAGTGTGAGTTTCGGCTCTCACACAGGCTCTCTCTGAAACGGATTCAGACATTGAGTTGGAACAGACTGATACTGTCACAACACTACCACTGGATTTTCCTGTGAATGTACCCGTGAATCAGCACTCCATGGTTACCCGAAGCAAGAACAAGATAGTCAAACCGATTCAAAAACTCACATTGGTGGCTCAGAAAACGTACTTCTCTGACAAGCTCCTGTCGTTGGCTTCGGATGATGCACCTACATGCATTACACATGCACTAAAAGATCACCGTTGGCGTGCGTCTGCAACAGATGAATTCAACTCTCAGGTTCGCAACCTCACGTGGCATTTGGTACCTCTGAATCCCTCCTACAATCTAGTCGGCTGTAAGTGGGTCTTCCGCACCAAACGTCGTCCAGATGGCTCTGTTGAAAGATTCAAATCCCGGTTAGTGGCTTAGGGGTTTCATCAGCGACCAGGAATTGATTTAAAGGACACGTACAGTCCAGTGATCAAACAACCTACCATCCTACTTGTTCTTGGACAAGTTGTAGCTCACGATTGGGATCTTCGACAGCTGGATGTGAATAATGCTTTCCTCCAAGGCAACCTCAACGAAGACGTTTACATGATTAAACCACCAGGTTTCGTGGATAAGGACAACCCGCATCATGTTTGCAAACTACAAAAGGCGATTTATGGACTCAAGCAAGCGCCACGAATGTGGTACCTGGAACTGAAAAACTTTCTTCTTCAGCTTGGGTTTCGTAACTCTCTTGCCGATACGTCATTGTTCATTCTCATTGTGGGCTCTGTAATTCTGTATGTCATCGTCTATGTTGATGATATAATTGTTACTGGAAACAACTCCAAGCGTGTCTCTCAGTTCATTGCTCTACTCAGCAAGCACTTCTCTCTCAAGGACCTAGGTGAACTGTCTTACTTCCTTGGCATTGAAGTTTAACGCACAGCTTCGGGTTTACTTCTCACGCAGCGCAAATACATCACCGATTTGCTGGCCAAAGCGAATATGACCAACGCCAAATCGGTCAGTTCTCCGATGGTGTCTACTGGCAATCTGCAACTCACGTATGGCACTGCTCTGTCTGACGGCACTGAATATCGGATGTTAGTGGGCAGCCTTCAGTACCTACACTTCACACGCCCTGACATTGCATTCTCTGTTAACAAATTGTCTCAGCTTATGCACAAACCAACCGATTTACATCTTCAGGCAGCAAAACGGGTTCTTCGTTATCAGACCGGAACTCGT
Organism: Isatis tinctoria; assembly: GCA_010577795.1. Lineage (NCBI taxonomy): Eukaryota > Viridiplantae > Streptophyta > Magnoliopsida > Brassicales > Brassicaceae > Isatis > Isatis tinctoria. Next base: position 12,046,354 of record CM021246.1, on the reverse strand, counting down.
GATCTGGGCATTGCCTTGAGGCGAGACAACATTCGCTCTCTCCATGCTTACTCTGACGCTGACTGGGCGGGAAATTGAGATGATTATACTTCAACAAGCGCCAACATTGTCTACTTAGGCTCCAACCCCATTGTCTGGTCATCTAATAAACAGAAGACAGTCGCAAGATCATCCACCGAAGCTGAGTACAGGTGCGTTGCACACACTGCAGCTGATCTGATATGGATTGTCTCTCTGATGAAAGAACTTGGCATCAAGTCCAATACACAACAAGTCATTTTCTGCGACAATGTCGGTGCCACTTACCTCTCCGCGAACCCGGTCTTTCACTCACGAATGAAACATGTTGCCTTGGACTATCACTTCATTCGTGAGCTTGTTCAGAGTGGCTTTCTTCGGGTAGCTCACATTTTGGCCAAGGACCAACTCGCGGATGCATTAACCAAACCGGTGTCACGTTCGTTACTGTCCAACCATTCTTCCAAGATGGGACTCTCTACCGGTCGTTCATCTTGCGGGGGCGTATAGATGATATCTTAATATCATCTTAATAACTCCTCATATATTTGATATGATACGATTTGATAAGTATATATCTTCTGTATATTCTCTCTATATACTCTCGGCCTCTCTATATAACATTGTACTCTGTATACATTATTAATCAAGCAAACACATTATTCTAAACCTATAGTCCGTGACAATTTGATAAGAGAGTTGTGCATGATGGTTACACCAACCGACACTCGTTTGAGCACAAAGGTAAAAAGATCACCTTGGTTCCATTGTCGCCCATGGAAGTGCACAAAGATCAGGTTCAGCTAAAGAAAAGTCGAGATGCTGACAAACCAAGTGAGGAACCGAAAGCCAAGAACTCCAACTTCCTAATCAAGCAAAGCCAGGTGAGAAAATCTCTACTCTCTCAACCTCTTTTCTCTTGCTTGTTTTCAAAGAAACACTAATGGCTTCTCTGACCTTGCACCGGAGATTCTGAGTGATCTTCAAGCCATTTTGCAGGAATATACATATGTGTTTCCTGATGAGAACCCCAAAGGTTTACCACCGATTAGAGGCATAGAGCACAAGATCGATCTTGTGCCCAGAGCTACCCTTCCAAACCGGCCAGCTTACCAAACTAATCCAGTAGAAAAAAGGAGCTTCAGAAGCAGAATGATGACTTTCTTGACAAAGGATACATCAACGAAAGTCCTAGTCCTTGTGTCGTACCAGTCTTACTCGTACCCAAGAAAGATGGGACATGGCGTATGTTCGTGGATTGTCGTGCCATAAACAACATTATGGTAAAGTATAGGCATCCCTTTCCCTGGATAGATGACATACTAGATGAGCTTCATGGATCCACTTTGTTTTCTAAGATAGATTTGAAAAGTGGCTATCACCAAATTCGCATGAAAGACGGTGATGAATGGAAAACTGCCTTTAAGAATAAGCTAGGATTGTATGAGTGGCTTGTGATGCCTTTTGGTCTAACTAATGCACCTAGTACCTTCATGCGCCTTATGAATCATGTTTTGAGATCATTTATAGGTCACTTTGTGGTAGTACACTTTGATGACATCTTAAGGTATAGCCGAAACCGAGAAGAGCATAAAGAACATTTGAAATCCATCTTAGATGTGATTAGGCAAGAAAGATTGTTCGCTAACTTGAAGAAATGCTCTATTGGAACAGAAAATCTTGTGCTCTTAGGATTTGTTGTAGGTACTGATGGAATTCGAGTTGATGAGGAAAAGATCAAAGCAGTCCGAGATTGGCCAAGTCCTAAGACCATTGGAGAGGTCCGGAGTTTTCATGGCTTAGCCGGATTCTATAGGAGGTTCGTGCCAAACTTCAGCACCATAGCAGCTCCCCTCACTGAGGTGATCAAGAAGAGTGTAGGATTCAAATGGGAGGAAGCGCAAGAAGAAGCATTTCAGACCTTAAAAGGGAAGTTAACCCAAGCACCTTTACTTATTCTTCCCGATTTTGCTAAGACCTTTGAAATCGAATGTGATGCCTCGGGATTGGGTATTGGTGTTGTGTTTATGCAGGAAAATAAGCCCATAGCCTACTTCAGTGAAAAGCTAGGAGGTGCCACACTCAACTACCCAACGTATGACAAAGAGCTTTATGCCTTGGTGAGAGCCCTTCAGACTTGGCAACACTATTTGTGGCCAAGGGAGTTTGTGATACACACGGATCACCACTCTTTGATACATCTTAAGGGGCAACAAAAGCTGAACAAGAGGCATGGATGCTGGGTGGAGTTCATTGAGACATTCCCACCACATGGCTGGGCGTCTTGAATTAGTGTTTGACGTTAAAGACATACCTCCTATTCCGGTTCATCTTCTGGCTGGCAGAGTGAACCTGAATAGGAGGTTTGTCTCCTATTCTGATTCATCTTCCTTATTAAGTATAATATTTTTAAAACATATTTATAGAAAATACATAAACAATATTCGATTTTTTTAATTAAAATATGATTAGATGATTTCATATTCGATTTTCCGAGTATGCATAATAAAAGTATATTTTATCTAGCCTTAACAATTTTTTTAAAATTATAATATTGATCACCAACAATGAATATATTATTACATTAACATTATTACTATATTTATAGAAAATACATGATAGATTGGATATATTATTCGGAAATCAAAAGAACCAAACCAAACCAAATCGAATGAGGAAGTATCGAACCGAAATAAATAATCATAAAAATCTAAATGATTTTCATATTTTTATATCTGGAATATCTAAAACCAAACTGAGAACCGAGATATCCATCTATATCCGAAATATGATATATATACCTTTACCAATTCGGCTCCCACCCTCGATTTTCCATCCAATCTTTAGTTATATATTTAGGTTTGAAATAATCAAATATCTAAAAATAAAATTCATTAATCAATAAAAATAGTTATATTCAGACCAAGATAGGCAAATAACCAAAATAATCAAATATTATTATACAAATCCGCATATTTCTATAATTTGAAATTTTACTTAAAAAATCATGGGTATTTGAGATTTATAAATAATATTTATCTAATATATATTATTTTGATATTATTTATTATTATTTGTATTTAATATATTTATCTACAAATGTAATCCGCACTTGTTGCATTTTTACCATTGAAATATTTTATTGTAAACCGCTATATGTTTTTTCATCAATCAAATCTTTGTGCATACCGCTTATTTTGTACAAACCGCATTTGTCCTGCATGAACCGTACTTGAACCGTAACGCATTATAAAACCGTTTTTTCCGCACAATCAAAAACGCTGTCACCATTTGGACCCTTAATAGAAAAGCTGATTAAAGTTTTTAAATATTATGGGTGCAAGTGCACTTCCTATTTACATGCTAGATTCTTCCCTAATTATAAGTGTATATTTTGCTACATGAGCTTACAAATTCTAGTACAAAGAGAAATATCTAAGAAATTGCTGCTTTGAGTTCTTCATGGTCTCTTGTGGCTACTGCTTTGATAATTCTTTGATATTGAATTCTTCCACAATTCAGATCCCAAGGTGCATGCAGTATATGCATATGCATGTTCCTAATGAAACGAACAAAAGAGGTTTTTGAATTAAGTCCCAATTATGATGTTGTTTGAAGGAGTTTTCGCTACATTCCCTGAACATCCGCTTGACACTATTTGTTTCATATTTGAATGCCTAATCAGTAACACAAATGATTATGCGTCTCTCCATTGACGTTTCCGTCTAGTTCTCCCAATAAAAATCTTGGCTTTTTGACGATTTTAGACAGGATGTGTGATAAACGAGTTTTAAACCCTTATTTCCTACTGCAAGTGCACAGCATACGAAGTAGTATTTAGGGGTCGATCCCACGAAGACCAGTTTCACACTTTGATCTAATGAGCTAAATCAAAAGCTAAGACAATTCAATTTTGTTTTTGGTTTTGTAAATAGTAAGTAATAAAAGTAAAATCGGTTGTAAAGATAATATTAAACAAGCGTTAGGTCAAGGAATATCGCAGGAGATTCAGAGCGAAAGATCAAACAACTATTCAGGAAATGATTAAGCATAAGTCTAGAACTAAAACACTAAGATAATATCGATCCATTCTCGTGGTATCAATATCTTTGTCTATCAACCTAGACTTCCTAACTCTCGTTGGTACTAGAAATTGTAGACAAGCTTTAAGGATAGGTTTGATTTGTTCACAATTCTCCAATACATCTACTCTCGCAGGTAATGAATAAATTGCTCACCAATGTTCTTTCTAGCAACCTAGCAACTCTCGCTGTCTAAGTTAAACCTAATATCATAAAATCAAGTGATCAATTCGATTTAAGCATTAAGAACAACGAAGGTGAAGACATCGATTTGAATAGCCTATTTGTGTTTAACCCTAAAACTCATGAACTCCTTTGACAAACATTAACCTAACTAAGAGATCTACTCAGACATGATTAAAGAAGAAGAAAACATAGAGATTATAGAGTTCATCATAAAAGCTTGAATAGATAATGAAAGCTGAAAATAACTTAATAAGAACTTGAACAAAGCATAAATATAGATAATAAGAACTTAAAGTAAACTTAATAGAACTTGATTAAAGCACAAAGATAAGTAATAAGAACTGAAAGTAAAACTTAATTAAAGCATAAATTTTAAAGCTTAAAAGAAACTAATAAGAACTTAATAAAAACATAAACATTAAAGCTTAAAAGAGAGAAGAAGCAATGTTTAGAAGCTAGAGAAGAGTGGGAGAAGAAGATGGTGTGTTTTGAAACATCAAGAGTGAGTTATATATATAGGCCAAGGTGTAGGGGAGTAGGTGAAGTAAGGAACGGTCGTTCTGATGGGAGAACGATCGTTCTCCGTGGTCGATCGAAGTAGGTAGTTGTAGGTGAGATGGGGAACGATCGTTCTTGGTGGAGAACGATCGTTCCATGCTTGGTTGTTGGTGGAGTAGGTGAGGTGTGGAACGATCGTTCTCTTCAGGGAACGGTCGTTCCTCTGCATTTGTCGGCAAGGTTGGTGAAGAGGGGAACGACCATTCTGTAGGGGGAACGGTGGTTATCCCTGGTCGTTCTCCCTTAGAACGGGCGTTCTCTTCAGTTGGTCCTTTTCTCGTGTTTTCCACATTAAATCGACTCGAACATGTCCGTAAACGCCAAACTCCATCGGAACTCCATAAAATCTGTAAAAAGACTCAAAACAAAAGAAAAGACTCGAAAAGCTAACGAAAGATGCAAATAAAAACTCAAACCGAATACTAAAAACAAATCAAAATATGTTAAAAATACATAATATCAACTCCCCCAACTAAAACCTTTGTTTGTCCTCAAACAAACTAAAGCTTAAACCGAGAAGAAATGTTTGAAAACATGGGAAAATCACTTATTCTTTAGAACCCTTAATCAACCAGCACTAGAGTAAGCCACATCAAACAGTACCAATTTAAGTTAAGACCTCTTGTAATTTTCCGCAGATTTACTAACCATCCAGATTCCAAACCGCAACCCATAAGAGTAATCTAAAATCCCCATTGCTGACCTTATTTAGTTTTACGTGCAGTCTCATCGAGGGACTATCGATCAAAGGACACATGGACTCTTACTCACCTAAGTACTGAATTTATGGATAGCCGGCTTCTAGTTTCCTTTCTCCCTCTTTTCTCGCTTCCAATCAGTCGATTTTTCCCTACTAGGGTATCATTTTATTTTTTTATCGACTGATTGTTCTTTTTTTTTTAAACTAGTATCCCATGATTTAACTACTTTTCAAAGCTATACCTCTTTTTTTTTTTAACTATTTTTAGAGACAATGAAGGGAAGAGAGAGGGAAACCATAATCACAGACTAGTCCTATCAGACCTAAGCAAGGAATCCGATTCAAAGTATACCAAGCCCCAATATGAGAAAAATTAAGTTCATTATATCTAGGCCAACTCTGGATCATCTAAACACTCAAACAGTATGGGGATAATGGAAGTTCAATTTTCCTTTGGAATTTCTTTTTGGTAGAATCCGCTGTCAATGGCTGTAAGAATGGTCACTAAAGTGGTAGCTAAAACAGTTTGTTCCAAAGAAAGATCATAATTCCCTAACTAAATTTTGACTCAATAAAACAGACGCAAAACAACTTTAAACAAGACAAGGAAAACGGAATTAGTACCAACACCCTCCCCCAGACTTACTTCACACCGTCCCGGTGTGAGAATAAAACAAGAGAAATGATGAGAAACGAAAAATTAATAATGGATTTGACAATGGTGAAGGGACAAGAAAACTTACCTGGAGACGTGCACCTTTTTTTTTGTGTGGATAGGCTGAAACAAAGAAAACCAAAACCAAAAATTAGTAGCAAAAGAAAAATAAAAGTTAGAGACACTTACCAGTGGGTTGCCTCCCACCAAGCGCTTGGTTTAACTCACTAGCTTGACTTTGGTGCCATGTATCAATCAGGTTGGGCTTGAGAGCTTGCTCCAAAACAAGCTCCATAATCAGGCATCCTCATGTTCAGAACCGTACTCAGCATTCCATTCACAACACCAGTACCCTTCTCTTTCAATTCTGATGGAAGAATAGCTCTAAATTTAGAGAAAGTTTTAAGATGACCTTTGCACTTCACCTTGTAGTCAACCGAGTTTCCATCATATCCTTGAGGGATCAAAGTCATTTGAGTACCTCCCGTAATCTTTTTGTACGGCACATTTTCTTGCGTTTTTGCCTTCTCCCTAAATTTCCCGGGTGGTGGAGCAGGTGCTTGCGGGATCGGAGCACGTGCTTCCTCGCTATCCACTGCAGAGATGCAAGAGGAATGTGTGGTGGTTCCTATGGGAAGGGCTTTGTAGAAGACCTTTTTATCAATCTTGGAAAAGCAGACTTGCCTATTCGACATATCGATGATTGCACCCACTGTAGCCATGAATGGTCTTCCAAGAAGTAAGGGCATGCCATAACCTTCTCGCATCTCAACAACCTGAAAATCAGTTGGAACTAGGCAATCCCCTATTCGGACAGGTAGATCGTGAATGCTGCCAGACGATGTTGTTGAGGAGGTGTTTGCAAATCGAAGAGTCATATGACTAGGCTTTACCTCTGAAATTTTCAACCTCTCTGCAATAGCCTTTGACATGAGATTGACGCTAGACCCAGAATCACAAAAAGCGTCCTTGAATTCAAATCCAGCAATGGAGCATGGGACCAAGAACTTTCCAGGATCTTCAACCTTAGGCAATACCCTCAATGCTGGTGGTGTACTCCTTGCTTCTACAAAGACTGCCTTAATCTCCTTCTGATCTCTAGGTAGAACTGGGTAAGGCACTTTAGGAATATAAACCCTTGCTGGAAGATTTTCTGCAGGTTTGGTGGGAGCATCTCGGGGGAGCATGTGCTTTGGGGTAGCGAGCAGGTGCTCTGTCGGAGAGATGGGGTGCTCACTCATTTTTTCTACGCCAGGAGAAAATATCTCTCCCTTGAGCGGGTGCTCCTCAGCCTGCTTCATAAGTTTTTCTGAGGATATGACATTTATCGCTGCAGAATTCAGTATCCTCCCACTTCTCATCTCAATTGCATTGATATACTCGTTCCTAGGATTCACCTCTGCTTTCCCCGGAAGAATTCCTGATGCCTCAGCAGTTTGACCAATCTGAATCTCAAGTTTCTTCATGTGAGTGCAAACGGCTTCAAACTTACTGTTGAGATCATTGTACATGCTTCTCTACCTTGATATCGACCTCATGAGCAGATTTATGTTGGTTGAGTAGAACCAAGTGCATAAGAGACTTCAGCTCGTCTTGAGAGTTAGACGCCGGAGCTTGCAAGCTCTGATTCTCCACATAGCCTCCATTCACGTAGTTCACCTCTGCGTGAGTACATGGTGTCCTCTTAACTGATTCAGCGGTTTGTGCAATCTGAGTGTCAAGCTGCTTCATGTGAGTCAATACTGCTTTGTACTTCCCATTAAGGTCCGCAAACATGGTGTCAACTTTTGTATTGATCTCAACCGCGGCTTTTTGCTGTCCCGCCAGTAGTTGTTGCATCATGTTCTTCAGCTCATCTTGGGAGCCGGTTGCTGAAGATGAAGGCTGCGGATTTGTGAAAGGTTGGGGCTGCGAGTTCATGAAGGGCTGCCTTTGTTGATTTCCTCCTTGGAATCGGTTCTGATTTGGGACGAATTGCCTACCCTGGTAGTTGTTGGAGTAGCCTTCCTGTAAGCCCATCTGATTCTGGCCTCCTTTCTTAGGGTAAACCTGGTCTTGAGGATTCTCCACATTGGTGCTCCTATAGGACAAATTCGGATGGGTATTGAAACCCTGAGTGTCGAAACTGCGGTTCTGTCCGAATCCTTGCCGGTTCACATAATTGACCTCCCTTCGATCATCACCGGTTCCTTCATTCTCATCCACAAGGTGGACCGATTTCTGGTTTCCTTTCAAGAGAAGGTTAACCTTGGCTGCGAGCTCCGCAATTTGCTTGGACTCCACGCTGTTGACCTTCTTCCTATCGTACTCCGGACTTTTGTTGCTGGAACTTGCGGGTAGGTTCTCGATCAGCTCCAGAGCTCCTTCCTTTGATTAGGAACGAATGGCCGGTTCTGGTAGTTGTTGGAGTAGTTCTTCTGAAAACCCATCTGTGGCTGATTTCCTTGCTTAGGATAAACTTGATCCTGTGGATTCTCCACATTGGTGCTCCTATAGGACAGGTTCGGATGAGTGTTGAAGCCTTAGTTGTTGAAACCGCGGTTCTGCCCGAAATTTTGTCTCGTCACGTAATTCACCTCCATCTGATCATTCCCTGTTTCTTCCTTATATGCTTGAGCGATAGGTGCTTCCCCATTCTCGTCCACAAAATGGACTGACTTCTGGTTCTTTTTTATCAAAAGGTTAACCAAGGCCGCGAGCTCATCAATCTTCTTGGAGTCCACACTGTTGGCCTTCTTTCTATCGTACTCTGGGCTTTTGTTGCTGGAACTTGCGGCTAGGTTCACGATCAGCTCCAGAGCTCCTTCCTTTGACTTAGTGTAGAAGTCACCGTTACTAGCTGCATTCAGGGCGTTTCTGTAGTCCCAATCTACTCCGTCATAGAAGGTGCTGAGCAGCTGCTCATCACTAAACCCATGGTGAGGGCACTCGCGCTTGTACTCCTTAAACCGCTCCCATGCTTCATTGAAGGATTCACCGGACTGTTGCTCGAATGAGGAGATCTTGTTCCTCAAGGCTGCAGTCTTGGATTTTGTGTAGAACTTATCCAAGAAGGCTGCTCGCGCATCAGCCCAAGTCGGTAGAGAGCCTGGTGGTAAAGATTTTAACCACCGTGATGCTTTTCCCGTAAGAGAAAAGGGGAAAAGCTTGCATTTCAAGAAATCTGGAGGCACACCATTGGAGCCGGTTGTGCTACAGATCTCTTCGAAGTTCTCGATGTGATCCATCGGAATCTCAGCAGGCAGACCGTGGAACAGGTGTTGCTTCACGAGGGCGATCATTTGAGCCTTGATTTCATGATCTTGCCTCTGGATGGTCGGGGTAACGATCGCAGATCGATCCTGGTAGTATGCGTGAGCTGCATCTTTGTCCCCGAAAGCAGGTTGTGCAAAGAGTTGACTCTCCTGTTGCAAGTGAAGCTGCTCCATGGTTGTCTGAAGTTGTTGCAGCTGAGCTGCGATGTCTGCTTGTCTGCCAATCTCTGAGTTGGCGGTGTCAGTCGTTTCTGCTTCTTGAACGGGTGTGTTGCGTCTTCTGCTTTTTCGTTCTCTCCTTCCTAGCTCGTCGTTTGTCAAGCAAAGAAGGTCCTCGTTGTTTTTGCTCCTTGTGCTCCTTGTGGACATGCACCTGAAACACAAAAACAAAGAAGAAAAGAAAACGAGTTCAGTAAAGTTCTTAGTCTAATATTTCAGCCGTAAACCAAAGGTGAAAATTTGGTCCCCGGCAACGGCGCCAAAAACTTGATACACGAGTTTTAAACCCTTATTTCCTACTGCAAGTGCACATCATACGAAGTAGTATTTAGGGGTCGATCCCACGAAGACCAGTTTCACACTTTGATCTAATGAGCTAAATCAAAAGCTAAGACAATTCAATTTTGTTTTTGGTTTTGTAAATAGTAAGTAATAAAAGCAAAATCGGTTGTAAAGATAATATTAAACAAGCGTTAGGTCAAGGAATATCGCAGGAGATTCAGAGCGAAGGATCAAACAACTATTCAGGAAATGATTAAGCATAAGTCTAGAACTCAAACACTAAGATAATATTGATCCACTCTCGTTGTATCAATATCTTTGTCTATCAACCTAGACTTCCTAACTCTCGTTGGTACTAGAAATCGTAGACAAGCTTTAAGGATAGGTTTGATCTGTTCACAATTCTCCAATACATCTACTCTCGCAGGTAATGAATAAATTGCTCACCAATGTTCTTTCTAGCAACCTAGCAACTCTCGCTGTCTAAGTTAAACCTAATATCATAAAATCAAGTGATCAATTCGATTTAAGCATTAAGAACAACAAAGGTGAAGACGTCGATTTGAATAGCCTATTTGTGTTTTACCCTAAAGCTCATGAACTCCTTTGACAAACCTTAACCTAACTAAGAGATCTACTCAGACATGATTAAAGAAGAAGAAAACATAGAGATTATAGAGTTCATCATAAAAGCTTGAATAGATAATGAAAGCTGAAAATAACTTAATAAGAACTTGAACAAAGCATAAATATAGATAATAAGAACTGAAAGTAAACTTAATAGAACTTGATTAAAGCACAAAGATAAGTAATAAGAACTGAAAGTAAAACTTAATTAAAGCATAAATGTTTAAAGCTTAAAAGAAACTAATAAGAACTTAATAAAAACATAAACATTAAAGCTTAAAAGAGAGAAGAAGCAATGTTTAGAAGCTAGAGAAGAGTGGGAGAAGAAGATGGTGTGTTTTGAAACATCAAGAGTGAGTTCTATATATAGGCCAAGGTGTAGGGGAGTAGGTGAAGTAAGGAACGGTCGTTCTGATGGGAGAACGATCGTTCTCCGTGGTCGATCGAAGTAGGTGGTTGTAGGTGAGATGGGGAACGATCGTTCTTGGTGGAGAACGGTCGTTCCATGCTTGGTTGTTGGTGGAGTAGGTGAGGTGTGGAACGATCGTTCTCTTCAGGGAACGGTCGTTCCTCTGCATTTGTCGGCAAGGTTGGTGGAGAGGGGAACGACCGTTCTGTAGGGGGAACGGTCGTTCTCCCTTAGAACGGGCGTTCTCTTCAGTTGGTCCTTTTCTCGTGTTTTCCACATTAAATCGACTCGAACATGTCCGTAAACGCCAAACTCCATCGGAACTCCATAAAATTTGTAAAAGACTCAAAACAAAAGAAAAGACTCGAAAAGCTAACGAAAGATGCAAATAAAAACTCAAACCGAATACTAAAAACAAATCAAAATATGTTAAAAATACATAATATCAACGTGATACGTTTCTTTCACATTTGTCACATATCACATACCTGAGGAAAAATATCATGTAGCACTAGGTGGGGCTAGGGGTGTCAAAATGGGTCAAGACCCATAGGTTGACCCAACCCAATTTGACCCATTAACCCAAATAAACTGTTTAATTTTGACCCAATAAGTTAGTGGGTCAACATATAAATGGATTAATGGATAAATGGGTTAACAAGTTAATGTGTCTACTGGGTTGGGTCAACCATGACCCATTAATTTTTTTTTCATTAAAACTCATATTACAACTTTTAAATTACAATTTAAATTTTTTAAAAAAATTGATGGGTTCATAGGTCAACCATTAACCCATCTAGTTAATGGGTCATGGGTTGACCCATGACCCATTTACTTTTAACCCATTTGGGTTATGGGTTGGGTTGACCCATTTGACCCATTTTGACACCCCTGGGTGGGGCCATCATATATTGGTTTAGGTATTTTAGTGGATTATTAATAATTGTTATTGGTTCCTTGATTTTAAAATCTATGTTAAAATCAAGTGTTATTGGTTATATGATTTGTAAATCCTAATTCAAATCAAATGTTATTCAATAATACAGATTTATTATTGAATTTGATTTTATAATGAATTCAAGTGGATTTTAAAATCAAGTGTTATTGGTTATATAATTTATAAATCCTAATTCAAATCAGATGTTATTCAATCATACAGATTTACTATTAATTTAATTTTATAATGAATTGGAGTGGATTTGAGTGGATTTCTTTATTAAAAAAAAACTAAAACTAAAATCCGAAGGAAAACTCTCGAATTTCTAAATTCTTATTAAAATTCACATACTAGATTTTGCAATTAGTATATTTTGCATAGATTTATAAATTCTATACAAATTTCTGAATCAAATAAATACATAAATACATAAAGCATATTATTGCAATGTGGAGCGATCATATTACTTACTAATATTGAAAACTAAGCATTATATAATTAAAAATAAGTTTGAGAACTAAGCTTTATATAATCAGATAGATATAAAATTGATTATGCTCAAATAGTATTACAAAGATTTCTATTTTTTGTTAATTTATTATTAAAAACATTATTACTATGTTAAAAGGAAAATAAAAATAAAAATATTTGTAAATCTGTTAGAGATATCTTTGTACGTGATCTTGAGCTATAGGAAAATAAATTCTCAAAGATAATATTGTGAAAAATAAATTGCTGGACCTGTCCCTTGAGTGGTTGTATAAATAGCCTACATATTTGCGTTTACTCGGACGCAGCCACAGAAATTTACAAATTCTCAAAAACCTAACTAATCAATTCCATGGCGAAACTCAAGGTTGCTGGGACATGGGGAGGCATCTTAGAGGTGGAACTCGAGAACTGGACTCTACGCATGTTGAGAGACGAAGTAGCTCAGCGATCGGGTCTCGATCCCGAATCAATCAAACTAATTTTCGCCGGAAAAATCCTCAAAGACGACGGCGATAACACTAAGACGCTTGCCCAGTTGGGTATTAAGGAAAACTCGAAGATCCTCTCTAGTCGTGGTGTAGCACCTGAAGAAAGCAAGTCGATCATGGCTGAGGAAGAACGGTCAAGACGTCTCTCCCGTGTCAAGTGAGTCTAAATTTTCTTTCAAGAACCCAACTTTGAGAATTATCTGATCATGTTTTTATCTTTATCGGTTGAATTTTCATGATTAAAGTGTATGTGATTGTTTTTGCAATAATCGGAAGATTCGAACTTCATCTCATAGAATTTGATACTAATTTTGCTTAGTAGTGTTGTTGTTATGGATAAATTTCATGATCATCTGTGTATCTTTTATTGTATTGGTCTACTGAGTCTTTGTAATGTAAGTTTTAATTAGTTCTTGATTTGCTTACAAGAACTAATTTTGCGAATTCTGATTCATAGACTAAAACTTTGTGATCGTATTGTTTTCTAATTTCATGATCATCTGTGTGTCTTTGGTTCATTGATCAAGTGAGTTTTTGTACCATCTTTCTAATCTCTCAACTGCTTATTGTGTGATTCATCGCTGAAACTGAAATTCTCAAAATTCAGATTCCTATGATAAAATCTGATCGTTGTCTGTCTATGTTAACCTTGCAGAGCTGCAGCTACAGCGTTGTCCAAAAGACATGCTGATGGTTCATTACCGATCGAAGACTATAACATAGAGCTGGAAGATCAAGGAGGTCATACAGTAAAGTTTGGAACAGAGACTGATCAGAGGTATTTGCTCAATCAGGTTGAAACACTAAACTGCTACTTGTATCCTTCTTACTAATGAAATCCGTTTGTTTTTTTTTTTTTTGTGTTTTGTTTTGCTTCACAGTGCCGTAATGATGGGTCTTATGTTACATACTAAGGGAAAGAGTTTAATGGAAAAGGAAATGTATTCTGATGCAGTAGAAGTGCTTGCTATGGCAGAGGTAAGTTGTTGCCATGGAATCAAGATTTTTGTTGCAAGTACATTTTTTTGTTGGGAGTGATTTTGAAACAGTTTTTGTTTGTTTGTTTTGCTTTATTTGTTTGTTTTGTAGGAATCGTTCTTGCTCTGTGATCCCAAGATTCTGGAGGTCGTTTCTCTATCCTTTGAATTTTATTTTTCATTATGTTACTTTCTGAATTGCCTCAATGGTTATTATTGGTTTTGATTTCTGAGTATCTTCTTACATAGCTGTAATATATTCTTACAGCTTGTTGACAACATCCCTATTATGGAAATCGACATTGTGTGGTGTTATTTCTTGCTCCGGGACATCAAATGCCTTTCAGATGCAAGCGTTCGCCTAGAGAAAGCAAGGAAAGGGCTAGAGCGTGCTCATGGGAAGGATCTCTCTCGTGTGAGACTCCTTCAAGCTGGTCAATGTCCAGAATTAGCACTGTGAGTCCAGTTTCATTACATTTCTTGTTTTGTACAGCGTTTAACATTTTTGTTTAAAAAGATTTTGTTTTTCTACTGGCTAGATATGTGAGACTGGAGTTACTAGAAGGTGTGGTGGCATATCACACTGGTCAAAATGATAAAGCTATGAAATCTCTGAAGTCCGCCCATGCGAAATTGTTGCAGGTCAGCGAGTTGTGTTCTGTAATATAACTTCACTCTTACTGATATTCAATTGTTAGTAGAGTTAATGTTGTTTGGTTATGTGATGCAGCTACAAATATCCGACGAAACGCTGTTCTTAGTTATGAGTATGGGCTTCCAGGCGAAGGATGCTAAGAGAGCTTTGCGACTGAACAATCAGGATATTGCGAGTTCTGTTGATTTCCTCATGGAAGAGAGGACCAAAAGAGCTCAAAAGCACAAGGATGATCTCCAGAGACAAAAAGATATACTGTATGTTGTTATTACCGAAATTGAACTAGTTATGATCTTCAACTGTAGTGACTTCATGATTTTCAAACAAGCTAACTAGAGCTGATATTTCAGTGAGCAGAAGACTTATGGAGTGACACCCATGAAGAAAGCTGTTGATATGAAGATGCTTGAGAGGCTCGTCTTGATTGGGTAAGCCTATAAGTACATCTTCTGTTGTTTATATAGATTTGCTAAGATAATATGAGTTTATTGATTCTTTCCAAACTCTTCGAAGAAAAGTTACGAAAAAAGTAAACAATGTTCACAAAATGCAAGCTCACTTTATATTGACAAGAGTGGTTAGCTTTGGAAGTAACTGTTCGGTTCTTTTGGATATCTGAATTTGAAATGTTTCATAGTAGTTTAAACATTGAGTATGACGTAAAGCGCTAACCTTTGCAGATATGCGAGGGATCTTGCTGCTGAATCCCTCCGGAGACATGAGAACGATTTTCAGAAAGCCCTTGATGCACTTACAAGCCCAGAGGATAATTCAAAAATACAGCTTTACATTGAATCAAGGAAAAGAAAACGACAAGAACAAATAGTAGGCATAACAGTCGAGGAGCTTGTTTCTATGGGCTTCGAACGAGGACAAGGTAACTTTCCCATCTTGATTGTTTCTCCAATTCTTTTATATTGTCAAAGTCAAGAATTTACTAAATCCCATTACATCTCTACTTTTGGCATTCAGCAAGCTCTGCTTTGGAGGCCGGTGGCAACCGAGAAGACATAATCCAAAGGCTACTATCTTTACCAGCAGCAAACTCTGGAACCGCCTCTGTTTCTGGCACTACTTTTACAGGTAATGAAGGAGCAGCGAGCAGCACCAACAATGAAACTGATGGTGGGGCAGAGCAGGATCTTGAGATGAAGGATGAAACAATGGATGAAAATGCAAACAGAGGAAGCACAACCGGTGAAACTGATGGTGAGGAGGAAGAGCGAGACTCTGAGATAGAAGATGAAATAGCAAATGATATTGCAAAGGTCGATGCTTTGTCGTCTTATGATATCAATCTTGACAAGGAGATTGAAGCTGTGAACGAGTACCTGGGCATGTTAGATGCATCCCAGGTTTCTGGTTGAAGAGAAGCTTTGATACTGAAGGTTGTATATAAATTGCAGTGCCAATCTGGGTTGGTATGGTACCTTACTTGCATTAGTATTTAGTATGATTGGCTGTGGAAAAACTGATTTGATGAGAATGGTTTTATAACAATAGTATCTAGTTGCTTTGGTTTTTTTCTTGGACAAAATCTAGTTGTTCTTTCGGTAGTTTTTTTAACAAATGTTCCTGATTATATATATGGTTTTAACACAATTAAACAGGTATTTTACCGGTTTTGCGATCCAATTAAGACTGATAAACTAAAATTATATCCCCCAATTACTTAACCCCCAAAATTATCTTCATTGATTTCCATTAGATTTCGAAAAAGTCAAAAGGAACCCTTTATGGGCTTAGGTACATCTTGTTCACTTAGTGTCTTTGGCTTTGTTGAATAGTGAGATCAAGTTGGGAAAGAACACTTTCTTTAGTGAAATCTCTTCGGGAAACACCATTTAACCTACCTTTTTATCTTAATCCGCCGCTTTAACTAGGGTTTCCTCTGTTCTTCTTGTTTAAGGCAGATAAGATCAAATCCCATTTACTGCAGGTGGTTAAGAGTTAAGAAGTCTTTATGTCAGCAGAGATGGATCGCGCCTTAATGGCGTTGTCCTTAGAAGAAGAAGTAGATGAGCCTTTCATAATGCCAAATCTCCTAGGTTACAGCTCCAACGAAACCAATAAACTCAGCCTAATTGGTCGTATGCTCAACCCAGATTGCCAGAAAATGTCTCATCTCATTCGGGAGATACCTAGAAAATGGGGGAAGGAAGGAAAAGTCAGAGATATTACGCTGACAAAGGAAAGATTTCAGTTCATCTTCCAACAGGAACATGATTTGGTAGAGGCGATGGATAAGGGAGTTCAAACCAGCAATGAATGGCCAGTTGCTCTTGAAAGATGGGTTGAACATCCTCCAGAAGATTCTTTACAGATAATTCCCATATGGATCCAAATAAGTAGGATTCCAAGTTAACTACCACACCCTGGAGGCGATTACTGCTCTTGCTGATATTATCGGGAAAACAGATGTAGTGCTCTTTGATCCAACAAAATCCCAGCTCAAAGAGTATGTTAGAGCCCGTGTTTTTTTCAATGTTGCAAGGCCACTCAAGAGGGCTCAAGTAGTCAACTTTCCAGATGGAACATCATCTGTCATCCATTTTCATTACGAAAAAATTCAGAAGCGTTGTTTTACCTGCTATCGATTGACCCATGAACAGAATAAGTGTCCTCTGTTAGCGAAGAGGAAGAAGGAAGACGAGCTCAGAAGATCCAACAAGAATATCTTGACCAAGCATCAAGCTTCGGTTACCCCTTTGGTTATTGTGGAGCCAATTCTAAAAGAAGGTGATCCTCTTGTTGGAGTTTTAAAGGAAAATCAAGTCGGTCTAGATCTTCAAACGGGAAGGCCTAAAATTGCCAAGGAGGTTCTTGATGAGATGAGGCAATATCTTTTAACAGCAAATGAGGATGCCCAATCAACCAAAGAAGAAAGAGTAAAGAGAACAGTTAAAGAAGCAGAAAGCAATCCGATTACTCAGAAGACTGTTTTACGACTTGAACCTTTACCCTTGGTCTCTGATATTCTGGATTTTGGAAAGGGTCCAGTTTTTGACTATGGATTAAAGAATGATATTATGGCTGCCAAAAAGAATAAAGGGCAAGATGATAAACCAATGAAAGAAGCTCTTCAGTCTGGTAATGCGATGAGATGGGAACCAGTTGATCTCAATGCGCCTGTGCAGAGTGAAGAATTAATCTATAAAGAAGGACATCGAGCTTTTTCTATGAGTTCAACGGGTTTTAACACTGGCTTCTCGGAGCCATGTTATTACGGGACTTCCAAGAAAAAAGCACCAGTGAGAAGAAGGCCTTACAAGGCAAGAAGAAGACCAGGCGGAAACAATCAGCAGCATCAGGATCTGAATTCTCTGTCGGAAAAACAAAAAGGCAAAAGGGTGGAAACAAGTAAAAAGAGAAAGGGTGCGAATGAAGATGGTGAACTTGAATTCGTAAGCAATAAGAAAAGCCAGAAGACGGTCCCAAGTGAGGGACTGTCAAACCAGTAATGAGCATCATTAGCTAGAATTGTCAAGCCATTGGCCGGGTTGATGGCTTGACTTTTCCCAGACTCGAGGAACTGCGTAAAAAAATTTTCCCGAGTTATTTTTCTTGATGGAGACAAATAAAAGTAGAGATGAAATGGTGGATATTCAGGAGTGGCTTGGTTACAGTGGTGTTTATACTGTTGAACCTGTGGGGCGCAGTGGGGGGCTTGCTCTTCTTTGGAAAAGTTCTGTAAATATTGAATTTCTTAGTATGGATAAAAATCTTTTGGATGTGAAAGTCGAGTTTGGAGCAATAAATTTTTTCCTCTCGTGTTTATGGAGCTCCTCTTGTCAAGTACAGATCTTATGTGTGGGAGAGAATCACCAGAATTGGGATAAGTAGGAACGAAAGTTGGTGTATGATAGGGGATTTCAACAACATTCTTCACAACGGTGAGAAATTGGGTGGTCCTAGACGTGGTGACAAGGTTTTTCAACCCTTTGGTGATATGTTGAAAGCGTGTGATATGCTTGAGCTTCAAAGTCAGGGTAACATGTTTACTTGGGGGGGGGGGGGGAATGAGGTATGAACAATGGATCCAGTGCAGACTTGATCGGTGTTTTGGCAATACTGAGTGGCATAAATTATTTCCGGCTTCTAATCAACTCTTCCTTGATAAAAGAGGGTCTGATCACCGCCCTGTTCTAATGAAGATGAAGGAATCTCAAGAGAGATACAGAGGGTGCTTCCGGTTTGACAAACGATTACTACATCATCCAGGGGTCAAAGAAGCAGTTGTGCATGCATGGTGTAAGCCGAGTAGGGGTTTTTCGTTGAAGGTAGCTGACAGGCTTAAGTCTTGTAGAAAATCTCTCAGCAAATGGAAGAAAAGTAACAACTTGAATGCGAGAGATAAGGTTAATCAGGTGGAAGTAGATCTTGAGGCAGAGCAATCATCAATGTCTCCTAGTTTCATGCATATGGATTATCTGAAAAAAGACCTTCTGAAAGCTTACAAAGATGAAGAAAGATACTGGAAACTTAGAAGCAAAGAGCACGGGCTCAGAAGTGGGGATAGAAACTCAAGATATTTCCATGAAGTTGTTAAATTCAGAAGAGCAAGAAAAAGAATTGAGAAACTTATGGATGAACGTGGGCAGTTCCAGTGGTCTGAGGCGGCTAAAGGACAGGTTGCGGTTGATTATTTCAACAGACTATTCACTTCAACCAACCCAGAGAACTTTGAATCATTTTTCCAAGGCTTCAAACCGAGAGTATCTGATGCGATGAATGAGGAATTGACAAAGCGAGTTACTAAAGAAGAAATCAAAGAGGTCATTTTCTCGGTTAAAGCTTCGAGCGCACCTGGACCAGATGGTATGTCTGGATTGTTTTTCCAACACTACTGGTCTACTATAGGTGATCAGGTTACCACGGAGATTCAGGGGTTTTTTAATACTGGAGTCATGCCTTCAGAATGGAATTACACTCACCTATGTTTGCTTCCCAAAACTGAAAATCCTTCGGAGATGGCTAACTTACGACCAATAAGCCTTTGTTCTGTTCTTTACAAAGCGATCTCCAAAATTCTGGTACGACGTCTGCAACCATTGTTAGCTGATCTAGTCTGTGACTCTCAATCAGCGTTTGTATCAGAAAGACTCATCTCCGACAATATTCTGATAGCACATGAGCTAGTTCACGGTCTCGGCAAGCATCCGACTATATCTAAAGATTTTGTGGCCCTAAAGTCAGACATGGCGAAAGCATACGACCTGGTGGAATGAGGATATATTAAAGCCTTGCTATCAGCGATGGGGTTTAGACGAATTTGGATTGAATGGGTCATGAGTTGCTTAACATCTGTGTCCTTCTCGGTTTTGATAAATGACCAGCCGCATGGAATGATAACCCCACAGAGAGGACTCAGGCAAGGCGATCCCTTATCGCCGTTTCTTTTTGTTCTCTGTACATAAGGTTTATCTCACCTATTACATACTGCAGAGAATGATGGGCTTTTGACTGGAATCAGTTTTGGCAGTGAAGGACCATCGATCTCTCATTTTCTTTTTGCAGATGACTCCCTTTTTTTGTGCAGAGCTTCAAATGAAGAATGTTATATTCTAAAGAATATACTGAAACGCTATGGTGAGGCAACTGGTCAGGAGATCAATGTAAGAAAGTCTTCAATAACTTTTGGAGACAAAGTTGCTATGGAGAAGAGGAAAACAATTCAAGAGTCCTTCCAAATCTTTAGCGAAGGAGGAGCTGGAACGTATTTGGGGCTGCCAGAGTGCCTTAGCGGTTCCAAAGTCCAATTATTTACTTATATCAAGGATAATCTGAAGAAAAGGATGGATGGTTGGTTTGGGAGATTGTTATCTCAAGGTGGCAAAGATATTTTGTTAAAGGCTGTGGCATTGGCTATGCCTATTTACACAATGAGTTGTTTCCGGTTACCAAAAACCATCTGTGCAAATCTGGTTTCGGCAATGACACACTATTGGTAGAGTTCACGGGAGAATGTAAGGAAGATTCCTTGGATCAGTTGAGAAAAATTATGTTTACCAAAAGGTTTGGGAGGTGTTGGTTTCAAGGACTTGCAAGTCTTTAATCAATCACTTTTAGCAAAACAGGCATGGAGAATATTAACTGAACCTAACAGTCTTGTTGGGGTCGAAATCCCCTCATCGAAGATTGACGGAACGAGAAGTCAAGGTCGAGATCAAATGGAACTTATCCCGAACATGTACCGGACGAGCTAAGGCCAACTGCCCACGACCCGTCCAAGACACGAACCGGCGGCTGGGATAAGGCCAGCCGCCGGGTCTTTCTCAAGCACCAACCGGCAGCTGGGATATGGCCAGCTGCCGGGTCTTCTTCGTCCACGGCCGGCGGCTGGGATAAGGCCAGCAGCCGGGTCTTCTTCGTCCACGGACGGCGGCTGGGATAAGGCCAGCCGCCGGGTCTTCTTCGTCCACGGCCGGTGGCTGGGATAAGGCCAGCCGCCGGGTCTTCTTCGTCCCCGGCCGGTGGCTGGGATAAGGCCATCCGCCCACGATCATTTCTCATTATCCGAATATCATCCAATCCACCGACCATCAAACATAACTCTAAGATTATGCATTTGCGTGTTCTGACTCCAAGACGTCCATAAACATTTTCCGAAGGACCGTGACCAACATCCAGCCGTCCGTGGACCAGTCGCCGAAGCACACGAGCCAAAGGAACCGGCGGCTGGCCGTCAATACGAAAACCCGGCGGCTGGAAGTTCAAACAAAGAACGGGCGGTTCAAATCTCAAAAGTCGTAAAACGTTCGGAATACTGTTTACGCGGGAAAAACCGTTAAAAACACTATTCATCTCGAGACAAAGTTAACCGAAAAATCAAATTAAGTTTAAACCGAGATTCGGATTACTATTCATCGGATTACTATTCACCTGTTTACTATTCATCGGTGGGCCAGATTTGGGTCAGAACGCGCAGACGGATCACGGAAGACTCTCGGGCCGGATATCGGGCCCAAAAGGTTAGGTCGGCGGCGGGGAAGGAAACCACAAAGTCCCGCATTGAAAATCCGAAGTCTCAGCATCCTAGGATTGTCAGTATATATATGTACGCTCATGTAAGGGTTAAATCCATACCAAATCTGAGTATTAGGAGTTTTAGCAATATAAGACTTTTCAGCTTTTGCTAATTAATCTTGTACTTTCGGAAATCATCAATAAAATCTCTCTCTTTACATTTTCGGTCCTTTAAATCTTTAAAAATAGAATTTTCGAGCCCCCATAAATTATAAGTTTTGAGAGTGTGAGTTTCGGCTCTCACAGTTTGGCGCCGTCTGTGGGGACGAGAAATATTCTCAACTCTTAGAACGAGAGGATACGGAACGAAGACAATGACCAGAAGAACCGACGATATCACCAACCAACCGGCTGGAGCAGCCGCCACGGGAACGGCATGAACTGGAATTCCCGCCATCGGTACATCAACCGGCCGGGACATCCGCCGACGGAGCGTTCGTTATTACCGGGACCTCCGCCAACGCGCTAACTAGGTTTGGAATGCCGATCGAAGACACGGTCATCACGGGAACGGCCAACGCCGCCCCAGAGATCGCGGCGATCACCGAGCTGAGGAACATGGTGGCCGAAATCACGGAGCGGCAAAACAGGCAAGAGAGAACGGCCGCGCAAGAAAGATCAGCTTCCCAGGAACTATCGCGTGGCCCCCGGACTTTCGAAGCAAGACGCCTGATTTTTACCCCACGAGCGGATCCCCCGGGCCGTCAGAATCCCGATGAGTGGACCCCAGTCGGAACAAGGAGAGAACCATCAGAACCACCTCTGCTGCACCGGAAAAGCGCCACAAGGCGAACCGCCGGACAGCCAGCTTCCACGGTGACCAACGGTGAAAACCCGAGAGACACCGCAAACGGAGACGACAGGGAGGAAAGCGAAACCGACGACGAAGCTGGAGATCTAAACGTGGACGAGGAAGAGCTCCGATGGATCGAAGAGCTGGAAAAGGCGGAACGAGAGGCCCGAGCTAATCGATCCGCCAGCCAAAGGGACGAGTTGGACGAGCTCTGTGCCCGTTTGGAACTCACCACGAGTCAGATGAAGGAGGTAAGGTCGCAAGTCCATAAAGCGACAAGTGCGGCCTTGGAAATCGACCGCGTCTTAGAGGAAACGCAAAAGATCCCGTTCACTTCAAGGATCACAAGTGTTAGACTTTCTGACCAGGGAAAAATCCGAATCCCTTTTTATGACGGGACGACCGATCCAAAGGCTCACATGACAGCCTTCCACATCGCTATGGGACGGGCTAGATTCAAACCCGAAGAAAGAGACGCCGGATTCTGCCTCCTCTTCGTGGAACATCTGAAAGGATCGGCCCTGTCGTGGTTCTCGAGGCTAGAAAGAGACTCGATCGATGGTTTCGACCGATTGTCGGTAGCTTTTCTGAAGCATTACTCACTGTTCATAAGACAGTCAACATCCGACGCGGACCTCTACTCACTATTGCAGGGGCCCGAAGAATGCCTTCGAGATATCATCGAAAGATTTAAGGTGATTGTCTCGAAGATTGACGGCCTAAGCAACAGTGGCGCAATTAATGCCTTGAAGAAGTCCTTGCTGAAGACCTCAAGCTTCCGAAAGGAAATTACCGTGAATCCGCCGGTAACCATTCAAGATGCTCTCCACCGCAGTTCAAATTTCGTAATCTACGAGGAAGAAATGGGGGTCCTGGCCGGAAAGCACCAATCCTCGAAATTGGTCGCCAAAGGCACGGTGCAACCTTCTAACGTTCCAAACGAGAGAAGAAGTAGGCGGATCAGCCGAGACGAAGAACCCAACCCGGGCGGAGCACATAACTACCAAATAAACATGGAGAGACCATCTGACGGGCGCAGCAAAGGGCCGTGGAATACGTGGACTCGACCAGGATTCGACGAGAACGCCTTCTGTACCTTCCACAAGATAAAAGGCCACTCAACCGAAAACTGCAGGACCGTCGGAAGAAGGCTCGCGGCAAAACTATTAACCGGGGAACTCAGGAACGGAGTAACCCTCAAGAGTCTCAGAGCTATCGAAGAAGACGTTGGCGCCCCGGACGGACGGCCTAACCAGGGACGTCCCGAAAGGCCCGACGAGGATACCCCCAAACGGGGAAGGAGACCGAACGGAGACGACTCCGCCGCAAACCGCAGGAGGATCCACATGATCATCGGATGGTCTCAGTACTGCCGAGACACAGTGGCCTCGATAAAGGCGTTCCTAAGAAGAGGAGACAAGGAGTGAAACCCGCGAGAGCCGGTCACCGAAAATGATGACCGGATCGCCTTTCACGAAAAAGACGCCGAAGGCCTTGGCCAACCTCACGATGACCCATTGGTGGTAGAGCTGGATATCAACGACCATGACGTCTCCCGGGTCTTGATCGACACCGGAAGTTCGGTGGACGTCATTTTTCGGGAGACACTTCAAAGGATGAAGGTGGATCCGTCAATGATAAAGCCCAATCCAAGGTCGCTGACCGGATTCTCTGGCGAAGTCACAATGACGGACGGAAAAATCCAGCTCCCGGTTCGTGCCGGTGGAATCACGAAAATCGTTAACTTCGCGGTGACAAACCACCCCACGATTTATAACGTGATAATGGGAACTCCCTGGATCAATTCAATGCGAGCGATCCCGTCAACTTACCATCTCTGCCTGAAATTCACGATACCAAACGGAATCAAGACTGTTTGGGGAAATCAGAATGAGGCCCGAATCTGTTTTCTGGCAGAGCACAAGTTCCGGAATCCGACCATCTCGCAGAGAGAGAACCCGAAAAGGAAGAATGAAGACGAAGTCCCTGCACTGGGAAAGAAAGTGAGTAGAACCGAACAGTTCGAGAAAACGGAGGTTCCACCCACGGAAACTGAAATCAACCAAGAGGAGAAGAAAACTGCCGAAATAAAACCAGAAACCGTCGAAGCTGCGACGGACAACTCCATTACCAAGACTTAGCCGTCTCCTCGCCACCAAAAAAAAAAACGGAACTACGGGTGACTTGATCCCTTTTCACGAAGGGTACGTTGGCAGCTCGCTTAAAAAACGAGTTCAGTTGCCCCTCTCCTTAAAAAAGGGGGGGGGGAGTGGGTCTGTATATACATACTCCCAAATTTTCGCGAACAAATCAAGGAGATGGACATTGGGACTTAGCATCTCATAACACATCCAAAGTTTGAAAAAGTTCCTGAAAACACCATTCCGACAAACATCGAGACTTAGCATCTCGAAACTTGATCCGGAAAACGAAGGATCCAGAAAAACCCGAGGAAAATGAACATTGAGACTTAGTATCTCATAACACATCTTTAACTCGAACTTAAAATCGGATAAACATCGAGACTTAGCATCTCGTAACTTATCAATGACCGCCAACCAATCAAGATATTTCTCCCGAATACTCTCCAATGAATCCGTCTGTTGCTGGCCACAACAAGACTATCTCTTAAAACCATGGTTCTCTTAACATCCCACAGAGGATAAGACTAGCGCGCTATACAAATTTCCGGATTAACATCCGAAGGGCGTAACCTGACATCTCGCGATCCTGCAGGAAGCGCCCAAGACGGTGTTCTGTTTAGTTTACTTTCACTTGCGCTTCGCATAGGCAAATAGTGTGAAGCGTGAGAAACGAAGTAAACTCTCTAAACCCACTAAAGCGCCTGACATGGAACACTGGTCAAAGACATCTCGAGAACGCAGTATCAAACCGGCTCTGATGCGAGATCTTAAAAGCGTTCAGTCGAAAGAGGGGTCTGAACAAGCTTGGTCCCCTACGACAACAAAAGACTGCGTTAAACCCAGGGATATTCGCAAATACGAACTGGTCTAAAGTTCGAGTGTCCGGGACAACACTCCAACGCAATATCAATCAGCTCCGAAACGGGCCAGCCGCCCGAATAATGGGCCAGCCGCCCTTCACTCTACAAAACGGGCCAGCCGCCCATCCTCCATAGAGAGACGGGCCAGCCGCCCTTCGCTCTACAAAACAGGCCAGCCGCCCGTCCTCCGTAGAGAGACGGGCCAGCCGCCCTTCACTCTACAAAATGGGCCAGCCGCCCTCTGGGAAGAAAGACATACCGGCCGCCCATCTTCTCCTTTATCAAGACTATAAAAGAGAAGCAAGCAAAGAAGTCCATAACAATTAAAGACAATAGAAGATAGATAATAAATCTCCATGAAAGGAGATATAAGTGATCGAGTCCGGTTGACAAAGCAAATACAATAAGAAGGGTCTAAAAACTCGAACATAACGGAAACACAAAATACAAGGCCAAAGCCTAATCATACTCAACAAGAGGAGTAGGAGCTCCGTAGTCCAAAGCCTCAGCATCCGGGGACTGGCACGGAGAAACAGGAGAGCATACCAAGTAGCTGTCGAGAACGGCAGCAGTCCGATCATAGGAGCCGACCCAGGCTCCTCCTTTGAGCCGCTCTAATGATGTCTCCAGCTCTCCTTCTTCCTCCTCGACCTTGGACTTCCCGGACTTGATGTCCCGGACTAGGTCAAGGTTCGAGCCGACCTCAGACAAAGCAGTCTCGCCGTACTTCGCCTGACGCATCCCTCGATACGGAGACGGTACTTTTCCACCAACTCCCAGCGGCATTTCTTAAGCGCCAGCTCCATCTTCCGCTCAGCTTCCGCGAGCGCCTTCTTGAGCTCTTTCTGAGATCTTCTCTCCACATTCCGAAGTTTGACTTCCAGGGCCTTGATCTTTTTGTCCTTCTTCCGGGACTCTTTCTCCGAGACTTCCAAGGCAACCTGGGTCGCATGAGCTCGGGTGGCAACCTGAATCAAAGAAAATCGAATATCAGCAAAGACCAAACTGTGTCAAAACAAATCTAAAGGAAAAAAGAATTACCATCATAAGGCCAGAGGACAGGTCTCTGTAAGCTGTTGAACGATCAAACGGCACAGCAGAGGTCGGAGCCAACGCTCCGAAGTAGTCCACGACCTTCACGGACTCGGTTGGATCTCCTCCTGCCGCCTTGCGAGCGTCGAAAAGGAGACCATGATCAGACGCCACGACCGTCCGAGCCACTTTGCCCTTCCTCGGATGATCCGGGCTGTTGGAAGCTCCCTTCCCTTTATCCGCAACAGCGGCACAAGCAGAGCCCTGAGGAGCAGCTACCTGTTCCTCGGGCACGCCATGGAAATCAGGCCCGGGCGGTAAAACAAAACCGGACGCCGGGTCAAACTCAGCCGCCCCTCCGGACGGTCCAGCTTCACCATATTTCTGCTGGCGATGCTTCCAAACACCCTCCATGCCGGGGTATGTCGCCATCGGATCGATAAAGTCGGGGCCCTTCGGAGGAGCGCGGCCTTCTAGAATATCTTTCGCGTCCAGAAAGTGTCGCCAAAGATCAGGACACTCCCAATCTATCTTCTTCTTATCAACTTCTTCAAAGATATCTTCGACTCCGGAAACTCTATGAGCGAAAGGATCACGAACTAAAGAAAGAAGAGAAGAAAAAATGCAAAGTTGAGAGAAATGAAATTGTGAAGGATGAAACAAAGGAGTGAGGACTACTTATAGAAAAAATTCACAAAAAGACGAAACGCTTACGTGGCAAGCTCCACTCGGTCCTAACCGAGCCGCCGAAGTCGAAACCAACCGTCAGCGGGCTGCGCTTCACGTAGAAAAACTGGTTCCGCGAAGCTTTACAATTACTCCGACGGTTGGTGTAGAAACGCTTTACATTCTTCCGAACATTAACCGAGCAGAAGAAATCCGACTTAGAAATCTTTCTCAATGAAAAGAAATTCCTTATAAGGTCACCTTCCAGCTTGATTCCGCATTAAGCACAACGGACCACGAGTCCATCAAAATCCTCATGGCGGACGGAACAAGTTGGGAGATCGCGACCCCATACAACTCGAGAAATTCGAAGATAGCTCTTGGGATCGGGAACCAGAAGAAAGCTTCGTAAAACATCGATTCATACATGGCGAAATATCCTTTTGGCGCCTTGTTCATCCTATCCCCGTCTTTTGGGAGACGAAACTTGATCTTGTCCGAAATCCGGAAGTCATATCTAAGCTCGGCCAATGAGTCCGGATTGCTGAGAGTTGGTCCGTGCTTGAACCCCTCAGATATCGATCTGTACCCCGAAGACGGGCCAGGTTTCTGAAACCGCCAAGCAAAAATATCTTCTCCCCAATAAGCTTTGGCTTCACCGGGAGAACGACACTCGGACTTCACTTCCGAATGCACAAAGATAGGCACCTCTGGGTGATCTGATCTGACTTCTTCTTCAGACATGACCAAGTCATTACCCTCCTCTGGCCACGTACAATGATGTTTAGAGGGAACCAGAGATCGGGACGGCCATGCACGCCATCCGCCGTTGTCCTCAACATGCTGAGAAGGGGTCCAAACGCCACGTACTATGCTCATCGAGAAGTGCCGGACGACCTCTCTAAGACACCTCCAGAGCCGAGTGCCAACCTTGATACGGCCACTACGCCAGCCGCCCTCTTGGAAGCGTTCTTAGAGCCAGCCGCCCGCCTGGAGCCGGACGCCCTCTTCGAGCCGGACGCCCTACACGTCAAATCACCAATCCCGGCCGCCGGCTCGGGTATGTTCTCAATCCCGACCACCGGCTCGGGCATGTTCTCAATCCCAACCGCCGTCTCGGGCACGTTCTCAATGCCGGCCGCCGTCTCTTGCACGTTCTCAATCCCGGCCGCCCATTGCTGAATCTCTCCCTGGACGGGCTCCCATTGAGGAACGTTAGCAAAACCAAGCGTTCCTTGAGCGTTGCTTGGGCCAGCCGCCCACTGAGGAACACCTTCGGGGTCGGATGCTGCTTGTGGAATGGCATCCTCTCCAGCCGCCAGCAATTCGTCCACAAGTGCCGTATCCTGCTCCGCGGACGCAAAATCAAACTCAAACTGATTATTCATTATGGCGTCGAAGTTAAGTTCGAAGGGAGAGCCTCTTTCATCAGCCATTTATAAGGAAAAATTTTCAAAGGAAATATTTGAAGAAGAAGACTTGAAAAGAGAAGGGAAGTGTGAAAAAATGAGAATGAAGCCACACCTTTGAATTTGATATAGCAAACATGGCACGAACTTCCATGGACTGTACTTTGACAAGACACTAAAGAGAAGCGGATGAACGGACGAACGGAAAAACTCCTTGCATTCCCGTTTCAGTCAATCCCGATAAAACTCCCAGCTCGGAGCTCCTTTCTCCAGACCATGGAAGCAAAGAGCTGGGGGGCTAACTGTTGGGGTCGAAAACCCCTCCTCGAAGATTGACGGAACGAGAAGTCAAGGTCGAGATCAAATGGAACTTATCCCGAACATGGACCGGACGAGCTAAGGCCAACTGCCCACGACCCGTCCAAGACACGAACCGGCGGCTAGGATAAGGCCAGCCGTCGGGTCTTCTTCGTCCACGGCCGGCGGCTGGGATAATGCCAGCCGCCGGGTCTTCTTCGTCCACGGCCGGCGGCTGGGATAAGGCCAGCCGCCGGGTCTTCTTCGTCCACGGCCGGCGGCTGGGATAAGGCCAGCCGCCGGGTCTTCTTCGTCCACGGCCGGCGGCTGGGATAAGGCCAGCCGCCGGGTCTTCTTCGTCCACGGCCGGCGGCTGGGTTAAGGCCAGTAGCCGGGTCTTCTTCGTCCACGGCCGGCGGCTGGGATAAGGCCAGCCGCCGGGTCTTCTTCGTCCACGGCCTGCGGCTGGGATAAGGCCAGCCGCCGGGTCTTCTTCGTCCACGGCCGGAAGCTGAGATAAGGCCAGCCGCCCACGATCTCATTATCTGAACATCGTCCAGTCGACCGACCGTCAAACATAACTCTAAGCCCGTACTGACTCGAAGATTATGCATTTGCGTGTTCTGACTCCAAGACGTCCATAAACATTTTCTGAAGGACCATGACCAACATCCAGCCGTCCGTGGACCAGTCGCCGAAGCACACGAGCCAAAGGAACCGGCGGCTGCCCGTCAATACGAAAACCCGGTGGCTGGAAGTTCAAACAAAGAACGGGCGGTTCAAATCTCAAAAGTCGTAAAACGTTCGGAATACTATTTACGCGGGAAAAACCGTTAAAAACACTATTCATCTCGAGACAAAGTTAACCGAAAAATCAAATTAAGTCTAAACCGAGATTTGGATTACTATTCACCTGTTTACTATTCATCGGCGGGCCAGATTTGGGTCAGAACGCGCAGAGGGATCACGGAAGACTCTCGGGCCGGATATCGGGCCCAAAAGGTTAGGTCGGTGGCTGGGAAGGAAACCACAAAGTCCCACATCGAAAATCTGAAGTCTCAGCATCCTAGGGTTGTCAGTATATATATGTACGCTCATGTAAGGGTTAAATCCATCCCAAATCCGAGTATTAGGAGTTTTAGCAATATAAGACTTTTCAGCTTTTGCTAATTAATCCTGTACTTTCGGAAATCATCAATAAAATCTCTCTCTTTACATTTTCGGTCCTTTAGTTCTTTAAAAATAGAATTTTCGAGCCCCCATAAAATATAAGTTTTGACAGTGTGAGTTTTGGCTTTCACAAGTCTTCTAGCTCGTCTGATGAAGAGCCGATACTTCTATGATGGTGGTTTTTTACAGGCTAAAAGCGCCCTAAACCTTCATACGCATGGAAGAGTATCATTTTTGGCAGAGAATTGTTGGCTAAGGGAATTGAGATACAAGTTGGTGATGGGGAATCTATTCAACCGTGGATGGATCCTTGGGTTAAGGAGGATGATGGCAGTTGTCGAGCTCCGTTGAGAAAGAGCTTCTCCATCAGTTTGAGTATGAAACTGTCAGATCTTCTCGATGCAGATTTAAAAGAGTGGAAAAGTGAAATGCTGGTCGACCACTTTTATCCGATCGATGTATGACTCATTATGCAGATTAAACCTGCTTGGAATAGCAGAGATTCTTGGATATGGAAATTCAACAAAAGTGGAGATTTTGCAGTCAAATCTGCTTATTGGTTGGCGAACCAAAGTGGATATAACAAGATTAGAATCGAAGCTGAATCCTTACCGTCACTTAACCCACTCAAAGATCAGGTATGGAAGACTCTCACAGAACCAAAGATTTGGATCTTCCTTTGGAAAACTTTGAATAATGCATTATCTGTTGAAGAAGGACTGGCATCTACCATCAACTTTGATGGTAGATGCCAAATCTGTGGCCTCTCAGGTGAGTCTATCAATCACGCTATGTTTTCTTGCGCGTTTGCGAGACAGGTATGGGCTTTGACAAACATACATATGCCCAGACGTGGATTTGATACTGACTCGGTGTATGCTAATATCAATCATCTCCTGTGCCTGGAGAAGAACACTGCTGGTTTAGGTAACAACAAAAGGAGCTGGCCATGGATCATTTGGAATATTTGAAAAAAAGAAACAATTTTCTCTTTGAAGCGAAGCCCTTGAATGCTATGGAAATGATGGTTCAAGGAAAGGAGGAGGCTGAACTTTGGTATTTTGCGAGATCTTATGTCACTGAGCAGGAGATCACTGAAAATACAGACAAAGAAAACAACGATGGTGATTGGTCTCCACCCCAAAAGGATTGGCAAAAATGTAACATCGGTGTCTCTTGGTGTAAAGATCAGAAATTGGCAGGTGCTTCTTGGGTTCTGCGAGATGAGAGGGGAAAGGTTATTTTGCACAGTCGGAGATGTTTTAATCTCATTCGTTCTCTTGACGACGCGAAGCTTATGGTGTTTAGATGGGTTCTGGAGTGTTTGCAGTTCCATAAAATTTCAAAAGTCCAGATTGCTATTTGTGATAAGTCCTTGGTGGGCGTTATACTCAATCCATCTCGATGGCCAGCTCTCAGACCCCACAAAGAAGAATTGTGTGAACTCCTGCATCATATATCGGATTGGAAAATTGTTGCAGAGGACAAGAAAGCAAACAGGGGAGCGGATTTAATTGTCTCGAGTGTCACATCTTATCATCTTCGTCAATCTTACGTGGCTAAAGGAGCGCCAGATTGGTTGGATGATTTATTTGTAGCTGAGGCCTCTATCTCTCGACCAGTGTAAAAGTTGTTGCAGGTTTATGTTTTTTGATCTTTGTTGCTGTCTCAGATCATTTCGTTGCTTTGTAGCAGTCTCTACTTTTCGGACTGCGTTTGGTTGTGTAATGGGTTGATGGCCCAAACTTTCTTAATATTTTAAGTATCAGTTGACCAAAAAAAAAAAGACTTTCAAATCAAGATGAATGAGACAGGGGCAGACAGAAAATATCCAACGGCTAAGGTTGATGAAATTATGACATAAAACATTTAAAAAATAAATTTCTGTTTAATTTTTTTTTTTTCAATTTCTTCACCGCCAAGAATCAGTGACGAAACTATGTATAACTGATATAACTTCCCCTCTCTTCTTCCTTCACCTCCCATTTTCTGTTTCTTCTTCTTCTTCCTCACTTCGTCTTCTTCGCAGAAACCGATTCTCAAATCTTTAACAGGATATCTTACTCTCATCGAGGTTCTGAGTCAAGTGAACAATGACGAGTGAAGATGAAATCCAGATCGAGGGAATTGAAACCATCGAAACTCCACTGTTGGTGCAATTACAGAGAGACGAAGACGAGACTGGTAACGAAGAATTCAACGGAGCTTCTTTCACCGGAGTGGTTCTCAATCTCTCGACGACGATCATCGGTGCTGGTATCATGGCTTTGCCTGCGACGATGAAGATTCTCGGACTTATTCCCGGAATCGCGATGATCATTCTCATCGCTTTCTTTACCGATAAGACGATCGAGTTCTTTCTTAGGTTTAGCAGAATCGGGAAACAGAGATCTTACGCTGGTTTAACGGAAGATTCTTTTGGCAGACCTGGAAGGATTGTGTTATAAGACTCTTTTTTTTTCTTTTTTTTTAATTTCTTCACCGCCAAGAATCAGTGACGAAACTATATATAACTGATATAACTTCCGCTCTCTTCTTCCTTCACCTCCCATTTTCTGTTTCTTCTTCTTCCTCACTTCGTCTTCTTCGCAGAAACCTATTCTCAATTCTTTAACATGATATCTTACTCTCGTCGAGGTTCTGAGTCAAGTGAACAATGGCGAGTGAAGATGAAATCCAGATCGAGGGAATTAAAACCATTGAAACTCCACTGTTGGTGCAATCACAGAGAGACCACGACGAGACTGGTAACGAAGAATTCAACGGAGCTTCTTTCACAGGAGCGGTTCTCAATCTTTCGACGACGATCATCGGTGCTGGTATCATGGCTTTGCCTGCGAAGATGAAGATCCTCAGACTTATTCCCGGAATCGTGATGATCATTCTCATGGCTTTCTTGACCAATAAGACGATCAAGTTCTTGCTTAGGTTTAGCAGAATCGGGAAACAGAGATCTTACGCTGGTTTAATGGAAGATTCTTTTGGCAGACCTGGAAGGATTGTGTTGCAAGTTACTGTTCTTCTTAGCAACATTGGCGTCTTGATCGTTTACATGATCATCATTGGTACTTTGATTCGGTTTCCTCTTAGTTTCTTGATACTGTTATTAATTGTGCTCTTTGTTTTGATTCTGAGCACAGAAACGTAACTTGTTGATGGTGTTTTAGGTTTTGCTCTTTGGATCCAAATCTATCTTTGATACTATTCACAGAGACGTAACTTCCTCTATTTAGATTCTATTTGCTCTTAGTTTCACGATAATAATTTGGATTCTATCAATAGCTTAGCTCTGTGGATTGATTGAATTTGTTTCTTTGTTCGTCTTGAAGGTGATGTTTTGTCTGGAAAGAGTACTGTTTCTGGAATCCACCATGCGTGTATGCTTAGAGGATGGTTTGGGGGAACGTGGTGGAAAAGAAGAAATTTCATTCTTCTCGTTACAACTCTCGCTTTCATTACTCCATTGACATTATACAGGCGGATTGGTTAGTATTTATGTCTCATCTTCTTCTCAAAGTGAGGTTCCTTAATATGTATTTCGAACAATGTGTTGCATATAGTGCAAAAGAGAGTGTGAGTTTTCATGTTTGCTTGTACATTGCAGATTCTTTGAAAGTCGCATCTGCCATATCACTTGGTCTAGCGGTTCTTTTTCTTGTCATCACTGTGGGAATCGTCGTCATGAAGTATATCAATGATGGTTTAGTGAATCCAAGACTTGTAACGAATCTCACTGACTTGTCCTCACTCTGGAAACTCTTCACCGTTGTTCATGTGCTTGTCAACGCATACATTTGCCATTTTAACGGTACACTCGAATCACTTCTTTCTTGCTAAGTTTACATTTGAAAGATCAAAGTAGAACTCACGTTTTCGATTTGGTTGTTTTTAGTCCACAGCACAAAGAACGAGCTTGGAGATGCCACTCAGATCAAACCTGTTGTTCGAGTAGCTCTAACGATGTGCTCTTTTGTGTACATAATGACAAGCTTATTTGGTACCTCTTGTTTGGTGAATCTACACTTGACGATGTTCTTGCAAACTTTGACACCGATCTTAAGATCCCTCATGGTTGGCTTCTCAATGAGGCAGTCCGATTCAGCTATGCATTTCATCTCATACTTGTGTTCCCCATTGTCTTTCATCCTTTGAGGGTTCACATCGACGGTCTCTTGTTCCCTACGGCACCTTCACTTACTAACTCTAATCTGAGGTTTTTCTCTATCACTGCCGGTCTCATTGCTGCTATCTTCTTGGGTGCCAACTTCATTCCAAGCATTTGGGAGCAACTACTTCTGCCTGCATCGGTTTCATATTCCCTGCTGCTGTTATCTTAAAGTAAGTCCCACTGTTTCATAAGGGATTGGTCTAGGAACCTATAAATGGATCAGTCAATATCTGAATGTATCTGTTTCAGGGATCGTCATAACCGAGCAACAAAAAGGGACAAGTTTCTAGCCACTTTTGTGATTTTGCTTGCGGTTTTCTCCAGTGTAATCGCCATTTATAGTGACGTTGACGCCTTGTACAAGAAGAACAGATCCACGATTCCAATGTGGGGAGAGTTATAACCAAATTTGAAGAATGGTTTTGTTGGAGATAAAAGATGTCTTTAGATGATACTGAACATGCTTTATGAATAGTTGCAGTAGAATCTCTGTACATAGAGAGATCATTATTTATTTTTATTTTTTTTTGTTGAAATGTTAAATGTATTTATCAGCGAAAAAAAGTTTACAATCTCATGATTAAAATCACAAATCACAAGAAATATGGAAGTTTAGACATAAAAACTGCAAATGAAATAGTACAAACCAGTTTTTAAGCTTCCTAATATAGAGTTGTTGTCTCATTCCATCTTATGATAGCCTCACTAGGGGCGTGTTCATCATCATTTCTTAGAGCTTGAAGTTTATTTTTGATGTCCTTGTGCATCAGTCGAGCGATGTAAAGTGGCGCATGCATTTGGGAGTTATGTATCCTTCCATTCCCTGAACAATTGTAAGAAAACTTGAGAATTGAAACATCTTCACGTATGAACCGTGTGATTTCAATCGTTAGATCTTGTTCGGCTCTAGATGAATCAGTGGTACAATATGATGAATCTTGCTGTTACAGTTTATATAATTGTCATTGTGCAACATTAAGATACGAGATGTTCATCTAATCAATAAGACAAGTTGTCTATGCATTCATGAAAAATGGTTCCAATCTTAGATCATGTTCGGCGCTAGAACAGTATCCAAAGTAACATATTGTTTCAATTGATAAAATTTGTCTATTGTGAATTTGTGAGTATTAAGATACAAACAAAAACAGCAACACGTGTCCCATTGAATTTTCATTGTAGTATCATAACAAGGACTCTGAACCAAACGTGGAAATATTGTCGGTAGCCACAACCATCTCTGATTTGTTTACGTAATCAATTTCTTAGCAGTTTCAGACCTGCTTGTATTTGATATTTCTAACTAGTTAATTCATAACATTAGCTAAATACATATTAATTGTATTTTTCTTATAAATAAATTTGAATTTTATGTATATTAATATCTTTAATATATAAATATTAAGATTCAGAAAATGACATATGTCAAAATTGAGATGCTATAAGCTAAATGTAGAGAAAACCAGCAAATTATATATATGGATGTCAAAGAATGTAAAATATATTAAAATTATTAAACAATAGTTAAAACGATATATCGGTTCTTTCTAAAAGAGAATTATGACTTAAAAATAGGAAATTGACTTACTAAAATTTTATAAAAAAAGAAGGAATAATCCTAAATAGAATTTTATTTTCTTTTTTTAATAAAAAATAATATTTACATAGATATAAAATGATTTAAGCACTCTTTCAATATTTTTCACCAGACATTATAATTGAACTTAGAAAAGAATTTTACCAAACATAAATATTTGAATGAAATGATTGTGACATATATTAAGTCAATCGATCAAATTTTGACAAATGTAAATTTCATTTCAAAATTAAATAAAAGGGCAGTCGTATCTTGGGATCTTTAAACGTATTTAAGCGGCACACTACAAGCATTTATTAAAATTAAGGAGAGATCTTAATTTCAACTCTGCGTCGTTGTTCTTTACAATCTATTTAGGGTATCGTATGTATTCATAATTTTGATTCATATTGTTGGTAACTTTGCTTTGCATTTCAGATTTGCCCATTCTATAAATAAGGTTCCTACAGACCTAATCTTAGTAATATTTTGTTTATGCCTTATTTCACTAACAAAATCTCTGATTGTAAAGCTGCTACAGATGGTATCGGGACATCATGTATGTGTCTTTTTATGTTCTCCACTGCAATTATCTGTCTCTGCACTACAGGAAAAACGAGTATTGTTAGCGTCTGAAAAAACGCTATCTTAGGATACGATAGCGTTTTTAAAAGCGCTCTATCTTCGCCCGTCATAATAGGTCAAACACTTTAGATAGGGCGTCTCGGAATTACTATCGTACTGTCATATACTAAAGCAGGTTGTTTTCTGTAACTATATATTTTGTAATAGCATTTTGTAATTGTTATAAATTTTGATCATTTTGAATTTATATGATTCCAATTATTTTCATAATTTGTTTTTTCAACAATATTTATATTTATTAATTATTTTTTTTATTAATTGATACATTAAAAATCTATTTTATTATATTAAATTTGTTTAAACTATATACAAAAAGATCAATATTATAATATAAAATACATAATTAAAAAGAGAGGAAAAAAATGGCTCAGTTTCTTCATCTTCAGCCGGACTTCTTCTTCACTCTCCATCTTAGACAAGATTTCTTTTGTATTCCATCCCTGGGAATAATGCTGAGAAAGCTTCTCCTTCATATATCTGAAACCCAAAAGAAAAAATTATTAGATGTGAGATAACTTCAATTCCAAATATAAAAATAATAAAACTAGAAAAGAAAAACACAAAACAAGTCAAAGGTACAAACCACACGCTATATACTACAGAAATAAGTATTGAGAAAGATGTAACACACCTGGATATCAAGCTTAGCAGTTTCACCTTCACCCAACGCAGTCTTTGTCTGCGAGTGCAAAGAATCTAATTTTGTCCAAAGCCTGAAACAGAACAACACATGAGTAGGTCTACGGCAAACTCATACCCAAGGTCAAACCGGAACCGAAATTAAACAAGAACAAATAGAGAAAATTTACACGAACAACTTTCATAAGCCGATGGAGACTGAAAGATTCATAAACGGAAAACGAAACCTCATTAGATTAGCCTTTCTATCTGAGATTGAGACCAAAACTCAATTACATCTACATCTTCCTTGTACATTTACATATTCATTCTCAATTCTCCCATCCTATTTTCAATATCAAACCCATAAACAATCACGAGCCATAAGATATCAACTGAATCAGAATTGCTCCACTTAGACCAAGAAATCCCTGAAGTCATGTATATACACACATTAAGAAGAAAATGAGTCAGTTCTTGAATATGTGAACAAAGAGCTATTTTATATAGATAGATCTAAGAGTACACAACAATATAAAATGATTTAAGCACTCTGTTTCAGTGCATTTCCTTTGTCAATAGTTTTAGTCGGGTCGTGATGGACCATGGAACATGATGCATGAATTTGATGATAAGATACCTGCCCGAGCTTTTGATAACTTCCAAGTAAGCTCCTTCTTTTTTAATGTTTTACTCATCCGGCTTGGCATTAAATAGTTGATCGATCATGTTTGTGTCTTTAATTGGTTTCTGTGTTATTTGCTTCAGAGAAGCATCAAGGTTTGGAGAACTCACGGACCCGAGTACTGTCCTAACTTCTTGCTGAATGATTTGTTAGACTCATTCGAGGAGTGGAGCGACTGCGGTGTTGGTTTCCTCTTCTATTCAATAGGGTCGATTCAGTTGTTAAGTACTATGT
Source organism: Isatis tinctoria (assembly GCA_010577795.1). NCBI lineage: Eukaryota > Viridiplantae > Streptophyta > Magnoliopsida > Brassicales > Brassicaceae > Isatis > Isatis tinctoria. The sequence goes on along the minus strand of CM021246.1, from coordinate 12,008,492 downwards.
TCCCTATATCGATCTCTGGAATTCAGCTTTATGAAGACCCATGAAGAGCCTGGGCTTGATAGTCTGTAAGATTGTCCATTGTGTCCTAATTTTGATTTCTATTATTGTTTCTGTTTATCTACCCTCTAACCTGTTTGCGTTTGATCAACACAGATCTATCTGCAAGCGGACTAAAAGGTAATATTCTTGATTCAGTCACCAAGCTAGAAAATCTTCTTAATCTGTAATGAACTTACCTTCTATATACCTGCTGAAAAAAGGACACAAAACTGATGTTTCAAGCAATATATCCACATGCAGGAGTATTAGTGATACAACTAGGATAAACTCCTTTCCAAATATATTCGGGCAAGTCATCAGAAAACTGTATTTATTTTACAGTTATTTTGGAGTATTCTCGTCTTGACGCTTGGTTCTGTCTGAAAAGTTTGAACTAAAGTCTTCCTTCCCTGTTCCAGGATTTTGAGGATTGCGTGTCTGTCTGGTCCAGATGCTTCTTACATATGGAGTTTGCCAGAGCAAAATACTTTGTAAGTTTTTTCTGCCAGAGCAAGTTTGATATACTCGACATTACCTGTTTGTTTATTTGTTAGTAATCTCGATAGCGGTTCGGTTTTTTTATAGAACTGATTGTGCAGAATAAACAATTTATGTGCTAAATTATTTTAAAATAGGGTAATACATAAAACCATGAATAAATTGATTTGTAATACGTGTAAACCATTAAAAATAGGGTAATACGTGTCATTGATTTGTCTTCGAAAACCATGTGTTAATCACATAATAATTTTTTTTTTTAACCCAAAATGTGATAATAATATCTCAAAAGTTAAGAAAATTGCATGGGTAAGCTTTTTGGAATAGACGATAAATACGTGTCATTGATTTGTCTTCGTTTAGTTTATTTGCAGCTTGTATTTTGGCATTGGTAACTACTCTATTGAGAATTCAGTCACTTATTTTTTCTATATTGTTAAAAAATTGAGACTGAGACAGAGATTTCTTTCGTTCCCTTTTCTTTTCACTGTGAAAAATAAGAACTGGAACCTATTGATTTAAAGTTAAACTCTTATATATGGACTTTTGATTTGATGTTTTTCAGATGGGAGGTGATTCTGGGATATCAGATTTCGTGAGAGGAAGACAACATATTATGCTGGAAAGGAACAAACAGAGGAAGCAAAGACACTATGTTCGAAGGTACAAAACGATCAGAGGGTTCTGTTTCTTTTTTTGATTAATTTGACTCAATCTGTTTTTTTTTTCTATGTTTTTTCACTCTTAAAAGCATTAATGAATTAGTGAGTTATCTACTACATACAATTATATATGGAAAACACTAAAACTGTTTAAAGAGTAAAAACATCAATGAATTAGTGAGTTATATACTAACCTGAAACTTTTGGAATGGTTTGTTTTGTTGCTTTAGATTTCCGTGGCCCCTTGTTTGATTTTTGTGATCCAAATGCTCTTGTTCTATATGGACGTTCTTTTTGAAAAAATGTCGAAATGTTTATGCGTTGAATTTCCCTCAACTTGAGATCCGAGCTGAGAACTGTTATTTTAATTTCCTGGAATGAACTTTGGTAGAAATTAGGAGTCAAATATTATCGTATTGCAATGCGTAGTTATTTTTACAGGAATTTTGTGATCTTATTTACATGATGGATATTGGTGAATTCTTGACCTCTTAGAATTAGAATTGCCAAGATTTTCGACAACTGATCTTTTTGCTGCAAAAGATGAAGTGTTAAACGTTATTGGAGATTACAGATAGAATCTACAAATGAGTTTGTATTAGCTGTTGAGTGTGAATTTCTTACCTGAGGAATCTCTATTAACAATGGTAGATGAAGAAGCATGTATTTTGGTATATCCTGTGATTGTATGAAAAAAAAATGAGTTAGTTAGTTAAAGTTTAGATATAAGAAAAATGAATCTAAATTGCCTGCAAAGTACTCGAGTATTTCACCCGAGCTAACAGTGTATTGTTTCTAGGCGTGGAGGATTTTAACTTGGATTTTCCAGCTTTTGTAGGGTTTGATGTTTTTCAACAGAGTGACTCGAAGAGATGCCGCCATTTTGAACTTTGGAAGAGAGAAGTCGTGAGGTAGTAGCATTTGATTTACCTACACATATCTATATATATTATAACAATAATAAGCTTTAGGTTAGAATATTCGCTTAGGATTTTTTTTTAATAAGGATGTTTGAGATATTATGATTTAATACTTTTGGCAAATTTGTAAAGATTTGAAATTTATGATTAAGTAATCGGGTATATCTTAAGATTTTCCGGAGAAAAAGTTTTTTAATTGTTACATAGATTTGATAAGCTATTAATTAGTTGGTGAATATAAGAAAGTTGTTTGATTGAATACGATATTGTGGACAAATACAGAAGTTGGTAGAATATTCTGAATTTAATTGTTAGGTTTGTTACCGAAATTTGTTAGGATTGATTTAAATATTTCCATTTTCTCTTTGATATGCTTTTATTTAAACATATTAGAAATTGTTACCTTAAATTGAGTTACGTTGTTAAGGTAGTTTAGGATTTGTTTAGTTTTAAAAATATAAAGAAGGTTTAATCATAAATGGTTACCTAGATACATTCACAGAAGTTTTAAATTGATTTGTAAACAGTTAATCAAGCCGATTTAATGTGGGGGTTCTGGTAAGTTATGGTTTTGAATTTCGGTTTGATTTAAAAATATAGGTCCGCGTGTTTTCTTAAGGTTGTCGGGTCGGGTTTGTGTGCGATGGGCTAATCTCGAATTATGTACCTGTTTTACCCTAAATTATCTCTGTGACCAAACAGTTTTTCCAAAGTGGCTAAGTGGCATATATTGTAAATAACTAACTTTTTTCAAGTATTCTTTTAAAACTGCTTCTCAAATAATAATAGTAAGATTAATGATATTATGTTAAAAAAATTTAGTCTTTCCTAGAATATTGTGAATTTTAATCTATATATGGACCCAAAAATTAAACTCTTTGTTTGCATTGTCTTTATTATAAATTTGTTATGAATTTGATTTCTTGTAAACTTTTTGTTCACCTTTGTTTTCTGTTATGAAATTGATTTCTCCTAAAATGATTTGTTTTTTGCACGTTACTAAATAAAAATAAAAATGAAATCATATTTTGCTTGGATTTTTCAAAATTTGTTTCTCGCATTGTCTCTTTTAAAAAAACTAAATATGAACGCATGTGTTTCAAAAATTCATTATTAACTCTTAAATTTATGTGCCCTGATGTTCTCTCTATGTCCTCTTCGGTTGTCCTCTCTTCATTCCTTGGTCAAGTTCCTGCTGAAAAATGTTTAGTGAAAAATCTGTTACCATGGCCTTGGTCTTCCTTGGCTTAATTGATCTTCCTTGGTATAATTGATGAAGATTAGACCTATCTCCTTTAAAACGTGCGTAAAGAGAGAACCACTCGTAGTTGAGGTAGCTGTTAAGGAGTTTGTTTATGCCTTCATGTCTGTGCAATATAACAGGTTCCTGGATTAGACAATATGATTGATGAGTACGATTTACTTCATTGCCAGCCTAGTTCCATAACTTCCATCTTCGAGCGAAGTGAAATATATATAATACAAGAGAATAACCCATAAAACACCGTATATCAGCGACTGAGAAGAATCCTTCAACAAACAAATGATTGAAAATATATATTTATAACTTACCTGACTCTTTAGAAACTCCAGTGTGAGGACCAACAATGGTAAATATACGACGGTTGACCAACCTTTTAATGGGAAGAAAGTCGTAAGCCAGATTTGTGAGTCGGATTCCATCATGTAAACGAAAAAAAAACAACAATTACATAATGCATTGACCAAAAATACTAACAGGCTTAGAGAGAACGACTCACATTTAGAGCTATGGTAATGAAAGAGGTTATACTTGAGCAAGTTGTTGATGACTTTATATACTCCATGTCTGCAATATAACAGGTACTGAATAAACAATATGATTAATAAAAACAAAGATGTAAGGTACATCTCTGCACTAACATTTCTTATCAACACATCATAATATTCATTTGGTACCTAGAGCTCAAAAAAGTAAAAATGTTAAAAATGTGTAGTTAAAAATCTTTTAACATGGCATTGGCTTTGCTTGGCTTAATTGATCAAGATTTGACCGTTGTCCTTGAAAAACATGCTTCAGAGAGAATGACTCACGTTTAGAGCTATCCCGATGGAAGACCTAATAGTTGAAAAAGCTGTTCAGGAGTTTGTATATGCGTCCATGTCTCTGCATTATAGAAGGTACCTGAATTATACAATATGATTCATGAAAACGATTAACTTCATTGCCAGTATAGTTCGATCTTCGTGAGGGAACTCAAATATGTGTAATATATGAGAAGAATCCATAAAACGACGTATATGGAGTAATTTAGTCCTTCATTCAACACAAACTCTAATGTGTCAAATTCAAGAGCAAAGATATCCATTAGAGTTAGTAAATACGAATAGGATCCTACATTTGTTATCAACATACCAAGATACGGAGATGGATTTTGCTAAGCCTTAATCACAGCTTCATTCCTTTTTCTTCTACATATTTTACTTCATTCTTTCTTAGGAATGACAAATTGGAAGCAGATAGCTGTAATATATCAGTTTCTCAACTAACGCAAGATTGTGTAAGGGTGTGGAAACGTGAAAGATTTGTTAATAGCTATAGGTAGAAGTTAGGATCTTTCTTTACCTTTTCTTACCAAAATTTGAGTTTTTAACTTCAATTCTTTCTTAGCACTGAAAATCTGCAGAGAAAAATGGAAGGCGATAGGTGTAATACATCAGTTTCTGAACTCCAATCTTTATGTTACAATCAGTGTATTTACCCCATACCATGATCAAATTGAAAATGCAGCCAATAGGATTTAAAAATGAGGAGAAAATGTTGAAGCTACAAGATGTTGCTGAACGTCAAACTTACTCAGCAAAATTTTGCTGTGCTGCCATAGATTTCCTTGGATCTGGCAATGCTCTTATTTGTGGCATGCTCAGTGCAAGAAGCAACTTCAGCGCTGCTTGAAAGTAAACACCAGTGCTCTCGCGATTGGACCCAGCATTCCGCAAAAGAATGTTGTCTATGTTAGCCTGGGGAGAGACGGCAGACATAACCAGCCGTCTGTACTTGTCTACGCAATGTTCAAAACACGCAGCCAATGTGAAGAGCTGGAGAAGCGTACCCTTAGATATTTGCATTCCACGGCGTAGAAACTTCTGAGGGTCTGTTTCTTCTCTGATCACATAAGAGGTACTATCGGCCACAGATTTCCAAACATATTGCTTCTCGGATTGTGGGCTTTTGGTGGACACAACAACCTGGAAACAGAGACAACTATAAGTCCACTCCTCTTACGAAATACATTAGTCAGAAGACACTAAGAAACAAAAATTCGAAAATTCTCACCTTTTCAGCGACTAAGAAAGCAGAATAAAACCCAATGCCAAACTGTCCTATCTTAAATTGAAGAGCATCTGAATCATATAATTTTGAATCTATTTACTTACTAACTATCTAACACCAAACTATCCTCGAGGATCAAACCGATGACAGGTATAACAAGAGCTTTCAATTCAAGATGGGAGCCGACAGATAATCAAGTTAATGGTTCACCGAACAATCATCTTGTTCACCGAACAATCATCTTATATGTAATGGAAGGAGATCAAATACGATCTTCATGTAGCAATCCACTATCTAATGAGCTAAACTTGAGATAACAACAAAGCAACATATAATTTGATTACTAACATGAAAATATAGATATTAGGACCTCATTTTAAGGAAGCTTAAGTTCAAATTAATTAAACAATTTAAGCAGAGAAATTAAACAGATTACCTTCTCATCGAGGAAGAGCATGATGATTCCCATGAATTTGTTGCCCCTCTTGATATTTCGGGAATCCCAGAACCGTAGAAGGCGGCAAAGAATTTCCTGTCGGCAGCGGCCGAGATTGAGATCATGAAATGCAACGTGTGTGGAATCGCTAGGAACAACAACGAAATCCATACCGGCCATTTGGGAGGAAAGGCTACTGGTTGTCTAATCGGGTATAAGGAAAGGTAGAGAAAGGAAGATGAAATTAGGTGAGTGAGGTTTGAGTTTGTGGTGGCACAAATTATATTAGAAACTCTAGAATGGTGAGGGAAAGACATAGGTTGGGCAGCAAAGAGGATTGAAAGAGGGGGAAAGAATTAAAAGTAGTGGAAGAGGAAGAAGCGCAGTTACCGCGTTGGAGGGAGGTGAAGGAACAGAGAGGGTCCGACAGTCGCCGAGGTTTTCGAAATGATGAAGATGAAATTTTTTAAATGGGCTTCTGGCCAACAGACCCAGAAAACATTAGATTGTTTTTATTTTTCGCTTAGAAAATATTAGAAAATGCGACGTGTCATGAGAGTAGTGCATTATAGGGAAAACTTTTCCTCATTAAATAATAGATTTCTTATTGATTTGAGATCCTGTAACAATACTCAAACCGGCTCATATATTTATTAAAGTCAGAATCATATGACATCATCTCAATGTATGAAATAGCAGAATTAGTGTTGCTATTCTCGTGTTTTACGATAAAAGTATAGAACAGTCTAATACTTTATTAATTTGTGTTAACGAGTGTTGCTTTATGAGATATATTTGAGAATATGCTAAATATTTGAATAGATCTGTTTTCATTGCTTATGATCTGTGCGATACATATTGAATAGTAGAGTTATTATTATTTTATCAGTTGAACTCAATAGTTTCAGTCATGTTTTTGTTCCTGTCGCGTTGTTAACGATGGTTTCTTATTTACAAATTAAAAGTCATTTGATATGTTTAATTTATCAAACGTGATTAAGAATTAATTCTGTCAAAAAAATTTCTAAAATCGCTATTTTATCTTCCTTATATGAATATTTAATTTTTAAATATAGTAGATTTAAATCATAAATAAATATATTCAACGATTATACTTTACTATCCCTTATTACAAGAGGAATTAGTTCAGAAGCAAATCAGATGATTTGATCTTGCTATCGGTTATTGTGGGTTATTGTCTTTGGTCACTCTCCATTGGGCCACACATGGGCCTGCGCACAAACAAAGAAGGCAAGAACAAGTAATTGGGCCAAGACATTGTGTTATATCGTATTAGTTGCAAATAATACGATATCCGAAATATGGGCCTTGTCGGCAAAGGAGCCACTTGCCGGTGATATCAGAAACGGAGAAGACAAAGGGGTTAGGTTCTTTTGGAATAATTGAAGATTTGGGAAGAAAAGTCTAAGAAATTAAAACAAGATTGGAGTTACCCATAGTCTTCAGAGGAATAGAAGAGCACGGCAGAGCTCATCTATGGCAGCTGCGTTCGTAATCAAGCTCGTCAATGGGAGCAACGATTTGTGAATCAAGGCGTAAGGACTTCGTAAAATCCGCCAGAAGTATCAAGGAGGTGATACATCGTCATCTGGGTTTTTTACTGAAGACAAGGATTCAATCCAGTGCAAGAGAGATTAAATCGGCTTTAATGGTCTTCTTCATGTGAGATTACAGTGGAGAAAGAGTGAAGACGAAGACGCAGCGTCGACTTCGAGGTGGAGATTAGGTGGACCAAAAGTCAAAGGTGGAGTTTTGTGGGTTATTGCCTTTGGTCACTCTCCATTGGGCCACACATGGGCCTGCGCACAAACAAAGAAGGCAAGAACAAGTAATTGGGCCAAGGCATTGTGTTCTATCGTATTAGTTGCAAATAATACGATACCGAACTATATATATAGAGACAGATTAAACCTAGTCTTAAATCTTCTCTTTTACAGCAGACAAGCTTGTAAGGTTATTGCTATTAGCTTCTAGGGTTCTATCTATTGCGAGTCATCTGTGCATAGATAAGGATTCCTAAGAGAGGTTTGTATCTTTCTCAAGTTAGTGGATCTTGTGGGAGACGGTTCCCACCCCAGACGTACCGGTTCGAGGCTGGAAACTGGGTTAACAATCTCTTGTGTCAAGTTAAGCAATCTTTGTAAAAACTCACAAGTGGTATCAGAACAATCCAGGTTTTAGATTGCAAGGAGGGGAGAAAGATCAGTGGAGGTTTTTCAACAGGTTCATCTAAGAAGAAAGTTAAGGACGCTTATCTTTTCTTCAAGACGTGGATTGAGGTCTGTTGAAGTCGCGGTTACCATCATCGTCTCGTTCAGTATCACACGTAAGTCTTGTCTAGTTTACCTGTTTCAAAGGAGTTGAAAAAGGTTAGACATGAACTCTAGTGGAAAATTCAAAAAGGTTTCCAAACTTGATGTTTAGAAGTTTGATGGTAAAGGGGATTTTGGCCTTTGGAAACATAAGATCATATGTCAGTTGGAGCTTCTAGGCTTAGAATCGGTTCTGGAAGAAAGTTCAGATGGCTCCAAATCTGATGAGGAAGAAGGAGAGGAGAAGGATCAAAAGCCGGATCCCAAATCGAAACAAAAGGAAAAACAGGTTAAAAACCTTATTAAGATGAGTTTGAGTGATTTAATCTTAAGAATGGTATGGAAGGAGGCCACTGCTCTCGATATTTGGAAAGCTCTTGAAAGGGACTATCAAACCAAGACACTTCCAAATCGAATATTCTTGAAACAAAGGTTTGCCAGTTTTAAGATGCAAGAGAGTAAAAGCATTGAGGAAAATCTGGACATCTTTCAGAGGTTGGTTGATGATCTTGGAAGTCTGAATATTCAGATAAGTGATGAAGATCAACGATTCAAATTTTAACAAGTCTACCACCAATGTTTTAGATAAAGCCAACGCAGTGTCTTCTCCTTTACTATAGACAGCTGCAAAAGTTATTTTGGCACATTGTAGTATAGTTGTAAGGTTATAGTCAGACTGTTGTTGTTTTGTGTTAGGAACTGTCGGTTAATCTCGGGCTGTGTATTACATGTATTTAATAGATATATTATATAGCCATCAGAATATTTGGTTTTGAGATGGCTTATCACCTCACGGAATAATCTACTGTTCTATAGATTTGACACCGTTTAAAATCACATGTTAGTATCAGTAGATCGAATATCGGTCGTACATGGTAAATACTGTATATAATTAAATTGTTTAGTGATTATTGTAAAAATTCTTTTTTGGTTTATACATGCATCATCGGGGACCTTGCTGGTCATGTAGGTTTCTCGTGTACTCGCAAACCCAAAGATTTCAGATTTTTTATGTTGTTTGTCTTTATATGGATATACGATTTATTTACTCTATTGTGTATTTGCAAGTAGATGCTATGAAATTTCCTAGTAATATTATTTTATAATTTTGAGATATGGTCAATTAAACGAGATATCTGCATGTTTGTTTAGTATTTATCATAGGTTTAGTTGTGGGTTTTTTTTCTTCTGAAAAAGCGTGGATGGCTTCGTATAGTAATAGCATTTATCTTAACTTTAGGGATGTTTTTGTGCGATTTGTAATCATATGGTGATCATCCTTTTTAACTAAATGTGTTCATATTTTTATTACGAAAATTGTTATAAAAAATTATAACGTATATTAATAACGATCGTAAGGAAGAGCTAATGATCGTATGGAAGAGAGCAAAATTGCTATGTGAAAGAAGAAGCAAAAAGTGAAGAATGAATTATTATTATGTTTTTTTGTGTTGTTCTCCTTTGCACCATCGTAGGTCTTTTTATAGCAGTTAGTGATTGTAACAAAATGTTTAATTACCAACTTAATGTGTCGAACACACATTTTACACGTTGTTTACCTAACGCACTAATACATATTTGTACACATTTACAACACTCCCCCTTGATTATTCATTTTGTATTACGTACTGCCTCGTTAAAAACCTTATCATGGAAAAATCCAGTGGGATAAAAACCATGACAAGGGAAAAAAGAGTATAGTGACGTAATCTCCCCCTGAAGAGACAGATCATAAGTCACGTAGATGACGCATCCTGATACTATGAACGTGTTTTCTGAATATGGTTGTCGGAAGCGCTTTCGTGAATAAATCGGCTACATTGTCACTTGAACGAACATATTGAACATCCACTTCTTGATTCTTCTCGAGTTCTCGGATGTAAGAGAAAAATTTTGGAGGGATATGTTTCGTTCTGTCGCTCTTGATATAATCTTCCTTAATTTGGGCAATGCATGCAGAATTATCCTCAAACACTTTTGTGGGTTCTTTCTTCATGAGAATTCCACTTGATACTTGTATGTGATGAGTCATTGATCTGAGCCATACACATTCCCTACATGCTTCGTGAAGTGCAAAGATTTCTGCATGATTTGAAGAAGTTGCAACCAATGTCTGTTTTTGGGAACGCCAAGAGATAGCAGTTCCGCCAACTGTAAGGACGTATCCAGTATGCGATCGAGATTTGTGTGGATCTGATAAATATCCTGCATCTGCAAAACCAACCAAACCAATCTCGGGGTTTCTCGGATAAAATAATCCTAAGTCAATTGTACCTTGAAGATAACGGAATAAATGCTTTATTCCGTTCCAATGCCTCCGTGTATGTGCTGAGCTATACCTTGCAAGTAGGTTAGTAGCGAAAGCTATATCTGGTTCAGTACAGTCTGCAAGATACATAAGTCCACCTATAGCGCTCATATAAGGTACTTCTTGACCTAATATTTCTTCGTTATCTTCACAAGGTCTGAATGGATCTTTGTTAACATCAAGCGTTCGATTGACCATTGGGGTACTCAAAGGAGTCGCCTTATCCATATAAAAATGTTTCAAGATTCTTTTGATGTAATTTGACTGATGCACAAATATTCCATCTTGGAGATGCTCAATTTGGAGCCCAATACAAAATTTTGTCTGCCCTAAATCTTTCATTTCAAATTCTTCTTTCATATGAGCTCTTGCATCATCAATATCCTTTTGAGTTCCAATTATATTTAGGTCATCAACGTATACAGCTATGATCACAAAACCAGATGATGATTTCTTAATGAATACGCATGAGCATATTGCATTGTTCATATAGCCTTTTCTCAACAAATATTCACTTAAGCGATTATACCACATGCGTCCGGATTGTTTTAATCCGTAAAGTGATCTCTGTAATTTGACCGAACATATTTCTTTGGATTTTGAGCTTAATGTTTCAGGCATTTTCATCCCTTCGGGGATTTTCATGTATACATCATTATCCAGTGATCCATACAGATATGCTGTCACAACATCCATAAGGTACATATCTAAATTTCTGGATGCCGCTAGACTCATCAGGTACCTGAATGTGATTGCATCCATGACCGGAGAATATGTCTCTCCATAATCAATTCCTCGTCTTTGAGAAAAACTTTGGGCAACAAGACGGGCTTTATATCTTGTTATTTCATTTTTCTCATTTCTTTTCCGCACAAATACCCACTTGTACCCGACTGGTTTTACATTTTCAGGCATTGCGATAATAGGTCCAAAAACACTTCTTTTATTGAGGGAGGATAATTCAGTTTGTATTGCCATTTTCCATTTCTCCCAATCATGTCTTTTCTGACATTCTAATATGGACCTTGGATCAGGATCATCACTTTCTTGATCAATTTCTTTAGCTATGGAAAATGAGAATATTCCATCATCATCTTTTATTTTATTTCTAATACATAACTCTCCAGTTTGGGCGTAATTGATGGAAATCTCATATTTTTCTGTTTCTTTTTCATCATCCAGATTTTCTTCCTTTTGTGGTTCTTCTAGAACCTTTTCACTTTGTTCTCCCAAATTCTTTTTCTTTCGTGGATTTTTATTTTTTGAACCCACTGGTCTCCCCCTCTTCAACTGAACCCTAGGTTCATTTGCTAAGTTCCCGTCAGTCTGTTCTTCAGGAACAATAATTCTTGAGGGGACATTAGCAGCAGGTATATATGACTTTGTCACTCTTTTTGTATCTGTGAACGCATCTGGTAATTGATTTGCCAAACTTTGCAAATGTATAATTTTCTGAACTTCCAGTTCACGTTGATTCGTAGGAGGGTCAAGATGTACTAAAGTTGGTGAAAACCATGTAACATCTTGTGAGACTTGTTTAATTCCTCCCCCCAATGCTGGAAATTCATCTTCATTAAAATGGCAATCGGCAAAACGTGACGTAAACATATCACCAGTTTGCGGTTCAAGATATCTTATTATGCTCGGGGATGTGTATCCAACATATATTCCTAATCTCCTTTGTGGCCTCATTTTTGTTCTTTGCGGTGGTGCTATCGGAACATAAACCGCACACCCAAAAATACGGAGATGGGATATATTTGGTTCTTGACCAGAAGCTAACTGTAATGGGGAATATTGATTATATGCACTTGGTCTAATCTGGACTAATGCGGCCGCATGCAGTATAGCATGTCCCCATACAGAAATTGGGAGTTTTGTTCTCATTATCATTGGCCTTACAATTAACTGCTACCGCTTTATTAAGCTCTCAGCTATGCCATTTTGTGTATGCACATGGTGAACTGGATGCTCAACATCAATCCCCGTTGACATGCAATAATCATCACAGGCTTTTGAAGTGAATTCACCAGCATTATCAAGTCTCACTTTCTTTATGGCAATGAATTTTTCGAAAGCCGTATTTCTTGTGGTCAAAAGACACACATGTGACCATTTGCTAGATGGGTCAATTAACACCATAAAATACTGAAATGGTCCGCACGGTGGATGTATCGGTCCACAATATCACCATGTATTCTCTCTAGAAATACAGGGGATTCATTCCCAAGTTTGGCTGGTGATGGGCGAGTTATAAGCTTTCCTTGAGAACATGCATTACATAAAAACTCGCCCGGTTGCAAAATTTTCTCGTTTTTCAACGGATGGCCATTAGAGTTTTGCACAATTTTTCGCATCATGATTGAACCAGGATGCCCTAGCCTTTCATGCCAGACTTTAAACGTATTAGTAAACTTTGAGTTTACTGTAATATATGATTCAATCATATTTATTTTTGTGCAATATAATCCGGAGGACAACATTTTTAATTCTTCCAATATATGTTTCCTCTCCCATGTAATGCAAAGATACTCAATGTCATTTCTACTCATAGTCTCAATATGATATTCATTTCCACGGATATCTTTAAAACACAACAAATTTCTGTGAGACTTTGGGGAGTATAATGCACCATTAATTTCGAACTTTGTTCCCCTTGGCATTGAAAAACTGACTCTTCCAGAGCCCATAATGATTTTTGCATTACCTGATATAGTACTCACGCTTTCAGCGGAATCATGTATTTTGAGATAAGAGAAATATTTATTATTATTAATAATCGTGTGCGTTGTAGCACTATCTGCAAGACATATATCTCCATCTTGAATCTCAAATTTTGACATTATCTGCAAGACAATAATCGTGTGCGTTGTAGCACTCACGCTTAGGTTCATTTGTGTCCGGACCATCCATTATCTCCTCGGTCTGAATTTCAGCACCTTTCTTTAATTTCCGAGGAGCCTTATCTTTGGAACGAATAGGTCTACCACGTTTCACCATGGCTTAGACTCTGTAGCAACTTGTGGTCCATCATGGACATCAATTCGTATTGGTGCATTCACGGCTGGTATATACGATTTAATTACTCTCTGCGGGTCAGCAAAGGATTCTGACAATTGTATAGCTAGCTTTTGCATATGAATAATCTTTTGGACTTCCAAGTCACCTTCTTGGGTCCGAGGATCTTGCCAATTTAAGGATGTATGATTCCATGCAATTTCTTTATCCAGCCAGTTTATTTCACCTAATGTTGGAAAAACGGTTTCGTCAAAATGACAATCAGCGTATCTGGCCTTGAACATATCACCGGTGGTTGGCCCAAGATACTTTATGATCGTGGGTGAATCATATCCAACATATATCCCCATCCTCCTCTGAGGTCCCATCTTAGTCCTCTGTGGTGGAGCAATCGGTACATAAACTGAGCAACCAAATATCTTAAGATGGGATATGTCTGGCTCTTGACCCATAATCAATTGGGTAGGGGAATATTCGTGGTCACTAGATGGCCTGATACGGATTAACTCTGCTGCGTGTAAGACCGCATGTCCCCAAGCTGAAACCGGCAGCTTTGACCTCATGAGTAATGTTCTAGCAATCAGCTGGATGCGTTTGATGAGATTCGGCCAAGCCGTTCTGTGTATGTACATGTGCCACGGAGTGTTCCACACTTACCCCCATGGACATACAGTAATCATCAAAAGCTCTGGACGTAAACTCACCCGCATTATCCATACGGATGGTTTTTAAAGGAAAATCCGGAAAGTGTGCCCGTAGGCGGATTATCTGAGCAAGGAGTCTTGCAAATGCCAAGTTCCGTGTTGAAAATAAGCATACATGTGACCATCGTGTAGATGCGTCAATGAGGACCATGAAATATCGGAACGTCCCACAAGGTGGGTGGATTGGTCCGCATATGTCTCCTTGAATTCTTTCCAGGAAATTTATCGTTTCCTTAGTCACTTTTACTGGTGACGGCGTTACAATCAATTTACCTTGTGAACACGAAGCACAAGTTTGAATTTTTGGGATCACTTTCCTTTCTTTCAAGGTGTGTCCTCTCGTGTTTAATATCAATTTCCGCATGATTCCTGACCCAGGATGTCCCAGCCTGTCATGCCATAAAGTGAACATATCTGTAAAAGCTTTGTTTACGGTGGCATTGGCTTCTATCATACTGATTTTTATACAGTACAAGCCTGTAGCTATAGCAGGTATAGTCTCAAAGACTTTCTTTTGGCCTTGGATGATTTTGACTATCTGGAGAAATTCTTTGTTTCCTCCACCCATTGTTTCTACATGAAAACCATTCAGACGAATGTCTTTAAAACTCAATAAGTTTCGATTTGAGCTTGGTGAAAACAATGCATCAGAGATTTCTAGATGTGTGCCTTTAGGCATTAAAATGTTGGCCTGGCCGAAACCTTCTATAAAGCCGGCCGGTCCTGCTATAGTACTTATGTTTGCCTTTTTGAGTGTAAGAGTTATGAATTATCTTTTATCTTTTAAAATCGTGTGGCTTGACCCACTATCCACCACGAACTCGTCCATACTTCATAAAACAAGAATTTATGTCTTAAAAGCCTTAATATTATTCATTAAACACCAAAGAAATGAAATCCGAAGACATAAAATCAAAACACAAATAAAAGCAACATGAAAGGGAAAAACTTAAAATCTCAGATTCATTTAGTCAACTATGGAACTGCCTTCACAGTCCGTGGTTTCTTCCTCATCATTTGCCCCGGGGTTTATCCATCTCATCGCACCGTTGGAAAAATTCATCACATTCTTTGATGAGTTCTTTGTCTGAGGTATTGGTAAAGATCATGATATTTTGTGAAACTTTCAGCCTTGATCCTTAAGATTTTATCTCGCGAATTGAGTGTGGCGATGGTCCTTTCCAAAAGATCTTCATATGTCACCACTTCGCCACATAGCCTGAGGCCATAAACGATTTTCATAAGGGTAAAGTGATATTCATCCCCATTTTCACAATCTTTAAATCCGAGAGTCGCCCATCCATCCAGGGAGTCTTTCCATAATATCATTGAGAACCGTTCACCCAACTTGGTCCAAAGAACAAATGGTCCTTAATATCTTGGTACTCATCTCTCAGGTTTTCATGGAGATGGAAGCGCATAATTGTTATGGCTCTTTCCCTCTGGCTTTCTATTTCATTATTGCCATCTATGATGCATCTTCCGAATCCCCTAGTTTTCAAAGAATTTCTTGTGCTCATCACCCATTCTAGGAAATTGCCTCCATAGAAGTTTAGGACCGGGTAAACTGAGTTGTCCTTAGTCATCTGAAAATATCCAACAATTTTCAGTTAGGACTTTAAATATGATCCGGACCTTAGGAAAATGGCCGGTCATGTATCAAATTTTCAATTAGGACATTTTAATAAAACCCGGACCTTAGGAATATGGCCGGTATTGTTTATCTGATTTTAAGCTTTACAATCAATCAAACAATTTGTGCAATCAAACAATTTAATTATATGGGCCGATTTTTATTAATGGTTTATGCACTTGGTATTTTCTATTTTTAATTTAATCCTTAATTAAAAGTTAATCCTAAACTTTTAAGAAAAGGAAAAATAATTAAAAAGATATTTCTAAAAATTTCCTTTTTCCTAAAAGAAGGGATTATAAATTTCCTATTTGGATTAGGATTAGTGTTTAGGCCAAAACAATTTTTTTCTTTTCTTCTTCTTCTCATGGCCAATTTTTTTTTTTCTTAGGGTTTTTCGAATTCAACTTTGGCCAAACAAGATCATCTAACATCCTAACTCATGAAACAAATACAAACCGATTTCAAGAGATCATTGATCAATGCATCCGATTTTAATGATGAGCCAAATTCGGTTTTAACTTTGGTATATGCAGTCCGATTTACAAGATGAACAAAAACAAGTCATGCGATTCGGATACAATCAAGCAAACGATTTCAAGGATGGTTCAATACATTCGATACTTAAGCAAAGTTCGAGTTCGAGTTTATATATATATGCATGATTCGATTTTCAATCAAAGAACAAGCAAGGCCGATTATTATCTTCAAAAGAACAAGCTATTTGATTCAAGTATGATCATACAAACAAGATCACATAAACGATTTCAAGACAAGTCCATCATGCAGCCGATTTTAATGGTTCAATATACACTTAGGTCAAATTCGATTTTGGTGTTTTTCAAATGATAAAAAATGTTTAAACGCACAAATCGATTCTAGGTCATATCCTTAGCTTAGGTTTTTACCTTAACACCTTTGGATGTTGAATGGACAGGAACCAGGAGCTAAAAGACCTCGGTAAAAACTCACGCAGAAGAGCGGCGGCCGGCGGCTAGGGAGAGAAGAAATTGGCGGCGGACGGTTGGCGACTGGGTCGAATCCTCGTCAGCTGCTGCTCAGGGTCTCTAGGGCTTTCGTGCTGATAATGTGTTGTGAATTATGTGTTTATTAATGAGACCAAATGGTCTTTATATATATGTTTACATAAGGATCAATATGGCAATATTCCATAAACATATTCCTTGTTTAAAAAGGAATGTCTAATAATTAATATATGCTAAATATAAGAACCGGTTATGTAATAACCTCTACGTGGGTCGGTCTGTGTATTGAGTCCATCAAACCAAACGGTTCATAAGAAAAAGGAAAAGATTGAAAACAAAAAAAACTCTGTACACGAAATACATCTATATATGCAAGTTAGATAATAGATAATTTTTTAAGACCAATATCTAAACTAACTTTCTGTTTTAGGTTTCTTCCTTGATTCTGAGAATTTGGCAGCATGGATAATCGGTTTGGGAGGAGAGAGCTTCCAGAGGAATCGCTTTTGAATATATTGTCTTGGCTTCCTACGAAAGATGCCATAGCCACGAGTGTCTTGTCACAGCGGTGGCGTTTTCTTTGGAAGGAGGTGAAGACATGTAGGTTTGATGCTGAATCCAAACTCAGAGCTCATACTATCTTCAAGTTTACGTTATCTCTTTGCAGAAGATCAAAGGTAGAGAGCTTGCACCTCAGGATGAACCCAAATTATCAGTATACCGTTATTAATCCTGTGATTAACAATGCAGTTGCTCGCTCTTTGAGGGAGCTGAGAATCGAGATGATTTACAATTCGTTCACTCTGCCAAAAAGCTTGTATGCCATCTCTTCACAAGTTGAAACCCTTATACTCTAGCAACTTAGTTTGGAGGATGTTCCACCTAGTGTTCTTTTGACCTCCATCAAACGTCTCCACCTTATATCCCGTCAGGTTTGCCACCGACGAGTCTGTGAAAAGGCTTCTAAGCATATGCTCACGTCTTGAAGATTTGGTAGTGAAACGAAGCTCCTACACCAACGTGGTGATATTTACCATCCATGTGCTGACACTGACAAGTTTAGCTATTGATTATTCTACGTCCGGGACATGTCGGCCTACGGGTGTTCATGGGTTTGCCATTAATGCACCTTCTTTGAGGTACTTTAGCATTAGGGACAGCTTCAGCAACTATTTACGGTTTGAAAATATGACCGGGCTGGTCAAGGCTAGTCTCAAATCATTATGTCCTGAGATCTTGGAGTGGAGACAATACAAAGGCACCAAGCAGGAGAAAGAAGCTGCAAAGTACATTCTAGCAAGCGCCAATAGTCTAAAGAAGGCGACATTCTACTCAGAATGTGCAGAGAAGCATGTGATGTTGAAAGAGTTAGAATGCGTGGCCAGAGGTTCAAAGACATGCCAGCTAGTATTTGATTAAATGAAGAGGAGTCATCTTGTCATTTCATGTCGTAACAGTACATGTTAGTCGTACTTTGTCTGCTTTCAGTTTAGCTTTCCCCATTTGATATTTTAGTCGGAGCTCAGAGTTTACCGGTGGAGGTTTCACATCTTGAAGCTCTACAAGACATTTGGACAAGAGAACAATATCTTGATTTCTGCGCTTCTCTGCTCGAGCCTCTAATTCCATGGATGACATGGACACAGTGTATAAGCAATTGGGTATTTAGCTCTCTTTCCCTCTTCTTATTCATTTAGAGATGGTCACTGAACCTTAATGAGTATTTGGTTACTTCAGAACTGGGTTTTAGGGATTTGTTATTTTTTTAGATAAAGTTGAGAGCTTTATGGTTTTCTAAAGGGATTTTGTGTCAGGATCGTTTTCACTAGATAAGAAGATCATAAACATGTTTCTTAAAGCTGACATGTTAGCACCCGAATGCTCTTGAACTCGAAGAAGAGCAATGGATACAGCAAGAAGAAACTATGCTTTACTATGATTTATGGGATGATCCAACCAAATCCAATGAGATTCTTCTCAAAACAGCTGATCGTGCCAAAGCAGTTGATTCCCTCAAAGACCTCAAATACAAGGTTCTTTTAGATTTACTCAGAAAAACTTTTCTTTGTTTTTTCTTTGCAAGAGATTTAGTTTTAAATTGTGTTTATCAATTATAGGCTGAAAAAGCTAAGCTAATCATACAATTGGGTGAAAAGGATGCTATAAATTACAGTCTCTTTGAGCAAGCTTACGATTCATCCCTCCACGTAAGCAGATCTTTACATCATTATGAGATGTCTAAGCTTCTTAGACATTACAAGGATTTGCAGATATGGACCGAGCAAGTTGTTAATATGTATATCAAATGGGCAGAAATGTTAGGCCAAATTGCAAGAGTCTGACTAAAGAAAAGAGGATTAAAAGAGTAATGTGGTAGAGTCTGATGAAGAAAAGGGCAAAAGGAAGCTTTGTGTAGGATCTCAAGGCTTGAATATTTGCCGCGATCATATGGAGGTCAGCTTTTTATCATGGACGAATTAAATGTTTTAAATAGTTTCTCCATTTGTTGACAATATTGTGTCGCTATGTGTTTTCACCCATAAAAGATGGCATTGTAGCTGATTTGGGTATGGTAGACCATTTATAGGAACATGCTTTTAGGTAACTCGTATAACTAACTATTTGGTTTTTTTTTGTCTTACTTGTTTTGAAGTTTTACTTTCTCATCTATAGTTGGCTGATGGTTTGAATTTTTGAACTTATCTTCTAAAGAATTGTTTACTGATTGATCCAGAAGAGCACCTAATACTGCTAGCAGAACCCCCTTTTGAACACTCAGCAGCAGAGAGAAAAGTCTGGTTTCACTTATCTTTTCTTGTTACTAACTTCATATTTGCAATCTGGAACTGATTTCCTTATATTTATCATATGCCTAACAGGGAAGCTAAGTTAATATTTGAAATTTTGAATAATACAACTGCCAGCATCAATTATGGCTAAGAATCCTGTGCTTTCCCTCTACCTTTGTTCCATTGGTTTTTTTGTGTTTATTATATGTTCCCTTTTGCAGGCAATCACAATAGTGTGCAAAGAGATGCTTGAGGCTTCGTAGAAGCTCTTCCACTGATTTGATTTTTCTTGCAGTTAATGAGGAAGTGAGTTTACAAGGATGAAAAGCTCTCGGGTGCTAAGATGGCCTCAAAGTCTTGTCCGCTTGAAACTCCTATTATGGTCAGTTCACAGTTTTACAATTTGTATATGCTAAGATATTGAATTGAGTAGATTAATGGGTGGCTATACGTGCTCTCCGTTAAAGGGTTATTAACCATTTGACTTCACTGTACGATTCCAAACTCTCTAGATAGTAAAATATTTGTAATATGAAGTCTTAAATTTGAGCCTGACGATGATTTTATTATGTGTTAAATAGTTGGTTTCTGAGTACCATAATGGTTTACTTTCGTCCGATTTTATGATTTTACCAGCCTTAGAAAATGACAATGTACTCTTAAGGAAGATGTGTTTTCTTCTCCAATAGGTTTCTTGAGGCTTTCTCCTTACAACCTTGCAGTTGTTCCCAGTATTTCCATAAAACAACAAATGAGTGACTAGCTAATCAGTTTCCTTCTCATTTGTATGATTGTTGTTTTCTTCTTACTCGATGAATTATTAAGATTTTTTAGTTAGTCTAAAGCATTTGTTTCTTTACCCCTGTACAAGTCTTTTCATGGGTTTGTTCTTTTTACGCAAGACCATCCTACAAGCACAAGTGTTGCAGTTTGAGTCCGCTGAAGAAAGTTCCTTGCTGCTAATAACTCATCTCACATAGCAATTAGCCAATTACCAGTCCAAAGTCGTTAAAGATGCCTCTCTCAAACTTGCCTCTACAAGGTAAGTATAACAAGCTTGGATGTGTTCTTTAGTACTGTGGATCTCGTGGAGATGCAGTCGATAATCACTGTATTGTTATGTCAATTTTCTCCCTTTTATTACCTAATGGCTTATGTAAGTTATGTATCCCAAGTTTGTGCATTTAGAGCATGATTATTGGGACTTTTAAAAAATGATTTTCTTTGAGCATTCCAAGATTTTAGAGACTATTTTCTAATAAAAAAATATTATAGAATGATTTATATAATAATTTTTTTTGTAGAGATTCACTTCTTAAAACCCCCAATAATGTTTCTCTGATACATCTGCTTTTATATGTTTTATCCTTGTTCGGGAACTCGCTACGCGCTATACGTACGGTTGATAGGGGACTAGCGAGTTATCAATTACTCGGGGATTAATCGGAGATAACTCGGGGATTACTCGGGGAATAATTTTAAAACATTTTATTATAATTTCGTTTATAAATTTGTCATAGTTAATAATATTAATAGAATAACATGATTTAATGATTAGAAAACTATTAAAAATCATGAAATCAGTGTTCGAGTGATTTGTTTTTCATTTTTTATCACTCTAACTACTTCATCTTCATCTTTTACATATTTTTAGTCAATTTTTTTTATTTTGTTATTTAGAATAAAATATAACAAATTTGTCAAATTATTATTGATTTAAATGATCTAAATTGATTTAATTGTCATATTATTGATTTAATTGTCATATTTATACGTCATTTTTTCCAATTGTATGGTTTAGACAGAAAAAAAACACTAGTCATTGTATAATATAGCCGTATAACTCAACTCGCCACGCTCTACCACCGTCTAGAGTATTCTCGGACGTATACTCGGCTAGGCGGGCGAGTTTTCGAACAAGGTGTTTTATGAAACTTCCAAGCATGTTAGGAAGGTTACAAAATTATATGCAATACATATTGGAAGATTTATGGGAAAATCATAAGAGAAGAATATTACACAATACAAACCTAAGAATGAATCAAATGGGTTGATGGATCAAATGGTTTGGATTGAAATGGATTGGGTTGTAATGGATGAATGGATCAAATGGATTGGGTTAACCATTAATCCATTAACTTTTTTATTAAAATAAAATAAATATCATTTATTTATTAATTAAATTTAAAATAATAATAATTTTATCTCCAAAACCAGAATCCCTCATTTTTCTACCAAAATATTATTCTGAATTTCATGCCAAAAACGTGATTCCAAGTTTTTCTGCGAAAAAGTGACTTCCAGTTTTCCCGCCAAAAATGCGGTTCCGGGTTTTCCACCAAAAACGGGATTTTCAGTTTTCCCGTCAAAAATGCGGTTCCGAGTTTTCCCGCCAAAAATGTGATTTCCAGTTTTCCAGCCAAAAACGCGATTCTGAGTTTTCCCGCCAAAAAACGTGATTTCCAGTTTTTCCGCTAAAAACGCGGTTCTGAGTTTTCCCGCCAAAAAACGGGGTCCTGAGATTTTCTGCCAAAAACGAGGTTCCGAGTTTTCCCCAAAAACGCGGTTCCGATTTTTTCCGCCAAAAACATGATTTACAGTTTTCCCGTCAAAAATATAGTTTACATTGTGAGCCTCTTAGATTTTTTGTTTGTTTGTTTGTTTGATACACTTTTGTTTTTTTTTTTGATATTTATGTTGATGTCATTTGATAGAAGTTGCTTTTTGGATTTTGTTTGTTTGATACAATTTTGATTATATGGAAAGAACTTAAAAAAACAAGTTAAATACAAATGGATTAACTCGTTAAAACCATTAACTCATTATGTTAATGAGTTAATGGTCTACTCCAAACCATTAGCTTAATGAGTTGGGTAAAACCATTATCAATTTAGTAAGAGTTAATGAGTTGATGGTTTGGTTTGGTTTGGATCAACCAACTTGACACCCCTAGTCCCATCCCGTACCCGTTCCCGAATTCTTGTCCCATAAATATCTCGTATTCCCATATGGGATAAGTTTTCAATTCCCGATCAGGAACGGGATGGGACGGGACGGGAACGGAAATTTTTGAAATTTCCAAAATCCCGTTTAAGATAGATATAAATATGTAGTTTATATATATTCTATGTATATGTTTTGTAAAATAAAATTATATCTTATCTATATAAATATATTATGAAATATTACAAAAGTTTTTCTTTAATTGTTTAGAAATTAAACCTATCTATAAAGTTGAACAAGAATACAATCACCAAAATTTCAAAATTTTAGTTTACATGGAATATTTTTTGATGTATTTTTCATCATTTAAAGTTTATAACATATATGGTGTGATAATAAATAAAAAGATTACAATAAACATATTCAAATTATAAGTTTTTTTTGAAATGGGAATTCCCGTTCCCGTCCCGTACTATCCCGTTTCCGCCCGAATGTTAAATTGGATATAAATGGGATGAGTTTTTATCTTCCCAAAATTCTCATTCCCGTCCCATTCCCGACAAATCCCGTCTCGAATTCCCGAACGCTCATCCCTTGTTTCTGTCATTAAAATATCTAACTTATTTAAATAATTAGAAGATGATTAAGATAATCGATTAACATGTCTTGATTATAAAAATATTTGAAATGACTAATAAATTGATGGATTAGCCTTTTATTTTTTATAAATGAGAAATTACTTTCAAATAAATAAAGGGTTCTATAAACTTTTGCAAATTAATAATTTATATATATATATATTATTGAATCAGATAGTGAGACATGCTAAAATTATTGTTTTAATAATTTCGAATTTTAAAGCTTTTGTTATTAAAATATCTAAAATATATAAATAACTAGAAGATGGATTAAGATAATTAATTAACATGTCTTTATTATAAAAATATTTAAAATAGCTAATAAGTTAATGGATTAGCCTATTTTATTTTTCATAAATTTAAAATTACTTTCAAATAAATAAATGGGTCTATAAACTTTTGTAAATTATTATAATAATATATTAAAATAATAAAAAAATATATATTAAAATATATATACACAAATATATTTTTCATACAGAGTAGAAAATATTAAGACAAAAACAAACTAAAAATATTTTTTTTTCTCTATAATATATTAATATAAAAATAAAAATGTAAACATAATTTAAACTTTCAAATCTAAAAATACTCAAATATATTTAATAAACGTTACAAAACTGACCGATGTTCTTTATAATATATTTACATTAGGCCCAATCGATTCCATAAAACATGAAGACATTATTTTGTAATAAGAATAATTTTTTATTTAAGTCCAATATTTCAACAAATATGAATATATTAAGATAAACATTTTTATAAATATTAGAATCTAAATTATAAATTTTCTATTTTTAAATTAACTTTTTCTTATATTTCCATCATATTCATGTAATCAATATTTTTTTTTGTCGTTTCTGTTCTTCTTGCTTTAAAACAACTTTCTTTCTCTCAATTTTTAATCAAGCGATAAAAAAAAAAATTTACTTATAAAACCAACTGCAAGTTTTAAGTATAGTGTTAATGCTTATGTGCAATGTTATTGTTGTCTTCTAATACTTTTATAAATTATATATATATGTATATATTTATAATTTTATATAATAAAATATAATCTCACGCTCATGCGCCGATCCGGGTCTAGTCTATATTATTAATTGAGGTTACATTATTAAAAAAATCAGGTACACCGTGCTTTATTACGAAATGTGAAATTGTATTGTAATGATTTTTTTATTTGTTCAATAAAGGTATTTTATTCAAATGATAAATTTCAATTATGATTAAAATTTAAATCAGAACTAAATTGAAACAAAATCCCATAATATTTTTTAAAATCAATAGAATCTAAATTTCTTTTTATACATATTTAAAATATTATATTTTATATTTTATGTAAAGATATTTTATGCAATAAGATTTGGTTAGATATATATGTAAATATACATATTAGATCAGTAAATTTCACTATATAGCTTTAGTTTAAGAAATAATGATTTACTTAATAAAAAATTATATAAACGGGTTATTTTCATAAATGTAAAATTACATTCATTTAAATTAAAAGAATTATTTTATATAAGATAAACTATTTTACAAAATAGAATACTACAACATATGATATACAAAAAAAAACTAAATATATATATGTAAATGTATACATATAATCTCAAAAAAGTGGGTCATATATTTTTTTACTTAAATCCAATTATTTCACAAAAAATAAATAATTTTTTTTGTAATGTATTCTGTTAAATTATAGTTATTTGATTTTGACAGTAATTAATGGGTTAGTGTATTTTATTTTCTTATAAATATGAAATTACATTCATCAAACTAAAATAATTATCTTAGTTTAAAGAAAATGGTATAATATATGATATCTAAAACTATCAATATGGATATATATATATATCAATACTATAAGTAGATGATTAATATAAATTATATAATATAATCATATATTTCAACATAAAATTATTAACATATATAAAATTATGACTTCAAAAATATATTTTTATATAAAATTAAAAAGAGAAATTGTTAGAAATACCACTTTCTAAATACCACTTTTTAAAAATACACTCACCTAAAAGATATGCAAAAATACACTTACTTTTAATAAACTAAAAGACTGTTATACCCTTGATAAATTAAATCTGTCATCTCCTCTTTCTCTCCGTCGTTTCTCTCCGTCGTTTATCTCCTTCAACTTTACGACGCCGTCAACGGCGGAGGCGACGTGTGGATCAATGAAAATTGTTTCAGGATCGTGAGGCAGCTCGGCGAAGGAGGTTTCACATTCGTCTTTTTGGTGAAGGAGATTGTCGCTGACTGACGCTTCCTCCGACGCATCCGGTGGCGGTCTGGCGAAGAAAGTCAAGGATCCAGCTCATCTCTCCGGTTAGTGTTGATGATTTCTCGGTCGTGATTTGCTAGTCCGTAATCTCGATTGAATCTGATCTGCTGTTTATGATTAGATTTGTTCTCATTCCGTTTGTCATCTGCCTCGTGGTTTTGAGATCGGGCAGTTAGGTTTGAAGATAAGAGTGTTTGTATCAGCATGGACTATGAGAAATTGTTCCAGGAATCAATGTAGGTGTTATATGTTTGTTATAAGCTCGGAATCTTCGAAACGTATGCCATATATAATGACTTTAAAACTTAGAACAAACGATTTCGATCCTATGTAGTTGTTTGATCCATGGTGCATCTGAAATCGAGCAAGCATCTAGTTGAATTAGGCAAAACACAGTGAATCCACTTTCATTTTGTTTTTTACTTTGAATCAACCAATGAAGAAATGAAATGGGTAAAGCTTCTTACTCCACTCAACACGTGAAGTCCCTTTTTCCCCTGATTCTGATCTCTCCCTTGGGAAAATTTGCTGGCTTCTTTTGTTACAGGCGCTCAAAGATATAACCAAACAAAAGGAGATTCCCCTGAAAGACTAGTCTCAGGTTCTGATGATTTCACTATGTTCCTTTACGAACCATCTGTTAGCAAACAGCCAAAAAAACAGCTTGTAAATCATGTCTATTTCTCACCTGAAATGGATTGCAGGTGCTTCATTCGATAGATCAGTTAGGTTGTGGAACGGTGTCACTGGACAATTTGTCACAGCTTTCCGAGGCCATGTTGGTCCTGTTTATCAAGTCAGTTGGTCTGCAGACAGTAGATTGTTCTTGAGCGGCAGTAAAGACTCTACACTCAAGGTAAAAAAGCTTGAAATGCCATTGCTACTCTTTCACCGGAGATTTTGTTCAGATTCTGAATCAGAAAGTTTGTCACGTCCACACAGATTTGGGAAATTAGGACGAAAACGTTAAAACAAGATCTTCCTGGTCATGCAGATGAGGTATTAAAACCTTTATAAAACATTTTTCATTTACTGTGATCTCAATCTCTTTCCTCTGTTGAAATTGCTGACCCTTTTTGTTTTTCGGTTGTGTGTAGGTTTTGGCGGTGGACTGGAGTCCAGATTGTGAGAAAGTAGTCTCTGGTGGTAAAGACAGAGTCTTGAAGCTATGGAAGGGTTAAAAGGATAGGACCTTTCACAATATAATGTATTGGAGAGTTTTTTTCTTTCTTTTTTGCCCAAAAATATACGATATCTGTATGTTTTAATGCAAACATCTTTTTAGTTTCTAGTTCCATAACTATCTTAGTTCAAAAGAGCTTTTCCTTTTTAGAACTGCCTCATAAACTCAAATTTTCAAGAATTTTCAAAAGGATGGACATCATGAGCTAGAATTGTTAAAGACTGGAACGGCTTCATAAGGTTAAAAGATTTCTTAAGACCTTATAAAAGATTTATAAACATTTATAAATAATTTTATAAGCCTTGATAAGCAGTTTTATAAGCCTTTATAAATGGTTTTATAAACTTTTATAAAAATGTATAAATCATGGATTTATATGAGTTTAATAAGTAATTGTAGATAGATTTTTATAAACCTTTATACAAGATTTATAAACAAGTGTAGGAAGATATGACATATAACCCATGGCATATAAAAGATTTATAAAGTCTATTTTTTGTAATAAAGATTTATAAAGCCTTTATAAAAGATTTATAACCCTTAATAAATAATTTTATAAACGCTTATAAAGAATTTATAAAGGCTTCATAAAACATTTGTAAACAAGTGTAGGAAGACATGTCACTTAGCTCATGACTTATAAAAGATATATAAACATTTATTGAAGATTTATAAAGTATAAACATTTATAGATGGTTTTATAAGTCTTTATAAATGGTTTTATAAGGTTTTATAAATAGTTTTATAAGCCTTTATAAATATGTATAACTAGGTGATTCTCCCGTGCTCATGCACAGGTATGAATATTTACAAAATAACTCACTTAAAATTATTCGTTAATATTATCTTTTATTTATTTATAAATTTCTATTTGCTTTGTCAGCTATATGTAAATAGAAGGGTTTTTTTAATAATTTTAAGATGTTATATATCTTATTAAATATATTTTGGTATAAGAATTTAGATAGGTACCATTATTCGTTTTTAGAATTAGTATGTGACACACATTCCTTTGAATTGAAATACAATTATTTTTTTTGTTCTATTTAGGCTAAAGTTAGTCTGTTTTTCATCTTAGATTTGTAAAGCTATTAGTGTAAAATATGTCTATTGATATGCTGCTTAGAAAGCTCATGCATGTATATGAATATTTTCAAAAATAAATGTATCATAATTCTTGGTTAATATTCACTTTTATTATTTTTTTTATTTTAAAATTTTCCTGTAATTTATATGTATGAAAAGAAAATGAAATATTATTTTAAATTTATGTTGTTATCTTAGTTAAAAATGTGGTTTCATGTATAAAAACTTGGTCAGTCCGGTTCTTATTTTTTTAGTTATTTATTTCGATTTATAAATAAATTTTTGTTATATATGTTTGGAAAAAAAAGTTCAAAAGCAAATATTTAAATGTTGATCGGTTCTTTGCATAAATGAACTAAACTGATAGTTTGCTGAAATTTATGAACATATTGTCTGAATTATTTATTTTGAATTAACACTTTCATATATAAAAGTTATTTGGAATAACTTTCATATTTTTAACGTTTCTTAAGTAACACTTTGAACATTTTTTAGATATTTAAAATATTTTTAATGTTTCCAAATACCTCTGGTTTATTCATTATCATCACAGTCTTGATTTATTTGAAATCTTGATCATTTTAAAGTTTTTATTTGGAATCATAATATTTAAAATTATTTTAAAGTTTTTTCGTTTTTGGTATGATTTAAAAAGAATTTCATTTTTTGGAATTAACGTTTCTATATCTAATAAAATATTTTATATTTCAAAGTTATTTCATTTTTAATATTATTTTAAAAGACTTTCCTTTTTGTAATTTACATTTTTTATTTATTCAAAAATTATTTTCTGTTTTAAAATTATTTCCCTTTATTAAGGATTTTCCTTTTTGTAATTTTTCGTTTTTCTATATATGCAAAAATTATTTTCTGTTTTAAAATTATTTCCTTTTATTAAGGACTTTCCTTTCTGAAATTTTTCGTTTTTTTATATATGCAAAAATTATTTTCTGTTTTAAAATTATTTTCCTTTATTAAGGACTTTCCTTTCTGTAATTTTTCGTTTTTTATATATGCAAAAATTATTTTATGTTTTAAAATTATTTCCCTTTATTAATGTGATTTTGAAAAGGAGAAATCATTAAATAAATAAAAAATTAATGGTAATTTTTGAAAAGTTATTTTCTATTTAATATGATTTTAAAAAATACTTTCCTTTTTGGCATTAAAGTTTTTATATCTAATAAAAATATTTCTGTATTTCAAAGTTATTTCCTTTTTAACATGTTTTTTTTAACTTTCCTTTTTTGTACTATTCGTTTTTTATATCTATACAAAAATTATTTTATGTTTTAAAAATTATTTCCTTTTATTAATGTGATTTTTAAAACAATTATTAAACAAAAATATATATTAAAAGGTTTCAATAATGGCAAACTAATATAATAACTGGAAATCATTAAGGGTATCATTGTAATCGACCTTGTGAGAATTAACGTGAACGCGACACGTAAGAAACTGACTTCTCAAATAATATTATAGAGATTCACTGCATTGGCATTGATATGAATGACGACATGTATACTTAGTATGAAACAAAAGTGTCCATATATGTTTGGTTTATGAACAGAACGATACAGAGACTGTACGAAGTCAAGCCCTTCGAAGTTGGATTCGGAGGTCACCCCAAAGGATACAGAAAAACAAGTTGGTAAGAAGAATGTGAACAAATCAAACGGCACGAGGAAGAAGAAACTGGGAACAAAGTTACAAAATGGGAATGAAGAACCATCATCTGAAAATGTAGAGCTGAGATGGTTTTATATGGTCATGAGCAAGAAACCTTTATATTAAATACTTATAAACCCTTATAAACACTTATTAAGTTATGTGTTACAAGAACTCTGTTATTATAAGATTTTATAAGGTTTTATAAATATGTTTATAAGATAAATAGGTTTGTAAGGCTATATAGTTCTAGTTTTATATGGTTTTATAAAGTTTTATAAAGCCTTATAAAAATGGAGGCTACTCTCATCAATCTTACTTACATAGTCTCTTATTTTGTCTGACTAAATAGTTTTATAAGGTTTTTCAAATTTTTTTATAAGGCTTTATAAACAGTTTTATGAAGCTGAATAGTTCTAGTTTTTATAAGAATTTACAAACCTTTGTAAGATAATTTATCAATCCCTATAAATGATTTATAAACTCTTATAAACACTTATAAATGATTTATAGACCATTATAAATTATTTATAAGCCCTTATAAAATATTTATATACATCCATAAATTATTTTAAATCTGTATAAATTTTTTATAAACCCTTATAAATCATTTTTAAATCTTTATGAATGACCAATAAATATTTATAAGAATTTTATAAACCTTTATAAATAATTTGTTATCTCTCATACAATTTTTATAATCCTTTATAAAACAATTATTAAACCTTATAAAATTTTAGATTCGGTTCCTCTACTTGTTCATAAGGGTTTATAAAACTTGATAAACCCTTATAAATGATGTTTAAACCCCTATAAATGATTTATATACCTTTATAAATAATTTATAAACTCTTATAAAATATAGAGTTATTAAGTAATGTGTAGTACGATTTTATTAACCCTTATATATAATTTTATAAACCCTTATAAATGATTTTATAAAGTCTTACAAATGATTTTATAAACCTTTATAAATGATTTCAAATCATTCAAAACCATTTAAAATCATTTAAATTATTTTGTTTACAAAGTTGTGCTGGCTTATGGTTATAAGTTTGAATGTATTCTGAAACACGTATCCACTATTTTATAAATTCTTACAAAGTTAAATATTATTCATTTCATTATAAAGCTTTTGAAACCTTGTTAATTAGTTAAATACATTTGAATTCTGTAAACAAAGTGAACAACTGAATAGCTTTGTCTCGTGTGACATTAGCCTGGATGTGATGACCTCGTGGTCCTATGAGATCACAGCAAGGATGGGCTATAACAGATCACTCATTATTTGGCAGTAGCCTATCTCAGGATCTTAGAGAGCATATGCTTTAAGAATTGCAACGACTTTTGCAAGTGTGGTTAAACCCTTTCTAAGTAATCACTGTCTTTTAAACCCACAGATCCATGTAAACTGGCAGCTTTGATTTCTGTGATTGCAGTCAAAGATGGAGAGAAGGTTGCCCAGTTAGAATCTGCACATAAAGCATCAAGACATGATACATTGCCCACAGAGAAATCTTCAGGTACAGCGACCCCTACTTGGATCTCAGCGTAAACTAAAATAGGAGAACGATTCTCTTCAGAATCATCATTGTTAGTGTTATCCTCCTCTGTTTTTTTCATCTCTGAACGCAATTGATGGAAGCAGCTGAACATTTTCATCATATTCACAAGGGTTTGTACAGAAAAATCAAAGTTCACATCAGAGACTACATCTTCAAAAGCTGTGTAATCGTCAGATACGCACGGTGACAGCGACGGAAACTAAATTAAAGAAATGCTAAGTATCAGCGAACAACATGTACAAATGACATATGTTTCTCTGTGATATCAACACCAGATTGCTATCTTAGGCATATTGCTAAAGCATTGCAACGCCAACTAACTTTAATGGATGAGAATGAATCAATCAAAAAAAGAAGATATAACCAGGTTTTAGAAGCAAATTTCGAACCCATGAATACAGATTGAGAATATCTAACATAAAAATAAACACTAAAAGTCAACAAAGACGAGATTAGCAGACCTTAATCGTGCGTGTCCAATGTGACTGAGATCTTAAGCATGACACCGCAAACGTACATTCCAACGTTACTTTCGACCTTTGGCTTGAACAGCTCCTTCTTGCTCAACGTGTTGTGCAACCAAAGCTTATTTGCACCAGAATTTGAATCTCCTCCTTTAGTTATTTGGTTTACCGACGGGTGGGATGAAACAGCTACAGGATTGAGTTAACTTTCCGTGTTTGAGGAGAAATTGGATTCTCAGGCAAGAAGTGAACTGAGACCTGTGAAAAGAAGGGAATCCAATTGGAGTGAATGGTCTACACTATTTGAAGACATCGACGGCACAAGCCGAGCCGATAATGACGACAAAAAACCACCAGGACCTGATCCAAACCCTAACAGTCTTAATCACGAAAGAAGGATGAGCTGCTGTAAACTAGTTACAAATTAAATAAGGATGAGTTATTGTATACTAATCACCAAAGCTTTAGGGTTTAAACGAAGAACACAAAATCAAAATCATAAAAGGATTCAACCTGGCGATGATGATTCAATCAACGAAAGATCTGGTGAGATAGCGATATTCCGGCGAGGCGAGATTCCGGTCAGGCGAGATTCCGTGAGATGAAGATCTAAGAAGAGGACAGAGATTGACGAAGGGAAGTAAAAGAGTATTTAATTGTTAGGGTTATTGTGGTCATTTTAACAAGAAAGAGAAGTGTAAAATTGAAAATGGCTTCTTTATGTTAGTGATAATTGAGTTACGTCAGTGAGAAGAAATGTGATCAAAGGGCATGACTTGTCAACAGTTACAAGTGAAGAGTCGCAAGGCTAAGGCTTAGTACGGTTTCGTTGTACTGTTGTACTTGTATCTATTAGTTTTCTATATAAACAATTTTGTCCTATGTAAATAACAACAAGTTTTTCAGTAACTACTAAAGTTTCGGTTCTCTGTTTCAATTCTCTGTTATATTTCTCTTCTTCAATATTCCAACATGGTATCAGAGCTTATGTTTGGTCTTGGAACATGTTCAAGCACAACAATAGTAAACAAGAAATCCGCTGCAGAAGAAGAAAAAGAGAGAGATGAGA
This sequence comes from Isatis tinctoria, assembly GCA_010577795.1. Lineage (NCBI taxonomy): Eukaryota > Viridiplantae > Streptophyta > Magnoliopsida > Brassicales > Brassicaceae > Isatis > Isatis tinctoria. The sequence continues at coordinate 11,975,935 of CM021246.1, read as the reverse complement.
AACCGAGAGAAAAAAAAAAAAGGAAGAAGAGATGGTGACTAGAGAGAGCACCCTCAATCTGCACAAGCACATTCACATGCCATAACTTCAAGAGGAAGGCTCCAAAGGTATGAAGGAGATAGGAAATCTTCTTAACAGGAAATGGAGATAATGGATGCGAAGATGGAGTTTGGAAGGAGAGATCTGAAATTTTGTTCAAAGCACAAAAAGTGAAAGACGTGAAGGGTATTCACGCAGAAGACGTCAAGGAGACGTTGATGGTGATCAGTGGAAGACTCCAAGCAAAAGAGGATGCTTACCTCATAAAAAAATGGAGCATACTTCAAGGTGATATTATCGGTTTTTAACGTATTTTGATTCATTTTTAGTATTCGGTTTGAGTTTTGATTTGCATCTTTCGTTGGTTTTTCGAGTCTTTTCTATTGTTTTGAGTCTTTTACAGATTTTATGGAGTTCCGAAGAAGTTTGGCGTTTACGGACATGTTCGAGTCAAGTTAAGACGGAAAAACGAGAGAAGGACCAAACATCAACAGAACGACCATTCCCGAAGGAGATCGATCGTTCTGACCAAGCATGGAACGACCGTTCCCTCCAAGGAACGATCGTTCCCCTCTTCACCAACCCTGCCGACAACAATGGGAGAACGACCATTCTCTCCCATGTGGTCGTTCCACACTTCACCAACCTTGCCGACAAAACGCATGAGAACGACCGTTCTACACTCCGGAACGAGCGTTCCCCGACACCACATCTCACCTACTACGGATCGACCAAGGGGAACGATCGTTCTCCACCTAGAACGACCGTTCCCCGTCTCACCTACTTCCCTCATCTTGGCCTATAAATAGAACTCACTCTTGATGATAAAAATCACACCATCTTCTTCCTCCTCTCTTCTCTAGCTTCAAAGCATAGCTTCTTCTTTAGTTTTAAGTTTTATGTTTATGCTTTTATCTAGTTCTTGTTAAGTTTCTTTTAAGCTTTAATCTTATGCTTTTAATCTTATGCTTTACTTTCAGTTCTTATCTTTATGCTTAATCAAGTTTTACTTTCAGTCTTTATATTTATGCTTTACTTTTAAGTCTTTATATTTATGCTTTACTTTCAGTTATTTATAGGGAAAATAGCATAAAAAACCCTCAAAGTGGCAGCCACTAACACTTTAAACCTTCAAAGTTTTTCACTAGCATTTTTAACCTCCAAACTACAAAAGTTATCATAAAAAACCTTGAATTTGACATTTCACTTCGCGCCGCCATTTAAGTTAACGGTTCCGTTAACTCAACAGTAAATTCTGTTAAATTTTTTTTTTTTTAAATAAAAAATCTTAAAATATTCGAAAACACCTAAACAATTCGAAACAAAATCATAAAAATTCAGAAAAATGCATAAAAAAATTTGAAAAAAAAATCAAAACAAATTCATAAAAATTCAAAAAAATATTAAAAATTCAAAAAATTAAAAAAAAATTAAGAAAATTAAAAAAAAACTCAGAAAATACTAAAAAATCCAAAACTATCCAAAAATTTGAAAATTATAAAAAATTCAAACATATAAAAATTCTGAAAAATGCATAAAAATTTTCATCTAAAATAATAAATAAATAAATAAAATAAAATAAATTCATAAAAAATCAACAAATTCAAAAAATATAAAAAATTCAGAAAAATTCAAAAAAAAAATCAGAAAATTCAAAAAAACTCAGAAAATTCAAAAAACTCAGAAAATTTCAGAAAATTCAAAAAAACTCAGAAAATTCTAAAAAATCAAAAATATCCAAAAATTTGAAAATATTCAAAAATTCAAACATATAGTATGTTTGTATGATATCATGTGTTTATATATATGCTTTTCTCAATATATGCTTATTTATATATATTTATCTTTAAAATAGCTGGTTCCAAACAAGCATACAATATCATACAAACATACTATATGTTTTTTTGAGAAAGAATTGGATGATGCTAAACTTTGATACAAAAACAAACACACAATATCATACAAACATACTATATGTTTGAATTTTTGATTATTTTCAAATTTTTGGATATTTTTTGAATTTTTAGAATTTTCTGAGTTTTTTTTTGAATTTTCAGAAATTTTCTGAGTTTTTGGAATTTTCTGAATTTTTTTGAATTTTTTATATTTTTGAATTTGTTGATTTTTTATGAATTTATTTTGATTTTTTATTTATTTATTATTTCAGATGAATTTTTATGCATTTTTCAGAATTTTTATATGTTTGAATTTTTGATAATTTTCAAATTTTTGGATATTTTTTTATTTTTAAGAATTTTCTGAGTTTTTTTTGAATTTTCTGAATTTTTTTGAATTTTTCGAATATTTAATATTTTTTTGAATTTGTTAAATTTTATGAATTTTTTTTTATTTTTTTAAAAAAAATTATGCATTTTTCTGAATTTTTATGATTTTTTTTTGAATAGTTTACGTGTTTTCGAATATTTTAAGATTTTTTTATTTTTTTAAAAAAAAAATTTAACAGAAGTTACTGTTGAGTTAACGGAACCGTTAACTTAAATGGCGGCGCAAAGTGAAATGTCAAATTCAAGGTTTTTTATGATAACTTTTGTAGTTTGGAGGTTAAAAATGCTAGTGAAAAACTTTGAAGGTTTAAAGTGTCAGTGGCTGCCACTTCGAAGGTTTTTTATGCTATTTTCCCGTTATTTATATTTATGCATTACTTAAGTTCTTATTAAGTTATTTACCGCTTTCATTATCTATTCAAGCTTTTATGATGAACTCTATAATCCTGTTGTTATCTTCTTTAATCATGTCTGAGTAGATCTCTTAGTTAGGTTGAGGTTTGTCAAAGGAATTAATGAGCTTTAGGGTTAAACACAAATAGGCTATTCAAATCAATATCTTCACCTTTGTTGTTCTTAATGCTTAAATCGAATTGATCACTTGATTTTATGATATGAGGTTTAACTTAGACAGCGAGAGTTGCTAGGTTGCTAGAAAGAACATTGGTGAGCAATTTAACCATTACCTGCGAGAGTAGATGTATTGAGAATTGTGAACATATTAAACCTATCCTTAATGCTTGTCTACGATTTCTAGTACCAACGAGAGTTAGGAATTCTAGGTTGATAGACAAAGATATTGATACCACGAGAGTGGATTGATATTATCCTAGTGTTTAAGTTCTAGATTTATGCTTAATCATCGCCTGAATAGTTGTTTGATTCGTTGCTCTGAATCTCCTGAGATATTCCTTGACTTAACGCTTGTTTATTATTATCTTTACAACCGATTTCGCTTTCATTACTAGTTATTAAAAAACCAAAAACATATTTGAATTGTCTTAGCTTTTGATTTAGCTCAATATATCATAGTGTGAAAACTGGTCTTCGTGGGATCGACCCCTAAATACTACTTCGTATGCTGTGCACTTGCAGTAGGAAATAAGGGTTTAAAACTCGTGTATCAAGTTTTTGGCGCCGTTGCCGGGGACCAAATTTTTCACCTTTGGTTTACGGCTAAATTATCAGACTAAGAACTTTACTAAACTCGTTTTCTTTTCTTCTTTGTTTTTGTGTTTCAGGTGCATGTCACCAAGGAGCACAAGGAGCAGAAACAACGAGGATCTTGTTAGCTTATCAAACGAGGAGTTAGCAAGAGCAGAACGAGGGAACAGGCAGAGACGTAACATACCTGTTCCGGAACCAGAAACAACTGACACCGCCAACTCAGATATGGCGGACAAGTAGACATAGCAGCTCAGCTGCTACAACTTCAGACAGCCATGGAGCAGCTTCGCATGCAACAGGAGAGGCAACTCATTGCACAACCTGCCTTCGGAGACAAAGATGCAGCTCACACATACTACCAGGATCGATCTGCGATCGTTACCCCGATCATCCAGAGGCAAGATTACGAGATCAAACCTCAGATGATCGGCCTCGTGAAGCAACACCTGTTCCACGGTCTGCCTGCTGAGATTCCGATGGATCACATCGAGAACTTTGAAGAGATCTGTAGCACAACCGGCTCCAATGGTGTGCATCCGGATTTCCTGAAGTGCAAGCTTTTCCCTTTCTCTCTTACGGGAAAAGCATCACGGTGGTTAAAATCTTTACCACCAGGCTCTCCACCGACTTGGGCTAGTGCACGAGCAGCCTTCTTGGATAAGTTCTACACGAAGTCCAAGACCGCAGCCTTGAGGAACAAGATATCCTCATTCGAGCAACAGTCCGACGAATCCTTCAATGAAGCATGGGAGCGGTTTAAGGAGTACAAGCGCGAGTGCCCTCACCACGGGTTTAGTGACGAGCAGCTGCTCAGCACATTTTATGACGGAGTAGATTGGGACTACAGAAACGCCCTGAATGCAGCTAGTAACGGTGATTTCTATACTAAGTCGAAAGAAGGAGCTCTGGAGCTGATTGACAACCTAGCCGCAAGTTCCAGCAACAAAAGCCCGGAGTATGACAGAAAGAAGGTCAACAGTGTGGACTCCAGGAAGATTGATGAACTCTCGGCCATGGTTAACCTTTTACTAAAAAAAACCAGAAGTCAGTCCACTTTGTGGACGAGAATGGGGAAGCACCTATCGCTCAAACCTATGAGGAAGAAACCGAGAATGATCAGATGGAGGTGAATTATGTGACGGGACAAAGTTTCGGGCAGAACCGCGGTTTTAACAACCAAGGCTTCAACACTCATCCGAACCTGTCCTATAGGAGCACCAATGTGGAGAATCCGCAGGATCAAGTCTATCCTAAGCAAGGAGGAAATCAACCGCAGATGGGTTTTTCAGAAGAACTACTCCAACAACTACTCCAACAACTACCAGAACCGGCCATTCGTTCCAAATCAAAACCGTTTCCAAGGAGGGAATCAGCCAAGGCAGCCTTTCACAAACTCGCAGCCCCAGCCTTTCACAAACTCGCAGCCTTCATCTTCAGCAACCGGCTCCCAAGACGAGCTGAAGAACATGATGCAGCAGATGATGGCGAGTCAACAAAAGGCGGCAGCAGAGATCAACTCCAAAGTTGACACTATGTATGGTGATCTTAGTGGGAAGTATGAGGCTGTATGGACCCACATGAAGCAACTGGATGTTCAGATTGCACAAACCGCCGAGTCTATAAAAAAAACACCTGGAACTCTGCCTGGAAAAGCTGAAGCACCTAGGAAGGAGTTTGTCAACGCCATCGAGCTAAGGAGCGGGAAAACATTGAATTCGGAAACAACTTCCGGATCGGCAAAAGGGAAAGAAGTGACAACCGAGCACACTGGTCCGTCAACCGAGCACATGCCCAGCCAAGAAACTCCAACAACTTCGGCCAACAATCCAGAAGCAAGGGTATACAAACCCAAGGTCCCATACCCTGTACCACCCAAGAAGTCTCGCAAGGACTTAGAGGATGCTAAATGCAGAGAGATGCTCAGAGACCTAACCGTGAAGCTGCCCCTCACGGATGCCGTTCAGATGATACCTGCTCTCAAACGGTATATGAAAACCCTAGTCTCCGGAAAAGTAGCTGAGGAGGAAAACATGATGGTAGTCTCCAAAGAATGCAGTGCTGTTCTACAGAACAAGGTCCTTAAGAAGAAAGCGATCCTGGGAGATTCGTTTTATCAGTCAAGATCGGCCCCATGACGTTTGCATGCTCTCTGTGCGATCTCGGTTCCAGTGTCAACCTTATGCCATACTCTGTGGCAAAAAGGTTAGGGTTCACAAATTTCAAACCCACGCGCATCTCATTGGTCTTCGCAGACAGATCAACAAAACTTCCGGTGGGTATGTTAGAGGATCTTCATGTGCGAATTGGAGACACACTCATCCCAGCTGATTTCGTGGTTCTAGAGCTTGAAGAAGAACCGAAGGACCCTCTGATTCTTGGCCGGCCATTCTTATGCACAGCTGGTGCAATAATCGATGTACGGAATGGAGTGATCGACCTCCAGCTAGGCGACATGGTGATGTCATTCGAGATGGACAATTTTGAAGAAACCGATGATGGATGGACAGACCTTCACTGTGGAAGGCGTGGATGATGTATATGATGAGCAGCTGAAGAGCTTCTGTGCCCGGATCCTCTTGAAACCGCTCTAACTCTGGCTGAAAGAGAACATGGTTTCCTGAGCGAGGATGCCGACAGCTTTGCCAAGATGCTAGATTCCAGCCAGAGAATGGAGCAGATGGTGGCGTACATGAGCCTGGAAGATGAGGAGAACTCGGCAGAAACAGACGGAGCACCCGCTCCAATCCCGCGAACACCTGCTCCGCCACTTGATCCGATAGACAGCCCTTGGAGCGAATTAAAAGCGCCCAAACTGGAGCTCAAAACTCTTCCAGCCGGGCTCAGGTACGCATTCCTTGGAACAAACTCTACTTACCCGGTGATTGTGAATGCTGATTTGAATAATGTGGAAGTAGCTTTACTTTTATGCGAGCTTAGGAAGTATAGAAAGGCTATAGGGTATTCACTTGATGATATTACTGGCATCTCCCCTGATCTTTGCATGCATAGGATACATCTAGAAAATGAATCGAGGAGTTCTATAGAACATCAGAGAAGATTAAATCCGAATTTGAAAGATGTTGTTAAAAAGGAGATAATGAAACTTCTAGAAGCCGGTGTAATTTATGCTATTTCTGATAGTACTTGGGTTAGTCCAGTTCATGTAGTTCCTAAGAAAGGTGGAATCACTGTGATAAAAAATGATAGGAATGAACTGATACCGACTAGGACCATAACCGGCCATAGAATGTGCATAGATTATCGCAAACTAAATGCTGCAACTCGCAAGGATCACTTCCCTTTGCCCTTTATTGATCAAATGCTTGAAAGACTTGCAAACCATCCATACTACTGTTTTTTAGATGGTTATTCAGGTTTCTTTCAGATCCCCATCCATCCGGACGACCAGGAGATGACAACATTCACATGTCCTTATGGCACATTCGCTTACCGGCGCATGCCATTCGGATTGTGCAATGCTCCGGCAACTTTCCAGCGATGCGTGATGTCCATCTTTTCCGACTTTATCGAAGACATAATGGAGGTGTTCATGGATGACTTCTCGGTGTATGGAGACTCTTTCTCTCACTGTTTATCTAATCTATGCAGGGTACTTCAGCGATGTGAGGAAAAACACCTAGTTCTAAATTGGGAGAAGTGTCACTTCATGTGTCAGGTGGGATTGTACTTGGGCATCGCATATCAGAAGATGGCATCGAGGTGGATAAAGCTAAGATCGAAGTTATGATGAACCTACAACCACCTACTTCTGTCAAGGGGATCCGCAGTTTTCTGGGACATGCAGGCTTCTATCGCAGGTTCATCAAGGATTTTTCAAAGATAGCCAGACCCCTCACGAGGCTGTTGTGCAAGGAGGTGCAGTTCGAATTTGATAGCAACTGTCTTGAGGCTTTTCATACGATCAAAGGAGCATTGGTCAGCGCACCCATTGTGCAACCACCAGACTGGAGCCTACCCTTCGAGGTTATGACGGATGCTAGCGACTATGCTGTTGGTGCAGTTCTCGGCCAGAGGAAAGACAAGAAGCTCCACGTTATCTACTACGCCAGTCGCACATTGGATGATGCTCAGTGCAAGTATGCTACGACAGAAAAGGAGCTTCTAGCCGTCGTCTTCGCCTTTGAGAAGTTTCGGTCCTATCTCGTTGGATCAAAGGTTATAGTTCATACGGATCATGCAGCACTCAAGTATCTGCTGACCAAGAAAGACGCTAAGCCGCGGCTACTTAGGTGGATTCTTCTACTTCAAGAATTCGACCTGGAGATCAAAGACAAGAAGGGGATAGATAATGGAGCTGCCGACCATTTATCTAGGATGCGGATTGATGAAGAACTCCCACTCAATGACAGCCTCCCTCAAGAACAGGTTTACTCGATCGGAGTATTCCAAATCGAGGAAGCACCCGCTCAGTCTGAATTCTGCAACCAAACCGAAAGCAGCCACTATCCTCAGATTCCTTGGTTCGGTGAGATTGCGAATTACCTAGCTGCTGATGTAGAACCTCACGGTTTTGTGGGCAACAAAAGGAAAAATTCCTAAAAGATATCCGCCATTACTTCTGGGATGAGCCGTACCTGTACAAGCATTGCCCAGATGGAGTATTCAGACGTTGCATGGCTGATGAGGAGATACCGGAGATTCTGTTTCACTGTCATGGCTCTTCCTATGCCGGACACTTCGCTACTTTCAAGACAGTCTCCAAGGTTCTGCAAGCTGGGTATTGGTGGCCAACAATGTTTAAAGACGCTCAGCGCTTTATCTCTAGATGCGATTCATGCCAGCGACAGGGCAACATCAGCAAGCGCAATGAGATGCCACAGAACTTCATTCTCGAAGTGGAGGTCTTTGACGTATGGGGGATTGATTTTATGGGACCATTCCCATCTTCTTTCGGGAATGAGTACATACTCGTGGCTGTTGACTATGTGTCTAAATGGGTTGAGGCATTGGCGAGTCCTACGAACGATGCAAGGGTGGTGATCAAGATGTTCAAATCTATCATTTTCCCGAGGTTTGGAGTTCCGCGCGTTGTCATCAGCGATGGAGGCTCTCACTTCATCAACAAGATTTTCGAGAATCTATTGCGCAAGAATGGTGTAAAACACAAGGTCGCAACGCCTTACCATCCGCAAACGAGTGGGCAAGTTGAGATATCTAACCGAGAAATCAAGAGCATTCTTCAGAAGACTGTGAGCACAACTCGGAAGGACTGGGCTTCCAAGCTAGACGACGCTCTATGGGCTTACAGGACCGCCTACAAAACGCCTCTCGGGACCACTCCTTTCCACCTTGTTTACGGCAAAGCCTGTCACCTCCCCGTTGAGCTCGAATTCAAAGCCGCATGGGCTGTCAAGCTGCTCAACTACGACATTAAGCCGGCTTCAGAACGACGCATGATGCAGCTACACGAACTTCAGGAGATTAGGCATCTCGCCTATGAGAACTCCAAAATCTACAAGGAACGAACCAAAGCATACCACGACAAGCGCATCCTGGCTCGTAACTTCGCCCCCAACGACCAAGTTCTACTCTTTAACTCTCGGCTGAAGCTGTTTCCCGGGAAGTTACGATCAAGATGGTCTGGGCCCTTCACCATAAAGGAAGTACGACCATATGGAGCGGTGGTCTTGTTCAACACCAAAGGAGAAGAGTTCGTGGTCAATGGTCAGCGATTGAAACCATATCTTGCCGACACACAACTCGGAGACGGGGAAGAAACTCCCTTGACCGAGCCTCCTCAAGCATAATCAACTCTCCACGTCAAGCTTAGCGACGTAAAACAAGCGCTTTCGTGGGAGGCAACCCACCAGGTAACATGTAAAATAGCGTGAAGTTTTTTTTCGTTCTTATTCTATTTACGTTTCTTGTTTTGTTTAAGATTGTTTTTGCAGGTTTTTATTAAGTGTTGAGCGGATGACGGATAGAGAGCAACACCGATAGCTCCACCAGCGACCACTGAGCTGTGGTTATTTCTATCACCCTTGTTATATCCATTTTTATTTTATGCTACTTTTATTTTATTTTACGGGTTTCTCTTTCAGTTTTGTTTCAACCGGGACGGTTGAAAACAAGTCTGGGGGAGGGATTTATTTGTGTACTAACATTGTGTTTTATTGATGTTTACTTCTTATGTTTTATTTTGGTGTGTTTAGATTTTCAAAAACTAAAAAAAAAAAATATATATATTTTTATCGAGTCAAAACAGTGTGTGATTTTGTTAAAACTTTTTGGAATTGCAACATGTTCGATGTCATTGCCTTAAGACTGTTTAGCATTGTTTGAGGATAGTTTGGAAACGCAGAGAAAAAAATCCATAACTTGATCATTTAGTGAATTTCTCAAATCATCTGAACTTAATCGAATTATCGGAACTTAATATGGACTTAATTTATCTCACTTAGGGGGTTGATAATCATGTATTGGATTTTACATTTGGAGTTTTCTTTGCATCAATTTTTACCAATCTTTGCTAACTCCAAATGGCTAGACTTATCCTTAGTCTAGTACCACACCCTTACCATTTCCATGTTGAAACCCACTTTTCTTCGTTTACTGTCATTGCATTCATGTGCAAAAACTATGGAGTATACGGACCGACACAACTTTTCTTTAGGATTGTGTCTAGATAGGTGGTCTCTTTCTGATTAAACTCATGGGATGTGTCTAGAAATGTGATCTCTCTCTTTGAACATATTCATTGAAAATTTTCGTTTCAAAAGAGGGTGAACTTTTAAAGGGTAGAAGGTTTTATTCACATTCAAGAAATAAACTTACATTGTTGATGTTCTTTTGATACAGATCTTAGAGATTAACCGGTTCCATTCTCCGATATAAAAAAAAAAAAAAAAAAAAAAAAGAGAGAAAAAGAAAGAAAAAAAAAGAAGAATAAAAATTATTTGCATTACAGAAAAGAAAACGGAAGGAACCGGGAAAGTCTAGGTAATATCGTTAAATTCCATAAAATGTTAAAAGAAATTAATCATGTTCTTGATTTGTGACTTGTTAAAAAAGGGTAGAAGGATTAGAGTTAAGGAGAGTTGTGTACCTCCTAATTGGTCTGTGTCTCACGGTGATTTTGCATAATGATTTGCATCTGTTTATACTACTAAAAGAAACCGAAACACTTGAGCCACCAAATATCAACCTTGATACCTAGACCATAACGTGTTAGATATTCCCTTTGTGAGAGTACACGCATTTGATAATGAATGTTAAATATTAAGTTCTGCTTGATCATGAGATTTCATTTATTTGCTACGGTTATGGAGAAGTACAATGAAGTACGGTTTGATCTGAACTTTGCGAATGTGGTTTACGGGCAATTGACTTAGAGTATGGTCCTATAAGTTTTACGAATTTCACATGTTTTTCTAACCTCTCCTCTTTGTAAGATATCTGGTTTTGCTTGGGGACAAGCAAAGGTTTTAGTTGGGGAGAGTTGATATTATCGGTTTTTAACGTATTTTGATTCATTTTTAGTATTCGGTTTGAGTTTTGATTTGCATCTTTCATTGGTTTTTCGAGTCTTTTCTATTGTTTTGAGTCTTTTACAGATTTTATGGAGTTCCGAAGAAGTTTGGCGTTTACGGACATGTTCGAGTCAAGTTAAGACGGAAAAACGAGAGAAGGACCAAACATCAACAGAACGACCATTCCCGAAGGAGATCGATCGTTCTGACCAAGCATGGAACGACCGTTCCCTCCAAGGAACGATCGTTCCCCTCTTCACCAACCCTGCCGACAACAATGGGAGAACGACCGTTCTCTCCCATGTGGTCGTTCCACACTTCACCAACCTTGCCGACAAAACGCATGAGAACGACCGTTCTACACTCCGGAACGAGCGTTCCCCGACACCACATCTCACCTACTACGGATCGACCAAGGGGAACGATCGTTCTCCACCTAGAACGACCGTTCCCCGTCTCACCTACTTCCCTCATCTTGGCCTATAAATAGAACTCACTCTTGATGATAAAAATCACACCATCTTCTTCCTCCTCTCTTCTCTAGCTTCAAAGCATAGCTTCTTCTTTAGTTTTAAGTTTTATGTTTATGCTTTTATCTAGTTCTTGTTAAGTTTCTTTTAAGCTTTAATCTTATGCTTTTAATCTTATGCTTTACTTTCAGTTCTTATCTTTATGCTTAATCAAGTTTTACTTTCAGTCTTTATATTTATGCTTTACTTTTAAGTCTTTATATTTATGCTTTACTTTCAGTTATTTATATTTATGCATTACTTAAGTTCTTATTAAGTTATTTACCGCTTTCATTATCTATTCAAGCTTTTATGATGAACTCTATAATCCTGTTGTTATCTTCTTTAATCATGTCTGAGTAGATCTCTTAGTTAGGTTGAGGTTTGTCAAAGGAATTCATGAGCTTTAGGGTTAAACACAAATAGGCTATTCAAATCAATATCTTCACCTTTGTTGTTCTTAATGCTTAAATCGAATTGATCACTTGATTTTATGATATGAGGTTTAACTTAGACAGCGAGAGTTGCTAGGTTGCTAGAAAGAACATTGGTGAGCAATTTAACCATTACCTGCGAGAGTAGATGTATTGAGAATTGTGAACATATTAAACCTATCCTTAATGCTTGTCTACGATTTCTAGTACCAACGAGAGTTAGGAATTCTAGGTTGATAGACAAAGATATTGATACCACGAGAGTGGATTGATATTATCCTAGTGTTTAAGTTCTAGATTTATGCTTAATCATCGCCTGAATAGTTGTTTGATCCGTTGCTCTGAATCTCCTGAGATATTCCTTGACTTAACGCTTGTTTATTATTATCTTTACAACCGATTTCGCTTTCATTACTAGTTATTAAAAAACCAAAAACATATTTGAATTGTCTTAGCTTTTGATTTAGCTCAATATATCATAGTGTGAAAACTGGTCTTCGTGGGATCGACCCCTAAATACTACTTCGTATGCTGTGCACTTGCAGTAGGAAATAAGGGTTTAAAACTCGTGTATCAAGTTTTTGGCGCCGTTGCCGGGGACCAAATTTTTCACCTTTGGTTTACGGCTAAATATCAGACTAAGAACTTTACTAAACTCGTTTTCTTTTCTTCTTTGTTTTGTGTTTCAGGTGCATGTCACCAAGGAGCACAAGGAGCAGAAACAACGAGGATCTTGTTAGCTTATCAAACGAGGAGTTAGCAAGAGCAGAACGAGGGAACAGGCAGAGACGTAACATACCTGTTCCGGAACCAGAAACAACTGACACCGCCAACTCAGATATGGGCGGACAAGTAGACATAGCAGCTCAGCTGCTACAACTTCAGACAGCCATGGAGCAGCTTCGCATGCAACAGGAGAGGCAACTCATTGCACAACCTGCCTTCGGAGACAAAGATGCAGCTCACACATACTACCAGGATCGATCTGCGATCGTTACCCCGATCATCCAGAGGCAAGATTACGAGATCAAACCTCAGATGATCGGCCTCGTGAAGCAACACCTGTTCCACGGTCTGCCTGCTGAGATTCCGATGGATCACATCGAGAACTTTGAAGAGATCTGTAGCACAACCGGCTCCAATGTGTGCATCCGATTTCCTGAAGTGCAAGCTTTTCCCTTTCTCTCTTACGGGAAAAGCATCACGGTGGTTAAAATCTTTACCACCAGGCTCTCTACCGACTTGGGCTAGTGCACGAGCAGCCTTCTTGGATAAGTTCTACACGAAGTCCAAGACCGCAGCCTTGAGGAACAAGATATCCTCATTCGAGCAACAGTCCGGCGAATCCTTCAATGAAGCATGGGAGCGGTTTAAGGAGTACAAGTGCGAGTGCCCTCACCACGGGTTTAGTGACGAGCAGCTGCTCAGCACATTTTATGACGGAGTAGATGGGACTACAGAAACGCCCTGAATGCAGCTAGTAACGGTGATTTCTATACTAAGTCGAAAGAAGGAGCTCTGGAGCTGATTGACAACCTAGCCGCAAGTTCCAGCAACAAAAGCCCGGAGTATGACAGAAAGAAGGTCAACAGTGTGGACTCCAGGAAGATTGATGAACTCTCGGCCATGGTTAACCTTTTACTAAAAAAGAACCAGAAGTCAGTCCACTTTGTGGACGAGAATGGGGAAGCACCTATCGCTCAAACCTATGAGGAAGAAACCGAGAATGATCAGATGGAGGTGAATTATGTGACGGGACAAAGTTTCAGGCAGAACCGCGGTTTTAACAACCAAGGCTTCAACACTCATCCGAACCTGTCCTATAGGAGCCACCAATGTGGAGAATCCGCAGGATCAAGTCTATCCTAAGCAAGGAGGAAATCAACCGCAGATGGGTTTTCAGAAGAACTACTCCAACAACTACTCCAACAACTACCAGAACCGGCCATTCGTTCCAAATCAAAACCGTTTCCAAGGAGGGAATCAGCCAAGGCAGCCTTTCACAAACTCGCAGCCCCAGCCTTTCACAAACTCGCAGCCTTCATCTTCAGCAACCGGCTCCCAAGACGAGCTGAAGAACATGATGCAGCAGATGATGGCGAGTCAACAAAAGGCGGCAGCAGAGATCAACTCCAAAGTTGACACTATGTATGGTGATCTTAGTGGGAAGTATGAGGCTGTATGGACCCACATGAAGCAACTGGATGTTCAGATTGCACAAAACCGCGAGTCTATAAAAAGAACACCTGGAACTCTGCCTGGAAAAGCTGAAGCACCTAGGAAGGAGTTTGTCAACGCCATCGAGCTAAGGAGCGGGAAAACATTGAATTCGGAAACAACTTCCGGATCGGCAAAAGGGAAAGAAGTGACAACCGAGCACACTGGTCCGTCAACCGAGCACATGCCCAGCCAAGAAACTCCAACAACTTCGGCCAACAATCCAGAAGCAAGGGTATACAAACCCAAGGTCCCATACCCTATACCACCCAAGAAGTCTCGCAAGGACTTAGAGGATGCTAAATGCAGAGAGATGCTCAGAGACCTAACCGTGAAGCTGCCCCTCACGAATGCCGTTCAGATGATACCTGCTCTCAAACGGTATATGAAAACCCTAGTCTCCGGAAAAGTAGCTGAGGAGGAAAACATGATGGTAGTCTCCAAAGAATGCAGTGCTGTTCTACAGAACAAGGTCCTTAAGAAGAGAAGCGATCCTGGGAGATTCGTTTTATCAGTCAAGATCGGCCCCATGACGTTTGCATGCTCTCTGTGCGATCTCGGTTCCAGTGTCACCTTATGCCATACTCTGTGGCAAAAAGGTTAGGGTTCACAAATTTCAAACCCACGCGCATCTCATTGGTCTTCGCAGACAGATCAACAAAACTTCCGGTGGGTATGTTAGAGGATCTTCATGTGCGAATTGGAGACACACTCATCCCAGCTGATTTCGTGGTTCTAGAGCTTGAAGAAGAACCGAAGGACCCTCTGATTCTTGGCCGGCCATTCTTATGCACAGCTGGTGCAATAATCGATGTACGGAATGGAGTGATCGACCTCCAGCTAGGCGACATGGTGATGTTATTCGAGATGGACAAATTGTTGAAGAAACCGATGATGGATGGACAGACCTTCACTGTGGAAGGCGTGGATGATGTATATGATGAGGCAGCTGAAGAGCTTCTGTGCCCGGATCCTCTTGAAACCGCTCTAACTCTGGCTGAAAGAGAACATGGTTTCCTGAGCGAGGATGCCGACAGCTTTGCCAAGATGCTAGATTCCAGCCAGAGAATGGAGCAGATGGTGGCGTACATGAGCCTGGAAGATGAGGAGAACTCGGCAGAAACAGACGGAGCACCCGCTCCAATCCCGCGAACACCTGCTCCGCCACTTGATCCGATAGACAGCCCTTGGAGCGAATTAAAAGCGCCCAAACTGGAGCTCAAAACTCTTCCAGCCGGGCTCAGGTACGCATTCCTTGGAACAAACTCTACTTACCCGGTGATTGTGAATGCTGATTTGAATAATGTGGAAGTAGCTTTACTTTTATGCGAGCTTAGGAAGTATAGAAAGGCTATAGGGTATTCACTTGATGATATTACTGGCATCTCCCCTGATCTTTGCATGCATAGGATACATCTAGAAAATGAATCGAGGAGTTCTATAGAACATCAGAGAAGATTAAATCCGAATTTGAAAGATGTTGTTAAAAGGAGATAATGAAACTTCTGAAGCCGGTGTTATTTATGCTATTTCTGATAGTACTTGGGTTAGTCCAGTTCATGTAGTTCCTAAGAAAGGTGGAATCACTGTGATAAAAAATGATAGGAATGAACTGATACCGACTAGGACCATAACCGGCCATAGAATGTGCATAGATTATCGCAAACTAAATGCTGCAACTCGCAAGGATCACTTCCCTTTGCCCTTTATTGATCAAATGCTTGAAAGACTTGCAAACCATCCATACTACTGTTTTTTAGATGGTTATTCAGGTTTCTTTCAGATCCCCATCCATCCGGCACGACCAGGAGATGACAACATTCACATGTCCTTATGGCACATTCGCTTACCGGCGCATGCCATTCGGATTGTGCAATGCTCCGGCAACTTTCCAGCGATGCGTGATGTCCATCTTTTCCGACTTTATCGAAGACATAATGGAGGTGTTCATGGATGACTTCTCGGTGTATGGAGACTCTTTCTCTCACTGTTTATCTAATCTATGCAGGGTACTTCAGCGATGTGAGGAAAAACACCTAGTTCTAAATTGGGAGAAGTGTCACTTCATGGTCAGGAATGGGATTGTACTTGGGCATCGCATATCAGAAGATGGCATCGAGGTGGATAAAGCTAAGATCGAAGTTATGATAAACCTACAACCACCTACTTCTGTCAAGCGGATCCGCAGTTTTCTGGGACATGCAGGCTTCTATCGCAGGTTCATCAAGGATTTTTCAAAGATAGCCAGACCCCTCACGAGGCTGTTGTGCAAGGAGGTGCAGTTCGAATTTGATAGCAACTGTCTTGAGGCTTTTCATACGATCAAAGGAGCATTGGTCAGCACACCCATTGTGCAACCACCAGACTGGAGCCTACCCTTCGAGGTTATGACGGATGCTAGCGACTATGCTGTTGGTGCAGTTCTCGGCCAGAGGAAAGACAAGAAGCTCCACGTTATCTACTACGCCAGTCGCACATTGGATGATGCTCAGTGCAAGTATGCTACGACAGAAAAGGAGCTTCTAGCCGTCGTCTTCGCCTCTGAGAAGTTTCGGTCCTATCTCGTTGGATCAAAGGTTATAGTTCATACGGATCATGCAGCACTCAAGTATCTGCTGACCAAGAAAGACGCTAAGCCGCGGCTACTTAGGTGGATTCTTCTGATGTACGAGTTTTAAACCCTATTTCCTACTGCAAGTGCACAGCAAATCAGAGTAGTACTTAGGGGTCGATCCCACGAAGACCAAGTTCACACTATGGATTAATAAGCTAAAATCAAGAGCTAAGAGATTCAATATTGGGTTGTAGGAAATCGTGACTAGCAAGTTACTAAAACAAATCGGTTTTAACTATTATAAAGCAAGCGTTAGGTCAAGGCAATTCGCAGGAAATTCAGAGCAAGGTCAAACAACTATTCAGGATTAATATTAAGAACAAGTCCAGACTCAACACGATGATAATATTAATTCACTCTCGTGATACTAACAACTTTATCTAGCAACCTAAAAATCCTAACTCTCGTTGGTATCAGAATCGCAGATAAGCATTAATGATCAAGCTTGATTTGTTCACAATTCTCCAATACATCTAC